>JAULJL010000047.1:4900121-6155670 GCA_030761205.1 Fremontodendron californicum
CATAAATATATTACAGTTACATAGATATATTACAATAACTAATATATTACAATTACATAGATATATTACATTTATATAGTGGAAACTCAATTAAGAGTTGTAAACCCAAGTGCAGGTTATGTTCAAGTAATAAATTCTCGGGTGTCCGAGGTCGAACCACAGGGAAGCGTATTAGTAAGTATAAGTTTATAAATATATAAGAAAAAGAAAGTAAACAAGATATTAGGGAATCAACAACAAAATAAGATAAACAAGATATTAGAGAACAAAATAAACAAAATAACATAAAAGAAATTAAACAAGATATAAAAACAATAAGAAAAGATGTTGAGGTCAGAGAATCCACTCTTGGTGTTATGCTAAGATTAATCTTGTTTTATTACACAATTGAAATCCACACATAAGGGAGGTTCCAATCGGAAGGTTTAGCAATTCAGTCCAACGTCCATAGCATATGATATTATGTTCATTTGGTGTCCTCAAAACTCATAAAAAGAGTCCAAGCATTCCTTATGCCAAGGTATATGTCTACAACAAATCAAGGTTATGAAACCAAGCATTTACTGTGCCATTTTCATTGTCAATAATGAATCAAGATCTCTACTTTGCAAGTATGATTTTAAACCAAAAGAAAATATTATCTATACTAGTATTTATAAATGATGATTCATTTTAGCTCATGTTTAAGAGACTAACCTTAGCATTTACCAAGAGCTTCACCTCATCACCTCAACAATATGATTAGCAACACATACTAGATATGAATAAAATGAAAAGAAATGTAAGAAGCATAAGTAGATAAAAAAGAAAACTAGAGAAAGGAAAGAAGAAGAAAACTTAGAGAATTTTACTACAAAGGCTAATATCCTACCAATGTATCAATGTATCCCAATACTCATCCAAGGCCCTCTATTTATACACATTTTGGAGGGCTAAATGACAAGAGACAAGCTTTACAAATTTCAAAGGTAGGTATAATAGGTGGGTGCATTTTTCTAACAATTTTCGTCATATTGTATGACAATTCTGATCAGCCAGCTTGATGGTCGATTTTGTCAATGTTGGAGGCTCGATCTGATAAAATGGTCTTCTAGAAAAATATACCCCTATCAGTTACGGATCCATAGCCGTTGGAATCAGATCATTTGCGCATGTGGATCGGAAGATATGGTCAAAATACCAAAATGGTGCAGAACAGACGTCATTGCACATCAGCCAACTTGATGGTCGATTTAGCTAGGGAAAACGACTCCGTTTCAAGAAGTGTAAAACATGAAAAAGATAGATATGCCTCTTAGCTTTGCAGGGATACAAAGTTCAGCCTTATTGCTTCAGTGAAACTCGAGATATAGCTGATATGGCAAAAGGTGTCGGAACTGGAACTGAACTGGATTTGCCCTTAATTCTAGTAATCTGAAATCACTCAAAGAAACTTGTGAAAAACACCAAATTACATAAAAATATAAAAGATCATAAACACAATTAGACTAAACAATAATAACTCGTATTTGACACAAAACAATAATAAAACATAACTAAAAACTATATAATTATACGAGTTATCACACCCCCACACTTAGATTGTTGCTAGTCCCTAGCAACGACTCAATAAAAATAAAATAAGAAAATCTAATCTAATCCATTTTCGTAGGAAATCACGGTGGCACTTAGCATGTGACACAAGCCTTTAAACCCCTAGGTGTCCCTAGTGGACGAGTTTAGTCTCGTGAGGGTTTACTAGGACGATACCCACAAACATTGAAGACATAAGAAAAACTAAAAATAATAATTATAACTAATCCTTCTAATATAAATTAGAGATAATCATTGGACAAGTCTTAAAAACTAATCAATAGCTTAAAGAAATTCACAAAAAATCTTGCTTGAATGTAAATAGTTTGAGTTAAGCCAATAATAACATAACATATTTCAATCAAAATAGTGTATATTCAAACTTAATCTCAACTTCTCACATGGGATACTCTCTTGATTTTCACTCTTTAAAGTAGTGGTAAAGTGTTTACACTCAATCAATCTCATGAAAACACTTCTACCATATGCTTGCTTGTCCACCTATTCTCCACTATTTAGATCATACAACTTCATAAATCAAGAGGTCTTTATTCAAGGTTGTAATGGGGCCAAAGGGTTATAATGTGGTTAAAGAACAAAAGGATAAAGATATCACAAAGGTTCCAAAGAGTTCATAGATTTTAGAGACATAATAAGATCATACAAATAAAACTTCTCAAAACTCTTATAAAGCACATAATAACATAGGCTAAATATTCATGTTGAGCCTTTGCATCATTCTAACCAACTTTGTAACATCTTTTTCTAGAAGTTCAAGAGAAGATTTTTTTTTTTTTTTTTTTTTTTTTTTTAATATGGGAATGTATTTGACAATGATCCCTTTCTTTTTCTCTTGACTTTTTCTTTTCTTCTCTGCCCCCACACTTATCTTTTGTTTCTAACCCAAATTTTCAAATAAAAATATCCCTTGTTTTTTTGCAATATGTCTCAAAATATAAAATTCATCTTTAGAACAAGGGTAAGGATATAAGTATATTTAGGCTAGGTGTAAGTTGTGGTTACCAATAAAACATCATATTTAATGTAGGCTCAAATTGGCTCACTAGTGGGGATGTTCTCTTAGAACATTAATAAGGGATGGCTGTTTGGCTCTGGTTATAATCCTAATGCCTCTATCATATTCATGTTGTCACATGTATCAATATAGTCTCAAACGGTTTAAAGCAAGTTCTAGAGAATCATGTAATCATAAGAGCACTCAAGAAAGAAATTAGATTGATTTGTATAATGCATCAATCATTATAGGCTCAAAAACTCACAAAGATGATTATACAAGTCAGATTAAGTCTAAACATGCTTCTTTCTCAATCAACATATCATATTAACATTGGCTCATAAAAAGGTTGACATCAAGCTCAATTCTCATGAAAATCTTCTCACTAATAAATCTGTTTTAGACTTATGCAATTCATATCTCATCATTGTATTGAAAGTAACTAAAAAAAACACACTAAGTCTAAACATGCTTTTTTTTTTTTTTTTTTTTGTTTTTTTTTTTTTTTTGAAAGAAGAAGATTAAATCAAACTGACAAGGTATGTCTCAAGTCTCCCTTACTCAGACCTTGTTCAGAATGAATACTTCTAAATGTCTTAAAACACAACAATTTTTTTTTTTTTTAGCAAAATATGTCCCTTACCCCCTACTAAAATATGACATTGTCCCCAATGTCAAATTTTAAAGGTAGAATTTAGGAGATATTACCTGCAGAGGTTGCTAACCACTTATTATAACTGAGACACAACAAGCAAAATGTTAGATAATGTCACAAAGACAAAGTGCAATCCACTCCTTGCTCGTCCATATCTCTTTTTCTTTTTCCGAGCGTTTGCGAAACAACCGTAGCAGATAAACACTCATAAGCTTGTAGCTTTTTGAGTAAATCTTCAATGGTTGTAGCAGAAATTATGGTTCTCCTTGCCTCTGAAAACATGAATCCATTATCCACAGCATTATCTAAATATGAAAGCAAATTACTAAAATAACCATTAATATTAAGCAAACCAATGGGTTTCTTATTTGTGACCAAAGATGACCAAGAAGCCACGCAAGCTATTTCTTCCAATGTACCCAGACCTCCTGGTAAAGCAATGAATGCATCGGCAGAATGGTACATGATTGTCATCCGTTCAGGGATACTCCAGACTTGTATTTCCTTACCCACGGTAGGTCCACAAAAATCTGTGAATAGTTTTGGCACGATTCCTAGAACTGGACTTCCTCCGGCGTGTGCTGCTGTAGCGACTGCTCCCATTAAACCCGTACTACCGCCTCCATAAATCAAGTGGATCTTTTGTTGGGCAAGTATTACTCCAACTCTTATGGCTTCATCAGCGAATATGTTATTTTTCCCTAGATAAGCACCTCCAAAGACACAAATTTTTTTAATGCGCTGGGACGAAGTGCTTTCCATTTTTTTTCTTTTTCGAGTGCCTGAAAGAGAATGAGTACATGGTGTAATATATAGAGGACTGAGTAGTGAATCAGACAAGAGTAATAATGTCGCCGAAAGTGTATTTGACCTGTCAGAAGAAAATGTTAACCTAACAAAAGATTTTTGCGTGATTTCAGGAAGAAAATCAAAAAGAGAAGAAAAATCAACCGTAAAAGTCCAATGCAAAAAATACGAGAATAATTACACAAATCGAACAACACGTAAATTAAACCGAAATGAAATTATTGCAAATCAAACCAAAAGCTGAGAAGTCATTTATTGTAGTTGTGATTGTGGCTCACATCTTCCTCTGGTTTTACGTCCAGAAACGGCTTAAACGCCTTCTATGAGTCGAGGATATGCTTCCCATCCAGTTTTCTTACAAGCTGGCAAACAGGGTCTTTTAACATCAGATTCCCAAGATGTTGCCATTCCCTTTGGAATTGCGGCCATAAATCAAGAATTTCTCTTTGTACGTCTCCACTAGGATGCGTCTCAAGAGAAAGTTGGATATTACCCAAATTCTCCTTACTCAGTCCATCCTTAATGAATTCAATTTTATCATCTCGATTAGAGGACGGAATCCCAATAGAACGACATTTACCGTTACACGTCCATCGTGCACACTTGTGGCAATTTGAACTCATGCGCTTTGCTCGTCGCTTCTTTGCATAAGTGCTTCTACCTGTACCTGGTAAATGCAAAACAGGAAGATATTCATCTTCACGTACCTTGGCTTCAATTATCCAACGTATGTCTTCAGGAATCCCTTTGTTCATAAGCATTCTTAATCTTTCTAATCGAACTTGGTAAAGCTTCAGTAAAACATTCCGAGGAAAAGGAGGAAATCGTTTCTGCAATCTTTTGAGAATATCATCCATCCTGAAAAAAAAATGAAATAAAATAAAATGAAAGAGAAATTTATATACAATATCAGTTTTGTGGGTAGCTGATGGAACCGACTTAAATAATCACGGAGTACCGTTATCCGCCATTTAACCGGGGTTAAAAAAAAATTATATTTACATCTAGTTATTTTCAAAACAAGGATCAGAAAGAAAAACAACCTCTTCTTGAGTAACATGATTTTCCAAAAAGAGTTTGAGTCTTTGTCCATTTACCTTGAATACGTTACCATTTTGAGGATTCTCAATGACAACTGCTCCATAATGATACACATGCTTAACCACAAATGGGCCAATCCATCTTGATCTCAACTTACCAGGAAATATGTGAAGTCTAGAATTATAAAGTAGAACTTTTTGCCCAACATCAAATGTTTTTCTTGAAATTAACTTGTCATGAAAGGCTTTAGTTCTTTCTTTATGAATTTTAGAATTCTCATATGCATCTTTTCTGAGTTCCTCAAGTTTATTTATGACTGGAAAAGTTTCATTCTCACCCAAAAAGGAATATTTTAGCTCGGATGGCAATGGTTTTAAATCCAGCTTGGGTGGTTCAATAGTTGATGGTACAGTGACATTTGTGAGTGATGGAAGTTCCTCAAACTTTTGTTTCCAACAATGCTTAACCTGAAAAGAATTTAACAAAGAATCAGTGTGTGAAATTTCTGAAGCATTATCAAACTCACATTCAATTAAATAAGCTTCTAAAGGATCATGGAATGTGGTAGTGGTGAGATGTTCATGAACAAGTTCTTCAATGAAATCCACTTCATGTACTTCTGAATCATCACCAGGTTGCTTGCAAGTGTTGAACACATTTAATTCTAAAGTCATATTTCCAAAAGAAATGTTCAACATACCATTCCTGCAATTTATCAGAGCATTAGAAGTTGCAAGAAATGGACGGCCTAATATAACAGGAATTTGAACATTTGGATTTGAAACAGGATGTGTGTCCAAAACAATAAAATCAACAGGGAAGTAAAAATTTTCAATTTGAACCAAAACATCTTCAACTATCCCTCGAGGAATTTTTACAGAACGATCAGCTAGTTGAAGTGTAACAGGTGTTTCCTTGAGTTCACCTAAACCTAACTGTTGATAAACAGAAAAAGGCAAAAGATTAACACTAGCACCAAGATCAAGCAATGCACGTTCTATTCTAGTGTTTCCAATGATGCATGAGATTGTTGGACATCCAGGATCTTTTAATTTTGGTGGAGTAAGGTGCTGAATGATTGAGCTCACACTTTCCGTCAAAAATGCTTTCTTTTGTACATTATGTTTCCTTTTAAATGTGCACATGTCCTTCAAAAATTTAGCATAAGATGGAACTTGTTTGATTGCATCCAATAAAGGAATGTTAATCTTAACTTGTTTGAAAAGTTCATAAATTTCTGCATTTTGATTCAAATTCTTTATTGTTTGCAACCTTTGAGGAAAAGGAGCAGGATGCATACCTTTTTCTTTGTCCAAATTTTCAAGAAGTTCAGACTTACCATCATCCTTACCATTACTTTTCGGAGGGGAAAGAGGATCTTGGTCTTTTGATGAAATGTTTTTGTCAATTGCCTTTCCACTTCGAAGAGTTGTGATAGAACTGGCATTTTCCTGTTGAGTTTCATTGGAGCAAGAAACAAGACATTGAGTAGAAGGGTTAGGCTGAGGTTGAGCAGGAAACTTACCTTTTTCTTGAGTGCGTAATGAAGCTGTCAATGTGGACAAGGTGTTTTTGATCTCATTGATGTCCTGTGAAGTCCGGTTATTCACATTTGCTTGTGTTTGCATGAATGCTTGCAATGTCTCTTCCAAGGTTTGTACACGTGAAGGTTGATAGGAAAAAGTGTTGCCCGGCTTTTGAGATTGTGGTACCTGAACATGATTATTATTCCGCCAACTGAAGTTGGGATGATTTCTCCATTCAGGGTTATACGTTTCAGAGTAAGGAGAAGGAAAAGGCTTTTTAAATGTGTTTATGGAATTTACTTGATCATGCAACGCTTCTTTAAGAATGGGAATGTTTGGACATTCAGAAGTGGGGTGTCCCATGATTTCACAAATTCCACAACTTTCTTCATTTTTAACCGTTTTGACTTCTTTTACTTCTCTAAGTTCCATGGCTTCAATCTTTCTAGCCAAATTAGCTACTTTAGCTTTTATCTCATCTTCTTGACTAAAATGATATTTACCTCTGTTAGAAACAAGATTAGATCTATTGGAACTTTCAGAGGAATTATCTGTGTGCCAGGCTTGAGAGTTATCTGCCAAATGGTCTAGGTAGTCAAAGGCTTCTTCAGGTTCTTTTTCTAGAAACTCACCGTTACACATTGTTTCAACAAATTGTTTAGTTTCGGGAGTTAAACTTTCATAAAAGAAACTAATAAGACGCCATTTTTCAAAACCATGATGTGGACAAGAACTTAACAAATCTTTAAAACGCTCCCAGCACTGAAAAAATGCTTCATTTTGATTTTGATTGAAATTTTGAATCTGTCTTTTCAAAGCAGTAGTTTTATGTGCTGGGAAAAATTTCTTTAGAAACTCAGTTTGTAATTCTTGCCATGTGCCAATTGA
This sequence comes from Fremontodendron californicum, assembly GCA_030761205.1. NCBI lineage: Eukaryota > Viridiplantae > Streptophyta > Magnoliopsida > Malvales > Malvaceae > Fremontodendron > Fremontodendron californicum. Next base: position 4,907,626 of record JAULJL010000047.1, read on the forward strand.
CCTTGGTTTTAAATTATGAAGCCAAATTTTTGCTTTATCTTTTAAAGGAAAAGGAAATAATTTTAGCTTGACAATTTCATTTGTGCATTGTTGGTCATTAAAGGTGACACATACATCTTCGAAGTCTTTTAGAAACGAGTAAGCACTTTCCGATTCTAACCCATGGAAATTTGGAAGCAAAGCTATCATACCTGGTTTAAAACGAAAGTTGTTTGCATTGAGAGGAAAAATAAAACAAGAGGGTGATGAGCTTCGAGTTGGTTGCAAGTAGTCACGCATGGTGCGTACTTGTCTGTTCTCATCTTCAGCATGAACACTTTCATTGTCAGCCATGGTAGGAGTTGTATTAGAAAGATTACCTGAAAAAGTTTCACAATAAAATCTAACTAAACGACGAGATCTAAAATCACGTCGCCAAACAAGCATAAAACAAAGTTAATATACAAAATTAGGCGGTATAACCAGCCAATAAAAATAAATTAGGCGGTATAACCAGCCAATAAAAATAAATATAAACAAATTAGGCGGTATAACCAGCCAATAAAAATAAATATACTTATAAACTTATATACTTAGTATTGCTTCCCCGGCAACGGCGCCAAAAACTTGATGGAAACTCAATTAAGAGTTGTAAACCCAAGTGCAGGTTATGTTCAAGTAATAAATTCTCGGGTGTCCGAGGTCGAACCACAGGGAAGCGTATTAGTAAGTATAAGTTTATAAATATATAAGAAAAAGAAAGTAAACAAGATATTAGGGAATCAACAACAAAATAAGATAAACAAGATATTAGAGAACAAAATAAACAAAATAACATAAAAGAAATTAAACAAGATATAAAAACAATAAGAAAAGATGTTGAGGTCAGAGAATCCACTCTTGGTGTTATGCTAAGATTAATCTTGTTTTATTACACAATTGAAATCCACACATAAGGGAGGTTCCAATCGGAAGGTTTAGCAATTCAGTCCAACGTCCATAGCATATGATATTATGTTCATTTGGTGTCCTCAAAACTCATAAAAAGAGTCCAAGCATTCCTTATGCCAAGGTATATGTCTACAACAAATCAAGGTTATGAAACCAAGCATTTACTGTGCCATTTTCATTGTCAATAATGAATCAAGATCTCTACTTTGCAAGTATGATTTTAAACCAAAAGAAAATATTATCTATACTAGTATTTATAAATGATGATTCATTTTAGCTCATGTTTAAGAGACTAACCTTAGCATTTACCAAGAGCTTCACCTCATCACCTCAACAATATGATTAGCAACACATACTAGATATGAATAAAATGAAAAGAAATGTAAGAAGCATAAGTAGATAAAAAAGAAAACTAGAGAAAGGAAAGAAGAAGAAAACTTAGAGAATTTTACTACAAAGGCTAATATCCTACCAATGTATCAATGTATCCCAATACTCATCCAAGGCCCTCTATTTATACACATTTTGGAGGGCTAAATGACAAGAGACAAGCTTTACAAATTTCAAAGGTAGGTATAATAGGTGGGTGCATTTTTCTAACAATTTTCGTCATATTGTATGACAATTCTGATCAGCCAGCTTGATGGTCGATTTTGTCAATGTTGGAGGCTCGATCTGATAAAATGGTCTTCTAGAAAAATATACCCCTATCAGTTACGGATCCATAGCCGTTGGAATCAGATCATTTGCGCATGTGGATCGGAAGATATGGTCAAAATACCAAAACGGTGCAGAACAGACGTCATTGCACATCAGCCAACTTGATGGTCGATTTATCTAGGGAAAACGACTCCGTTTCAAGAAGTGTAAAACATGAAAAAGATAGATATGCCTCTTAGCTTTGCAGGGATACAAAGTTCAGCCTTATTGCTTCAGTGAAACTCGAGATATAGCTGATATGGCAAAAGGTGTCGGAACTGGAACTGAACTGGATTTGCCCTTAATTCTAGTAATCTGAAATCACTCAAAGAAACTTGTGAAAAACACCAAATTACATAAAAATATAAAAGATCATAAACACAATTAGACTAAACAATAATAACTCGTATTTGACACAAAACAATAATAAAACATAACTAAAAACTATATAATTATACGAGTTATCAATTACAATAACTAATATATTACAATTACATAGATATATTACATTTATATAGATACATTGGATATATATATTACAATTACATAGATATAATTGTAATACATAGATACAATTGCATAGATACATAGATATATTATATCTATGTAATTGTAATTGTAATAGATATATTACATGGATATATTACATTTACATAAATATATTACAATTAAATAAATATATCTATGTATCTATGTAATTCTAATATATCAATGTAATTCAAAAACATATATTACATAGATATATTACATAAATATATTAGAATTACATAGATATATTACAATTACATAAATATATTTACAATTACATAGATATATATTGCAATTACATAGGTTGTGTGGGAGGGTAGAAGTATGGGTTCGGGGAGTAATTGTAGGGTCGGTTTGTAGGAAATGGGCGTAATTGTGGTGGTCGGTTTTCATACGAGGCCGCTTGCATCTCCCCTTCTTTATTCTTTGTTGCTGATACTTTCTTACTGTTGGCGGTGTCGTTTCCTTCGATCTTGCCGCTTTTTATGGTGCTCTCTATCATCTCGCCAGAAATAACCATATCGACAAAATTCTTGGTAGCGTTACCGACCAACCTGTCGTAGTATGACCCTCGCAATGTGTTGATAAACAACACAGTGGTTTCCTTCTCTGTGAGGGGCGGTTGTACTTGAGCAGCCAAGTTTCTCTATTTCTGGGCGTACTCTTTAAATCCTTCTCTTGCCTTTTTTTCCATGTTCTGCAGGGATAACCTGTCAGGCGCCATGTCAGCCATGTGCTTGTATTGGGCCAAAAAGGCTCTCGCCAAATCTGTCCAAGTATGAATGCGGCTGAGGTCTAGTTAGTTATATCAACTTGCGGATGATCCTTTCAAGCTATCTTGAAAACAGTGGATCAATAATTTGTCATTCTGAGTATGCCCAGCCATTTTGCGACAGAACATGGTGATATGAAATGAAGGGCACTTGGTCCATCGTACTTTTCGAATTTCGGGACTTTGAACTTTGGTGGTATTACCAAATCCGGAACTAAGCTTAGTTCACTTGCATCAATTTTTTCGAAGGCGTCCATCCCTTATATTGCTTTGAGTCTCTCTTCTAGCATATCAAAGTCAAAAAAGTCTATGGCTCCTATGTAATTGTAATATATCTAAGTAATATATATGTAATATCTTTGTGTTTTTGGTCTAGTGATGTTGCATGTTTATGCATGTAACGTGCTGACCTCTTGTTTTCTTCTCTATCTTGCCTGTTCTTTGTATTTTATTAACCTATGCTACATATATTTGATGTAGGGTGGTCCATCTTTCCTTGCTTGTCGGAGGTTTTCAACTACAATTTTGACACATGATTTAAGTGGAGGTGATTTTTCGTCCAATTTACTGTCTTCAAAGACTATACTAACACCAGAGTATACTATAGGTATGGGAAAGAATATGGAACTATATTCCTTATGTAGCTGTTTGCCTTTAAAAATATTGTGATAGTTATAAGTAGTGGCACTTTCATTTACAGTAGTTGATAAGTTATATAATTTTTGAAGTTGCTCAAAGAAAGAGTTAAAAACACACTGCATTTTGTAGAATGAAAATTTGAAAAACCATCCTTTTTCAGGGAATGTTCTATAAATTTGAAAGAAGCAATATGTAGCATTTGTTTTACTGCACCAAGATGTGCCGATCTACAAGACTTGCTGCAGGTTCAAATGCTATTTACTTCCAAGTACGGAAAGGAATTTGTATCAGCTACAACTGAGCTCAGGCCAGATTGTGGCGTTAATCGTCAGGTATTATAAGTTTGAGTATGTATTGTCATTCTGTATTTTTATTCTTCCAGTTGACATCCTTCTTTAAATTCTAAATGCAGTTAAGTGTAATGTGTCTATGTAATATATCTATGTAATATATTATAATATAATATATCTATGTAATGTGTTATCGAACTCGTTTTCTTAAGACGGGTCGAACCTTGATTAGTCAGGGAACTCTATTTAAGGACAAAATCTTCTATTTTCTTCTTTTGCAAATCAAACTCGTTTCCTTAAGACGAGTCGAGCCTTGACTAGTCAAGGAACTCAATTTAAGGACAAAATCTTCTATTTTCTTCTCTTGCAAATCGAACTTGTTTTCTTAAGATGGGTCGAGCCTTGATTAGTCAAGGAACTCAATTTAAGGACAAAATCTTCTATTTTCTTCTCTTGCAAATCGAACTCGTTTCCTTAAGACGGGTCGAGCCTTGATTAGTCAGGGAACTCAATTTAAGGACAAAATCTTTGTAATTGTATTACAATTACATAGATATATTACATAGATACATTACAATTACATAGATAAATATATTACATAGATATGTCTATGTAATTGTAATATATCTATGTAATTGACTTTCTGGGGTTGACTTTTTTGACTTTGACTTTTTATGAAAATTAGCCAAAAAACCCAGCAATACTATGAAAACATTTTAGTCCAGACAGGTTCTGCAATCTTCAAACACTATTCAAACCCCAAAGATCCAAACTTCATAGCCCACTCTACTGCCCAAATTCTTAGGGTCCTACGGCCAGTTGATTGGGATGACAAACCAAACACAACAAAAAAATTCCCAGCAAAATTTGCCACCAAAACTGACCATTACCCATTTTTTACATATTGGATTACCAACAAGCTTGGTTCAATCTGTTCAATAACAAGCACATTCGGCATTCATGGCTCATATTTTTTAAATTTGGTGCCCAATATAAATTTTCATACTGGTTTTAACACTGGTGGAATTGGTATGGACCTTTCAGAGAAATACTACCAAATAAATTTGATCATTTTTATGATCAATTCATTTCAAAATTCCAACCAGAAGAAGATCAAAAACAATTACATCCCTCCATCCTCTTATTCTCAAAATTTTGTATCTCATGGATCACGTCAAAATTTTGTATCTCATGGATTACGTCCTGGGAATATGCATAACTAATAGATAACCACATGGGAGTACCATTGATTATCCGCAAGTTCAAAACCAAGTGGTGGGACAAATTTAATGAAGAAAAATATAACTCACAATTTCTCAATGAATGCTTCAACAAAAATCCACAATTTTGCAAATCTGCAGCACCAGATCAACATATAGCCAAATTTTTTCAGGCTAAAACAAATTCTAGTTCACTCCTAGCATATGCCAAGACCAAAAAAGAATACAAGAAACTGATGGCAGAAATGCTCAGCTCGATGGACTCTGACTCAGAAGAAGACAAATCCCCAATATCCTCTAACAAGACCATAAACCTGACAGATGATGAAGTTATTACAGGCAAATCAAAGAAGAAATGATGACACAAATTGTCGGCAAAAGAAGACAAAGTGTAAAATAAAAAAATAAAAAATAAAAAGAGTCTGGTAAGAAAACAGGAATATTTTCAAGAATATTTTCAAAATTCACAACGGACAAATGTACAAATACTGCCTCAGCTGTAATTCAAATTGTAATAGGACAAAAGACAGGGAATAGATTCCCTTAAAAGTTTCAGTTTGAAAATTCAAAAGTTGTAATGATGCTAAAGCATCCAAATAGGACTAGAGTCAGGGAATATATTCCCTGCACAATAGTGCTAAGGCAAATCATGGAGCCAGCCTCTATATAAGACTTCTAAAATCAATGTAAGAGGCAAGTTTTTCATCTTAAGGAAGAACTTCTCTGAAAAAACTCTTTAACAAAATCCCAGCAATAAAATCGTCTTTTCAACAATTATCTTTTCTTCTTTTATTTTCATTTTTTCCATTTTATCTCTGTTGATCACTGGGCCTCGTTTGAGATTTTTTTTTTAGTTTGTCACTAATTTTTTTGAAGTGAATTTCTTCCTTGAGAAAAGAGATTTGTTTTGTTTATAATTAATTAAATTATTGGTTTGTCCTGTATGAATAGACAAAGATTTTAAGAGATTAAGATTTTTTAACTTTTGGTTTTTCTATAAAAGGAAATGTTATTTTGGTGTTTAATATTTTAGTGCAGATTTCTTGATTTGTCACTTTGTAAGGTTTGAGTAAAGATATAAAAAGTGTGCCTAGTATGACATTTTGCATTATATCTTTCACCATTAAGAAGCATGTTTGATATTTGATTCCTTTATTACATAGATATTTATACATATATCTATGTAATTGTAATATATTACAATTACATAGATGCATTACAATTACATAAACATATTACAATTGCAATTATATAAATATATTACAATTACATAGATATCTAATTACACAGATACATTACAATTACATAGATATATATTACAATTACATAGTATATTATAATTATAATTATAATTAAAATTACAATTACATATTTATATTAAAATTACATAGATATATTACAATTACATAGATATTACAATTATATATATATATCAATGTAATTGTAATATATTTATGTATACATTACAACATAGATATATTACATAGTTATGTAATTCTAATGTAATTATAAAATATCTATGTAAATATATTACAATTCTATTAATTACAATTATATAGATATATCTATGTAAGTCTAATGTTTTATGTAACTGTAAAAAATTTATATAATTATAATATATCTATGTAATATATATGTAATTACATGTATTGTTATATATTACAATTACATGTATATATTATAATTAACATTATTATAATTATATAGATATATTACAATTACAAAAATATATTACAATTACATAGATATATTACAATTACATAGATATATTACAATTACTGAAAACATGTATACATTAGATAATTTCAGTAATTGTATCTATGTAATTGTAATATATTTGTGTAATTGTATTTATGTAATTGTAATATATCTATTTAAGTTACATTACTATTTCTGAAAATATTAGATATTACAATTACATAGATATATTACAATTACATAGATAATATTACAATTACTGTATTAGATATATTACTGAAAACATTAGATACTACGCGTATATATTACAATTACTGAAATATATTACAATTACAAAGATATATAGATTTATTACAATTACATAAATATATTACAATTAAATAGATATATTTTCAGTAGTTCTAAAGTATTAATTATCTATGTACTTTTAATATATTTGTGTAATTTACGAAATTTTAAGTGATAATTTTAATTACCGAAAACATTATCAAATATCTAATGTTTTCAGTAATTGCAATATATCTATATAATTGTAAAATATTAATTACATAAATATATTAGATATATAACAATACATGTAATTACATATATATTACATAGATACATTACAATTATATAGATATATTACAATTACATAGATACATTACATAGATATATTGCAATTACATAGATATATTACTATTACATAGATACATTAGAATTACATAGATATTACAATTACATAGATACATTACAATTACATAGATATATTACAATTACTTAAAATATTAGATATATTACAATTACATAGATATATTACAATTATATAGATATATTACAATTACATTGATACATTACAATTACAAAAATATATTACAATCACATAGATATATAATATATTTATGTAACTGTAATATATCTATGTAATTGTAATATATCTATGTAATTGTAATATATTTGTGTAATTGTAATGTATCTATGTAATTGTAATTGTAATATATCTATGTAATTCTAATATATTTATGTAATTGTAATATATCTATTTAATTATGATGTTTTAAGTAATTGTAATATATCTATGTAATTGTAATTGTAATATATCTATGTAATTATAATATATTTTTGTAATTATAGTATATATCTATGTATACATAAATATATTACAATTACATAGATAAATTACAGTTACATAGATATATTACAATTGCATAGATATAATTGTAATATATCTATGTAATATATATGTAATTGTAATATATTACATAGATACATTACAATTACATAGATATATTACAATTACATATATATCTATGTATACCTAAACATATTACAATTACTTAGAACATTAGAATTACATAGATATATTACAATTATATAGATACATTACGATTACATAGATTTATTACAATTACATAGATATATTACAATTACTTAAAACATTACAATTAAATTGATATAAAACAATTACATAGATATGTTACAATTACATAGATATATTACAATTACATAGATACATTAAAAATACATAGATATATTACAATTACATAAATACATTAAAATTACACAAATATATTATAATTACTTAGATATATTACAATTACATAGATATATTATAATTACATAGATATATTACAATAACATAGATATATTACATAGATGTATTACAATTACATAGATATATTACATAAATATGTGTAATTACAATTACAATTGCAATTACACAAATATATCTATGGTAAATATTAGATATATTACAATTACTGAAAATATTTATGTAATATATCTAGGTAATTGTAATATACATATATATTTATATATAATTACTGAAATATTACAATTACATAGATATATTATGTTAGATATATTATAATTACATAAAACATTAGACTTACATAGATATATCTATGTAATTGTAATTAATCGAATTGTAATATATTTACATAGATATATTACAATTACATTGATATTTTAGAATTACATTAGAATTACATATGTATGTAATATATCATTGTTGTAGTGTATAAATAAATATATTACAATTACATATTTAATACAATTACATATATATATATAATTGTAATATCTATATAATTGTAATGTATCTATGTAATTTTAATATAAATATGTAATTGTAATATATCTATGTAATTTTAATATATCTACGTAATTGTAATATATCTCTATATAACATAGATATATTACAATTACATAGATATATTAAAATTACATGGATATATTAATGTGTAATTGTAATGTATCTATGTAATTGTAATATATCTATGTAATTGTATCTATGTAATTGTAATATATTTATGTGATTGCAATATGTCTATGTAATTATATACATGTAATATCTATGTATCTATGTAATTCTAATATATCTATGTAATTATTATATATCTATGTAATTGTAATGTATCTATGTAATTATAATATATAATTGTAATATATCCAATGTATCTATGTAATTGTAATATCTATGTAATATATTTATGTAATTGTAATAATATATGTATGTAATTGTAATATATCTACGTATAATATATCTATGTAATTGTAATATATCTATGTAATACATCTATGTAATTATAATATATCTATGTAATATATATCTATGTAATTGTAATGTATCTATGTAATATATCTATGTACTTGTAATATATCTATGTAACTGTAGTATATATATATATATATATATGTAATTGTAAAATATATATATCCAATGTATCTATGTAATATATTATCTATGTAATTATAATATATCTATGTAGTTTTAATATATCTATGTATTTGTAATATATTACAATCACATAGATATATTACTATTACATAGATCTATTATAATTACATAGATATATTACAATTATATAGATAATATTACAATTACTGTGTTAGATATATTACTGAAAATATTAGAATTACTGAAAACATTAGATATTACATGAATATATTAGAATTACTGAAAACATTAGATAATGTAATTACAAAGATATATTACATGTATATATTTATCTATGTAATATATTACAATTACATAGATATATTACAATTAAATAGATAATATTACAATTACTGTATTAGATATATTATTGAAAATATTAGAATTACTGAAAACATTAGATATTACATGAATACATTAGAATTACTGAAAACATTAGATAATGTAATTACAAAGATATATTACATGTATATATTTATCTATGTAATAGTAATATATCTAAGTAATTGAAAATATATTACAATTACTGTATTAGATATATTACTGAAAATATTAGAATTACTGAAAACATTAGATATTACATGAATACATTAGAATTACTGAAAACATTAGATAATTTAATTACAAAGATATATTACATGTATATATTTATCTATGTAATTGTAATATATCTATGTAATTGTAAATATATTACAATTACTGTATTAGATATATTACTGAAAATATTAGAATTACGGAAAACATTAGATATTACATGAACACATTAGAATTACTGAAAACATTAGATAATGTAATTACAAAGATATATTACATGTATAATTTATCTATGTAATTGTAATATATCTATGTAATATTACATAAATATATTTATTACAATTACATAGATATATTACAATTACATAGAAATATTACAATTACATAGATATATTACAATTACATAGATATATTACAATTACATAGATATACTACAGTTACATAGATATATCTATGTAATTGTAATATATTTGTGTAATTGTAATATATCTATATAATTGTAATATAATGGCGTAATTTATTTATTATCTATGTAATTGTATTATATCTATGTAATTGTGTTAATGTAATATATCTATGTAATTGTAACATATTTATGTAATTGTAATATATTATCTATGTAATTATAATATAACTATGTAATTGTAATGTATTTATGTAATTATAATATATTTATGTAATTGTAATACATTTATGTAATTGTAATATATATGTCTATGTAATTGTAAATCTATTTATGTAATATATCTATGTAATATATGTTTTTGAATTACATTGATAAATTAGAATTACATAGATACATAGATATATTTTTGTAATTGTAATATATTTAAGTAATTGTAATATATCTATGTAATATACCTATTACAATTACAATTACAATTACAATTACATAGATATAATATATCTATGTATCTATGCAATTGTATCTATGTATTACAATTATATCTATGTAATTGTAATATATATATATATCCAATGTATCTATATAAATGTAATATATCTATGTAATTGTAATATATTAGTTATTGTAATATATCTATGTAATTGTAATATATCTATGTAACTGTAATATATTTATATAATATATATTACAATCGCATAGATACATAGATATATTACATAGATATATTATAATTACATAAATATATTACAATCACATATATATATATATTACAATTACATAGATATACTATTACAATTATACAATTACACAAATATATATTACAATTTCATAAATATATCTATATATATTACAATTACATAGATATTACAATTACATAGATATATCCAACTATATCTATGTAATATATTTATGTATTTGTAATATAGCTATGTAACTGTAGTATATCTATGTAATTGTAATATATATATATATATATGTAATTGTAATATATTTATGTAATATATCTATGTAATTGTAATATATTTAAGTAATTGTAATATATTTGTGTAATACATTGTAATATATCTATGTAGTTGTAATTATAATATACATGTAATTGTAATTGTAATATATTACAATAGATATTTTATTCTAATGTTTTCTGTAATTGTAATATATCTATGTAATTATAATATATTTATGTAATTGTAATATATCTATGTTATTGTAATATATTTATGCAATTGTCATATATCTATGTGATTATAATATGTCTATGTAATTGTAATATATCTATGTAATTGTAATATATTTGTGTATTGTAATATATCTATGTAATTGTAATATATCTATGTAAGTGTAATATATTTTTGTAATTATATATTTGTGTAATTGTAATTGTAATATATTTATGTAATATATCTATGTTATTGTAATATATCTATGTAATTTTAGTATATATATATATATATATCTATGTAATATATTTATCTACGTAATTGTAATATATCTATGTATTAATTTAGATATATATTTGTGTAATTGTAATATATAAATATATTTATGTAATATATGTAATATATCTATGTAGGTAACAACCGAGGTTACGTATAATCATGTAAAGTCAAATCCCGAAAAATTTTAAGGACAAACTTAGAAATTTGTAAGAAGTTATAAGTGAAGGAAATAAAAGAAGAAAGGATCAAAATGAACATATTAAAAAAGTTTAGGGGCTTAATGGTTATTATAAAAAGTTGAGGGACTAATATGCAATTATCCCAAAAACAAGAAAAATATCTCTTATTTTAAATTTTCTCCCGAAAACACTAGAATTCTGCTTCTCTTCTTCAAGTGGCAGCCGGCCTCCCATCCTCCCTCTCTCTCAAATTTCTCTTCAAGTATTCCACCATAATCTCAACAACAATTACATCCAAGGTTAGTTTCTTGATAAATTCTTCATTTTCTTTAGATATTCTACTTGAGCATGCTAAGATCTTTGCTCCATAAACATGTTAAGGTCTGAAATCCATCTATTAAGTATGAATTTTACTCATTTTTGGTATGTATTAAAAGGATTTGAAAGCATGAACAAGAAAATGGGAAGAAAAAAGCAAAACAGGGGAATCTGAGCATGCTCGCTGTTCGGATTTTCTGGGTTCGGCACAGTTGGGTTTATATTTTTTTGATATTTTTCCTAGAAACTAGACTTCAATACGAGAATTTTGGTCTTTGAATCAGCCAAAACCGATAAGCGGTTAAAAAGATAAAATTCGGTGAATTTGGCTGTTCAGTGTGACCCCTGTTTCAGCATAGTTTCGGGTTTTATCAAATTTGATCAAAATTTTGTTCTAGTTGTATAAGTTACTTATTTTATTCATAAATTAGACTTATTGGTGCCAAACTCAAGTTATGATTTTCTAATCTAACTTGATATTAAGGAATTTATTGCTTAAGAGAAATATAGTACTATTGATGGTTATGGATTATGAAAATCTCTAAGGCATGGAGTACTAGAAAGGAATTTGATAAGGACATGAATATGGAGTTGAATTATGGAGAAAATGATTATGGAAATGATATTAAAAAATTAAGGATATGTTGTTTTGAGTACGAGAAATTAGTATTGACCTTGAGGGAAGATTATGAGATTTAAGTTGCATTCATAAGTGTGTAATGCTTTGAGTATGTATAGATACTAATTATCGTTAATCTCTAGGCCACGTAGAGCTGACATCACCTGGGGATCCCGAAGTTTCAGATCGAGGTGTACAGTAAGATCATCTCAAGGATAGTGAGTAGACGACAACTATAGTTATTTGAAATTTCTTTAATTATAATTATAATTATAATTATAATTATATATATATTTAGCATAATATTTATTTTACGTATTAAAGGTATATACGATATATAATCATATGAATTGATTTGTTATTAAAGTACATTTATTTCAAGAAATGTTATATCGAGTAAGCTGGTTGATTTATGAAATATGATTATACATAGAATTTGACGTACATGGTTTTGGCTCCACCTGACTTAATGTATGAGATTATACCTTTGATCGGAATACGGGAGCTGCGTGCTACGCCTTTGTGGCGGGAGCCACCTCCAGAGTCCCAATTCCGTGATATTAGACTGGGGTATGGGAGCTGCGTGCTACGCCTTTGTGGTGGGAGCCACCTCCAGAGTCCCTATCCCATTATATTGCCTTTTGAGGGCACATCATAGTGACACATATGCCTTTGGGGCGTCCTATGGTGGTATTGGCCTTTGGGGCCGGCTACTAGTATGCCTACATGGATATTGCCTGGTTATTTCATGGATGTACTCTTGTGCATGACTGAAAGTTGGAGCCCAATTATACGAAACTTGATTTACTTTACAGATTTTATTCATTGATTTAATATTATAATATTGTTATACATTTGAAAACTTTGCTATGTCTTTGAATTACTCATTATGGTTTTATTATTATTTATTTTGAAAATGTCAATTATGCTTTACAGACTACCATTACAGTTTTCACACGCTTTAAATGTTGTCTACTCACTGAGATATTCATATATCTCACCTTTTCATATTCAAATTTTTAGGTGACAGTTAGGTGTCGGGATTGCAACCTTCCTCTATTCTTTGCTTCAATTAGTATTTTGACGTGGTGGGCATCATACTAGAAATTTATTGAAGTCTTGATCTTTTGATGTTTTTATCTAGTAAACCTTGCTGAGATAGGTTTACTTTTGGATATATTATATGTATATATTTGAAGATATGAGACAATAGATCAGTATGTTTTGACTTGAGAATAAATTGATCATGGATAAATTTGGAATATGATGGATATATGTGAAAATAGTATTGAGAAATATTGCTAGTTGAGGATATGAATTGAGTGTTATTTGCAGGAGGGTTTATAGTTGAGATAGAAAGGAAACTCTGTCGGATTTTAGGTAGATTATTCGGACAGGGTGTTACAATTTGGTATCAGAGCAAGGTTATAGGTCCTGTAGACTTAGGAATTGTTTGTTGAGGTATTAAAATATTGTCACTTGTGTAAGAAATCAGACACGATGCCACCACGTCGAAGAGGAAGGCCTAGAATCAATCCCCTAGCCCAAAATAGGGATAGGAATAGAAATGAGAATATTGATAAGCAAACTAGAGAACAAGCTTTAGCTGCTGGTTCATCTTCTATTGCTGCACCCTCAGCAGCACCCCCAGCAGCTGATCATAATTTAGCTAAGGCAGTTGCGGCCTTAGGAAGAGTAATTCCCGCTTTGACTGCTCCTGTTGAAAAGGGGATAGTTGATTACTGTAAAGATCTGAAGAATATGGGTTGCAAGATTTTAACGGGGTCTTTGGAATCAGATTTAGCCTGGTCATGACTACAAAAAAAAAATTGAGACTACTTCCATTACTCTTCAGATTCCCGAGTCTATGAGGTTACTATGTGCGGTGCAATTTTTGGAGGATCATGCATACACATGGTGGAAAACTACATTGCAAAAGGTATGCTGGACGTCCTACCATAACCTGGGCAGATTTTTGAAGAGAGTTTGAAGAAAAATACTATTCACGGGCCTTGCGAAAAAAAGAAATGGATTGAGTTTATGAATTTAAAACAGGGTGGTATGTCAGTAGCAGAGTATGAGCAAAAGTTCAATGAACTATCAGAATTTGCTCCATCGATAGTAGCCAACGATGCTGATAGATGCAAGAAATTCCAAGATGGGCTACATGTTATTATTCGAGATAGGTTGACGACCCTACTTAGATAAGTTTGTTATTGTTTTCATCAATGACATCCTAGTTTATTCCAGGAATAAGGATGATCATGTAAGCCATTTGAGAACGGTGTTGCAGATTATGCTTGAAAAGCAACTTTATGCTAAATTTTTCAAGTGTGAATTCTGGCTAGACAAAGTAGCATTCCTTGGTCACGTAGTATCTAAGGAAGTGATTTTTGTGGATCCACAAAAGATAGAAGATGTAGTTGCTTGGGAAAGACCCACTAATGTCAAAGAAGTTAGGAGCTTTCTCGGATTGGCAGGGTACTATCGAAGATTCGTGGAAGGATTTTCCATGATTGCCTCTCCTTTGTCAAAACTAACAAGGAAGCATGCTAAGTTTGAGTGGACTGACGAATGTGAGCAAGCTTTCCAAGAGCTCAAGCGTAGATTGACCACAGCACCAGTTCTTACACTACCATCAGGGACTGGAAGCTTTGTGGTATACAGTGATGCCTCGAGGCGAGGTTTGGGTTGCGTTTTGATGAAACATGGGAAGGTGATAGCTTATGCTTCTCGACAACTGAAACAGCATGAGCAAAACTATCCCACTCATGATTTGGAGTTGGCGGCAGTGGTGTTTGCACTGAAAATTTGGAGGCATTATTTATTTGGAGAAAAATGTACAATCTACACTGATCATAAGAGTCTGAAATATCTGATGGATCAGAAAGAATTAAATTTGAGGCAACGGAGATGGTTGGAATTGATAAAAGATTATGACTGTGTAATTGACTACCACCCAGGAAAGGCCAATGTAGTGGCCGATGCTCTTGGTAGAAAGTCTTCTAGTTCTCTTGCTCATATCCAAGCAATTCAGAAATCCTTACAAAATGATTTGAAGTCTTTACCTTTAGAATTGATGATTGATGAGAATAATCTCCTGATAGCCCACTTGAAGGTTAAACCGATTCATATTGATTGGATACGTGAAGCACAGAATAATGACCCTATGCTGGTAAAGTTAAAGCAAGAAGTAAGGGATGGTGTGAGGACTGACTTTCAAATAAAAGATGAGGATGTACTGATAATGAAAAATAGGCTTTGTGTGCCTCAGGATGAAGAACTCCGGCAGGTGATTTTGGAGGAAGCTTATAATGCACCATACACGTTACATCCTGTTAGTGTGAAGATGTATCGAACCTTAAGAGAACATTATTGGTGGCAAGGTATGAAACGGGACATAGCTGAGTTTGTTTCTAGATGCTTGGTATGCCAACAAATTAAAGCCGAGCATCAAAAACCTTCTGGGAAATTGAATCCCCTACCTATTCCTCAATGGAAGTGGGAAGATATTGCTATGGATTTCATTTCGGGATTGCCAAGAACACAGTCTGGTTATGATAGCATTTGGGTGATTGTGGATCGTTTGACAAAATCAGCTCACCTTTTGCCAGTCAAGAAGACTTTTTCCATGGAAAGACTGGCTAAACTTTATGTGAACGAAATTGTTAGGTTACATGGTGCCCCAGTATCAATTGTATCTGATCGAGACCCCCGATTCACATATCGATTTTGGCCAAGTTTGCAGAATGCTATGGGCACTAAACTGAAGTTCAGTACTGCTTTTCATCCTCAGACAGATGGACAATCTGAAGGACAATTCAAATTTTGGAGGATATACTCAGATCTTGTATTATGGAATTCAAAGGAAACTGGGATGAACACTTGCTCCTAGCAGAGTTTGCATATAACAATAGTTATCAGTCCAGCATCGACATGGCTCAATTTGAAGCTTTGTATGGAAGGAAGTGCAGAACTCCGGTGTGTTGGGATGATACATATGAAAGGAAATTACTAGGTCCAAAAATTGTTATGATGACTGCAGACAAAGTTAAGGTAATTCGGGAAAAGATAAAAATAGCTCAAGATCGACAAAAGAGCTATGCAGATAATCGAAGAAAAGATTTAGAGTTTGAAGTTAGTGATATGGTGTTTTTGAAAGTGATTTATTGGAAGGGAGTAATCCGATTTGGAAGACGAGGAAAGTTGGGCCCTTGATATATAGGGCCGTATGAGATCATTGAACGGATTGGCCCAGTTGCTTATAGATTGGCTTTACCAGAAGAATTGTCACAAATTTATAATGTGTTTCATGTTTCCATACTCCGAAAGTACATTTTCGATTCTTCACATATATTGAAGGATTTGCCTATGGAAATTGAGGAAAATTTAACTTATGAAGAGCAGCCGGTTGAGATTTTGGATAGAAGGGACCAAGTTCTAAGGATTAAGACTATTCCATTAGTGAAAGTTCTTTGGAGGAATCATTCATATGAAGAAGCTACATGGGAAAGGGAGAAAGATATGCAGACTCAATATCCTCACTTATTCAATCAAGTTGGTAAGTAAATTTCGAGGACGAAATTTTTCTAAGGGGGTAAGTTGTAACAACCGAGGTTACGTATAATCATGTAAAGTCAAATCCCGAAAAATTTTAAGGACAAACTTAGAAATTTGTAAGAAGTTATAAGTGAAGGAAATAAAAGAAGAAAGGATCAAAATGAACATATTAAAAAAGTTTAGGGGCTTAATGGTTATTTATAAAAAGTTGAGGGACTAATATGCAATTATCCCAAAAACAAGAAAAATATCTCTTATGTTAAATTTTCTCCCGAAAACACTAGAATTCTGCTTCTCTTCTTCAAGTGGCAGCCGGCCTCCCATCCTCCCTCTCTCTCAAATTTCTCTTCAAGTATTCCACCATAATCTCAACAACAATTACATCCAAGGTTAGTTTCTTGATAAATTCTTCATTTTCTTTAGATATTCTACTTGAGCATGCTAAGATCTTTGCTCCATAAACATGTTAAGGTCTGAAATCCATCTATTAAGTATGAATTTTACTCATTTTTGGTATGTATTAAAAGGATTTGAAAGCATGAACAAGAAAATGGGAAGAAAAAAGCAAAACAGGGGAATCTGAGCATGCTTGCTGTTCGGATTTTCTGGGTTCGGCACAGTTGGGTTTATATTTTTTTGATATTTTTCCTAGAAACTAGACTTCAATACGAGAATTTTGGTCTTTGAATCACCCAAAACCGGTAAGCGGTTAAAAAGATAAAATTCGGTGAAGTTGGCTGTTCAGTGTGACCCCTGTTTCAGCATAGTTTCGGGTTTTATCAAATTTGATCAAAATTTTGTTCTAGTTGTATAAGTTACTTATTTTATTCATAAATTAGACTTATTGGTGCCAAACTCAAGTTATGATTTTCTAATCTAACTTGATATTAAGGAATTTATTGCTTAAGAGAAATATAGTACTATTGATGGTTATGGATTATGAAAATCTCTAAGGCATGGAGTACTAGAAAGGAATTTGATAAGGACATGAATATGGAGTTGAATTATGGAGAAAATGATTATGGAAATGATATTAAAAAATTAAGGATATGTTGTTTTGAGTACGAGAAATTAGTATTGACCTTGAGGGAAGATTATGAGATTTAAGTTGCATTCATAAGTGTGTAATGCTTTGAGTATGTATAGATACTAATTATCGTTAATCTCTAGGCCACGTAGAGCTGACGTCACCTGGGGATCCCGAAGTTTCAGATCGAGGTGTACAGTAAGATCATCTCAAGGATAGTGAGTAGACGACAACTATAGTTATTTGAAATTTCTTTAATTATAATTATAATTATAATTATAATTATATATATATTTAGCATAATATTTATTTTACGTATTAAAGGTATATACGATATATAATCATATGAATTGATTTGTTATTAAAGTACATTTATTTCAAGAAATGTTATATCGAGTAAGCTGGTTGATTTATGAAATATGATTATACATAGAATTTGACGTACATGGTTTTGGCTCCACCTGACTTAATGTATGAGATTATACCTTTGATCGGAATACGGGAGCTGCATGCTACGCCTTTGTGGCAGGAGCCACCTCCAGAGTCCCAATTCCGTGATATTAGACTGGGGTATGGGAGCTGCGTGCTACGCCTTTGTGGTGGGAGCCACCTCCAGAGTCCCTATCCCATTATATTGCCTTTTGGGGGCACATCATAGTGACACATATGCCTTTGGGGCGTCCTATGGTGGTATTGGCCTTTGGGGCCGGCTACTAGTATGCCTACATGGATATTGCCTGGTTATTTCATGGATGTACTCTTGTGCATGACTGAAAGTTGGAGCCCAATTATACGAAACTTGATTTACTTTACAGATTTTATTCATTGATTTAATATTATAATATTGTTATACATTTGAAAACTTTGCTATGTCTTTGAATTACTCATTATGGTTTTATTATTATTTATTTTGGAAATGTCAATTATGCTTTACAGACTACCATTACAGTTTTCACACGCTTTAAATGTTGTCTACTCACTGAGATATTCATATATCTCACCTTTTCATATTCAAATTTTCAGGTGACAGTTAGGTGTCGGGATTGCAACCTTCCTCTATTCTTTGCTTCAATTAGTATTTTGACGTGGTGGGCATCATACTAGAAATTTATTGAAGTCTTGATCTTTTGATGTTTTTATCTAGTAAACCTTGCTGAGATAGGTTTACTTTTGGATATATTATATGTATATATTTGAAGATATGAGACAATAGATCAGTATGTTTTGACTTGAGAATAAATTGATCATGGATAAATTTTGAATATGATGGATATATGTGAAAATAGTATTGAGAAATATTGCTGGTTGAGGATATGAATTGAGTGTTATTTGCAGGAGGGTTTATAGTTGAGATAGAAAGGAAACTTTGCCGGATTTTAGGTAGATTATTCGGACAGGGTGTTACAATGTAATAGTAATATATCTATGTAATTGTAATTATGTGATTGTAATATATGTAATATATCTATGTAATCAGATATCTCTGTAATTGTAAATATATTTATGTAATTGTAATATATTTATGTAATTCTAATATATTTATAAAATTCTAATATATCTATGTAGTTGTAATATATCTACGTAATTGTAATTGTAATATATTTATGTAATTGTAATATATCTATGTAATTCTAATATATCTATGTAATTGTAATATATTTATGTAATGTATCTATGTAATATATGTATGTAATATATATATATATATATCTATGTAATTGTAAATATATTTATGTAATATATCTATGTAATTATAATATATCTAAGTAATTGTAGAATTATATAGATATATTACAATTACATAGGTCTATTAAATATGTAATTGTTATAATCTATGTAATAGTAATATATCTATGTAACTGTAATATATCTATGTAATTCTAATATATCTATGTAATAGTAATATATCTATGTAATTGTAATATATTACATGTAATAGTAATATATGTATGTAATTGTAATTGTAATATATACATAAATATATCTATGTAATTATAATATATCTATGTAATTGTAATTTTATCTATGTAATTGTAATATATCTATGTAATTGTAATATATTATATGTAATAGTAATATATCTATATAAATTTAATTATAATATATACATAAATATATCTATGTATCTATGTAATTGTAATATATCTATGTAATTGTAATGTATCAATGTAATTGTAATATATCTATGTAATTGTAATATATTTGTGTAATTGTAATATATTTATTTAATTGTAATATATCAATGTAATTGTAATACAACTATGCAATTATAATTACATTAATCATATGCAATATATCTATGTAATTATAATATATCTATGTAATTGTAATATGTAATATATCTATGTAATTGTAATATATACATATATTTATGTAATATATGTAAAATATCTATGTAATATTAATATATACATAAATATATTTGTGCAATTGTAATATATTACAATCACAATTACATAAATGGAATTATAATATATCTATGTAATTATAATATATCTATGTAATCGTAATTATGTGATTGTAATATATGTGATATATCTATTACACAGATATATTACTATAACATAGATATATACTACAATAACATAATATATCTATGTAATTGTAATATATCTATGTAATATATCTATTACATAGATATATTACTATAGCATAGATATATATTTGTGTAATTGTAATTGTAATATATACATATATTTATGTAATATATGTAATATATCTATGTACTTGTAATATATCTATGTAATCTATGTAATTTTAATATATCTTTGTAATTGTAATATATACATATCTTTATATATTACAATTACATAGATATATTACAATTACATAGATACATTACAATTACATAGATATATATTAGAATTACATAGATATATTACTATAACATAGATATATATATTAGAATTGCATATATATATATATTACAATTACAAAGATATATTACATTTACATACATATGTAACAATTACATAGAAATATTACTATAAGATAGATATATATATTACAATTACATAAATAGAATTATATTATATCTATGTAATTGTAATATTTCCATGTAATTGTAATTGTAATATATCTATGTAATTGTAATATATTTGTGTAATTGTAATATATTTATGTAATTGTAATATATCTATGTAATTGTAATATATTTATGTAGTTGTAATATATATAGTAATATTATCTATGTAATTGTAATATCTAATGTTTTCAGAAACAGTAATGTAATTTACATAGATATATTACAAATATATTACAATTACATAAATACAATTACACAAATATATTACAATTACATAGATATATTACATTAACACTATTACATAGATATAATACAATTATATAGATAATAAATAAATTACACCTATATATTACAATTACATAGATATATTGCAATTACACAAATATATTACAATTACATAGATATTACATGTATATATTAAAAGTACTGAAAACATTACATATTACATGTTTACATTATAATTACTATTAGATACATTACGTAAACATTAGATATTACATGTATACATTAGAATTACTGATGTAATATATCTATGTAATTGTCATATATCTATGTAATTGTAATATATTTGTGTAATTGTAATATATCTATATAATTCTAATGTATACATGTAATATCTAATATATATTTGTAATTGTAATATATTTGTATTCAGTAATTACATAAATATATTACAATTACTGAAAACTTACTTTTACATAGATATATTAGAATTACTGAAAATATTATATGACTATATCTAATGTTTTCTGTAATTGTAATATATCTATGTAATTGTAAAATATTTATATAAGTGTAATATATTTGTATAATATATCTATGTAATTACATATATTTATGTAATTGTAATATATCTACTTATTTGTAATATATGTATGTAATTGTAACATATTTGTGTATATATTACAATTACATACATTTATTACAATTACACAAATATATTACAAGTACAATTACATAAATAATTATATTACAAAAATATATTACAAGTACATAGATATATTACAATTACATATATATATTACTATTGCATAGATATATTACAATTACATAGATACATTACATAGATACATTACAATAATATATCTAAAGTTTTCAGTAACATAGTTACATTACAATTACATAGATACATTACAATTATACATTAGATATATTAAAATACATGTAATATATAGTATTTTCGAATTACATTGATATATTAGAATTACATAGATACATTGGATATATATATATTACAATTACATAGATATACTACAGTTACATAGATATATTACAATTATATAGATATATTACATAGATATATTACGATTACATAGATACATTACAATTACATAGATATATTACAATTACATATATATATATATATTACATAGATACATTACAATTACATAGATATATTACAATTACATAGATATATTAAAACTACATAGATATATTATTACAATTATATAGATATATTATATTATATATTACAATTACATAGATATATTACAATTACACATTAGATATATTAAAATACATGTAATATATAATGTTTTCGAATTACATTGATATATTCGAATTACATAGATATATTACAACTGCAAAGATATATTATCTATGTAATTATATCTATGTAATTTTATGTAATATATGTAATATATCTATGTAATTGTAATATATCTATGTAATAGTAATATATCTATGTAATTGTAATAAATATATTTAAGTAATTGTAATACATCTATGTAATTAAAATATATCTATGTAATTGTAATATATATATGTAATATATCTATGTAATATGTATTACAATTACATAGATATATTACATAGATACATTACAATTACATAGATATATTACAAATAAAATACATGTAATATATATATCTATGTAATATTACATAGATATATTATAATTACATAGATATATTACAATTGCATAAATATATTACAATTACATAGATATAGTATAATTACATAGATATATTAGAATTACATAGATACATAGATATTACATGTATATAATTACATAGATATATTACAATTACATAGATGTATTTCAATTACATAGATGTATTTCAATTACATAGATATATTACAATTACATTGATATATTACAATTACATAGATATATTACAATTACATAGATAATACAACAGTAGACACTCAATAACAAAGAATACAAGCTAAGCAAAAATGCAATAACATTAGGCACTCAATAACATTCAGTGAAATCCAAGCCAAGCTAAGCAAGAATGCAATATGTTCATATATGGCAAATGGAAAAGGAAAGAACAGGAAAATACAAAGTCACAATGTTTATAATCAAAATCCATTACATATAATTAAACTATTTTCTATAAAATTAAAAAATGTCCTCCCCATTATGTTCATCTATGGGATCTTCTTCTACATGCTCATTTTCCATCTCTGGTGTGATGTCCACTCCTTCATCATCAGCGTCATTTCTAACCCAATTTGAAGCACTACGCATATCATCTAATTCATCATCATGCATTTCTCCATTCCCTTGCTCTCTATCGAAGGATAATAGATCACCCATATCAAATACATCCCTAAGTTTTGCATGCTTTACAAGAACCCAACCTTGATAACCTTCATCCTTAACATAGTATACTTTCTTAGCTTGTGATGCCAAAATAAAAGGATCATGAACCAAATTAGTTCCACTGTGGGCTAGATGTGAAAAATTCACAAGTGTGAAACCAAACTTATCTCTCTTGCAACCTCTATTGATATCAATCCAATCATATTTAAATAACACAATCTTAAATCTACCAGAATAATTCAACTGAATGATATCTGTTAAAGCCCCATAATAATTAACTTCTCCTTCAATAGGTTGTGCATCTCTTGCATTTGCATAACTCTCTATTTTGGTTGTTACAACGACTCCACTATTTTGAGTTTTCAAGCATCTCTCATAATAGATATATCTATGTAATTGTAATATCGATTTCCCCCACCACTTGTTTAATTGTAATGTATCTATGTAATTGTATTAAAATGTAATTACATATATCTATGTAATTGTAATATAAATATACATGACCACAATTGCAAGCCAATGTTTTACCAGAAAAGAGGGTATGTGGAATGCTTACTTGAGATTGATTATCTGGCCGTGGAAGGAGGGCTAGAGGCAGCTCTGTTGTATACTGAAAAATCAATTTTCTGCCAAAAAAGTAATGCAGATATAGGCAGCTCAGTTATATAGAGGCAGCTCTGTTGTATACACAATTAGAAGCAACACAATTCCCTGAAAATCCAGTAATGCAGCCATATCAGAAGCCCATATTGTACGCATAAAACAAACAATAAAACCAGAAGGACTGAAAAGACCAACATAGAAAGACAGGAATGCATTTTCAAATCCATATAACCATATCACAAACACTCATAAAAACAAAAACAAACTAAATGGAACAAAGGATTAGAAACAGCAGCAGCAGTCAACATCAATAGGCACACTTGTAAAAGTTCTGATACATTTCAATCAGTCTCTTATATATAAAGCATTATCATCAAGAGAATTACCAAAAGTTCTGATACATTTCAATCAGTCTCTCCAATATAAAAAGCACACACTTGTAAACCATGAGATCACATGCATTGAAATCCTAAATGCTCTCAATCTAAATAACAATTCTCTCAACTGCATTTAGAATTTAAAGAAGGATGTCAACTGGAAGAATAAAAATACAAAATGACAATACATACTCAAACTTATAATACTTGACGATTAACGCCACAATCTGGCCTGAGCTCAGTTGCAGCTGATACAAATTCCTTTCCATACTTGGAAGTAAATAGCATTTGAACCTGCAGCAACTCTTGTAGATCGGCACATCTTGGTGCAGTAAAACAAATGCTAGATATTGCTTCTTTCAAATTTATAGAACATTCCTTGAAAAAGGATGGTTCTTCAAATTTTCATTCTACAAAATGCAGTGTGTTTTTAACTCTTTCTTTGAGCAACTTCAAAAATTATATAACTTATCAACTACTGTAAATGAAAGTGCCACTACTTATAACTATCACAATATTTTTAAAGGCAAACAGCTACATAAGGAATATAGTTCCATATTCTTTCCCATACCTATAGTATGTTCTGGTGTTAGTATATTGAAGATAGTAAATTGGACAAAAAATCACCTCCACTTAAATCAGGTGTCAAAATTGTAGTTGAAAACCTCCGACAAGCAAGGAAAGATGGACCACCCTACATCAAATATATGTAGCATAGGTTAATAAAATACAAAGAACAGCCAAGATAGAGAAGAAAACAATAGGTCAGCACGTTACATGCATAAACATGCAACATCACTAGACCAAAAACACAAAGAGACTAGAAGAGGGTAGTAACAGATTGAAACGAAGAATACAGAACTCTTATGATGTCTAGTTGTCTACTATGGGTATTCTGGCATGTTTATTTGCTCATTGTAAATTTCTAGAAAAAAACATTTGGAACTCGAGCTCTCTTTGCTTCTGTCATTGATGCCTACTCTTTTAAATCTTTGCTTCTTAAGTTACTGTGATGGATCTCTAAATTTGGTAGAACTGCAAATTTGAAATTCAATTATTATTAATTAACTAATGGAAATGTATAAGAAATGAATTAACATAGTGTAAAAATCAAAGATTGTAACATCTAAATGCACAAATCTTATGACAAGAGCAGGTTGTAGCATTCCCAACAATTTTGAAAACATTTTAATCTTTCATCCTTTAAGAGAATTAATTAAATTGTTCTAATGTATCCATGTAACTATAATATATTATAATTACAATTAGATATATTACAACAACATATATATTACAATCACAATCACAAACACATTACATAGATATATTACAATTACATATATATATAACAATACATGTAATATTTAAGTAATATTACATTAATATATTACATTGATATATTACAACTACATAGATTTACAATTAAATAGATATATTACAATTACATAGATATATAACAATACATGTAATATTTATGTAATATTACATTAATATGTTACATAGATATTTTACAACTACATAGATTTACAATTAAATAGATATATTACAATTACATAATCTATACATAAATATATCTATGTATCTATGTAATTGTAATATATCTATGTAATTGCACAAATTTATTACAATTACATAGATATATTACAATTACTTAAAACATTAGAATTACATAGATATATTAGAATTATTGTATTACATTACAATTACATAGATATATTACAATTACTTAAATATATTACAATTACATAGATATATTACAATTACTTAAAACATTAGAATTACATAGATATATTACAATTATATAGAAACATTACAATTACATAGATATATTACAATTACTTAAAACATTAGAATTAAATTGATATATAACAATTACATAGATACATTAGAATTATATAGATATATTACAATTACATAGATATATTACAATTACATAGATAAATTACAATTACATAAATATATTACAATTACATAGATATATTACAATTACATAGATATAATATAATTACATAGATATATTACAATAACATAGATATATTACATAGATGTATTATAATTACATTGATATATTACATAAATAAGAGTAATTACAATTGCAATTACACAAATATATCTATGGTAAATATTAGATATATTACAATTACTGAAAATATCTATGTAATATATCTAGGAAATTGAAATATATATATATATATATAATTACTGAAATATTACAATTACATAGATATATTATATTAGATATATTATAATTACATAAATATATTACAATTACATAAAACATTGGACTTACATAGATATATCTTTGTAATTCTAATTAATAGAATTGTAATATATCTACATAGATATATTACAATTACATAGATATTTTACAATTACATTAAAATTACATATGTATGAAATATATTATTGTTGTAATGTATAAATAAATATATTACAATTACATATTCAATACAATTACATAGATATATATATATATATATATATGTAATTGTAATATCTATATAATTGTAATGTATCTATGTAATTTTAATATAAATATGTAATTGTAATATATTTATGTAATTTTAATATATTTATATAATTGTAATGTATCTATGTAATTGTAATTATAATATATTACAATTGCATAGATATTTATGTATAAATATCTATGTAAAATATCTATGTAATTGTAATATATCTATGTAATTATAATATAATATATCTATGTAATTGTAATATATATATATATATATATGTAATCTGTAGTAATATATTATGTAATTGTAATATATCTATGTAATTGAAATATATCTATGTAATTCAAATGTTTTACGTAATTGTAATATATCTATGTAATAGTAATTGTAATTCTATGTAATATATTACAATTACACATTAGATATATTACAACTACACAAATATATTACAATTACATAGATAAATAACAATTACATAGATAAATTTTTGTAATTGTAAGATATGTATGTAGTTGTAATTTTTTTTTTAATTGAAAATATTTGAATTACATAAATATATTACAATTACATAGGTATATTACAATTACATAGATATATATCTAATGTGTAATTGTAATATACTACAATTACATAGATATATTAAAACAACATAGATATATTATAATTACATAGATAAATATATTACATAGATATATTACAATTACAAAAATATATTAAAATTACATAGATATAACTATGTAATGTAATATATCTATGTAATTCTAATGTATCTACGTAATACAAAAATATATTACAATTGTAATATCTATTGTAATCTATCTATGTAATGTGTAATATAACTACCTAGATATATTACAATTACATAGATACATTACAATTACACAAATTTATTACAATTATATATTTATATTAAGTAACATAAATATATTAGAATTACATACATTTATTACAATTACACAAATTTATTACAAGTATATAGATATACTACAATTACACAAATATATTAAAATTACATAGATATATTACAATTACATAAATATATTATAATTACATAGATACATTATCATTACAATAAATATATCTATGTAGTATATTACAATTACATAGATAAACAATATATCTATGTAATTGTAATACATCTATGTAATTCTATTCTGTAATTGTAATATATTTTTGTAACTGTAATAAATCTATGTAATTATATTATGTTTAAGTAATTGTAACGTATTTATGTAATTGTAATATATCTATGTAATTATAATATATCTATGTAATTCTAATGTATCTATGCAATTGTAATATATTTGTGTATCTATTGTAATATATCTATTAAATTGTAATAGATATTTGTGTATTGTAATATATTACAATTACATAGATATATTACAAATTACAATAGATACACAAATATATTACAATTGCATAGATATATTACAATTACATGTAATATATTACAACTAAATAGATACATTATAATTACACATTAAAATAATTACAATTACATAAATATTTTGCAATTAATAATGTATCTACGTAATATTACATAGATAAATTACATAAATATATTTATTAACTTACACATTAGATATATAACAATACATGACAATTACCTAGACATATTACAGTTACATAGATATATTATATTTACATAAATATATTATATAGATATATTACAATTATTGAAAACATTGTGTAATTGTAATATATTACAATTACATAGATATATTACAATTACATAGATATATTACAGTTACATAGATATATTACAATTACTTAAAACATTAGAATTACATAGATACATTAGAATTACATAGATATATTACAATTACATAGATACATTACAATTACATAGATATATTACAATTACATAGATACATTATAATTACATAGATAAATTACAATTATATATCTAAAGTTTTCAGTAACATAGATACATTACAATTACATATATACATTACAATTACACATTAGATATATTAAAATACATGTAATATATAATGTTTTCGAATTACATTGATATTTTACAATTACATAGATACATTGGATATATATATTACAATTACATAGATATACTACAGTTGCATAGATATATTACAATTACACAAATATATTACAATTACATAAATATATTACAATAACATAGATATATTACAATTACATAAATATATTACAATTATTGAAAACATTAGAATTACATAGATATATAACAATTAATGAAAATATTAGAATTACATATCTATTGTAATATATTACAATTACAATTACATGTATATTACAATTACAACTACATAGATATATTACAATGTATTACACAAATATATTACAATTACATAGATACATTACAATTACATAAAACATTAGAATTACATAGATATATTACAATTACACATTAGATATATAACAATACATGTATTATCTAATTGAATTATATGGATATATTACAGTTACATAGATACATTAGAATTACATAGATATATTACAATTACATAGATATATTACCATTACACAAATATATTACAATTACATAGATATATTACAATTACATAGACATATTACAACTATATAGGTATATTACAATTACATAGATATATTAAAATACACAAATATATTACAATTACATAGATATATTACAATTACATAGACATATTACAACTATATAGGTATATTACAATGTAATTCTAATGTTTAATGTAATTGTAATATATCTATGTAATTGTAATACAACTATGCAATTGTAATATATTTATGTAAATGTAATATATCTTTGTAATTGTAATATATTTACAATTCCCTATCTATGTAACTATAATATATATTTGTAGTTGTAATATATCTATGTAATTGTAATATATCTATGTGTCTATGTAATTGTAATATATGCTTGTAATATCTAAAGTTTTTAGTAAGTGTAATATATCTACATAGATATATTACAATTACATAGATATATTAGAATTACATAGATATATTACATTAGATATCTATGTAGTTGTAATGTATACATTACCAAATATAATGTTTTAAGTAATTGTAATATATCTATGTAATTCTAATGTTTACATAGATACAATTACATAAAACATTCAAATTACATAGATATATTAGATATGAATATACATAGATATAATTACATTGATATTTTACAATTACATAAATACATTACAATTACACAGATATATTACAATTACATAGATACATTGAATTACATAGATATATCACATTTAATATAAAATTACATTGATATATACATTACAACTTCATAGATATAATACTAAAAATTTTAAAATTACAAATATATTTGTCTAATATATCTATGTAATTATAATATATCTATGTAATTGTAATATATCTATGTAATTGTAATGTATCTATTTAATTGTAATGTATATAGGGTCAGGTCTGGACGGGTTATATATTAGAATTACATAGAATATTACAATTACATAGATATATTAGAAAAATATATTACATATTTACACAAATATTTACAATTACATAGATATATTACAATTACATAAATATATTTACAATTACATAGATACATTAGAATTACATCGATATATATACGTTACATTAAATAGATATATCTATGTAATGTCTAATATAATGTAATATGTAATGTATCTATTTAATTGTAATATCCATTGTTTTGTAATATAAATATGTAATTGTAATATATTTACAATTACATAGAGAAGTAATATATTTCTGTAGCAGCTTTAATGTTGAATAAATTCATCTTTTAAAATATATTTATCTGCTTGATTGTGGTAGGATTGTGGGACTTGAAATGTAGATCATTTTTCACATAATATCTAGGTTAGGCATGTTGCTTGATTGTGGTAGGACTATGGAACTTGAAATGTCGAGGAATTGCTTGATTGTGGTAGGATTGTGGAACTTGAAATACAGATCATATTTCACATAATATTTTTACCTTTTGAGTAGATGTAATGTGTATAAGCTTAATTCAATAAATATATATTGACAGAACATATACTTTTTAGGTACCTGATGCTAGTAGTGCTCCAAATTTGTCACCAATAATAAGGTCTTCAACTTCTAGTCATCAAGTTAATGAAAATGAAGATGGTAAACTACTTGATTATTTTATTCTTCTATATTGACTTCACTACTTAATTGCTTTTAATTGTATAATATTTGTCAATTTTATGCAGATGCTGCTCCATAGGAATATTCATGAGATTTGGATTGCTTATTTCACTTTATGTATTTGGATTGCTTATTTACTTTGTGTTTGGATTGCTAATTTTCAATTTTAAGACTGTATTATGACTTTAGCTTGCGACTTCTATTTAGCTTGTAAAAGTTATATAATTAAGATAATTTATTTGTAATTTTATTTTTAATATTACGAAATATTTTGTACTTTCTTATAATGGTTTTTTTATATGAAATGTCTTGGATTAAATTATAAATATATCAATATTAGTAATTGAAAAATATGATAAAATTTTATTTTTACCGACGCTCTGACCTCTATACTGACAGTTCATATAACAACAAAATATGTATAGTATACTGACGGAGTAAACCATCAGTAAATTTACGACAAACTGTCGCTATAGGTTAATTGTATATTTTACATTTTAATCTATACCGACGGACGCAAAAAAAGAAAAAAAACCGTTTGTATATATATATATATATCTATGGTATCTATATCGACGGATACAAAAGCCGTCGGTATAGATACGGTGTCTATACCTACTGATACAAAAGCCGTCGGCATAGATGCGGTATCTATATCGACGGATACAAAAGCCGTCGGTATAGATACGGTTTCTATACCTACGGATACAAAAGCCGTCGGTATAGATGCGATATCTATACCGACGGATACAAAATCCGTCGATATAGATAAAAGCAAAAGGGGCTACCCCAACATAGGCTATACTGACGGTAGTAACATTAGTGACGTCTAAAACCGTCGGTATAGGTTATAAATCCTATACCGACGGTCACCTTTTCCGTCGGTATAGGTCTATACCGACGAGGGTTTTACCGTCGCTTAATTTTTTGTCGAAATAGTCATTTTGACCGTTGGTATAGGGTTTTAGGACCTTTAGCGACGGATTTTGGAGTTTTACCAACGCTTTTTGGACCGTCACTATATGGCAATTTGTTTGTAGTGTAGATATACTACAGTTACATAGATATATTACAATTACATAGATATATTGCAATTACATAAATATATTTACAATTACATGGATATGTAATTGTAATATACAATTACATAGGATATATTACATAGATACTTTACAATTACATAGATATATTACATAGATATTACAATTACATAGATATATCACAATTACATAAATATATTACAATTACATAAATATACTACAATTAATAATGTATCTACGTAATATTACATAGATATATTACATAAATATATTTACTACAGTTACACACTAGATATATTATAATTACAATTGCATAGATATATATTACAATTACATAGACATATTACAATTACATAGATACATTACAATTACATAGATATATTACAATTACATAGATATATTAAACATACATATATTACAATTACATAGATATTACAATTACATATATATTACAATTACATAGATATATTACAATTACATAGATATAATTGTATTACATAAATATATCTATGTAATTGTAATATATCTATGTAATATATTTATGTAATTGTAATAATATATCTATGTAATTGTAATATATCTATGTAATTGTATTATATCTATGAAATTGTGTTAATGTAATATATCTATGTAATAATATATGTAATTGTAATATATCTATGTAATTCTAATATATTTATGTAATTATAATATATCTATTTTATTGTAATATATTTATGTAATTGTAATATATTTGTGTAATTGTAATATATTTAAGTAACTGTAGTACATCTACGTAATTGTAATATCTATGTAACTGTAATATATCTATGTAACTGTAATATATCTATTACATTCACATAGTATTACAATTATATAGATATATTATAACATAGATTGTAACACCCTGTCCGGATAATGTACCTAAAATCCGGCAGAGTTTCCTTTCTATCTCAACGATAATCCTCCTGCAAATAACACTCAATTCATATCCTCAACCAGCAATATTCCTCAATACTATTATCACATATATCCATATATATTCAAAAAAAATTCCATGATCAATTTATGCTCAAATCAAAACATATTGATCTATTGTCTCATATCTTCAAATATATACAATATATCCAAAAGTAAATCTATCTCAGCAAGGTTTACTAGATAAAAACATCAAAAGATCAAGACTTCAATAAATTTTTACTATGATGCCCACCACGTCACAATACTATTTGAAGCAGAGAATAGAGGAAGGTTGCAATCCCAACACCTAACTATCACCTGAAAATGAGAATATGAAATGGTGAGATATATGAATATCTCAGTGAGTAAACAACTTTTAAAGCGTGTGAAAACTATAATGGTAGTCTGTAGAGCATAATTTACATTTTCAAAATAAATAATAGTAAAATCATAATAACTAATTCAAAGGCGTAGCAAAGTTTTCAAATGTATAACAATATTATAATATTAAATCAATGTATAAAATCTGTAAAGTAAATCAAGTTTCGTATAATTGGGCTCCAACTCCTTTAAAACATAATAGACGTTTTCAAAATAAATAATAGTAAAACCATAATGAGTAATTCAAAGACGTAGCAAAGTTTTCAATTGCATAACAATATTATAATATTAAATCAATGTATAAAATCTGTGAAGTAATTCAAGTTACGTATAATTGGGCTCCAACTTTCTGTCGTGCACAAGAGTACATCCATGAAATAACCAGGCAATATCCATGTAGGCATACTAGTAGCCGGCCCCAAAGGCCAATACCACCATAGGACGCCCCAAAGGCATATGTGTCTCTATGATGTGCCCCCAAAAGGCAAATATAACGGGATAGGGACTCTGGAGGTGGCTCCCACCACAAAGGCGTAGCACGCAGCTCCCATACCCCAGTATAATATCACGGAATGGGGACTCTGGAGGTGGCTCCCGCCACAAAGGCGTAGCACGCAGCTCCCGTATTCCGGTCTAATATCACAGAATGGGGACTCTGGAGGTGGCTCCCGCCACAAAGGCGTAGCACGCAGCTCCCGTATTCCGGTCAAGGAAATAATCTCATACATTAAGTCAGGTGGAGCCAAAACCATGTACGTCAAATTCTATGTAAAATCATATTTCATAAAATCTACCAACTTACTCGATATAATATTTCTTGAAATAAAACTACTTTAATAACAAATCAATTTATATAATTAAATATCGTATATACCTTTAATGCATAAAATAAATATCATGCTAAAAATATATATATATATATATAATTATAATTAAAGAAATTTCATATAACTATAGTTGTCGTCTACTCACAATCCTTGAGATGATCTCACTGTACACCTCGACTTGAAACTTCGGGATCCATAGGTGACGTCGGATCTACGTGGCCTAGAGATTAACAATAATTAGTATCTATACATGCTCAAAGTATTACACAATTTTGAATGCAACTTAAGTCTCATAATCTTCCCTCAAGGTCAATACTAATTCCTCATACTCAAAACAACATATCCCAAATTTTTAATATCATTTCCATAATCATTTTCTCCAAATATTCAACTCCATATTCATGTCCTTATCAAATTCCTTTCTAGTACTCCATGCCTTAGAGATTTTCATAATCCATAACCATCATTTAGTACTATATTTCTCTTAAGCAATAAATTCCTTAATATCAAGTTAGATTTGAAAATCATAACTTGAGTTTGGTACCAATAAGTCTAATTTATGAAGAAAATAACTAACTTATACAATTAGAACAAGATTTTGATCAAATTTGATAAAACCCGAAACTATGCTGAAACAGGGGTCACACTGAACAGTCAACTTCACCGAATTTTATCTTTTTAACCGCTTATCGGTTTTGGGTGATTCAAAGACTAAAATTCTTGTATTGAAGTCTAGTTTCTAGGAAAAATATCAAAAAAATATAAACCCAACTGTGCCGAACCCAGAAAATCCGAACAGCAAGCATGCTCAGAAAACAGTGGTCACACTGAACAGCCAACTTCACCGAATTTTATCTTTTTAACCGCTTATCGGTTTTGGTTGATTCAAAGACCAAAATTCTCGTAGTGAAGTCTAGTTTATAGAAAAAATATCAAACAAATATAAACCCAACTGTACCGAACCCAGAAAATCCGAACAGCAAGCATGCTCAGATTCCCCTGTTTTGCTTTTTCTTCCCATTTTCTTGTTCATGCTTTCAAATCCTTTTAATTCTTACCAAAAATGAGTAAAATTCATACTTAATAGATGTATTTCAGACCTTAACATGTTTATGGAGCAAAGATCTTAGCATGCTCAAGTAGAATATCTAAAGAAAATGAAGAATTTATCAAGAAACTAACCTTGGTTGTAATTGTTGTTGAGATTTTGGTGGAGTTCTTGAAGAGAAATGGAGGAGATGAAGAAATTGGAGAGGGGAGGCTGCCGGCTGCTCATTTAGCAAATGAAGATACCTTGTGTTTTCGGGAGATCAATTGAACATAAGGGATATTTTTTTATTTTTGGGATAATTGCATATTGGTTCCTCAACTTTTTATAAATAACCATTAAGCCCCAAAACTTTTTTTAATATGTTCATTTTGATCCTTTCTTCTTTTATTTCCTTCACTTATAACTTCTTACCAATTTCCAAGTTTGTCCTTAAAATTTTCGGGATTTAACTTTACATAATTATACGTAACCTCGGTTGTTACAACTTACCCCCCTTAGAAAAATTTCGTCCTCGAAATTTACTTACCAACTTGATTGAACAAGTGAGAATATTGAGTCCGCATATCTTCGTCTCTTTTCCATATAGCTTCTTCATATGAATGATTCCTCCAAAGAACTTTCACTAATGGAATAGTCTTAGTCCTTAGAACTTGGTCCCTTCTATCCAAAATCTCAACCGGCTGCTCTTCATAAGTTAAATTTTCCTCAATTTCCATAGGTAAGTCCTTCAATATATGTGAAGAATCGAAAATGTACTTTCGGAGCATAGAAACATGGAACACATTATGAATTCATGACAATTCTTCTGGTAAGGACAATCTATAAGCAACTGGGCCAATCCGTTCAATGATCTCATACGGCCCTATATATCGAGGACCCAACTTTCCTCGTCTTCCAAACCGGATTACTCCCTTCCAAGGAGTCACTTTCAAAAATATCATATCACCAACTTCAAACTCTAAATCTTTTCTCCGATTATCTGCATAGCTCTTTTGTCAATCTTGAGCTATTTTTATCTTTTCCCGAATTACCTTAACTTTGTCTGCAGTCATCATAAAAAATTTTGGACCTAGTAATTTCCTTTCATCTGTATCATCCCAACACACTGGAGTTCTGCACTTCCTTCCATACAAAGCTTCAAACGGAGCCATGTCGATGCTGGACTGATAACTATTGTTATATGCAAACTCTGCTAGAGGCAAGTGTTCATCCCAGTTTCCTTTGAATTCCATAATACAAAATCTGAGCATATCTTCCAAAATTTGAATTGTCCATTCAAATTGTCCATCCATCTGAAGATGAAAAGCAGTACTAAACTTGAGTTTAGTGCCCATAGCATTCTGCAAACTTGGCCAAAATCGAGATGTGAATCGGGGGTCTCGATCAGATACAATCGATACTGGGGCACCATGTAACCTAACAATTTCGTTCACATAAAGTTTAACCAATCTTTCCATGGAAAAAGTCTTCTTGACTGGCAAAAAGTGAGCTGATTTTGTCAGACGATCAACAATCACCCAAATGCTGTCATAACCAGACTGTGTTCTTGGCAATCCCAAAATGAAATCCATAGCAATATCTTCCCACTTCCATTGAGGAATAGGTAGGGGGTTCAATTTCCCAGAAGGTTTTTGATGCTCGGCTTTAATTTGTTGGCATACCAAGCATCTAGAAACAAACTCAGCTATGTCCCGTTTCATACCTTGCCACCAATAATGTTCTCTTAAGGTTCGATACATCTTCACACTACCTGGATGTAACGCGTATGGTGCATTATGAGCTTCCTCCAAAATCACCTTCCGGAGTTCTTCATCCTGAGGCACACAAAGCCTATTTTTCATTATCAATACATCCTCATCTTTTATTTGAAAGTCAGTCCTCACACCATCATTTACTTCTTGCTTTAACTTTACCAGCATAGGGTCATTATTTTGTGCTTCACGTATCCAATCAATATGAATCGGTTTAACCTTCAAGTGGGCTATCAAGAGATTATTCTCATCAATCATCAATTCTAAAGGTAAAGACTTCAAATCATTTTGTAAGGATTTCTGAATTGCTCGGATATGAGCAAGAGAACTAGAAGACTTTCTACTAAGAGCATCGGCCACTACATTGGCCTTTCCTGCATGGTAGTCAATTACACAGTCATAATCTTTTATCAATTCCAACCATCTCCTTTGCCTCAAATTTAATTCTTTCTGATCCATCAGATATTTCAGACTCTTATGATCAGTGTAGATTGTACATTTTTCTCCAAATAAATAATGCCTCCAAATTTTTAGTGCAAACACCACTGCCGCCAACTCCAAATCATGAGTGGGATAGTTTTGCTCATGCTGTTTCAGTTTCCGAGAAGTATAAGCTATCACCTTCCCATGTTGCATCAAAATGCAACCCAAACCTCGCCTCGAGGCATCACTGTATACCACAAAGCTTCCAGTCCCTGATGGTAGTGTAAGAATTGGTGCTGTGGCCAATCTACGCTTGAGCTCTTGGAAAGCTTACTCACATTCGTCAGTCCACTCAAACTTAGCATACTTCCTTGTTAGTTTTGACAAAGGAGAGGCAATCATGGAAAATCCTTCCACGAATCTTCGATAGTACCCTGCCAATCCGAGAAAGCTCCTAATTTCTGTGACATTAGTGGGTCTTTCCCAAGCAACTACAGCTTCTATCTTTTGTGGATCCACAAAAATCCCTTTCTTAGATTTCACACTTGGAAAATTTAGCATAAAGTTGCTTTTCACGCACAGTCTGCAACACCGTTCTCAAATGGCTTACATGATCATCCTTATTCCTGGAATAAACTAGGATGTCATTGATGAAAACAATAACAAACTTATCTAAGTAGGGCCGAAACATCCTATTCATCAAATCCATAAAGACTGCAGGTGCATTAGTTAGCCGAAAAGGCATAACTAAGAATTCATAATGACCATATCGAGTTCTAAAAGCAATCTTTGGAATATCAGATTCTTTAATCTTCAATTGATGATAACCCGATCTTAGGTCTATTTTGGAGAACAAACTTGCACCTTGCAACTGATCAAACAAGTCATCAATCCTTGGCAAAGGATACTTATTCTTAATGGTGACCTTGTTCAGTTGCCGGTAGTCGATACATAATTGTAAAGATCCATCCTTTTTCTTTACAAATAAAACCGGTGCTCCCCATCGTGAAGTACTAGGCCGAATGAAACCTCTGTCAACTAGATCTTGCAACTACACTTTCAATTCCTTTAGCTCCGAAGGTGCCATTCTTTAGGGTGCCTAAGAAATAGGAGCATTGCCAGGGATTAAGTCGACAGTAAACTCCAAATCCCTGTCAGGGGGTAAACCAACCAATTTTTTTTTTTTTTTAAAAAGATCTCAGGAAACTCTTTGACCACAGATATAGTTTCCAACTTTGCCTCATGTATATCCTGGTTAATCACATAAGCAAGGTATCTGAATACCCTTTCTGCAAGTATCTATTGGCTGCCATCTTGGAGATAAGGCAAGAAGGTAAAACTTTCATTTCTCCTTGAAAGGTAAACTCTAAGTCTCCCGACTTCTTAAAAGTCACAGTTTTGGAAAAAAAACAATCTATTACTGCATTGTTTGCTACTATCGATGGAGCAAATTCTGATAGTTCACTGAATTTTTGCTCATACTCTACTACTGACATACCACCCTGTTTTAAATTCGTAAACTCAGTCCATTTCTTTTCCCGCAAGGCCCGAGAATAGTATTTTTCTTCAAATTCTCTTCGAAAATCTGCCCAGATTATGGCAGGACGTCCAGCATACCTTTGCACTGTAGTTTTCCACCATGTGTGTGCATGATCCTCCAAAAATTGCACCGCACATGGTAACCTCATAGGCTCGGGAATCTGAAGAGTAATGGAAGTAGTCTCAAATTTTTGTAGCCATGACCAGGCTAAATCTGATTCCAAAGACCCCGTGAAAATCTTGCAACCCATATTCTTCAAATCTTTACAGTAATCAACTATCCCCTTTTCAGCAGGGGCAGTCAAAGCGGGAATTACTCTTGCCAAGGCCGCAACTGCCTCAGCTAAATTACGATCAGCTGCTGGAGGTGCTGCTGAGGGTGCAGCAACTGAAGATGAACCAGCAGCTGAAGCTTGTTCTCCAATTTGCTCATCAATATCCACATTTCTATTCCTATCCCTATTTTGGGCTAGGGGATTGATTCTAAGCCTTCCTCTTCGACGTGGTGGCATCGTGTTTGATTTCCTACGCAAGTGACAATATTTTAATACTTCCACAAATAGTTTCTAAGTCTACAGGACCTATAACCTTGCTCTGATACCAAATTGTAACACCCTGTCCGGATAATGTACCTAAAATCCGGCAGAGTTTCCTTTCTATCTCAACGATAATCCTCCTGCAAATAACACTCAATTCATATCCTCAACCAGCAATATTCCTCAATACTATTATCACATATATCCATATATATTCAAAAAAAAATTCCATGATCAATTTATGCTCAAATCAAAACATATTGATCTATTGTCTCATATCTTCAAATATATACAATATATCCAAAAGTAAATCTATCTCAGCAAGGTTTACTAGATAAAAACATCAAAAGATCAAGACTTCAATAAATTTTTACTATGATGCCCACCACGTCACAATACTATTTGAAGCAGAGAATAGAGGAAGGTTGCAATCCCAACACCTAACTATCACCTGAAAATGAGAATATGAAATGGTGAGATATATGAATATCTCAGTGAGTAAACAACTTTTAAAGCGTGTGAAAACTATAATGGTAGTCTGTAGAGCATAATTTACATTTTCAAAATAAATAATAGTAAAATCATAATAACTAATTCAAAGGCGTAGCAAAGTTTTCAAATGTATAACAATATTATAATATTAAATCAATGTATAAAATCTGTAAAGTAAATCAAGTTTCGTATAATTGGGCTCCAACTCCTTTAAAACATAATAGACGTTTTCAAAATAAATAATAGTAAAACCATAATGAGTAATTCAAAGACGTAGCAAAGTTTTCAATTGCATAACAATATTATAATATTAAATCAATGTATAAAATCTGTGAAGTAATTCAAGTTACGTATAATTGGGCTCCAACTTTCTGTCGTGCACAAGAGTACATCCATGAAATAACCAGGCAATATCCATGTAGGCATACTAGTAGCCGGCCCCAAAGGCCAATACCACCGTAGGACGCCCCAAAGGCATATGTGTCTCTATGATGTGCCCCCAAAAGGCAAATATAACGGGATAGGGACTCTGGAGGTGGCTCCCACCACAAAGGCGTAGCACGCAGCTCCCATACCCCAGTATAATATCACGGAATGGGGACTCTGGAGGTGGCTCCCGCCACAAAGGCGTAGCACGCAGCTCCCGTATTCCGGTCTAATATCACAGAATGGGGACTCTGGAGGTGGCTCCCGCCACAAAGGCGTAGCACGCAGCTCCCGTATTCCGGTCAAGGAAATAATCTCATACATTAAGTCAGGTGGAGCCAAAACCATGTACGTCAAATTCTATGTAAAATCATATTTCATAAAATCTACCAACTTACTCGATATAATATTTCTTGAAATAAAACTACTTTAATAACAAATCAATTTATATAATTAAATATCGTATATACCTTTAATGCATAAAATAAATATCATGCTAAAAATATATATATATATATATAATTATAATTAAAGAAATTTCATATAACTATAGTTGTCGTCTACTCACAATCCTTGAGATGATCTCACTGTACACCTCGACTTGAAACTTCGGGATCCATAGGTGACGTCGGATCTACGTGGCCTAGAGATTAACAATAATTAGTATCTATACATGCTCAAAGTATTACACAATTTTGAATGCAACTTAAGTCTCATAATCTTCCCTCAAGGTCAATACTAATTCCTCATACTCAAAACAACATATCCCAAATTTTTAATATCATTTCCATAATCATTTTCTCCAAATATTCAACTCCATATTCATGTCCTTATCAAATTCCTTTCTAGTACTCCATGCCTTAGAGATTTTCATAATCCATAACCATCATTTAGTACTATATTTCTCTTAAGCAATAAATTCCTTAATATCAAGTTAGATTTGAAAATCATAACTTGAGTTTGGTACCAATAAGTCTAATTTATGAAGAAAATAACTAACTTATACAATTAGAACAAGATTTTGATCAAATTTGATAAAACCCGAAACTATGCTGAAACAGGGGTCACACTGAACAGTCAACTTCACCGAATTTTATCTTTTTAACCGCTTATCGGTTTTGGGTGATTCAAAGACTAAAATTCTTGTATTGAAGTCTAGTTTCTAGGAAAAATATCAAAAAAATATAAACCCAACTGTGCCGAACCCAGAAAATCCGAACAGCAAGCATGCTCAGAAAACAGTGGTCACACTGAACAGCCAACTTCACCGAATTTTATCTTTTTAACCGCTTATCGGTTTTGGTTGATTCAAAGACCAAAATTCTCGTAGTGAAGTCTAGTTTATAGAAAAAATATCAAACAAATATAAACCCAACTGTACCGAACCCAGAAAATCCGAACAGCAAGCATGCTCAGATTCCCCTGTTTTGCTTTTTCTTCCCATTTTCTTGTTCATGCTTTCAAATCCTTTTAATTCTTACCAAAAATGAGTAAAATTCATACTTAATAGATGTATTTCAGACCTTAACATGTTTATGGAGCAAAGATCTTAGCATGCTCAAGTAGAATATCTAAAGAAAATGAAGAATTTATCAAGAAACTAACCTTGGTTGTAATTGTTGTTGAGATTTTGGTGGAGTTCTTGAAGAGAAATGGAGGAGATGAAGAAATTGGAGAGGGGAGGCTGCCGGCTGCTCATTTAGCAAATGAAGATACCTTGTGTTTTCGGGAGATCAATTGAACATAAGGGATATTTTTTTATTTTTGGGATAATTGCATATTGGTTCCTCAACTTTTTATAAATAACCATTAAGCCCCAAAACTTTTTTTAATATGTTCATTTTGATCCTTTCTTCTTTTATTTCCTTCACTTATAACTTCTTACCAATTTCCAAGTTTGTCCTTAAAATTTTCGGGATTTAACTTTACATAATTATACGTAATCTCGGTTGTTACATAGATACATTTATATAGATATATTATAGTTAATGTAATATATATTTGTGTAATTGTAATATATTACATAGATATATTACAATTACATAGATATATATATTACAATTACATAGATACATTACATAGATATATAATTACATAAATATATTACAATTACATAGATATATTACAATTACATAATTATATTGCATAGATATATTACAATTATATACATATATTACAATTACATAAATATATTACAATTACATAGATATATTATACATAGATATATTACTTAGATATATTACAATTACATAGATATATTACAATTACATAGATGTATACATTATCAATTATCTAATATTTTCGATAATTCTAATGTATACATGTAATATCTAATGTTTTCAGTAATTGTAATGTATACATGTAATATCTAATATTTTCATAAATTGTAATATATCTATATAAATGTAATATATCTATGTAATTGTAATATATCTATGTAATTGTAATTGTATTACACAAATATATTACAATTACATAAATATATTACATTTACATAGATATATTACACCGTATTACACAAATACATATTACATATATTACATAGATATATTATAATATATCTATGTATATAATTACATAGATATATTACAATTACATATATATTGTAATTACACTGATATATTACAAATTTATTACAATGTAATTGTAATATATCTATATAATTGTAATATATTTATCTATGTAATATATCTATGTAATATTACAATTACATAGATATATTACATCGATATATTACAAATTTATTATAATATATCTAATATATCTATGTAATTATTATATATCTATGTAATTGTAGTGTATATCTATGTGATTGTAATATATCTATGAAATTGTAATATATTTATGTAATTGTAATATATTTATGTAATTCTAATATATTCAATGTATTACAATTACAGTGACATAGATATATTTATGTAATTGTAATATATCTATGCAA
Organism: Fremontodendron californicum; assembly: GCA_030761205.1. NCBI lineage: Eukaryota > Viridiplantae > Streptophyta > Magnoliopsida > Malvales > Malvaceae > Fremontodendron > Fremontodendron californicum. The sequence goes on from JAULJL010000047.1 coordinate 4,951,653, forward strand.
TTGTAATATATCTATGTACTTGTAATATATTTATGTAATATAAATATCTATGTAATTGTAATATATTTGTGTAATTGTAATATATACACAAATATATTACAATTACATACATATATTACAACTAAATAGATATATTACAATTATATAAATATATGCAATTACATAGATATATTCCACAAATATATTACAATTATATAAATATTTTACAATTACATAGATATATTACAAATACAGAAAACATTAGATATAGTCATATAATATTTTTAGCAATTCTAATATATATATATATATATATGTAAAAGTAAGTTTTCAGTAATTGTAATATATCTATGTAATTACTGAATACAAATATATTACAAATACAAATATATATTAGATATTACATGTATATGTTAGAATTATATAGATATATTACAATTACACAAATATATTAAAATTACATAGATATATGACAATTACATAGATATCTTACATCAGTAATTCTAATGTATACATGTAATATCTAATGTTTACGTAATGTATCTAATAGTAATTATAATGTATACATGTAATATCTAATGTTTTCAGTAATTTTAACATATACATGTAATATCTATGTAATTGTAATATATTTGTGTAATTGCAATATATCTATGTAATTGTAATATATTTGTGTAATTGTAATTATGTAATTGTAATATATTTGTAATACATCTATGTAATTGTAATATATTTGTGTAATTGTATTTATGTAATTGTATTTATCTATATATATTACAATTACATAAATATATTACAATTACACAAATATATTACAATTACATAGATATATTATAATTCTATTTATGTAATTGTAATATATATCTATGTTCTAGTAATATATCTATGTAATTGTTACATATATATGTAGTTGTAATATATCTTTGTAATTGTAATAAATCTACGTAATTGTAATATATATCTATGTAATTCTAATATATATCTATGTAACTGTAATATATGTATGTAATTGTAATATATCTATGTACTTGTAATATATCTTTGTAATTCTAATATATATCTATGTAACTGTAATATATGTATGTAATTGTAATATATCTATGCAATTGTAATATATAAATATAAGTATATATTGCATTTACATACATATATTACGATTACAGAAATAGAATTATAATATATCTATGTAATTGTAATGTATCTATGTAATTGTAATATATCTATGTAATTGTAATGTATCTATGTAATTGTAATATATTACATAGATACATTACAATTACATATATATCTATGTATACATAAATATATTACAATTACTTAGAACCTTAGAATTACATAGATATATTAGAATTATATAGATACATTACAATTACATAGATATATTACAATTACATAGATATATTACAATTACTTAAAACATTACAATTAAATTGATATATAACAATTACATAGATACATTAGAATTACATAGATATATTACAATTACATAGATATATTACAATTAAATAGATACATTACAAATACATAGATATATTACAATTACACAAATATATTAAAATTACACAAATATATTATAATTATATTGATATATTACAATTACATTGATATATTATAATTACATAGATATATTACATAGATGTATTACAATCACATAGATATATTACATAAATATGTGTAATTACACTTACAATTACAATTACACAAATATATCTATGGTAAATTTTAGATATATTACAATTACTGAAAATATTTATGTAATATATCTTGGTAATTGTAATATATATATATATATATATAATTACTGAAATATTACAATTACATAGATATATTATATTAGATATCTTATAATTACATAAATATATAACAATTACATAAAACATTAGACTTACATAGATATATCTATGTAATTGTAATTAATAGAATTGTAATATATTTACATAGATATATTACAATTACATAGATATTTTACAATTACATTAGAATTACATATGTATGTAATATATTATTGTTATAATGTATAAATAAATATATTACAATTACAAATTTAATACAATTACATAGATATATATATAATTGTAATATCTATATAATTGTAATGTACCTATGTAATTTTAATATAAATATGTAATTGTAATATATCTATGTAATTTTAATAAATCTACGTAATTGTAATATATCTTTGTATTACATAGATATATTACAATTACATATTTATATTAAAATTACATAGATATATTAATGTGTAATTGTAATGTATTTATGTAATTGTAAAATATCTATGTAATTGTATTATATCTATGTAATTGTAAAATATTTATGTAATTTTAATATATCTATGTAATTATATACATGTAATATCTATGTATCTATGTAATTCTAATATATCTATGTAATTATTATATATCTATGTAATTGTAATTGTAATGTATCTATGTAATTATAATATATAATTGTAATATATCTAATGTATCTATGTAATTGTAAAATATATGTAATATATCTATGTAATTGTAATAATATATTTATGTAATATATCTATGTATTACATCTATGTAATTGTAATATATCTATGTAATTGTAATGTATCTATGTAATATATCTATGTAATTGTAGTATATATATATATATGTAATTGTAATATATATATATCCAATGTATCTATGTAAATATTATCTATGTAATTGTAATATATCTATGTAGTTTTAATATATCTATGTGATTGTAATATATATATATATATATGTAATTGTAATATATATATATATATATATCCAATGTATCTATGTAATATATTATCTATGTAATTATAATATATCTATGTTGTTTTAATATATCTATGTAATTGTAATATATTACAATTACATAGATATATTATAATTATATAGATAATATTACAATTACTGTATTAGATATATTACTGAAAATATTAGAGTTACTTAAAACATTAGATAATGTAATTACAAAGATATATTACATGTATATATTTATCTATGTAATTGTAAATATATTACGATTACTGTATTAGATATATTACTGAAAATATTAGAATTACTGAAAACTTTAGATAATGTAATTACAAAGATATATTACATGTATATATTTATCTATGTAATAGTAATATATCTATGTAATTGTAAATATATTACAATTACTGTATTAGATATATTACTGAAAATATTAGAATTACTGAAAACATTAGATATTACATGAATACATTAGAATTATTGAAAACATTAGATAATGTAATTACAAATATATATTACATGTATATATTTATCTATGTAATTGTAATATATCTTTGTAATATTACATAGATATATTACATAAATATATTTATTACAATTACAGAGATATATTACAATTACATAGATATATTACAATTACATAGATATATTTATGTAATTGTAATATATTTGTGTAATGGCAATATATCTATGTAATTGTAATATAATGGTGTAATTTATTTATTATCTACGTAATTGTATAATATCTATGTAATTGTGTTAATGTAATATATATATGTAATTGTAATATATTATCTATGTAATTATAATATATCTATGTGATTGTAATGTATTTATGTAATTATGATATATCTATGTAATTGCAATACATTTATGTAATTGTAATATATATATCTATGTAATTGTAAATATATTTATGTAATTGTAATATATCTATGTAATACTAATATATTTATGTAATATATCTATGTAATATATCTATTACAATTACATAGATATAATATATCTATTTATCTATGCAATTGTATCTATGTATTACAATTATATCTATGTAACTGTAATATATATCAATGTATCTATATAAATGTAATATATCTATGTATGTGTAATATACCTATGTACCTGTAATATATTTATGTAATATATATTACAATTGTATAGATACCTTACATAGATATATTATAATTACATAAATATATTACAATTACATATATATATTACAATTACATAGATATACTATTACAATTATACAATTACACAAATATATATTACAATTACATAAATATATCTATAGATATTAGAATTACATAGATAATATATTACATAGATATATATTACAATTACATAGATATATTAGATATATTACAATTACATATATATTAGAATTACATAGATATATTACATAGATATTACAATTACATAGATATATCCAATTATATATATGTAAAATATTTATGTAATTGTAATATAGCTATGTAATTGTAATATCTATGTAACTGTAGTATATATCTATGTTACAAATACATAGATATATTACAGTTACATAGATATATTACATAGATGTATTACAATTACATAGATATATTACAATTATCTATATATCTATGTAATTGTAATGTATCTATGTAATATATCTATGTAATTGTAATATATTTAATAATGTTAATGTAATATATCTATGTAATTGTAATAGTATATCTATGTAATAAATATATTTATGTAACTGTAGTATGTTGTAATACATTTATGTAATTGTTATATATATATCTATGTAATTGTAAATATATTTATGTAATTGTAATATATCTATGTAATTGTAATATATCTATGTAATTGTAAACATTAGATGTTACATATATTACAATTACATAGATATGTATTACAAAGATATATTACAATTACATAGATATATTATTACAATTACATTAGATATATTACAATTACATAGATGTATTAGTATAATATATTATCTATATATATATGTAATTGTAATGTATCTATGTAATAAATATATATCTATGTAATATATCTATGTAATTGTAATATAATTACATAGATATATTAAAACTACCTAGATAATATTTTACATAGATATATTACAATTACAATATATATTACATAGATATATATTACAATTACATAGATAGTATATTACATAGATATATTACAATTACATAAATATATTTACAATTACATAGATATCTAATTACATAGATATATTACATATATTACAATCACATAATTACAATTACATAGATATATTACAATTACGTTAATATATTACATTACTATTACATAAATATATTACAATTAGATAGATATAGATAATTACAATTACATAGATATATTTAATAGATATATTTGTGTAATTGTAATATATTTGTGTAATTGTAATATATCTCTGTAATTGTAATATATCTGTGTAATTCTAGTATATCTATTTAATATCTATGTAATTGTAATATATCTATGTAATTGTAATATATTTATGTAGTATATCTATGTAATTTTAATATATGTTACATAAATATATTACAATTACATAGATATATTACAACTACATATCTACGTAATTGTATATCTATGTAATTGTAATATATATGTAACACCCTGCCCGGATAATCTACCTAAAATCCGGCAGGGTTTCCTTTCTATCTCAATTATAACCCTCCTGCAAATAACACTGAATTCATATCCTCAACCAGCAATATTACTCAATACTATTATCACATATATCCATACATATTCAAAAATTATCCATGATCGATTTATGCTCAAATCAAAACATATTGATCTATTGTCTCATATCTTCAAATATATACAATATATCCAGAAGTAAACCTATCTCAGCAAGGTTTACTAGATAAAAACATCAAAAGATCAAATCTTCTAAAAATTTAGATATGATGCCCACCACGTCAATATATTCTTGAAGCAGAGAGTAGAGGAAGGCAGCAATCCCGACACCTAACTATGTCCTGAAAATGAGAAATAAGAAGAGGTGAGATATATAAATATCTCAATGAGTAGACAACATTTAAAGCGTGTGAAAACTATAATGGTAATCTGTAAAGCATAATTGACATTTTCAAAATAAATAATAATAAAACCATAATGAGTAATTCAAAGACGTAGCAAGGTTTTCAAATGTATAACAATATTATAATATTAAATCAATGTATAAAATCTGTAAAGTAAATCAAGTTACGTTTAATTGGGCTCCAACTTTCTGTCATGCACAAAAGTAAATCCATGAAATAACCAGGAAATATCCATGTAGGCATACTAGTAGCCGGCCCCAAAGGCCAATACCACCATAGGAGGCCCCAAAGGCATATGTGTCGCTATGATGTGCCCCCAAAAGGCAAATATAACGGGATAGGGACTCTGGAGGTGGCTCCCACCACAAAGGTGTAGCACGCAGCTCCCATACCCCAGTCTAATATCACGGAATTGGGACTCTGGAGGTGGCTCCCGCCACAAAGGCGTAGCACGCAGCTCCCGTATTCCGATCAAGGGTATAGTCTCATACATTAAGTCAGGTGGAGCCAAAACAATGTACGTCAAATTCTATGTATAATCATATTTCATAAATCAACCAACTTACTCGATATAATATTTCTTGAAATAAAAATACTTTAATAACAAATCAGTTCATATGATTATATATCGGATATACCTTTAATATGTAAAATAAATATGATGCTAAAAAAATTATAATTATAATTAAAGAAATTTCAAATAACTATATTTGTCGTCTACTCACAATCCTTGAGATGATCTCACTGTACACCTCGACCTGAAACTTTAGGATCCACAGGTGACGTCGGATCTACGTGGCCTAGAGATTAACAATAATTAGTATCTATACATGCTCAAAGCATTACACAATTTTGAATGCAACTTAAGTCCCATTAATCTACCCCATAGTCAATACTAATTTCTCATACTCAAAACAACATATCCTTAATTTTTAATATCATTTTCATAATCATTTTCTCCATAATTCAACTGCATAATCATGTCCTTATCAAATTCCTTTCTAGTATTCCATGCCTTAGAGATTTTCATAATCCATAACCATCCTTCAGTACTATATTTCTCTTAAGCAATAAATTCCTTAATATCAAGTTAGATTAGAAAATCATAATTTTAGTTTGGTAAGGAATTTGGAAGTGATTCCAATTGGTTTATTTCAACCAATATGTCTAATTTATGAAGAAAATAACTAACTTATACAATTAGAACAAAATTTTGATCAAATTTGATAAATCCCGAAACTATACTGAAACAGGGGTCAACACAGAACAACCAACTTCACCGAATTTTATCTTTTTAGCCGCTTATCGGTCTTGGGTGATTCAAAAACCAAAATTCTCATATTGAAGTCTAGTTTCTAGGAAAAATATCAAAAAAATACAAACCCTGATGTTCCGAACCCAGAAAATCCGAACAGCAAGCATGCTCAACTTCCCCTGTTTTCCATTTTCTTCCCATTTTCTTGTTCATGCTTTCAAATCCTTTTAAGTCTTACCAAGTTGAGTAAAATTCATACTTAATAGATGGATTTCAGACCTTAACATGTTTATGGAGCTAAGATCTTAGCATGCTCAAGTAGAATATCTAAAGAAAAGGAAGAATTTATCAAGAAACTAACCTTGGATGTAATTATTGTTGAAATTTTTGATAGAGTTGTTTGAAGAGAATTTTGAGAGAGAGGGATGATGGGAGCCGGCTGCCACTTGAAGAATGAATGAAAATGTCTAGAGTTTTCAGGAGAAAAAAAAGAACATAAGAGATATTTTTTTTTTGGTATAAATGCATATTGGTCCCTCAACTTTTTATAAATAACCATTAAGCCCCTAAACTTTTTTAATATGTTCAATTTGATCCTTTCTTCTTTTATTTCCTTCACTTATAACTTCTTACCAATTTCCAAGTTTGTCCTTAAAATTTTCGGAATTTAACTTTACATGATTATACGTAACCTCGGTTGTTGCAATATATATTACATAGATATATTACAATTACATAGATATATTACATATATTAAATAGATGTATTAGAATTACATAAATATATTTATTATAATTAGATACATTACATTGATATATTACAATTACAATTACTGTAATATATCTATGTAATTCTAATGTTTTAAGTAATTCTAATATATCTATGTAGTTGTAATATATCTATGTAATTGTAATATATATATATGTAATTGTAATATCTATGTAATTGTAATATATATATCTATGTAATTGTAATATATCTAAGTAATTGTAATATATCTATGTAATTGTAATACATCTATGTAATTGTAATATATTTATGTAATTGTAACAATATATGTAATTGTAATATATCTATGTAATTGTAATTATTTATGTAATTATAATATATCTATGTTATTGTAATATATTTATGTAATTGTAATAATATATCTATGTAATTGTAATATATCTATGTAATTGTATTATATCTATGTAATTGTGTTAATGTAATATATCTATGCAATTGTAATATATTTATGTAATTGTAATATATTATCTATGTAATTATAATATATCTATGTAATTGTAATGTATTTATGTAATTGTAATATATCTATGTAATTGTAATACATTTATGTAAATGTAATATATATATATATCTATGTAATTGTAATATATATGATCTTGCAAAGGCAATTTCTATGAAATTGATGACCCCATTAATGTATTCTTCACTTGCTCTGGACGTAAGATTTATCCACGTCTTATCCATAGAATGTGAAATGATTAAAACTGTAATATAAAGACATTTAGTTATCTCATATTCCAACTAGATATATTGCACAAACATGAAACCTATTGCTATGAATAAACCTACGCAATCATATAAGAGACAAACATTTTCAATAAGGTTTAGGATAAATGGTTCTTGTGATAGTCCTAAATGGTTATGTTAAGTGTTAAACATGGCATATCTGGAAACAATGATTCTTTTCCTTTTTTTTGTTGCTAAATATCTACATTGAAATAATATTAAGTAATAGACAATCATGTCATGCCACAGAATAAAAAGTATGAAAATGCTTAAGGGCTTTGTAATTGGGGACTCTTTTTTTCTTTAATTTTTTCTATGTCATGTCACAGCTGCAACAACAAAAAGAAAACAAAATTTCAACTCTTAAAAGGGGTTTTATACAAAGTAAAAAGAGGGAAGGCACGTGGCTAGCTAGTTTATCTTTAATGCAATTTTTTCCTTTTCCTTTTCATATTTATATTTATGTGAACTAATAATAATTACCACTTAACCTAATCTCCATATATATATATATATATATATATATATATTCGTCTCTCCAAAAACTAACTAAAACACCTACTGTCTTTATATCCAAGGTTAGAGAGAAGGAAAAATGAGGTGTATCAAAACTGTATTAGTTGGATGCCATTTGCTACAATCTTAGTGTATGACAGATATATATATAATTTTCAAAAATTGGGCTAGTTAATAAGGGAGACAAATCAAAAATTAATTGATTATTAATTTGCAATGCTAGCTTGCTTTTGTTATTCTTTCCAAGACTATATCTGATGCCTATTTGATTTCTTTACAATTAATGAAAAGTCATAGGGCAGGCCCAGAGAAAATTAGAAAAGATCTAGTGAGAAGAAAAAGGTGCCATTTCTAATTTTCATCCCTTTCCGCACCATTGATACCCCAATGCATGCAACAGAGAATATGTCAGACACAATGTAACAAAGACCCTTAAATAGATGCCCTTAAACCGAGGCCCCACGATAGTGGCTACTTGTGATTGCCCTAAATGATTCTTGTATATAATTACATAGATATATTACATAGATATTACAATTACATAGATGTATTACAATTACATAGATGTATTTCAATTACATAGATATATTACAATTACATAATAAATATTACAATTACATAGACATATTATAATTACATAGATATATTACAATTACATTGATATATTAGAATTACATAGATACATTACAATTACATAGATATATTACAATTACATAGATATATTACAATTACGTAGATATATTACAACTATGCAATTATAATTACATAGATATATTACAATTACATAAATATATTACAATTACATAGATATATTACAATTACATATATATATATATATATATTACAGTTACATAGATATATTACAATTACATAGATATATTACATTGATACATTACAATTACATAGATATATTACAATTACATAAATATATTACATAGATACATTACAATTACATAGATACATTACATAAATATATTACAATTACATAGATATATTAGAATTACATAGATATATTACAATTACAATGATATATTACATAGATTCATTACAATTACATAGATATACTTATGTAATTGTAATTATGTAATTGTAATATATATCTATCTAAATGTAATATATCTATGTTATTGTAATATATCTATATAATTGTAATACATCTATGTAATTGTAATAATATATCTATGTAATTGTAATATATCTATGTAATATATCTATTAAATTGTAATATATATATATATATGTAATTGTAATATATCTAAGTGATATATATTTATGTAATTGTAATATTACATTAACAATATTAAATATATTACAATTACATAGATATATTAATATATCTATGTAATTGTAATCAATCTATGTAATATATCTATGTAATTGTAATATATCTATGTAATTTTAATATATCTCTGTAATTGTAATTATGTGACTGTAATATATGTAATATATCTATGTAATTAGATATCTATGTAATTGTAATATTACATAGATATATAGATATATTACAATATGTCGATTACATTGATATATTACAATTACATTGATAAGTATTACAATTACATAGACATAATATAATTACATAGATATATTACAATTACTTTGATATATTATAATTTTATACTACATAGATATATTAAAACTATTACATAAATACGTTACAATTACATAGATATATTACAATTACATAGATATATTACAATTATATAAATATTACATAAATATATTACAATTACGTAGATATATTACAATTACATAGATATATTAAAATACATTAGAATTACTGAAAACATTAGATAATATAATTACATAGATATATATATATATATATTACAATTACATAGATATATTACAATTACATAGATATATTACATAGATACATTACAATTACATAGATATATTACAATTACATAGATATTACAATGACATAGATACATTACAATTATATAGATATATTACAATTACATAGATACATTATAATTACATAGATACATTACAATTACATAGATATATTACAATTACATAGATATATTACAATTACATAGATACATAGATATTACATGTATATAATTACATAGATATATTACAATTACAGAGATACATTACAATTACATAGATATATTACAATTACATAGATATATTACAATTACATATATATATTACATAAATATATTACAATTACATAGATATATTACAATTGCATAGATATATTACAATTACATAGATATATTTCAATTACATAGATATATTAGAATTACATAGATACATAGATATTACATGTATATAATTACATAGATATATTACAATTACATAGATATATTACAATTACATAGACATATTACAATTACATATATATATATATATTACATAAATATATTACAATTACAATTACATATATATATTACAATTACATAGATATATTAAAATTACATAGATATATTACAATTACATAGATATATTACAATTACATAGATATATTACAATTACTTAAATATATTATAATTACATAGATATATTACAATTACCTAAATATATTATAATAAATACATTAGAATTAATGAAAACATTAGATAATGTAATTACATAGATATATATATATATTACAATTATAATTACATAGATATATTACATAGATACATTACAATTACATAGATATATTACAATTACATAGATATTACAATAACATAGATACATTACAATTATATAGATATGTTACAATTACATAGATACATTATAATTACATAGATACATTACAATTACATAGATATATTACAATTACATAGATATATTAAAATTACATAGATATATTACAATTACATAGATATATTACAATTACATATATATATATATTACATAAATATATTACAATTACATAGATATATTACAATTACATAGATATTACAATAACATAGATACATTACAATTATATAGATATGTTACAATTACATAGATATATTAGAATTGCATAGATATATTACAATTACATAGATATATTACATAGATACACAAATATTCATTCTACAAAATGCAGTGTGTTTTTAACTCTTTCTTTGAGCAACTTCAAAAATTATATAACTTATCAACTACTGTAAAAGAAAGTACCACTACTCATAACTATCACAATATTTTTAAAGGCAAACAGCTACATAAGGAATATAGTTCCATATTCTTTCCCATACCTATAGTATAATCTGGTGTTAGTACAGTCTTTGAAGACAGTAAATTGGACGAAAAATCACCTCCACTTAAATCATGTGTCAAAATTGTAGTTGAAAACCTCCGACAAGCAAGGAAAGATGGACCACCCTACATCAAATATATGTAGCATAGGTTAATAAAATACAAAGAACAGCCAAGATAGAGAAGAAAACAATAGGTCAGCACGTTACATGCATAAACATGCAACATCACTAGACCAAAAACACAAAGAGACTAGAAGAGGGTAGTAACAGATTGAAACGAAGAATACAGAACTCTTATGATGTCTAGTTGTCTACTACGGGTATTCTGGCACGTTTATTTGCTCAATGTATATTTCTAGAAAGGAACATTTGGAACCCGAGCTCTCTTTGCTTCTGTCATTGATGCCTACTCTTTTAAATCTTTGCTTCTGAAGTTACTGTGATGGATCTCTAAATTTGGTAGAACTGCAAATTTGAAATTCAATTATTATTAATTAACTAATGAAAATGTATAAGAAATGAATTAACAAAGTGTGAAAATCAAAGATAGTAACATCTAAATGCACAAATCTTATGGCAAGAGTAGGTTGTAGCATTCCCAACAATTTTGAAAACATTTTAATCTTTCATCCTTTAAGAGAATTAATTAAATTGTTCTAATGTATCTATGTAACTATAATATATTATAATTACAATTAGATATATTACAACTACATATATATTACAATCACAAACACATTACATAGATATATTACAATTACATAGATATATAACAATACATGTAATATTTAAGTAATTACATTGATATATTACATTGATATATTACAACTACATAGATTTACAATTAAATAGATATATTACAATTACATACATATTAAATAGATATATTACAATTACATAGATATATAACAATACATGTAATATTTATGTAATATTACATTAATATGTTGCATAGATATTTTACAACTACATAGATTTACAATTAAATAGATATATTACAATTACATAAACATATTACTTAAAACATTAGAATTACATATTATAGTTGTAATATATCTATGTAACTGTAATATATGTATGTAATTGTAATTCTATGCAGTTATAATATATTTATGTAATTGTAATGTATCTATGATAATGTTTTAATATATTACATAGAAATATATCTAATATTACATAGATGTTAGAAATACTATCTATGTAATATATACATAAATATATCTATGTATCTATGTAATTGTAATATATCTATGTAATTACACAAATATATTATAATTACATAGATATATTACAATTACTTAAAACATTAGAATTACATAGATATATTAGAATTATTGTATTACATTACAATTACATAGATATATTACAATTACTTAAATATATTACAATAACGTAGATATATTACAATTACTTAAAACATTAGAATTACATAAATATATTACAATTATATAGATACATTACAATTACATAGATATATTACAATTACTTAAAACATTAGAATTAAATTGATATATAACAATTACATAGATACATTAGAATTATATAGATATATTACAATTACATAGATATATTACAATTACATAGATACATTACAAATACATAGATATATTACAATTACATAAATATATTACAATTACACAAATATATTACAATTACATAGATATATTACAATTACATAGATATGTTACAATTACTTAGATATATTAGAATTACATATATATATATATATATATTACAATTACATAGATATTACAATTACATATATATATATATATATTACAATTACATAGATTTATTGGAATTACTTAAATCTATGGTAAATATTAGATATATTACAATTACTGAAAATATATCTATGGTAAATATTAGATATATTACAATTACTTAAAACATTAGAATTACATAAATAGATTACAATTACATAGATATATTACCATTATATAGATATATTACGTAGATATATTACAATTACTTAGATATATTACAATTGCATAGATATATTACAATTACATAGATATATTACAATTACATAAATAGATTACAATTACACTGATATATTACCATTATACAGATATATTATTGAAAACTTTAGATATTACATAGATATATTACAATTACATAGATATATTTATTGATCTAATTACATAATTATATTACATAGATATATATTACAATTATATAGATATATTCTAATTACTTAAATATATAGATATATTTCAATTACATTTATATAGATATATTACAATTACATAGATATATTACATAGATACATTACAATTACATAGATATTACAATTACAGAGATATATTTATGTAATTATAATATATATCTATAATTGTAATATATCTATGTAATATATTTATGTATATATGTAATATATCTATATATTTATGTAATTATAATATCTATGTTATTGTAATATATTTATGTAATTGTAATAATATATCTATGTAATTGTAATATATCTATGTAATTGTATAATATCTATGTAATTGTGTTAATGTAATATATCTATGTAATTGTAATATATTTACGTAATTGCAATATATTATCTATGTAATTATAATATATCTATGTAATTGTAATGTATTTATGTAATTGTAATATATCTATGTAACTCTAATACATTTATGTAATTGTAATATATATATCTATGTAATTGTAATATATATATCCAATATATCTATGTAATTCTAATGTATCTATGTAATTGTAATATATCTATGTAATTGTAATATATATTACATAGATATATTACAATTACATAGATATATTACAATTACATAAATATATTACAATTACATAGATATATATTACAATAAAAATTACATAGATATATTATACATAGATATATTACAATTACATATATATATATACTACAATTACATAAATATATTTATTACAATTACATAGATATTACAATTACATAGATAATATATTATAATTACATAAATATATTACAATTACATAGATATATTTATGTAATTGTAATATATTTATGTAATATATATATGTAATTGTAATATATCTGTGTATCTATGTAATTGTAATATATCTATGTAATTGCAATATATTATAATTACATAAATATATTACAATTACATATATATATATATTACAATTACATAGATATACTACAGTTACATAGATATATTATAATTACATAGATATATTACATAGTTACATTACATAAATATATTATAGTTACGTAGATATTACAATTACTTAGATATATTACAATTACATAAAAATATTACAATTACATAGATATATTACATAGATATATATTACAATTACAATTATATAGATATATTACTATTACATAGATTTATTACAATTACATAGATATATTACAATTACATAGATATAATTACATAAATATATTACAATTACATAGACATATTACAATTACATAGATACATTGCAATTACATAGATATATTACATAGATATTACAATTACATAGATGTATTTCAATTACAGAGATATATTACAATTACATAGATATAAATATTTTATTAATTTATAAAATAACAATTTTGATATAACAAAATTTGAGTAAATAATATTAATAAGCTAGAATTATGTAAAATAATATTAATAAAATAAATTACATAGATATATTACAATTACATAGATATATTACATAGATAATATATTAAATAGATATATTACAATTACATAGATATATTACATAGATATTACAATTACATAGATATATTACATAGATACATTACAATTACGTAGATATTACAATTACATAGATATTACAATTACAGGGATATATTACAATTACATAAATATATTACAATTAATAATGTATCTATGTAATATTACATTGATATATTATATAAATATATTTATTACAGTTACACATTAGATATATAACTATACACGACAATTACATAGATATGTTACAATTACAATTACTGTAATTACAGTTACACATTTGAAGAACCATCCTTTTTCAGGGAATGTTATATAATTTTAATAGATTACATAGATATATAACAATTACATAGATATATTATTATTACATAGATATATTACAATTACATAGATATATATCTAATGTGTAATTATAATAAATTACAATTACATAGATATATTAAAACTACATAGATATATTATATTTACATAGATAAATATATTACATAGATATATTATAATTACAAAAATATATTACCAATACATAGATATAATACAATACATAAATATATTACAATTACATAGATATATTACATTAACACTATTACATAGATATAATACAATTACATAGATATATTACATAAATATGTTATAATTAGATAAATATATTACATAGATATAGTACATAGATATATTATATTATAATATATTACATAGATATATTACATAGATACATTGGATATGTTACATAGATATACTACAGTTATATAGATATATTACAATTACATAAATATATTACATAGATACATTACAATTACATAGATATATATTAAACAGATAATTGTAATATATCTATGTAATTGTAATACATCTATGTAATATATTTATGTAACTGTAATATATCTATGTAATTGTAACATAGATATATACTACAATTACATAGCTATATTACAATTACATAAATATATTACATAGATATAAATGGATATATCTATGTAATATATTATCTATGTAATTGTAATATATATAGATATATTTATGTAATTGTAATATATATTTGTGTAATTGTATAATTGTAATAGTATATCTATGTAATTGTAATATATATAATTGTAATATATATATGTAATTGTAATATATTTATGTAATTATAATATATCTATGTAATATATCTATGTATCTATGCAATTGTAATATATATTACAGTTACATAGATATATTACAATTACATAGATATATTACAATTTCTTAGATATATTATAATTACATAGATATATTACATTTATATAGATACATTGAATATATATTACAATTACATAGATATAATTGTAATACATAGATACAATTGCAAAGATACATAGATATATTATATCTATGTAATTGTAATTGTAATAGATCTATTACAATTACATAAATATATTACAATTACATAAATATATCTATGTATCTATGTAATTCTAATATATCAATGTAATTCGAAATCATATATTACATAAATATATTAGAATTACGTTAGATATATTACAATTACATAAATAAATTTACAATTACAAAGATATATATATTACAATTACATAGGCTGTGTGGGAGGGTAGAAGTATAGGTTGGGGGAGTAATTGTAGGGTCGGTTTGTAGGATAATGGGCGTAATTGTGGTGGTCGGTTTTCATACGAGGCCGCTTGCATCTCCCCTTCTTTATTCTTTGTTTCTTATACTTCCATACTGTTGGCGGTGTCGTTTCCTTCGATCTTGCCGCTTTTTATGGCGCTCTCTATCATCTCGCCAGAAATGACCATATCGACAAAATTCTTGGTAGCGTTACCGACCAACCTGTCGTAGTATGGCCCTTGCAATGTATGATAAACAACACATTGGTTTCTTTCTCTGTGAGGGGCGATTGTACTTGAGCAGCCAAGTCTCTCTATTTCTGGGCGTACTCTTTAAATCCTTCTCTTGCCTTTTTTTCCATGTTCCGCAGGGATAACCTATCAGGCACCATGTCAGCCATGTGCCTGTCAGCCATGTGCTTGTACTTTGAACTTTGGTGGTAGCAAATCCGGAACTAAGCTTAGTTCACTTGCATCAACTTTTTCGAAGGCGTCCATCCCTTATATTGCTTTGAGCCTCTCTTCTAGCATATCAAAGTCAAAAAAGTCTATGGGTCCTATGTAATTTTAATATGTCTAAGTAATATATATGTAATATCTTTGTGTTTTTGGTCTAGTATTGTTGCATGTTTATGCATGTAACGTGCTGACCTCTTGTTTTCTTCTCTACTTGGCTGTTCTTTGTATTTTATTAACCTATGCTACATATATTTGATGTAGGGTGGTCCATCTTTCCTTGCTTGTCGGAGGTTTTCAACTATAATTTTGACACCTGATTTAAGTGGAGGTGATTTTCCGTCCAATTTACTGTCTTCAAAGACTGTACTAACACCAGAGCATACTATAGGTATGGGAAAGAATATGGAACTATATTCCTTATGTAGCTGTTTGCCTTTAAAAATACTATGATAGTTATAAGTAGTGGCACTTTCATTTACAGTAGTTGATAAGTTATATAATTTTTGAAGTTGCTCAAAGAAAGAGTTAAAAACACACTGCATTTTGTAGAATAAAAATTTGAAGAACCATCCTTTTTCAGGGAATGTTATATAATTGTAATAGATTACATAGATATATTACAATTACATAGATAAATTATTACAATTACATAAATATATTACAATAACATAGATATATTATAATTACATAAATATATAGATATATTACATATATATATAAATATATTACATAGATATATTACAATTATATATATATATATATTATAATTACATAAATATATTATAATTACATAGATATATTACAATTATATATATTATTACAATTACATAAATATATTACAATTACATAGATGTATTACAATTACATAGATATATTACAATTACATAGATATGTTACAATTACTTAGATATATTAGAATTACATATATATATATATATTACAATTACATAGATATTACAATTACATATATATATATATATATTACAATTACATAGATTTATTGGAATTACTTAAAACATTAGAATTACATTGATATATTACAGTAATTGTAATTGTAATATATCTATGTAATGTATCTAATTGTAATAAATATATTTATGTAATTGTAATACATCTATGTAATATATGTAATATATCTATGTAATTGTAATATATCTATGTAATAGAAATATATCTATGTAATTGTAATATATCTATGCAATATATATATTGCAATTACAAAGATATACAATTACATAAATATGTAGTTGTAATATATCTATGTAATTGTAATATATTTATGTAATATATATTACAATTACATAGATATACTACATAAATATATTACAATTACATAGATATACTACAGTTACATAGATATATTACAATGTATTACACAAATATATTACAATTACTTATATATATTACAATTACATAGATATATTACAGTTACATAGATATATTACAATTACATAGATATATTACAATTACACAAATATATCTATTAAATATATCTATGTAATTGTAATTGTAATTATCTATATCTATATCTATGTAATCGGAATATATTTTTGTAATAGTAATGTAATATATTAATGTAATTGTAATATATATATATATATGTAATTGTAATATATCTATGTAATTGTAATTATGTTATTGTAATACATGCAATATATCTATGTAATTAGATATCTATGTAATTGTAAATATATTTATGTAATTGTAATATATCTATGTAATATACTATGTATGTAATTGTAATATATATCTATGTAATATATATTGTAATTGTAATATATCTATGTAATATATTATCTATGTAGTTTTAATATATCTATGTAATTATATTACAATTACATAGATATATTACAATTAAATCGATATATTACATAGATATATATTTATTACATAGATACATTACAATTACATATATATATAGATAATATATTACACTAATACATCTATGTAATTGTAATATATCTAATGTAATTGTAATAATATAAAATTATAATAATATATCTATGTAATTGTAATATATCTATATATCTACGTAATTGTAATATATGTAATATCTAATGTTTACAATTACATAGATATATTACAATTACATAGATAATATATTACATAGATATATTACAATTACATAGATATCTAATTACATAGATATATTACAATTACATATATATATTACAATTACATAGATATATTACAGTTACATAAATATATTTACAATTACATAGATATATATATTACAATTACATAAATGTATTACAACATATTACAGTTACATAAATATATTTATTACATAGATATACTATTACAATTACATAGATATATTACATTAACACTATTAAATATATTACAATTACATACATATATTACAATTACATAGATATATTACTATTACATAGATATATTACAATTACATAGATATATATCTAATGTGTAATTATAATATATTACAATTACATATATATATATATATTAAAACTACATAGATATATCATAATTACTTAGATAAATATATTACATAGATATATTATAATTACAAAAATAGATTACAATTACATAGATATATTACATTAACACTATTACATAGATATAATACAATTACATAGATATATTACATAAATATATTACAATTACATAAATATATTATATAGATATATTACATAGATATATTATATTATAATATATTACATAGATATATTACATAGATACATTGGATATATTACATAGATATACTACAGTTACATAGATATATTACAATTACATAGATATATTACATAGATACATTACAATTACATAGATATATATTTCATAGATAATTGTAATATTACATAGATACATTACAATTACATAGATATATTACAATTACATAGATATATATTACATAGATAATTGTAATATATCTATGTAATTGTAATACGTCTATGTAATATATGTAATATATCTATGTAATTGTAACATAGATATATACTACAATTACATAGATATTACAATTACATAAATATATTACATAGATATAATTGGATATCTATGTAATTTTAATATCTATGTAATATATCTATGTAATTTTAATATATATCTATGTAATATATTATCTATGTAATTGTAATATATATAGATATATTTATGTAATTGTAATATATATTTGTGTAATTGTATAATTGTAATAGTATAACTATGTAATTGTAATATATATAATTGTAATATATATGTAATTGTAATATATTTATGTAATTATAATATATCTATGTAATATATCTATGTATCGATGCAATTGTAATATATATTACATAAATATATTACAGTTACATAGATATATTACAATTACATAGATATATTACAATAACTAATATATTACAATTACATGGATATATTACATTTATATAGATACATTGGATATATATATTACAATTACATAGATATAATTGTAATACATAGATACAATTGCATAGATACATAGATATATTATATCTATGTAATTGTAATTGTAATAGATATATTACATAGATATATTACAATTACATAAATATTTCTATGTATCTATGTAATTCTAATATATCAATGTAATTCAAAAACATATATTACATAGATATATTACATAAATATATTAGAATTATACAAATATATTAGAATTACATAAATATATTTACAATTACATAGATATATATATTACAATTACATAGGTTGTGTGGGAGGGTAGAAGTATAGGTTGGGGGAGTAATTGTAGGGTCAATTTGTAGGATAATGGGCGTAATTGTGGTGGTCGGTTTTCATATGAGGCCGCTTGCATCTCCCCTTCTTTATTCTTTGTTGCTTATACTTTCTTACTATTGGCGGTGTCGTTTCCTTCGATCTTGTCGCTTTTTATGGCGCTCTCTATCATCTCGCCAGAAATGACCATATCGACAAAATTCTTTGTAGCGTTACCGACCAACCTGTCGTAGTATGGCTCTCGCAATGTATTGATAAACAAAACAGTGGTTTCCTTCCCTGTAAGGGGCGGTTGTACTTGAGCAGCCAAGTCTCTCTATTTCTGGGCGTACTCTTTAAATCCTTCTCTTGCCTTTTTTCCATGTTCTGCAGGGATAACCTGTCAGGCGCCATGTCAGCCATGTGCTTGTATTGGGCCAAAAAGGCTCTCGCCAAATCTGTCCAAGTATGAATGCGGCTGAGGTCTAGTTTGTTATACCACCTTGCGGATGATCCTTTCAAGCTATCTTGAAAACAGTGGATCAGTAATTTGTCATTCTGAGTATGCCCAGCCATTTTGCGACAGAACATGGTGATATGAAATGAAGGGCACTTGGTCCCATCGTACTTTTCGAATTTCGGGACTTTGAACTTTGGTGGTATTACCATATCCAGAACTAAGCTTAGTTCACTTGCATCAACTTTTTCGAAGGCGTCTATCCCTTATATTGCTTTGAGTCTCTCTTCTAGCATATCAAAGTAAAAAAAGTCTATGGGTCCTATGTAATTGTAATATATCTAAGTAATATATATGTAATATCTTTGTGTTTTTGGTCTAGTGATGTTGCATGTTTATGCATGTAACGTGCTGACCTCTTGTTTTCTTCTCTATCTTGGCTGTTCTTTGTATTTTATTAACCTATGCTCCATATATTTGATGTAGGGTGGTCCATCTTTCCTTGTTTGTCGGAGGTTTTCAACTACAATTTTGACACCTGATTTAAGTGGAGATGATTTTTCGTCCAATTTACTGTCTTCAAAGACTGTACTAACACCAGAGCATACTATAGGTATGGGAAAGAATATGGAACTATATTCTTTATGTAGCTGTTTGCCTTTAAAAATATTGTGATAGTTATAAGTAGTGGCACTTTCATTTACAGTAGTTGATAAGTTATATAATTTTTGAAGTTGCTCAA
Organism: Fremontodendron californicum; assembly: GCA_030761205.1. NCBI lineage: Eukaryota > Viridiplantae > Streptophyta > Magnoliopsida > Malvales > Malvaceae > Fremontodendron > Fremontodendron californicum. Next base: position 4,974,475 of record JAULJL010000047.1, read on the forward strand.
AGAAAGAGTTAAAAATACACTACATTTTGTAGAATGAAAATTTGAAGAACCATCCTTTTTCAGGGAAAGTTCTATAAATTTGAAAGAAGCAATATCTAGCATTTGTTTTACTGCACCAAGATGTGCCGATCTACAAGAGTTGCTGCAGGTTCAAATGCTATTTACTTCCAAGTATGGAAAGGAATTTGTATCAGCTGCAACTGAGCTCAGGCCAGATTGTGGCGTTAATCGTCAGGTATTATAAGTTTGAAGGTTGAGTGTGTATTGTCATTTTGTATTTTTATTCTTCCAGTTGACATCGTTCTTTAAATTCTAAATGAAGTTAAGTGTAATGTATCTATGTAATCTATCTATGTAATATATTATAATATAATATATCTATGTAATGTGTTATTGAACTCGTTTCCTTAAGACGGGTCGAATCTTGATTAGTCAGGGAACTCTATTTAAGGACAAAATCTTCCATTTTCTTCTTTTGCAAATCAAACTCGTTTCCTTAAGACGGGTCGAGCCTTGATTAGTCAAGGAACTCAATTTAAGGACAAAATCTTCTATTTTCTTCTCTTGCAAATCGAACTTGTTTCCTTAAGATGGGTCGAGCCTTGATTAGTCAGGGAACTCAATTTAAGGACAAAATCTTCTATTTAATATATCTATGTAATTGTAATGTATCTATGTAAAATATCTATGTAATTGTAATATATCTATGTAATTGTAATGTATCTATGTAATTGTAATATATATAGATATATTCTAATATATAGATATATTACACATTACATAGATACATTACAATTACATAGATATATATTACAATTACATAGATATATTACATAGATACATTACAATTACATAGATATATTACAATTACATAGATATATTACATTAACACTATTAAATATATTACAATTACATAGATATATTACATTTATATAGATATATTACAATTACTGAAAATATTAGATATTACATGTACACAATACAATTACTGAAAACATTAGATATTACATGTATACATTAGAATTACTGAAAATATTAGATAATTGATAATGTATACATCTATGTAATTGTAATATATATATATATATATGTAATTGTAATATATCTATGTAATTGTAATATATCTATGTTATTGTAATATATCTATGTAATTATAATATATTTATGAAATATATCTATGTAATATTACATAGATACATTATTAATTGTAATATATTTATGTAATTGTAATATATCTATGTAATTGTAATATATCTATGTAATATATCTATGTAATTGTAATAGTATATCTATGTAATTGTAATATATCTATGTAATTGTAATATATTTATGTAATGTATCTATGTAATATATCTATGTAATTGTAATATATATATATATCTATGTAATATAGTTACATAGATATATTACAATTACACAAATATATTACAATTACATAAATATATTACAATAACATAGATATATTAGAATTACATAAATATATTACAATTATTGAAAACATTAGAATTACATAGATATATATTAATGTAATATATGTAATATATCTATGTAATTTTAATATATTACATTGATATATCTATGCAATTGTAATTACATAGATATGTAATATATTACAATTACATAGATATATTACATATATTACATAAATATATGTATATATTACAATTAAAATTACAATTACACAAATATCTATGTAATTCTAATGTATCTATGTAATTGTAATATATAAATCTTTCTTTATATAGATATATCATTACATTTTTGTAATCATTATATAGATAAACCCAAATTTCTCGGATTAAGGTTTTCTTTCTACTGAATCTCCATAACCCAACTTCCGAACCCCATAACTTTCAATGTAGACCTCGGATTATCAAAATTCTTTCGCCATTTTTCAATTGAACTTCAAATCTTGATTTTGAAAGTGGGTTGATTTTTTCAGTAGTTGACTTTCTGGGGGTGACTTTTTAGGGGTTGACTATTTTCGAGGTTGACTTTTTTGACTTTGACTTTTTATGCTCACCTTCTTAAACTAAGTCTCGGTGTACCACCTGCAGGATGAAAAAGGTATTTTTACATTCTGAAACCTCAATTTAGGAAGAAAACATATCTGTTTTAGTGGTCCGGACAAAATTATGTGTCTACAGTAGATATATTATAATTGCATAGATATATATTACAATTACATAGATATATTACAATTACATAGATATATAACAATTACATAGATATATTACATAGATAATATAATTACATAAATAGATATACTACAGTTACATAGATATATTACTGAAAATATTAGATATTACATGTATACAATACAATTACTGAAAACATTAGATATTACATGTATATATTACATAGATACATTAGATATGAATATACATAGATACATAGATATATTACATAAATATATTACAATTACATATATATATTATGAAATTACATGTATTTTTATATATCTAATGTGTAATTGTAATATATCTATGTAATTACAAAAATATGTAATTGTAATATATCTATGTAATTGTAATATATTTTTGTAATTATATATTTGTGTAATTGTAATATTACATAGATATATTTATGTAATTGTAATTATATATTTGTGTAATTGTAATATCACATAGATATATTTATGTAATTGTAATATATCTATGTAACTGTAATATATATCTATGTAATTGAAATGTATCTATGTAACACCCTGTCCGGATAATCTACCTAAAATCCGGCAGAGTTTCCTTTCTATCTCAACGATAATCCTCCTGCAAATAACACTCAATTCATATCCTCAACCAGCAATATTCCTCAATACTATTATCACATATATCCATATATATTCAAAAAAAATTTCCATGATCAATTTATGCTCAAATCAAAACATATTGATCTATTGTCTCATATCTTCAAATATATACAATATATCCAAAAGTAAACCTATCTCAGCAAGGTTTACTAGATAAAAACATCAAAAGATTAAGACTTCAATAAATTTTTACTATGATGACCACCACGTCACAATACTATTTGAAGCAGAGAATAGAGGAAGGTTGCAATCCCAACACCTAACTATCACCTGAAAATGAGAATATGAAATGGTGAGATATATGAATATCTCAGTGAGTAAACAACTTTTAAAACATTTGAAAACTATGATTATAATCCTTTAAAACATAATAGACATTTTCAAAATAAATAATAATAAAATCATAATGAGTAATTCAAAGACGTAGCAAAGTTTTCAAATGTATAACAATATTATAATATTAAATCAATGAATAAAATCTGTAAAGTAAATCAAGTTCCGTATAATTGGGCTCCAACTTTCTGTCCTGCATAAGAGTACATCCATGAAATAACCAAGCAATATCCATGTAGGCATACTAGTAGCCGGCCCCAAAGGCCAATACCACCATAGGACGCCCCAAAGGCATATGTGTCACTATGATGTGCCCCCAAAAGGCAAATATAATGGGATAGGGACTCTGGAGGTGGCTCCCACCACAAAGGCGTAGCACACAGCTCCCATACCCCAGTATAATATCACGGAATAGGGACTCTGGAGGTGGCTCCCGCCACAAAGGCGTAGCACGCAGCTCCCGTATTCCGGTCTAATATCACGGAATGGGGACTCTGGAGGTGGCTCCCGCCACAAAGGCGTAGCACGCAGCTCCCGTATTCCGGTCAAGGAAATAATCTCATACATTAAGTGAGGTGGAGCCAAAACCATGTACGTCAAATTCTATGTAAAATCATATTTCATAAAATCAACCAACTTACTCGATATAATATTTCTTGAAATAAAACTACTTTAATAACAAATCAATTCATATGATTAAATATCGTATATACCTTTAATAAGTAAAATAAATATATATGCTAAAAATATATATATATATATAATTATAATTAAAGAAATTTCAAATAACTATAGTTGTCATCTACTCACAATCCTTGAGATGATCTCACTGTACACCTCGACCTGAAACTTCGGGATCCATAGGTGACGTCGGATCTACGTGGCCTAGAGATTAACAATAATTAGTATCTATACATGCTCAAAGCATTACAAAATTTTGAATGCAACTTAAGTCTCATAATCTTCCCTCAAGGTCAATACTAATTCCTCATACTCAAAACAACATATCCCAAATTTTTAATATCATTTCCATAATCATTTTCTCCAAATATTCAACTCCATATTCATGTCCTTATCAAATTCCTTTCTAGTATTCCATGCCTTAGAGATTTTCATAATCCATAACCATCAATAGTACTATATTTCTCTTAAGCAATAAATTCCTTAATATCAAGTTAGATTAGAAAATCATAACTTGAGTTTGGTACCAATAAGTCTAATTTATGAAGAAAATAACTAACTTAGACAATTAGAACAAAATCTTGATCAAATTTGATAAAACCCGTAACTATGCTGAAACAGGGATCAACACAGAACAGCCAACTTCACCGAATTTTATCTTTTTAACCGCTGATCGGTTTTGGGTGATTCAAAAACCAAAATTCTCATATTGAAGTCTAGTTTCTAGGAAAAATATCAAAAAAATATAAACCCAACTGTGCCGAACCCAGAAAATCCGAACAGTAAGCATGCTCAGATTCCCCTGTTTTGCTTTTTCTTTCTATTTTCTTGTTCATGCTTTCAAATCCTTTTAATACATACCAAAAATGAGTAAAATTCATACTTAATAGATGGATTTCAGACCTTAACATGTTTATGGAGATAAAATCTTAGCATGCCCAAGTAGAATATCTAAAGAAAATGAAGAATTTATCAAGAAACTAACCTTGGATGAAATTTTTGTTGAGATTATGGTGGAGTTCTTGAAGAGAAATGGAGGAGATGAAGAAATTTGAGAGGGGAGGCTGCCGGCTGCTCATTTAGCAAATGAAGATGTCTAGACTTTTCGGGAGATAAAAGGAAGATAAGAGATATTTTTCTTGTTTTTGGGATAATTGCATATTAGTCCCTCAACTTTTATAAATAACCATTTAGCCCCTAAACTTTTTTAATATGTTCATTTTGATCCTTTCTTCTTTTATTTCCTTCACTTATAACTTCTTACAAATTTCCAAGTTTGTCCTTAAAAATTTTCGCGATTTAACTTTACATGATTATAGGTAACCTCGGTTGTTACAACTTACCCCCCTTAGAAAAATTTCGTCCTCGAAATTTACTTACCAACTTGATTGAACAAGTGAGAATATTGAGTCCGCATATCTTCGTCCCTTTCCCATATAGCTTCTTCATATGAATGATTCCTCCAAAGAACTTTCACTAATGGAATAGTCTTAGTCCTTAGAACTTGGTCCTTTCTATCCAAAATCTCAACCGGCTGTTCTTCATAAGTTAAATTTTCCTCAATTTCCATAGACAAGTCCTTCGATATATGTGAAGAATCGAAAATGTACTTTCGGAGCATAGAAACATGGAACACATTATGAATTCATGACAATTCTTCTGGTAAGGACAATCTATAAGCAACTGGGCCAACCGTTCAATGATCTCATACGGCCCTATATATCGAGGACCCAACTTTCCTCGTCTTCCAAACCGGATTACTCCCTTCCAAGGAGTCACTTTCAAAAATATCATATCACCAACTTCAAACTCTAAATCTTTTCTCCGATTATCTGCATAGCTCTTTTGTCAATCTTGAGCTATTTTTATCTTTTTTTTCGAATTACCTTAACTTTGTTTGCAGTCATCATAACAATTTCTGGACCTAGTAATTTCCTTTCATCTGTATCATCCCAACACACTGGAGTTCTGCACTTCCTTCCATACAAAGCTTCAAACGGAGCCATGTCGATGCTGGACTGATAACTATTGTTATATGCAAACTCTGCTAGAGGCAAGTGTTCATCCCAGTTTCCTTTGAATTCCATAATACAAGATCTGAGCATATCTTCCAAAATTTGAATTGTCCATTCAAATTGTCCATCCGTCTGAGGATGAAAAGCAGTACTAAACTTAAGTTTAGTGCCCATAGCATTCTGCAAACTTGGCCAAAATCGAGATGTGAATCGGGGGTCTCGATCAAATACAATCGATACTGGGGCACCATATAACCTAACAATTTCGTTCACATAAAGTTTAGCCAGTCTTTCCATGGAAAAAGTCTTCTTAACTGGCAAAAGGTGAGCTGATTTTGTCAAAGGATCAACAATCACCCAAATGCTATCATAAACCAGACTGTGTTCTTGGCAATCCGAAATGAAATCCATAGCAATATCTTCCCACTTCCATTGAGGAATAGGGTAGGGGGTTCAATTTCCCAAAAGGTTTTTGATGCTCGGCTTTAATTTGTTGGCATACCAAGCATCTAGAAACAAACTCAGCTATGTCCTGTTTCATATCTTACCACCAATAATGTTCTCTTAAGGTTCGATACATCTTCACACTACCAGGCTGTAACGTGTATGGTGCATTATGAGCTTCCTCCAAAATCACCTTCCGGAGTTCTTCATCCTGAGGCACACAAAGCCTATTTTTCATTATCAATACATCCTCATCTTTTATTTAAAAGTCAGTCCTCACACTATCCTTTACTTCTTGCTTTAACTTTACTAGCATAGGGTCATTATTCTGTGCTTCACGTATCCAATCAATATGAATCGGTTTAACCTTCAAGTGGGCTATCAAGAGATCATTCTCATCAATCATCAATTCTAAAGGTAAAGACTTCAAATCATTTTATAAGGATTTCTGAATTGCTCGGATATGAGCAAGAGAACTAGAAGACTTTCTACTAAGAGCATCGACCACTACATTGGCCTTTCCTAGGTGATAGTCAATTACACAGTCATAATCTTTTATCAATTCCAACCATCTCCGTTGCTTCAAATTTAATTCTTTCTGATCCATCAGATATTTCAGACTCTTATGATCAGTGTAGATTGTACATTTTTCTCCAAATAAATAATGCCTCCAAATTTTTAGTGCAAACACCACTACCGCCAACTCCAAATCATGAGTGGGATAGTTTTGATCATGCTGTTTCAGTTGTCGAGAAGCATAAGCTATCACCTTCCCATGTTGCATCAAAACGCAACCCAAACCTCGCCTCGAGGCATCACTGTATACCACAAAGCTTCCAGTCCTTGAGCTCTTGGAAAGCTTACTCACATTCGTCAGTCCACTCAAACTTAGCATACTTCCTTGTTAGTTTTGACAAAGGAGAGGCAATCATGGAAAATTCTTCCACGAATCTTCGATAGTACCCTGCCAATCCGAGAAAGCTCCTAATTTCTGTGACATTAGTGGGTCTTTCCCAAGCAACTACAGTTTCTATCTTTTGTGGATACACAAAAATCCCTTTCTTAGATTTCACACTTGGAAAATTTAGCATAAAGTTGCTTTTCACGCATAGTCTGCAACACCGTTCTCAAATGGCTTACATGATCATCCTTATTCCTGGAATAAACTAGGATGTCATTGATGAAAACAATAACAAACTTATCTAAGTAGGGCCGAAACACCCTATTCATCAAATCCATAAAGACTGCAGGTGCATTAGTTAGCCGAAAAGGCATAACTAAGAATTCATAATGACCATATCGAGTTCTAAAAGCAGTCTTTGGAATATCAGATTCTTTAATCTTCAATTGATGATAACCCGATCTTAGGTCTATTTTGGAGAACACACTTGCACCTTGCAACTGATCAAACAAGTCATCAATCCTTGGCAAAGGATACTTATTCTTAATGGTGACCTTGTTCAGTTGCCGGTAGTCGATACACAATCGTAAAGATCCATCTTTTTTCTTTACAAATAAAACCGGTGCTCCCCAAGGTGAAGTACTAGGCCGAATGAAACCTCTGTCAACTAGGTCTTGCAACTGCACTTTCAATTCCTTTAGCTCCGAAGGTGCCATTCTATAGGGTGCCTGAGAAATAGGAGCACTGCCAGGGATTAAGTCAATAGTAAACTCCAATTCCCTGTCAGGAGGTAAACCGACCAATTCTTCAGAAAAGATCTCAAGAAACTCTTTGACCACAGGTATAGTTTCCAACTTTGCCTCATGTATGTCCTTGTTAATCACATAAGCAAGGTAAGCAGAATACCCTTTTTGCAAGTATCTATTGGCTGCCATCTTGGAGATAAGGCAAGAAGGTAAAACTTTCCTTTCTCCTTGAAAAGTAAACTCCAAATCTCCTGACTTCTTAAAAGTCACAATTTTGGAAAAACAATCTATCACTGCATTGTTTTTAGACAACCAATCCATTCCCAAAATCACATCGAAATCATACATTCCTAATGGAAACAAATTAACTGGTAATTCATGCTCCTGAACCATAACGGTACAATCCGGATAAACTACATCAATTTTCAAAGTTTCTCCCATTGGGGTACTAACGACCATAGGGATGTCTAACCTCCTAGACTCTCTACCCAAATGCATGACATATGAATTAGCAACAAAAGAATGAGTTGCACCTGGATCTATTAAGATCCTAGCATTTGCCTTAGAAATTGGGAGAGTACCTGTAACCACTTCAGGAGTAGCCTGAGCCTATTGTTGGGTCATAGCATAAATTCTGGCTGCAGTTCGAGGTCTACCAGGCTGTCCACTCTGTCGAGGGCCAGTAGATGAACCAACTTGAGATTGTACCCCAATTCTATCTCTAACTGCTGTCGGCTGATGTGCAGCAATAGGTTGGGTCCTTTCTCTTTGACCCACTGACAACTGACTAGTAACTCCCTTGTTCTCCAGCTTGGGACAATCCCGTTTCATGTGTCCCGGTTCTTTGCAGTAAAAACACACACCCTGTAGTCTCCAACATTCACCAGGGTGATTCTTCCCACAATGGGGACACTGAGGATAAGTCAATGTACGAGATCCTCCTGACCTCCCAGGTGGCAATCTAGTCTGTTGTTGAGGTCTAATGATAAATCTACTAGAAGAACCACTAATAGGTTTTCTGTCTAATCCCTCCTGAAATCTCAAGGGTTTGGAACCACTGACACTGCTTTCTACATAACTTTTCTTAGGCCTCATGTCCTCACTGGAGGATTGCCATTTTCTTTTTCTGAACATCTCTTCTCTATCTTTCATTTCTTTCAGATTCTGTTCAGCTTTGATTGCCATGTTGACCCATTTATTAAAGTCATCTGTATCCAGGGTCGTCAACCTATCTCGAATACTAACATGTAGCCCATCTTGGAATTTCTTGCATCTATCAGCATCGTTGGCTACTATTGATGGAGCAAATTCTGATAGTTCACTGAATTTTTGCTCGTACTCTGCTACTGACATACCACCCTGTTTTAAATTCATAAACTCAGTCCATTTCTTTTCTCGCAAGGCCCGAGAATAGTATTTTTCTTCAAACTCTCTTCGAAAATCTGCCCAGGTTATGGCAGGACGTCCAACATACCTTTGCACTGTAGTTTTCCACCATGTGTGTGCATGATCCTCCAAAAATTGCACCGCACATGGTAACCTCATAGGCTCGGGAATCTGAAGAGTAATGGAAGTAGTCTCAAATTTTTGTAGCCATGACCAGGCTAAATCTGATTCCAAAGACCCTGTGAAAATCTTGCAACCCATATTCTTCAAATCTTTACAGTAATCAACTATCCCCTTCTCAGCAGGGGCAGTCAAAGCGGGAATTACTCTTGCCAAGGCTGCAACTGCCTCAGCTAAATTACGATCAGCTGCTGGAGGTGCTGCTGAGGGTGCAGCAACAGAAGATGAACCAGCAGCTGAAGCTTGTTCTCCAATTTGCTCATCAACATTCACATTTCTATTCCTATCCCTATTTTGGGGTAGGGGATTGATTCTAGGCCTTCCTCTTCGACGTGGTGGCATCGTGTCTGATTTTCTGCACAGGTGACAATATTTTAATACTTCAACAAACAGTTCCTAAGTCTACAGGACCTATAACCTTGCTCTGATACCAAATTGTAACACCCTGTCCGGATAATCTACCTAAAATCCGGCAGAGTTTCCTTTCTATCTCAACGATAATCCTCCTGCAAATAACACTCAATTCATATCCTCAACCAGCAATATTCCTCAATAATATTATCACATATATCCATATATATTCAAAAAAAATTTCCATGATCAATTTATGCTCAAATCAAAACATATTGATCTATTGTCTCATATCTTCAAATATATACAATATATCCAAAAGTAAACCTATCTCAGCAAGGTTTACTAGATAAAAACATCAAAAGATCAAGACTTCAATAAATTTTTACTATGATGCCCACCACGTCACAATACTATTTGAAGCAGAGAATAGAGGAAGGTTGCAATCCCAACACCTAACTATCACCTGAAAATGAGAATATGAAATGGTGAGATATATGAATATCTCAGTGAGTAAACAACTTTTAAAACATTTGAAAACTATGATTATAATCCTTTAAAACATAATAGACATTTTCAAAATAAATAATAATAAAATCATAATGAGTAATTCAAAGACGTAGCAAAGTTTTCAAATGTATAACAATATTATAATATTAAATCAATGAATAAAATCTTTAAAGTAAATCAAGTTCCGTATAATTGGGCTCCAACTTTCTGTCCTGCATAAGAGTACATCCATGAAATAACCAAGCAATATCCATGTAGGCATACTAGTTGCCGGCCCCAAAGGCCAATACCACCATAGGACGCCGCAAAGGCATATGTGTCACTATGATGTGCCCCCAAAAGGCAAATATAATGGGATAGGGACTCTGGAGGTGGCTCCCACCACAAAGGCGTAGCACACAGCTCCCATACCCCAGTATAATATCACGGAATAGGGACTCTGGAGGTGGCTCCCGCCACAAAAGCGTAGCACGCAGCTCCCGTATTCCGGTCTAATATCACGGAATGGGGACTCTGGAGGTGGCTCCCGCCACAAAGGCGTAGCACGCAGCTCCCGTATTCCGGTCAAGGAAATAATCTCGTACATTAAGTCAGGTGGAGCCAAAACCATGTACGTCAAATTCTATGTAAAATCATATTTCATAAAATCAACCAACTTACTCGATATAATATTTCTTGAAATAAAACTACTTTAATAACAAATCAATTCATATGATTAAATATCGTATATACCTTTAATAAGTAAAATAAATATATATGCTAAAAATATATATATATATAATTATAATTAAAGAAATTTCAAATAACTATAGTTGTCATCTACTCACAATCCTTGAGATGATCTCACTGTACACCTCGACCTGAAACTTCGGGATCCATAGGTGACGTCGGATCTACGTGGCCTAGAGATTAACAATAATTAGTATCTATACATGCTCAAAGTATTACAAAATTTTGAATGCAACTTAAGTTTCATAATCTTCTCTCAAGGTCAATACTAATTCCTCATACTCAAAACAACATATCCCAAAATTTTAATATCATTTCCATAATCATTTTCTCCAAAATATTCAACTCCATATTCATGTCCTTATCAAATTCCTTTCTAGTATTCCATGCCTTAGAGATTTTCATAATCCATAACCATCAATAGTACTATATTTCTCTTAAGCAATAAATTCCTTAATATCAAGTTAGATTAGAAAATCATAACTTGAGTTTGGTACCAATAAGTCTAATTTATGAAGAAAATAACTAACTTAGACAATTAGAACAAAATCTTGATCAAATTTGATAAAACCCGTAACTATGCTGAAACAGGGATCAACACAGAACAACCAACTTCACCGAATTTTATCTTTTTAACCGCTGATCGGTTTTTGGTGATTCAAAAACCAAAATTCTCATATTGAAGTCTAGTTTCGAGGAAAAATATCAAAAAAATATAAACCCAAATGTGCCGAACCCAGAAAATCCGAACAGTAAGCATGCTCAGATTCCCCTGTTTTGCTTTTTCTTTCTATTTTCTTGTTCATGCTTTCAAATCCTTTTAATACATACCAAAAATGAGTAAAATTCATACTTAATAGATGGATTTCAGACCTTAACATGTTTATGGAGATAAAATCTTAGCATGCCCAAGTAGAATATCTAAAGAAAATGAAGAATTTATCAAGAAACTAACCTTGGATGAAATTTTTGTTGAGATAATGGTGGAGTTCTTGAAGAGAAATGGAGGAGATGAAGAAATTTGAGAGGGGAGGCTGCCGGCTGCTCATTTAGCAAATGAAGATGTCTAGACTTTTCGGGAGATAAAAGGAAGATAAGAGATATTTTTCTTGTTTTTGGGATAATTGCATATTAGTCCCTCAACTTTTATAAATAACCATTTAGCCCCTAAACTTTTTTAATATGTTCATTTTGATCCTTTCTTCTTTTATTTCCTTCACTTATAACTTCTTACAAATTTCCAAGTTTGTCCTTAAAAATTTTCGGGATTTAACTTTACATGATTATAGGTAACCTCGGTTGTTACAATCTATGTAATTGTAAAATATCTATATAATTGTAATACATCTATGTAATTGTAATGTATTTATGTAATATATCTATGTAATATTACATAGATATATTGCATAAATACATTACAATTACATAGATATATTACAATTACATAGATACATTACAATTACATAGATATATATATTACAATTACAATTACTTAAATATATTACAATTATATAGATATATTTGTGTAATTGTAATTGTAATATTACATAGATATATTTATGTAATTGTAATATATCTATGTAATTGTAATATATATCTATGTAATTGTAATATATCTATGTAATTGTAATACATCTATGTAATTGTAATATATCTATGTAATTGTAATAATATATGTAATTGTAATGTATTTATGTAATATATTTATTGTAATAATATATGTAATTGTAATATATCTATGTAATATCTAAAGTTTTCAATAATATATCTATATAATGGTAATATATCTATGTAATTATAATCTATTTATGTAATTGTAATATATCTATGTAATTGTAATATATCTATGCAATTGTAATATATCTACGTAATATATCAATGTAATAGTAATATATTTAAGTAATTGTAATTGTAATATATCTATATAAATGTAATATATCTATGCTACTGAAAACTTTAGATATATAATTGTAATATATCTATGTAATTGTAATATATCTAATGTGTAATTATAATATATTATATTTATTTGTTAGATTTACCACTTAACATTACGTAAATTACGTAAATATATTACATAGATATATTAAAATTACACAAATATATTACAGTTACATAGATATATTACAATTACATAGATATATTATTACATAGATATATTACATATATATATATATATAGATATATTATACATAGATATATTATAATCACATAAATATATTACAATTACATAGATATATAGACAATATTACAATTACATAGATATAGATAATTACAATTACATATATTACATAGATATAATACAAAAATATATTACATAGATATATTACATTTATGTAATTTTAATATATTACATAGATATACTGTAATTACATAATATATATTATAATTACAATTACATAGATATATTATAATTACATAGATATATTATACATAGATATATCTTACAATTACATATATATATTATTAAATAGATATATTACGCAAATATATCTATGTAATTGTAATATATTTATCTATGTAATATATATCTATGTAATATATGTAATTTTAAGTAATTCTAATGTATACATGTAATATCTATTGTTTTCAATAATAGTAATGCATACATGTAATATCTAATATTTTCAGTAATTGTAATATATCTATATAAATGTAATATATCTATGTAACTGTAATATATTTAATAGTGTTAATGTAATATATCTATGTAATTGGCATGTTAGATATATTACATAAATATATTTATTTCAATTACATAGATATATTACAATTACATAGATATATTAATGTGTAATTGTAATGTATCTATGTAATTGTAACATATCTATGTAATTGTAATATATCTATGTAATTGTAATATATTTATGTAATTGTAAGATATCTATGTAATTATATACATGTAATATCTATGTATCTATGTAATTCTAATATATCTATATAATTATTATATATCTATGTAATTGTAATGTATCTATGTAATTGTAATATATCCAATGTATCTATGTAATTGTAATATATCTATGTAATATATGTATGTAATACATCTACGTAATTTGATGCACCCAAAAGAGTGTATCTTATTTAACCTTGCACTAAAAAGATCAATTGTAAGTATAGTAGTTAGCAAGGGTCGAGTCCTCAGGGATTGGGTTTTAGTTTATAAGTTGATAGTTTAAAACTTAAATTCAAGAACAATAAAAGAAAAGGGGTTTTTGAAGCCAGATTTCAACTAAAGTAAATAATAAGAATAAGATGCAAGGCGGTATAACCAGCCAATAAAAATATATATACTAAATTAGGCGGTATAACCAGCCAATAAAAATATATATACTAAATTAGGCGGTATAACCAGCCAATAAAAATAAAACAAAATTAATATACAAATTAGGCAGTATAACCAGCCAATAAAAATAAATATACTTTTAAAAATAAGCAAACTAGAAAAGTAAGAAAACAAGTAAGAAGAATCAAAAATGAAAAATATGGTTAAGGTTTCATTCTCCACCACTAGACATCATTAAGAATCAATTTCAGATCTATCAATATCAACCAACTATCAAAGTTAACAACCGTAGATAACAACAAGCTCTGTTATCCCAATCTTTCCTTAGTTTGTCGTTAAATAGAACAAGCTCTCTATTTAATCTCTAACCATTAAACAACCTAGAATAAGCTCTCTAAATTCAATTTAATGGCAGCTTTATGATGAGAAAGATATGTTGATCTAAGCAACAAACACATAAGCTCGGATTGTTCAACTTAGGTTATGTTCCACTTTGCAATTATTGAAAACTTGACCATAATCATTAATCACAAATTGCCACTTATGAATAGGAAATCAAGACAATTACACGGATCAAGACTCCTAGACTAGCAATAGATAATTATCAAGATCTATCTAGTTGTACACCTAAATAAATCAAGACAACATCATGAACAATTCTTGTAGAAGAACATAAGCAACTTTGATAGAAAATTAATGATAGATAGAATCTGAAAATCAATCACAAAACATGTCTAGGGCTTTGAAATCACCCTTAACCAAATAGAAGTTTAGCCTAGCATAGGCATTGTAAACATAAACATAAAATTAAAGAAAATCTAAGAAGAAAATAAAAGAAAGAAAGAAGAAGAGGAAGAATATTAATTATCCAACCTCTTGCTCTCTCTAAAGAAAAAGAAAACTAGAGAAAAGAAAGAAAACTAGAGAAAAGAAAGAAGAAGAAAACTTAGAGAATTTTATTAAAATGGCTAATATCCTACCTATGTACAATATGCTCCTCTACAATCATCCAAGGCCCTCTATTTATACACATTTTGGAGGGCTAAATGACAAGAGACAAGCTTTACAAATTTCAAAGGTAGGTATAATAGGTGGGTGCATTTTTCTAACAATTTTCGTCATATTGTATGACCATTTTGATCAGCCAACTTGATGGTCGATTTTGTCAATCTTGGAGGCCTGATCTGATCACATGGTCTTCTAGAAAAATGTTCCCCTATGAGTTACTGATTCATAGCCGTTGGAATCAGCTCATTTTCTGATGTGGAGAAGAAGATATGGGCAAAATACGAAAACAGGTCAGCACAGACGTCATTGCACATCAGCCAACTTGATGGTCGATTTCTTCAATATTGGAGGTTTTATCTGATCACATGGTCTTCTAGACAAATGTTCCCCTATCAGTTAGTGATCTATAGCCGTTGGAATCAGCTCATTTGCTGATGTGTATCGGACGATATGGTCAAAATACGAAAACGGCTCCGGACAGACGTCATTGCACATCAGCCAACTTGATGGTTGATTTCGCTAGGGAAAACGACTCCGTTTCAAGAAGTGTAAAACATGAAAAAGATAGATATGCCTCTTAACTTTGCAAGGTTAAAATTTCAGCCTTATTGCTTCAGTGAAACTCCAGATATAGCTGATATGGCAAAAGGTGTCGGAACTGGAACTGAACTGGATTTGCCCTTAATTCTAGTAATCTGAAATGACTCAAAGAAACTTGTGAAAAACACCAAATTACATAAAAATATAAAAGATCATAAACACAATTAGACTAAACAATAATAACTCGTATTTGACACAAAACAATAATAAAACATAACTAAAAACTATATAATTATACGAGTTATCACACCCCCACACTTAGATTGTTGGTAGTCCCTAGCAACGACTCAATAAAAATAAAATAAGAAAATCTAATCTAATCCATTTTCGTAGGAAATCACGGTGGCACTTAGCATGTGACACAAACCTTTAAACCCCTAGGTGTCCCTAGTGGACGAGTTTAGTCTCGTGAGGGTTTACTAGAACGATACCCACAAACATTGAAAAACTAAAATATAAATAAACTGCATATACTAAAAATATTTACTCATAATCCTTTCAATACAAATTAGAGACAATATTTGAACAAGTCTTATAAACTAATCAATAGCTTAAAGAATTTCACAAAAAATCATGCTTGAATGTAAATTGTTTGAGTTAAGCCAATATTAACATAACATATCTCAATCAAAATAGTGCATGTTCAAATTTAATCTCAACTTCTCACATGGGATACCCTCATGATTTTCACTCTTTAAAGTAGTGGTGAAGTGTTTACACTCAATCAATCTCATGAAAACAGTTCTACCATATTCTTGCTTGTCCACCTATTCTCCACTATTTAGATCATACAACTTCATGAATCAAGAGGTCCTTAATCGAGGTTGTAATGGGGCCAAGGGGTTTGTAATGTGGTTGAAGAACAAAAGGATAAAGATATCACAAAGGTTCCAAAGAGTTCATAAAGTTTAGAGACATAAAAAGATCATACAAAGAAACTTCTCAAAACTCTTTACAAGTACATAGTCACCTAGGCCGGATATTCATGTTGGGCCTTTTCTTCATTCTGAACAACTTTGTAACATCTTTTTCTTTTTCCCAAAATTCAAGAGATGATTCATAATTTTTTTTTTTTTGAATGTATTTGCTAGTATTCCATTTCTTTTTTTTTTTTTGTTTTTTTTTTACTTTTCTTTTCTTTCCCCCCCACACTTATTTCTTGTTTCTAACCCAAATTTTCAATAGATCTTCCTTGTCTTTGCAACTTGTCTCAAAACATGCTAATTCATCTTTGGAACAAAGGTAAAGATATAAGTATATTTAGGTTAGGGACAAGTTATGGTTACCAAAGAGATAGCTTATTCAATGTAGGCTCAAATTGGTTCACTAAGGGTGTGTTCTCTTGGAACATCAATAAGGGATGGCTGTTTGGCCCTGGCTAAAAATCCTAATGCCTCTATCATATTCATGTTGTCACATGCATCAATATAGTCTCAAATGGTTTAAAGCAAGTTCTAGAGAATCATGTAATCATAAGAGCACTCAAGAAAGAAATTAGATTGATTTGTATAATGCATCAATCATTATAGGCTCAAAAACTCACAAGAATGATTATACAAGTCAGATTAAGTCTAAACATGCTTCTTTCTCAATCAACATATCATATTAACATTGGCTCATAAAAATTAGTATCAAGCTTAATTCTCATGAAAATCTTCTCACTAGTAACCAGTTTAGACCTATGCAATTCATATCTCATCATTGTATTAAAAATGAACTAAAACACACTAAAAATAATAATAATAAAGACTCAAAAAAAATAGTAGACAAAAATAAAAGAAATCCTAAATCATTCCCCCCACACTTAATTCTTACATTGTCCTCAATGTAAGTCTATTAACCCAAATGAAAGAATCATGTGTAAGAGAAAAGAACTAATAACATAAGAATAGGAACAACTAAGACTCAAAACAAAACAAACTCATGCAACCTAAATAATCCTAAAATACTAAACAAAAATTAACAAGTAAACATAAAAAATAAAAATAAAAACAATAAAAATAAAAATAAAAATAATAAAAGAAAAGAAAAAGGAAAAGGAAAAGAAAGAGAAAGAGAAAGAGAAAGAGAAAGCAAATCTGAATATGGAAGGTTGGCAATTTCTTCTTTAATTGGGTTGCCTTCCCAATTAACACTTGAGTTAGTGTTTTGAACCTAACCAACACCCCTTCTTGGCTTTTTAGGCTTGTCAGGCTCATACATGAAATTTTCCAAATTTATGCGTTTGAGAGGAAGCTTTCTTTGCACAACAGTGGATGCATTCTCCATTACAAGTATTATTCCATCATCCTTTGTGGTGCATATCTCATCGAGGAATGGAGCATATTTTGGTACTTGTTGAATGACATCCACAAACAAACTGTTTAAGGTTTCCAGCGTGTCTTGTTCATGTTCATCCTCCTTGAACTTTGCGAATCTACTAGGAAAAGGTGGAGAAGAAACATTAGTAAAAATTGGAATCTCAAACGTTACCTCAGGTGCCGAAATACTCTTATTTGGATCATTGGTTTCATTATCCTCAAGAATAGAATTCATCTCTAATTTTGTCTCATCCTCATCTTGTTCCTCATTCCTCAAGGTCACAATAGTAGCATTCTCCTTTGGGTTAATCATCGTTTGGGTAGGGAGTTCTTCAGATCTTTGTGCTACCCATACCACCATACTACTAGCCAATAGACTCATTTGCCTTTCCAAACTCTGGATACTTGCCCTTGTTTCCTGTTGAAATTGCAAAGTATCAGTAACAAGAGAATAGACAAGATCTTCTAAAGAAGTACCTGAGTTTTGAGTCATATGTGGTGGTTGAAAAAGATCTGGTTCTTGGGACCATGATTGATTGAAGCTAGATGGATGAGTGTAATTGGCATAAGGATCTACTTCTTGGTAATTTTTCGAGTAGCCATAATTAGTATGATCCCACCATCCCTCATGGTAAGTGTTTGAGTAATGATCATACTGTTGGTCTTGGAACCCTTGATGGCCTTGACATCCTCCCATGGCCAATTGTTGAACTGGGGAGGTGAGATTGGCTTGTTGATTCTCCATGTTCATGTATGCCACCAACTCTTCAAGTGTTAGATTGCTCAATTCCATTGTTTTTTTTTTTTTTTTTTTAAATTTGAAAAGAAAAACTTGTATGTACAAGAAAATAAAACTAATTAGAACTGAAAATAAGAATAAACCAAGTAACAAATAAACTAAAGAAAGCAATCCCCGGCAACGGCGCCAAAATTTTGATGCACCCAAAAGAGTGTATCTTATTTAACCTTGCACTAAAAAGATCAATTGTAAGTATAGTAGTTAGCAAGGGTCGAGTCCTCAGGGATTGGGTTTTAGTTTATAAGTTGATAGTTTAAAACTTAAATTCAAGAACAATAAAAGAAAAGGGGTTTTTGAAGCCAGATTTCAACTAAAGTAAATAATAAGAATAAGATGCAAGGCGGTATAACCAGCCAATAAAAATAAATATACTTTTAAAAATAAGCAAACTAGAAAAGTAAGAAAACAAGTAAGAAGAATCAAAAATGAAAAATATGGTTAAGGTTTCATTCTCCACCACTAGACATCATTAAGAATCAATTTCAGATCTATCAATATCAACCAACTATCAAAGTTAACAACCGTAGATAACAACAAGCTCTGTTATCCCAATCTTTCCTTAGTTTGTCGTTAAATAGAACAAGCTCTCTATTTAATCTCTAACCATTAAACAACCTAGAATAAGCTCTCTAAATTCAATTTAATGGCAGCTTTATGATGAGAAAGATATGTTGATCTAAGCAACAAACACATAAGCTCGGATTGTTCAACTTAGGTTATGTTCCACTTTGCAATTATTGAAAACTTGACCATAATCATTAATCACAAATTGCCACTTATGAATAGGAAATCAAGACAATTACACGGATCAAGACTCCTAGACTAGCAATAGATAATTATCAAGATCTATCTAGTTGTACACCTAAATAAATCAAGACAACATCATGAACAATTCTTGTAGAAGAACATAAGCAACTTTGATAGAAAATTAATGATAGATAGAATCTGAAAATCAATCACAAAACATGTCTAGGGCTTTGAAATCACCCTTAACCAAATAGAAGTTTAGCCTAGCATAGGCATTGTAAACATAAACATAAAATTAAAGAAAATCTAAGAAGAAAATAAAAGAAAGAAAGAAGAAGAGGAAGAATATTAATTATCCAACCTCTTGCTCTCTCTAAAGAAAAAGAAAACTAGAGAAAAGAAAGAAAACTAGAGAAAAGAAAGAAGAAGAAAACTTAGAGAATTTTATTAAAATGGCTAATATCCTACCTATGTACAATATGCTCCTCTACAATCATCCAAGGCCCTCTATTTATACACATTTTGGAGGGCTAAATGACAAGAGACAAGCTTTACAAATTTCAAAGGTAGGTATAATAGGTGGGTGCATTTTTCTAACAATTTTCGTCATATTGTATGACCATTTTGATCAGCCAACTTGATGGTCGATTTTGTCAATCTTGGAGGCCTGATCTGATCACATGGTCTTCTAGAAAAATGTTCCCCTATGAGTTACTGATTCATAGCCGTTGGAATCAGCTCATTTTCTGATGTGGAGAAGAAGATATGGGCAAAATACGAAAACAGGTCAGCACAGACGTCATTGCACATCAGCCAACTTGATGGTCGATTTCTTCAATATTGGAGGTTTTATCTGATCACATGGTCTTCTAGACAAATGTTCCCCTATCAGTTAGTGATCTATAGCCGTTGGAATCAGCTCATTTGCTGATGTGTATCGGACGATATGGTCAAAATACGAAAACGGCTCCGGACAGACGTCATTGCACATCAGCCAACTTGATGGTTGATTTCGCTAGGGAAAACGACTCCGTTTCAAGAAGTGTAAAACATGAAAAAGATAGATATGCCTCTTAACTTTGCACGGTTAAAATTTCAGCCTTATTGCTTCAGTGAAACTCCAGATATAGCTGATATGGCAAAAGGTGTCGGAACTGGAACTGAACTGGATTTGCCCTTAATTCTAGTAATCTGAAATGACTCAAAGAAACTTGTGAAAAACACCAAATTACATAAAAATATAAAAGATCATAAACACAATTAGACTAAACAATAATAACTCGTATTTGACACAAAACAATAATAAAACATAACTAAAAACTATATAATTATACGAGTTATCATAATTATAATATATCTATGTAATATATATCTATGTAATTGTAATGTATCTATGTAATTGTAATATATCTATGTAACTGTAGTATCTATGTAATATATCTATGTAATATATTTATGTAATTGTAATATATCTATGTAATTGTAATATCTATGTGATTGTAGTATATATCTATGTTATAATTACATAGATATATTACATATATTGCATAGATGTATTACAATTACATAGATATATTACAATTATCTATGTAATATATATCTATGTAATTTTAATATATCAATGTAATTATAATGTATCTATGTAATATATCTATGTAATTGTAATATATCTATGTAACTGCAGTATATCTATGTAATATATCTAATATATCTATGTAATTGTAATATATTATAATTACATAAATATATTACAATTACATATATATATAATTACATAGATATATTACATAGATTCATTACATAAATATATTACAGTTACCTAGATATTACAATTACATAGATATATTACATAGATATATTACAATTACATAGATATATTATAATTACATAGATATATTACAATTACAATTATATAGATATATTACTATTACATAGATATATTACAATTGCATAGATATAATTACATAAATATCCAATGTAATTGTAATATATTTATGTAATATATCTATGTACTATTACATAGATACATTATTAATTGTAATATATTTATGTAATTGTAATATATCTATGTAATATATTATCTATGTAATTATAATATTTCTATGTAGCTTTAATATATCTATGTAATTGTAATATATCTATTTAGTTGTAAAATATTTATGTAATTTTAATATATCTATGTAATTGTAATGTATCTATGTAATATTTCTGTGTAATTGTAAATATATTACAATTACTGTAATAGATATATTACTGAAAATATTATAATTACTGAAAATATTAGATATTACATGAATACATTAGAATTACTGAAAACATTAGATAATGTAATTACAAATATATATTACATGTATATATTTATCTAAGTAATTGTAAATATCTATGTAATTGTAAATATATTACAATTACTGTAATAGATATATTACTGAAAATATTAGAATTACTGAAACATTAGATATTACATGAATACATTAGTATTACTGAAAACATTAGATAATGTAATTACAAAGATATATTACATGTTTATATTTATCTATGTAATTGTAATATATCTATGTAATATTACATAGATATATTACATAAATATATTTATTACAATTACATAGATATATTACAATTACATAGATATATCTATGTAATTGTAATATATTTGTGTAATTGTAATTTATCTATGTAATTCTAATATAATGCTGTAATTTATTTATTATCTATGTAATTGTATTATATCTATGTAATTGTGTTAATGTAATATATCTATGTAATTGTAACATATTTATGTAATTGTAATATATTATCTTTGTAATTATAATATATCTATGTAATGATAATGTATTTATGTAATTATAATATATCTATGTAATTGCAATACATTTATGTAATTGTAATATATATATCTATGTAATTGTAAATATATTTATATAATTGTAATATATCTATGTAATACTAATATATTTATGTAATATATCCATGTAATATATGTTTTTGAATTACATTGATATATTAGAATAACATAGATACATAGATATATTTATGTAATTGTAATATATTTATGTACTTGTAATATATCTATGTAATATATCTATTACAATTACAATTACATAAATATAATGTATCTGTAATATATTCATATAAATGTAATATATCTATGTAATTGGCATGTTAGATATATTACATAAATATATTTATTACAATACATAGATATATTACAATTACATAATTACAATTACATAGATGTATTACATATATTACATAAAATTACATAGATATATTACATAAATATATTACAATTGCATAGATACATAGATATATTACAATACACAAATATATTACAATTATATAGATATATTACAATTACATAGACATATTATAATTACATAGATATAATACAATTGGATAAATATGTTACAATAACATAGATATATTAAAATTACATAGATATATTACAATTACAATTATATAGATATATTACTATTACATAGATATATTACAATTACATAGATATAATTACATAAATATCCAATGTAATTGTAATATATTTATGTAATATACCTATGTAATATTACATAGATACATTTTTAATTGTAATATATTTATGTAATTGTAATATATCTATGTAATATATTATCTATGTAATTATAATATTTCTATTTAGTTTTAATATATCTATGTAATTGTAATATATCTATTTAGTTGTAAAATATATATGTAATTTTAATATATCTATGTAATTGTAATTTATCTATGTAATATTTCTGTGTAATTGTAAATATATTACAATTACTGTAATAGATATATTACTGAAAATATTAGAATTACTGAAAACATTAGATATTACATGAATACATTAGAATTACTGAAAACATTAGATAATGTAATTACAAAGATATATTACATGTATATATTTATCTAAATAATTGTAATATATCTAGATAAATATATTATTACAATTACATAAATAAATTATTACAATTACATAAATATATTACATAGATATATTACAATTACATAGATATATTTATGTAGTACAATTATATTACATAGATATCTATGTAATATATCTATGTAATTGTAATATATATCTATGCAATTGTAATTATAATATATCTAATGTGTAACTGTAATAAATATATCTATGTAATATTACATAGATACATTATTAATTGTAATATATATATGTAATTATAATATATCTATGTAATTGTAATATCTATGTAATATATCTATGTAATTATAAAGTATCTATGTAATATATCTATGTAATTGTATATTACAATTACATATCTATGCAATTGTAAATATATCTATGTAATTGTAATATATCTATGTAATTGTATTATATTTAAGTAATTGTAATATATTTGTGTAATACATTGTAATATATCTATATAATTGTAATAAATCAAAGTAACTGTAGTATATCTACGCTGCAAACAAATTGCCATATAGTGACGGTCCAAAAAGTGTTGGTAAAACTCCAAAATCCGTCGCTAAAAGTCCTAAAACCCTATACCGACGGTCAAAATGACTATTCCGACAAAAAATTAAGCGACGGTAAAACCCTTGTCGGTGTTGACCTATACCGACGGAATAGGATGTATAACCTATACCGACGGTTTTAGACGTCACTAATGTTGCTACCGTCGGTATAGCCTATGTTGGGGTAGCCCCTTTTGCTTTTACCTATACCAACGGATTTTGTATCCGTAGGTATAGATATCGTATCTATACAGACGGCTTTTGTATCCGTCGGTATAGATACCGCATCTATACCGACGGTTTTTGTATCAGTAGGTATAGATATCGTATCTATACCGACGACTTTTGTATCCGTCGGTATAGATACCATAGATATACATATACCGACGATTTTTTTTTTTTGCGTCCGTCGGTATAGATTAAAATGTAAAATATACAATTAACCTATAGTGACAGTTTGTCGTAAATTTACTGACGGTTTACTCCGTCAGTATACTATACATTTTTTGTTGTTATATGAACTGTCAGTATAGAGGTCAGAGCGTCGGTAAAAATAAAATTTTATCATATTTTTCAATTACTAATATTGATATATTTATAATTTAATCCAAGATATTTCATATAAAAAAACCATTATAAGAAAGTATAAAATATTTCATAATATTAAAAATAAAATTACAAATAAATTGTCTTAATTATATAACTTTTACAAGCTAAATAGAAGTCGCAAGCTAAAGTTATAATACAGTCTTAAAATTGAAAATTAGCAATCCAAACACAAAGTAAATAAGCAATCCAAGTACATAAAGTGAAATAAGCAATCCAAATCTCATAAATATTCCTATGGAGCAGCATCTGCATAAAATTGACAAATATTATACAATTAAAACAATTAAGTAGTGAAGTCAATATAGAAGAATAAAATAATCAAGTAGTTTACCATCTTCATTTTCATTAACTTGATGACTAGAAGTTGAAGACCTTATTATTGGTGACAAATTTGGAGCACTACCAGTATCAGGTACCTAAAAAGTATATGTTCTGTCAATATATATTTATTGAATTAAGCTTATACACATTACATCTACTCAAAAGGTAAAAATATTATGTGAAATATGATCTACATTGCAAGTTCCACAATCCTACCACAATCAAGCAATTCCTCAACATTTCAAGTTCCACAATCCTACCACAATCAAGCACAATCCTACCACAATCAAGCAATTCCTCGACATTTCAAGTTCCACAATCCTACCACAATCAAGCAACATGCCTAACCTAGATATTATGTGAAAGATGATCTACATTTCAAGTGCCACAATCCTACCACAATCAAGCAGATGAATACATTTTAAAAGATGAATTTATTCTACATTAACGCTGCTACAGAAATATATTACCTCTCTATGTAATTGTAAATATATTACAATTACATATTCATATTACAAAACAATGGATATTACAATTAAATAGATATATTACATATTACATTATATTAGACATTACATAGATATATCTATTTAATGTAACGTATATATATCGATGTAATTCTAATGTATCAATGTAATTGTAAATATATTTATGTAATTGTAATATATCTATGTAATTGTAAATATTTGTGTAAATATGTAAATATTTTTCTAATATATCTATGTAATTATAATATATCTATGTAATTCTAATATATAACCCGTCCGGACCTGACCCTATATATATTACAATTACGTAGATACATTACAATTACATAGATATATTAGACAAATATGTTTGTAATTTTAAAATTTTCAGTATTATATCTATGTAGTTGTAATGTATATATCAATGTAATTATATATTACATGTGATATATCTATGTAATTCTAATGTATCAATGTAATTGTATTATATCTAAGAAATTGTAATAAATCTATGTAATTGTAATATTATACGATTACATAGATTGATAATTGTAATGTATCTATGTAATTGTAATATATCTCTGTAATTGTAATGTATTTATGCAATTGTAAAATATCAATGTAATTATATTTATGTATATTCATATCTAATATATCTATGTAATTTGAATGTTTTATGTAATTGTATCTATGTAAATATTAGAATTACAAAGATATATTACAATTACTTAAAACATTATATTTGGTAATGTATACATTACAACTATATAGATATCTAATGTAATATATCTATGTAATTCTAATATATATATGTAATTGTAATATATCTATGTAGATATATTACACTTACTAAAAACATTAGATATTACAAGCATATATTACAATTACATAGATACATGGATATATTAGAATTACATAGATATATTACAACTACAAATATATATTATAGTTACATAGATAGGGAATTATAAATATATTACAATTACAAAGATATATTACAATTACATAAATATATTACAATTGCATAGTTGTATTACAATTACAAAGATATATTACAATTACTTAAAACATTAGAATTACATTGTAATATGTCTATGTAATTGTAATATATTTGTGTATTGTAATATATCTATGTAATTGTAATATACCTTTATAATTGTAATATGTCTATGTAATTGTAATATATCTATGTAATTGTAATATATTTGTGTAATTGTAATATATCTATGTAATTGTAATATATCTATGTAATTCTAATGTATCTATGTAATTGTAATATATCTATATAATTCAATTAGATAATACATGTATTTTTGTATATCTAATGTGTAATTGCAATATATCTATGCAATTCTGATGTTTTATGTAATTGTAATGTATCTATGTAATTGTAATATATTTGTGTAATACATTGTAAAATATCTATGTAGTTGTAATTGTAATATACATGTAATTGTAATTGTAATTGTAATATATTACAATAGATATGTAATTCTAATATTTTGAGTAGTTGTTATATATCTATGTAATTCTAATGTTTTGAATAATTGTAATATATTTATGTAATTGTAATATATCTATGTTAATGTAATATATTTATGTAATTGTAATATATTTGTGTAATTGTAATATATCTATGCAACTGTAGTATATCTATGTAATTGTAATATATATATCCAATGTATCTATGTAATTGTAATATATCAATGTAATTCGAAAACATTATATATTACATGTATTTTAATATATCTAATGTGTAATTGTAATGTATCTATGTAATTCTAATGTATCTATGTTACTGAAAACTTTAGATATATAATTGTAATGTATCTATGTAATTATAATGTATCTATGTAATTGTAATATATCTATGTAATTGTAATGTATCTATGTAATTGTAATATATCTATGTAATTGTAATGTATCTATGTAATTCTAATGTTTTAAGTAATTGTAATATATCTATCTAACTGTAATATATCTATGTAATTGTAATATATCTATGTAATTGTAATATATTACAATTACACAATGTTTTCAATAATTGTAATATATCTATATAATATATTTATGTAAATGTAATATATCTATGTAACTGTAATATGTCTATGTAATTGTCATGTATTGTTATATATTTAATGTGTAAGTCTAATAAATATATTTATGTAATATATCTATGTAATATTACGTAGATACATTATTAATTGTAAAATATTTATGTAATTGTAATTATTTTAATTTGTAATTATAATGTATCTATTTAGTTGTAATATATTACATGTAATTGTAATATATCTATGCAATTGTAATATATTTGTGTATCTATTGTAATTTGTAATATATCTATGTAATTGTAATATATTACAATACACAAATATCTATTACAATTTAATAGATATATTACAATAGATACACAAATATATTACAATTACATAGATACATTACAATTAGATATGTAACAACTGAGGTTACGTATAATCATGTAAAGTTAAATTCCGAAAATTTTAAGGACAAACTTGGAAATTGGTAAGAAGTTATAAGTGAAGGAAATAAAGGAAGAAAGGATCAAATTGAACATATTAAAAAGTTTAGGGGCTTAATGGTTAATTATAAAAAGTTGAGAGAACAATATGCAATTATACCAAAAACAAAAAAATATCTCTTATGTTCATTTTATCTCCTGAAAACACTAGAATTTTTCATTCAATTCTCCAAGTTGCAGCCGGCTTCCTATCCTCCCTCTCTCAAAATTCTTTTTAAACAACTCCACCAAAATCTCAACAACAATTACATCCAAGGTTAGTTTCTTGATAAATTCTTCCTTTTCTTTAGATATTCTACTTGAGCATGCTAAGATCTTAGCTCCATAAACATGTTAAGGTCTGAAATCCATCTATTAAGTATGAATTTTACTCAACTTGGTAAGAATTAAAAGGATTTGAAAGTATGAACAAGAAAAGGGAAAGAAAAAAGCAAAACAGGGGAAGTTGAGCATGCTTGCTGTTCGGATTTTCTGGGTTCGACACATCAGGGTTTGTATTTTTTTGATATTGTTCCTAGAAACTAGACTTCAATATGAGAATTTTGGTTTTTGAATCACCCAAAGCCGATAAGCGGTTAAAAAGATAAAATTCGGTGAAGTTGTTTGTTCTGTGTTGACCCCTGTTTCAGCATAGTTTCGGGATTTATCAAATTTGATCAAAATTTTGTTCTAATTGTATAAGTTAGTTATTTTCTTCATAAATTATACATATTGGTTGAAATAAACCAATTGGAATCACTTCCAAATTCCTTACCAAACTCAAGTTATGATTTTCTAATCTAACTTGATATTAAAGAATTTATTGCTTAAGAGAAATATAGTACTAAAGGATGGTTATGGATTATGAAAATCTCTAAGGCATGGAATACTAGAAAAAAATTTGATAAGGACATGATTATGGAGTTGAATTATGGAGAAAATGATTATGGAAATGATATTAAAAATTAAGGATATGATGTTTTGAGTATGAGAAATTAGTATTGACTATGGGGTAGATTAATGGGACTTAAGTTGCAATCAAAATTGTGTAATGCTTTGAGCATGTATAGATACTAATTATTGTTAATCTCTAGGCCACGTAGATCCGACGTCACCATGGATCCTGAAGTTTCAGGTCGAGGTGTACAGTGAGATTAAATCAAGAATTGTGAGTAGACGACAACTATAGTTATTTGAAATATCTTTAATTATAATTATATATATATTTTTAGCATAATATTTATTTTACGTATTAAAGGTATATACGATGTTTAATCATATGAATTGATTTGTTATTAAAGTAATTTATTTCAAGAAATATTATATCGAGTAAGTTGGTTGATTTATGAAATATGATTATACATAGAATTTGACGTACATGGTTTTGGCTCCACCTGACTTAATGTATGAGACTATACCCTTGATCAGAATACGGGAGCTGCGTCCTACACCTTTGTGGCGGGAGCCACCTCCAGAGTCCCAATTTCGTGATTTTAGACTGGGGTATGGGAGCTGCGTGCTACGCCTTTGTGGTGGGAGCCACCTCCAAAGTCCCTATCCCATTATATTTGCCTTTTGGGGGCACATCATAGTGACACATATGCCTTTGGGGCGTCCTATGGTGGTATTGGCCTTTGGGGCCGGCTACTAGTATGCCTACATGGAGATTGCCTGGTTATTTCATGGATGTATTCTTATGCATGACAGTAAGTTGGAGCCCAACTATATGTAACTTGATTTACTTCACAGATTTTATACATTGATTTAATATTATAATATTGTTATACATTTGAAAACCTTGTTACGTCTTTGAATTACTCATTATGGTTTTATTATTATTTATTTTGAAAATGTCAATTATGCTTTACAGATTACCATTATAGTTTTCACACGCTTTAAATGTTGTCTACTCATTAAAATATTCAAATATCTCACCTCTTCTTATTTCTCATTTTCAGGACACAATTAGGTGTCGGGATTGCTGCATTCCTCTACTTTCTGCTTCAAGAGTATTTTGACGTGGTGGGCATCATATCTAAATTTCTAGATGATTTGATCTCTTGATGTTTTTATCTAGTAAACCTTGCTGAGATAGGTTTACTTCTGGATATATTGTATATATTTGAAGATATGAGACAATAGATCAATATGTTTTGATTTGAGCATAAATTGATGATGGATAATTTTTGAATATGTATGGATATATGTGATAATAGTATTAAAGAATATTGCTGGTTGGGGATATGAATTGAGTGTTTTTTGCAGAAGGGTTATAGTTGAGATAGAAAGGAAACTCTGCCGGATTTTAGATAGATTTTCCGGACAGGGTGTTACAATTTGGTAGTCAGAGCAAGGTTATAGGTCCTGTAGACTTAGAAACTGTTTGTTGAAGTATTAAAATATTGTCACTTGTGTAGGAAATCAGACACGATGCCACCACGTCGAAGAGGAAGGCCTAGAATCAATCCCCTACCCCAAATAGGGATAGGAATAGAAATGTGAATATTGATGAGCAAATTGGAGAACAAGCCAGCTGCTGGTTCATCTTCTGTTGCTGCACCTTCAGCAGCACCTCCAGCAGCTGATCTTAATTTAGCTGAGGCAGTTGCGGCCTTGGCAAGAGTAATTCCCGCTTTGACTGCCCCTGCTGAAAAGGGGATAGTTGATTATTGTAAAGATCTGAAGAATATGGGTTGCAAGATTTTCACGGGGTCTTTGGAATCAGATTTAGCCTGGTCATGGCTACAAAAAATTGAGACTACTTCCATTACTCTTCAGATTCCCGAGCCTATGAGGTTACCATGTGCGGTGCAATTTTTGGAGGATCATGCACACACATGGTGGAAAGCTACAGTGCAAAGGTATGCTGGACGTCCTGCCATAACCTGGGCAGATTTTCGAAGAGAGTTTGAAGAAAAATAATATTCTCGGGCCTTGCGGGAAAAGAAATGGACTGAGTTTATGAATTTAAAATAGGGTGGTATGTCAGTAGCAGAGTATGAGCAAAAATTCAGTGAACTATCAGAATTTGCTCCATCGATAGTAGCCAACGATGCTGACAGATGTAAGAAATTCCAAGATGGGCTACATGTTAGTATTCGAGATAGGTTGACGACCCTGGATACAGATGACTTTAACAAATGGGTCAACATGGAAATCAAAGCTGAACAGAATCTGAAAGAAATGAAAGATAGAGAAGAGAAGTTCAGAAAAAAAAAGGGCAGTCCACTAGTGAGGATGTAAGGCCTAAGAAAAGTTATGTAGAAAGCAGTGTCAGTGGTTACAAACCCTCGAGATTTCAAGAGGGATTAGACAAAAAACCTATTAGTGGTTCTTCTAGCAGATTTATCATCGGACCTCAACAGCAGACTAGATCGCTACCTGGGAGGTCAGGAGGACCTCGTACATTGACTTATCCTCAATGTCTCCATTGTGGGAGGAATCACCCTGGTGAATGTTGGAGACTACAGGGTGTGTGTTTTTACTGCAAAGAACCGGGACACATGAAACGGGATTGTCCCAAGCTGGAGAACAAGGGAGTTACTAGTCAGTTGTCAGTGGGTCAAAGAGAAAGGACCCAACCTACTGCTGCACATCAGCCGACAGCAGTTAGAGATAGAATTGGGGTACAATCTCAAGTTGGTTCATCTACTAGCCCTCGACAGAGTGGACAGCCTGGTAGACCTCGAACTGCAGCCAGAATTTATGCTATGACCCAACAACAGGCTCAGGCTACTCCTGAAGTGGTTACAGGTACTCTTCCAATTTCTAAGGCAAATGCTAGGATCTTAATAGATCCGGGTGCAACTCATTCTTTTGTTGCTAATTCATATGTCATGCATTTGGGTAGAGATTCTAGGAGGTTAGACATCCATATGGTCGTTAGTACCCCAGTGGGAGAAATTTTGAAAATTGATGTGGTTTATCCGGATAGTACCGTTATGGTTCAGGAGCATGAATTATCAGTTAGTTTGTTTCCATTAGGAATGTATGATTTTGATGTGATTTTGGGAATGGATTGGTTGTCTAAACACAATGCAGTGATAGATTGTTTTTCCAAAACTGTGACTTTTAAGAAGACGGAGACTTGGAGTTTACCTTTCAAGGAGAAAGGAAAGTTTTACCTTCTTGCCTTATCTCCAAGATGACAGCCAATAGATACTTGCAAAAAGGGTATTCTGCTTACCTTGCTTATGTGATTAACAAGGACATACATGAGGCAAAGTTGGAAACTATACTTGTGGTCAAAGAGTTTCCTGAGATCTTCCCTGAAGAATTGGTCGGTTTACCTCTTGACAGGGAATTGGAGTTTACTATCGATTTAATCCCTGGCAGTGCTCCTATTTCTCAGGCACCCTATAGAATGGCACCTTCGGAGCTAAAGGAATTGAAAGTGCAGTTGCAAGACCTAGTTGACAGAGGTTTCATTCGGCCTAGTACTTCACCGTGGGGAGCACCGATTTTATTTGTAAAGAAAAAGGATGGATCTTTACGATTGTGTATCGACTACCGGCAACTGAACAAGGTCACCATTAAGAATAAGTATCCTTTGCCAAGGATTGATGACTTGTTTGATCAGTTGCAAGGTGCAAGTGTGTTCTACAAAATAGACCTAAGATCGGGTTATCATCAATTGAAGATTAAAGAATCTGATATTCCAAAGGCTGCTTTTAGAACTCGATATGGTCATTATGAATTCTTAGTTATGCCTTTTGGGCTAACTAATGCACCTGCAGTCTTTATGGATTTGATGAATAGGGTGTTTCAACCCTACTTAGATAAGTTTGTTATTGTTTTCATCGATGACATCCTAGTTTATTCCAGGAATAAGGATGATCATGTAAGCCATTTGAGAACGGTGTTGCAGACTATGCGTGAAAAGCAACTTTATGCTAAATTTTCCATGTGTTAATTCTGGCTAGACAAAGTAGCATTCCTTGGTCACGTAGTATCTAAGGAAGGGATTTTTGTGGATCCACAAAAGATAGAAGCTGTAGTTGCTTGGGAAAGACCCACTAATGTCATAGAAGTTAGGAGCTTTCTCGGATTGGCAGGGTACTATCGAAGATTCGTGGAAGGATTTTCCATGATTGCCTCTCCTTTTTCAAAACTAACAAGGAAGCATGCTAAGTTTGAGTGGACTGACGAATGTGAGCAAGCTTTCCAAGAGCTCAAGCGTAGATTGACCACAGCACCAGTTCTTACACTACCATCAGGGACTGGAAGCTTTGTGGTATACAGTGATGCCTCGAGGCGAGGTCTGGGTTGCGCTTTGATGCAACATAGGAAGGTGATAGCTTATGCTTCTCGACAACTGAAACAGCATGAGCAAAACTATCCCACTCATGATTTAGAGTTGGAGGCAGTGGTGTTTGCACTGAAAATTTGGAGGCATTATTTATTTGGAGAAAAAAGTACAATCTACACTGATCATAAGAGTCTGAAATATCTGATGGATCAGAAAGAATTAAATTTGAGGCAAAGGAGATGGTTGGAATTGATAAAAGATTATGACTGTGTAATTGACTACCACCCAGGAAAGGCCAATGTAGTGGCCGATGCTCTTAGTAGAAAGTCTTCTAGTTCTCTTGCTCATATCCGAGCGATTCAGAAACCCTTACAAAATGAGTTGAAGTCTTTACCTTTAGAATTGATGATTGATGAGAATAATCTCTTAATAGCCCACTTGAAGTTTAAACCGATTCATATTGATTGAATACGTGAAGCACAGAATAATGACCCTATGCTGGTAAAGTTAAAGCAAGAAGTAAGGGATGGCGTGAGGACTGACTTTCAAACAAAGGATGATGATGTACTGATAATGAAAAATAGGCTTTGTGTGCCTCAGGATGAAGAACTCCGGAAGGTGATTTTGGAGGAAGCTCATAATGCACCATACGCGTTACATCCCGGTAGTGTGAAGATGTATCGAACCTTAAGAGAACATTATTGGTGGCAAGGTATGAAACGAGACATAGCTGAGTTTGTTTCTAGATGCTTGGTATGCCAACAAATTAAAGTCGAGCATCAAAAACCTTCTGGGAAATTGAACCCCCTACCTATTCCTTAATGGAATTGGGAAGATATTGCTATGGATTTCGTTTCGGGATTACAAAGAACACAGTCTGGTTATGATATCATTTGGTGATTGTTGATCGTTTGACAAAATCAGCTCACTTTTTGCCAGTCAAGAAGACTTTTTCCATGGAAAGACTGGCTAAACTTTATGTGAACGAAATTCTTAGGTTACATGGTGCCCCAGTATCGATTGTATCTGATCGAGACCCCCGATTCACATCTCGATTTTGGCCAAGTTTGCAGAATGCTATGGGCACTAAACTCAAGTTCAGTACTGCTTTTCATCCTCAGACGGATGGACAATCTGAACGGACAATTCAAATTCTGGAAGATATGCTCAGATCTTGTATTATGGAATTCAAAGGAAACTGGGATGAACACTTGCCTCTAGCAGAATTTGCATATAACAATAGTTATCAGTCCAGCATCGACATGGCTCCGTTTGAAGCTTTGTATGGAAGGAAGTGCAGAACTCTGGTGTGTTGGGATGATACAGATGAAAGGAAATTACTAGGTCGAGAAATTGTTATGATGACTGCAGACAAAGTTAAGGTAATTCGGGAAAAGATAAAAATAGCTCAAGATCGACAAAAGAGCTATACAGATAATCGGAGAAAATTTTGAGTTTGAAGTTGGTGATATGGTATTTTTGAAAGTGACTCCTTGGAAGGGAGTAATCCGGTTTGGAAGACGAGGAAAGTTGGGTCCTCGATATATAGGGCCGTATGAGATCATTGAACGGATTGGCCCAGTTGCTTATAGATTGGCCTTACCAGAAGAATTGTCACGAATTCATAATGTGTTCCATGTTTCTATGCTCCAAAAGTACATTTTCGATTCTTCACATACATTGAAGGACTTGCCTATGGAAATTGAGGAAAATTTAACTTATGAAGAGCAGCCGGTTGAGATTTTGGATCGAAAGGACCAAGTTCTAAGGACTAAGACTATTCCATTAGTGAAAGTTCTTTGGAGGAATCATTCATATGAAGAAGCTACAAGGGAAAGGGGGAAGATATGCGGACTCAATATCCTCACTTGTTCAATCAAGTTGGTAAGTAAATTTCGAGGACGAAATTTTTCTAAGGGGGGTACGTTGTAACAACCGAGGTTACGTATAATCATGTAAAGTTAAATTCCGAAAATTTTAAGGACAAACTTGGAAATTGGTAAGAAGTTATAAGTGAAGGAAATAAAGGATTATTGTATTACATTACAATTACATAGATATATTACAATTACTTAAATATATTACAATTACATAGATATATTACAATTACTTAAAACATTAGAATTACATAGATATATTACAATTATATAGATACATTACATTACATTACATAGATTTATTACAATTACTTAAAACATTAGAATTAAATTGATATATAACAATTACATAGATACATTAGAACTATATAGATATATTACAATTACATAGATATATTACAATTACATAGATACATTACAAATACATAGATATATTACAATTACATAAATATATTACAATTACACAAATATATTACAATTACATAGATATATTACAATTACATAGATATATTATAATTACATAGATATATTACAATAACATAGATATATTACATAGATGTATTATAATTACATAGATATATTACATAAATATGTGTAATTACAATTGCAATTACACAAATATATCTATGGTAAATATTAGATATATTACAATTACTGAAAATATTTATGTAATATATCTAGGAAATTGTAATATATATATATAATTACTGAAATATTACAATTACATAGATATATTATATTAGATATATTATAATTACATAAATATATTACAATTACATAAAACATTAGACTTACATAGATATATCTATGTAATTGTAATTAATAGAATTGTAATATATCTACATAGATATATTACAATTACATAGGTATTTTACAATTACATTAAAATTACATATGTATGAAATATATCATTGTTGTAATGTATAAATAAATATATTACAATTTTATATTCAATACAATTACATATATATATATATAATTGTAATATCTATATAATTGTAATGTATCTATGTAATTTTAATATAAATATGTAATTGTAATATATCTATGTAATTTTAATATATCTATATAATTGTAATGTATCTATGTAATTGTAATTATAATATATTACAATTGCATAGATATTTATGTATAAATATCTATGTAAAATAGCTATGTAATTGTAATATATCTATGTAATTATAATATAATATATCTATGTAATATGTAGCAATATATTATGTAATTGTAATATATCTATGTAATTGTAATATATCTATGTAATTCAAATGTTTTACGTAATTGTAATATATCTATGTAATAGTAATTGTAATTCTATGTAATATATTACAATTACACATTAGATAAATTACAACTACACAAATATATTAGAATTACATAGATAAATAACAATTACATAGATAAATTTTTGTAATTGTAAGATATGTATGTAGTTGTGATATATTTATTTGATTGAAAATATTAGAATTACATAAATATATTACAATTACATAGATATATTACAATTACATAGATATATATCTAATGTGTAATTATAATATATTACAATTACATAGATATATTAAAACAACATAGATATATTATAATTACATAGATATATTACAATTACAAAAATATATTACAATTACATTGATATAACTATGTAATGTAATATATCTATGTAATTCTAATGTATCTACGTAATACAAAAATATATTACAATTGTAATATCTATTGTAATGTATCTATGTAATGTGTAATTGTAATATCTATTTTATTCTATAATTGTAATATATTTTTGTAATTGTAATAAATCTATGTAATCGTATTATGTTTAAGTAATTGTAATGTATTTATGTAATTGTAATTTATCTATGTAATTATAATATATCTATGTAATTGTAATGTATCTATGTAATTGTAATAGATATTTGTGTATTGTAATATATTACAATTACATAGATATATTACAAATTACAATAGATACACAAATATATTACAATTGCATAGATATATTACAATTACATGTAATATATTACAACTAAATAGATACATTATAATTACACATTAAAATAATTACAATTACATAAATATTTTGCAATTAATAATGTATCTACGTAATATTACATAGATAAATTACATAAATATATTTATAACACTTACACATTAGATATATAACAATACATGACAATTACCTAGACATATTACAGTTACATAGATTTATTACATTTACATATATATATATATATATTATATATATATAAATATTACAATTATTGAAAACATTGTGTAATTGTAATATATTACAATTACATAGATATATTACAATTACATAGATATATTATGTAACACCCTGTCCGGATAATCTACCTAAAATCCGGCAGAGTTTCCTTTCTATCTCAACGATAATCCTCCTGCAAATAACACTCAATTCATATCCTCAACCAGCAATATTCCTCAATACTATTATCACATATATCCATATATATTCAAAAAAAATTCCATGATCAATTTATGCTCAAATCAAAACATATTGATCTATTGTCTCATATCTTCAAATATATACAATATATCCAAAAGTAAACCTATCTCAGCAAGGTTTACTAGATAAAAACATCAAAAGATCAAGACTTCAATAAATTTTTACTATGATGCCCACCACGTCACAATACTATTTGAAGCAAAGAATAGAGGAATGTTGCAATCCCAACACCTAACTATCACCTGAAAATGAGAATATGAAATGGTGAGATATATGAATATCTCAGTGAGTAAACAACTTTTAAAACATTTGAAAACTATGATTATAATCCTTTAAAACATAATAGACATTTTCAAAATAAATAATAATAAAATCATAATGAGTAATTCAAAGACGTAGCAAAGTTTTCAAATGTATAACAATATTATAATATTAAATCAATGAATAAAATCTGTAAAGTAAATCAAGTTCCGTATAATTGGGCTCCAACTTTCTGTCCTGCATAAGAGTACATCCATGAAATAACCAAGCAATATCCATGTAGGCATACTAGTAGCCGGCCCCAAAGGCCAATACCACCATAGGACGCCCCAAAGGCATATGTGTCACTATGATGTGCCCCCAAAAGGCAAATATAATGGGATAGGGACTCTGGAGGTGGCTCCCACCACAAAGGCGTAGCACGCAGCTCCCATACCCCAGTATAATATCACGGAATAGGGACTCTGGAGGTGGCTCCCGCCACAAAGGCGTAGCACGCAGCTCCCGTATTCCGGTCTAATATCACGGAATGGGGACTCTGGAGGTGGCTCCCGCCACAAAGGCGTAGCACGCAGCTCCCGTATTCCGGTCAAGGAAATAATCTCATACATTAAGTCAGGTGGAGCCAAAACCATGTACGTCAAATTCTATGTAAAATCATATTTCATAAAATCAACCAACTTACTCGATATAATATTTCTTGAAATAAAACTACTTTAATAACAAATCAATTCATATGATTATATATCGTATATACCTTTAATAAGTAAAATAAATATATATGCTAAAAAAATATATATAATTATAATTAAAGAAATTTCAAATAACTATAGTTGTCGTCTACTCACAATCCTTGAGATGATCTCACTGTACACCTCGACCTGAAACTTCGGGATCCATAGGTGACGTCGGATCTACGTGGCCTAGAGATTAACAATAATTAGTATCTATACATGCTCAAAGCATTACACAATTTTGAATGCAACTTAAGTCTCATAATCTTCCCTCAAGGTCAATACTAATTCCTCATACTCAAAACAACATATCCCAAATTTTTAATATCATTTCCATAATCATTTTCTCCAAATATTCAACTCCATATTCATGTCCTTATCAAATTCCTTTCTAGTATTCCATGCCTTAGAGATTTTCATAATTCATAACCATCAATAGTACTATATTTCTCTTAAGCAATAAATTCTTTAATATCAAGTTAGATTAGAAAATCATAACTTGAGTTTGGTACCAATAAGTCTAATTTATGAAGAAAATAACTAACTTAGACAATTAGAACAAAATCTTGATCAAATTTGATAAAACCCGTAACTATGCTGAATTAGGGGTCACACTGAACAGCCAACTTCACCGAATTGTATCTTTTTAACCGCTTATCGGTTTTGGGTGATTCAAAAACCAAAATTCTCGTATTGAAGTCTAGTTTCTAGGAAAAATATCAAAAAAATATAAACCCAACTGTGCCGAACCCAGAAAATCCGAACAGCAAGCATGCTCAGATTCCTCTGTTTTGCTTTTTCTTTCCATTTTCTTGTTCATGCTTTCAAATCCTTTTAATACATACCAAAAATGAGTAAAATTCATACTTAATAGATGTATTTCAGACCTTAACATGTTTATGGAGATAAGATCTTAGCATGCCCAAGTAGAATATCTAAAGAAAATGAAGAATTTATCAAGAAACTAACCTTGGATGAAATTTTTGTTGAGATTATGGTGGAGTTCTTGAAGAGAAATGGAGGAGATGAAGAAATTTGAGAGGGGAGGCTGCCGGCTGCTCATTTAGCAAATGAAGACGTCTAGACTTTTCGGGAGATAAAAGGAAGATAAGAGATATTTTTCTTGTTTTTGGGATAATTGCATATTAGTCCCTCAACTTTTATAAATAACCATTTAGCCCCTAAACTTTTTTAATATGTTCATTTTGATCCTTTCTTCTTTTATTTCCTTCACTTATAACTTCTTACCAATTTCCAAGTTTGTCCTTAAAATTTTCGGGATTTAACTTTACATGATTATACGTAACCTCGGTTGTTACATATTACAGTTACATAGATATATTACAATTACTTAAAACATAGAATTACATAGATACATTAGAATTACATAGAAATATTACAATTGCATATATACATTACAATTACATAGATATATTACAATTACATAGATACATTACATAGATACATTACAATTATATATCTAAAATTTTCAGTAACATAGATACATTACAATTACATAGATACATTACAATTACACATTAGATATATTAAAATACATGTAATATACAATGTTTTCGAATTACATTGATATTTTACAATTACATAGATACATTGGATATATATATTACAATTACATAGATATACTACAGTTGCATAGATATATTACAATTACACAAATATATTATAATTACATAAATATATTACAATAACATAGATATATTACAATTACATAAATATATTACAATTATTGAAAACATTAGAATTTCATAGATATATAACAATTACTGAAAATATTAGAATTACATATCTATTGTAATATATTACAATTACAATTACATGTATATTACAATTACATAGATACATTACAATTACATAAAACATCAGAATTACATAGATATATTACAATTACACATTAGATATATAACAATACATGTACTATCTAATTGAATTATATAGATATATTACAATTACATAGATACATTAGAATTACATAGATATATTACAATTACATAGATATATTACAATTACACAAATATATTACAATTACATAGATATATTACAATTACATAGACATATTACAACTATATAGGTATATTACAATTACATAGATATATTACAATACACAAATATATTACAATTACATAGATATATTAAAATTACATAGACATATTACAACTATATAGGTATATTACAATGTAATTCTAATGTTTTATGTAATTGTAATATATCTATGTAATTGTAATATATTTATGTAAATGTAATATATCTTTGTAATTGTAATATATTTACAATTCCCTATCTATGTAACTATAATATATATTTGTAGTTATAATATATCTATGTATCTATGTAATTGTAATATATGCTTGTAATATCTAAAGTTTTTAGTAAGTGTAATATATCTACATAGATATATTCCAATTACATAGATATATTAGAATTACATAGATATATTACATTAGATATCTATGTAGTTGTAATGTATACATTACCAAATATAATGTTTTAAGTAATTGTAATATATCTATGTAATTCTAATGTTTACATAGATACAATTACATAAAACATTCAAATTACATAGATATATTAGATATGAATATACATAGATATAATTACATTGATATTTTACAATTACATAAATACATTACAATTACACAGATATATTACAATTACATAGATACATTACAATTATCAATCTATGTAATCGTATAATATTACAATTACATAGATTTATTACAATTACTTAGATATAATACAATTACATAGATACATTAGAATTACATAGATATATCACATTTAATATAAAATTACATTGATATATACATTACAACTACATAGGTATAATACTGAAAATTTTAAAATTACAAATATATTTGTCTAATACATCTATGTAATTATAATATATCTATGTAATTGTAATATATCTATGTAATTGAAATGTATCTATGTAATTGTAATGTATATAGGGTCAGGTCTGGACGGGTTATATATTAGAATTACATAGATATATACAATTACATAGATATATTAGAAAAATATATTACATATTTACACAAATATTTACAATTACATAGATATATTACAATTACATAAATATATTTACAATTACATAGATACATTAGAATTACATCGATATATATACGTTACATTAAATAGATATATCTATGTAATGTCTAATATAATGTAATATGTAATATATCTATTTAATTGTAATATCCATTGTTTTGTAATATAAATATGTAATTGTAATATATTTATAATTACATAGAGAGGTAATATATTTATGTAGCAGCTTTAATGTTGAATAAATTCATCTTTTAAAATATATTTATCTGCTTGATTGTGGTAGGATTGTGGGACTTGAAATGTAGATCATCTTTCACATAATATCTAGGTTAGGCAGGTTGCTTGATTGTGGTAGGTCTATGGAACTTGAAATGTCGAGGAATTGCTTGATTGTGGTAGGATTGTGGAACTTGAAATATAGATCATATTTCACATAATATTTTTACCTTTTGAGTAAATGTAATGTGTATAAGCTTAATTCAATAAATATATATTGACAGAACATATACATTTTAGGTACCTGATGCTGGTAGTGCTCCAAATTTGTCACCAATAATAAGGTCTTCAACTTCTAGTCATCAAGTTAATAAAAATGAAGATGGTAAACTACTTGATTATTTTATTCTTCTATATTGACTTCACTATTTAATTGCTTTTAATTGTATAATATTTGTCAATTTTATGCAAATGCTGCTCCATAGGAATATTCATGAGATTTGGATTGCTTATTTCACTTATGTATTTGGATTGCTTATTTACTTTGTGTTTGGATTGCTATTTTTCAATTTTAACACTGTATTACGACTTTAGCTTGCGACTTCTATTTAGCTTGTAAAAGTTATATAATTAAGACAATTTATTTGTAATTTTATTTTTAATATTACGAAATATTTTGTACTTTCTTATAATGGGTTTTTTTATATGAAATATCTTGGATTAAATTATAAATATATCAATATTAGTAATTGAAAAATATGATAAAATTTTATTTTTACCGACGCTCTGACCTCTATACTGATAGTTCATATAACAACAAAAAATGTATAGTATACTGACGGAGTAAACCGTCAGTAAATTTACAACAAACTGTCGCTATAGGTTAATTGTATATTTTACATTTTAATCTATACCGACGGACGCAAAAAAACAAAAAAAAACCGTCGGTATATATATATCTATGGTTTCTATACCGACGGATACAAAAGCCGTCGGTATAGATACGGTATCTATACCTACTAATACAAAAGTCGTCGGTATAGATACGGTATCTATATCGACGGATACAAAAGCCGTCGGTATAGATACGGTTTCTATACCTACGGATACAAAAGCCATCGGTATAGATGCGGTATCTATACCGACGGATACAAAATCCGTCGATATAGGTAAAAGCAAAAGGGGCTACCCCAACATAGGCTATACCGACGGTAGTAACATTAGTGACGTCTAAAACCGTCGGTATAGGTTATACATCCTATACTGACGGTCACCTTTTACGTCGGTATAGGTCTATACCGACGAGGGTTTTACCGTCGCTTAATTTTTTGTTGGAATAGTCATTTTGACCATCGGTATAGGGTTTTAGGACCTTTAGCGACGGATTTTGGAGTTTTACCAACGCTTTTTGGACCGTCACGGAATAGTCATTTTGACCGTCGGTATAGGGTTTTAGGACCTTTAGCGACGGATTTTGGAGTTTTACCAACGCTTTTTGGACCGTCACTATATGGCAATTTGTTTGTAGTGTAGATATACTACAGTTACATAGATATATTACAATTACATAGATATATTACAATGTATTACACAAATATATTACAATTACATAGATATATTACAATTACATAGATCTATTGCAATTACATAGATATATTTACAATTACATAGATATGTAATTGTAATATACAATTACATAGGATATATTACATAGATACTTTACAATAACATAGATATATTACATAGATATTACAATTACATAGATATATTACAATTACACAAATATATTACAATTACATAAATATACTACAATTAATAATGTATCTATGTAATATTACATAGATATATTACATGAATATATTTATTACAGTTACACATTAGATATATTATAATTACAATTGCATAGATATATATCACAATTACATAGACATAGACATATTACAATTACTGAAAATATTAGATATTACATGTATACATTACAATTACTGAAAACATTAGATATTACATGTATATTACACTATATATACATAGATATATTACAATTACATTAATATATATCTATGTAATTGTAAGATATATTACAGTATATCTATGTAATTTTAATATATATCTATGTATAAAATATCTATGTAATTGTAATATATTTATGTAATTGTAATATATATTTATGTAATATATCTATGTAATTATAATATATCTATGTAATTGTAATGATGTGATTGTAATATATGT
The DNA here is from genome assembly GCA_030761205.1 of Fremontodendron californicum. Lineage (NCBI taxonomy): Eukaryota > Viridiplantae > Streptophyta > Magnoliopsida > Malvales > Malvaceae > Fremontodendron > Fremontodendron californicum. The sequence continues at coordinate 5,018,789 of JAULJL010000047.1, forward strand.
AATATATATATGCAATTGTAATATATCTATGTAATTGTAAAATATCTAATGTATCTATGTAATATATACATGTAATATCTAATGTTTTTAGTAATTGTAATGTATACATGTAATATCTAATATTTTCAGTAATTATAATATATCTATGTAACTGTAGTATATCTATTTATGTAATTATATATAACTATGTAATATATCTATGTAATTGTTATATATCTATGTAATTGTAATTGTAATATATATCTATGTAATTGTAATATATTTATGTAATTGTAATATATCTATGTAATTGTATCTATGTAATTGTAATATATCTATGTAGAATATATGAATGTGTAATATATCTATGTAATTGTAATATATCTATGTAATTTTAATATATCTATGTAATTAATTACATAGATATATTACATAGATATATTACATATAATTAATTACATATTTATATTACTATTACATATGTATATTACAATTACATATTTATATTACTATTATATAGATATATTACATAGATATATATTACAATTACATAAACATATTAGAATTACGTAGATATATTACAATTACATAGATATATAATTACATAGATATATTACATATATTACAATCCTATAATTGTAATTACATAGATATATTACAATGTATTACACAAATATATTACAATTACTTAAATATATTACAATTACATAGATATGTTACATAGATATATTACAATTACGTAGATATATTACAATTACATAGATATATTTACAATTACATAGATATGTAATTGTAATATACAATTACGTAGATATATTACATAGATACTTTACAATTACATAGATATATTACATAGATATTACAATTACATAGATATATTACAATTACATAAATATATTACAATTAATAATGTATCTATGTAATATTACATAAATATATTTATTACTGTTACACATTAGATATATTATATCTATGTTAATGTAATATATTTAATTGTAATATATCTATTTAATAGTAATATATCTATGTAATATATATATTACAATTACATTGATATACAATTACGTAGATATGTAGTTGTAATATATTTATGTAATTGTAATATATATATGTAATTGTAATATATTTATGTATAATATTCTAGTCATTACATTTCGAAAAGCCATAAAGATTATTGGTAAAAACAATAATTTATTAAATCAGTCATTTTCGTTTGGCGAAATCCAATACATGAATGAAAGAAGCAATGTTTTACTAAACACTTATTTTCTTTCTTCTAAAAATTATTACAGGTATCAATTGACTCAACAATTGGATCGTTGGAGTTATCGTATTATTAGTGTCGGGTGTATCTTTTTAACCATAGGAATTCTTTCGGGAGCCGTATGGGCTAATGAGGCGTTGGGATCATATTGGAATTGGGAGCCAAAGGAAACTTAGGCATTTATTACTTGGACCGTTATGTAATTGTAATATATCTATGTAATTGTTATATATCTATGTAATTGTAATATATCTATGTAATTATATACATGTAATATCTATGTATCTATGTAATTCTAATATATCTATGTAATTATACTATATCTATGTTATTGTAATATATTTATGCAATTGTAATATATCTATGTAATTATAATATATCTATGTAGTTGTAGTTATGTAATTGTAATATATCTATATAATATATTATTATGTAATTATAATATATCTATGTAGTTTTAATATATCTATGTAATTGTAATATATCTATGTAAGTATAATATATCTTTGTAGTTGTAATATATCTATGTAATTGTAATATATTTATGTAATATATCTATGTAATATAGATACATTATTAATCGTAATATATTTATGTAATTGTAATATATCTATGTAATATATTATCTATGTAATTATAATATATCTATGTAGTTTTAATATATCTATATAATTGTAATATATCTATTTACAATTACATAGATATTACAATTACATAGATGTATTTCAATTACATAGATATATTTCAATTACATAGATAAATATTACAATTACGTAGACATATTACGTAGATATATTACAATTACATAGATATAAATATTTTATTAATTTATAAAATAGTAATTTTGATATAACAAATTTTGAGTAAATAATATTAATAAGCTAAAATTATGTAAAATAATATTAATAAAATAAATTAAGTAAATAATATATTATTAATTTTACATTAAAGGGTATTATTATCAATGAGCTATTTTTCTTTTCCATTCCTACATTCATATTAACCTACAAAACATACTAATAGAATGGAATAACCATTGCCTTCTTAACATTGCAATGGACTTAATTATTAGAGAAAAACGATTCATGCTTTGTTAATGTTTAACTGTTTAACATATAGGTAATTCTAAAGAAAAAATTAGGAAATGATTGTAATAAAAAACCTTGCTGTGCCAGGCAATCTATATATAAGAGAATAATAGGTAACTATTTTGTTTACACTTATTTAAAATTATTTTTATATTTTAATATAAAAAATTTATTAATAATAATATTCTATATATTTTAATGAATCCCATCTTTTCTATATATTTTTGCCTAAAGCTTTTCCTTTTAAAGAACAAGTTAGATTATAATGGTAAGAGAAGTGACAGTGTATTTGAAGGTGTTTTCAGAAGAAGAAAGATTTCTTCAAAGGTGGAATATAGGTTTTAGAAAGATACTCCTTATAATTCGCATATAGTAGCTGTGAAGTTTTCTATTTCAATATATTCTATTGATATTACTAGAAGAAAAACGTGCAATATAAACTTTTATTGAAATCCAATAAGGACAAGAAAGACCCAATTGGTGATGCCAATACATTGAAGTATTCATTGAATGAATGATTCCTCTACATTTATATTGTCATAACGGTTTTTCGACCGCTAAGACGATTTGAAAACGCAAACGGAATCGCCACCAATCTTTTTTGTTTAGGTGTGATTGATATATTACAATTATAAAAATATATTACAATTATAATAAATAGATAAATATATGGCTTTTTTATTACAATATAGCCAAAAAAAAATTTTTTTACCAAATTACCGTTACTTTTTGATTATTTTCCAAAATACGGACCTTTTTTTTCAGCTGGGAAATCGCCATCCCCCATGGCGATTTCCCAGCGTGTTTTTTTGCAAATTTGTAAAAAACACCAAGGGAAATCGCCATGGGGGATGGCGATTTCCCTTGGTGTTTTTTGCAAATTTGCAAAAAAATACCAAGAGAAATCGCCACCCCCCATGGCGATTTCCCTTGGTATTTTTAGCAAAATTTGCTAAAAACATGAAGGGAAATCGCCATGGGGGGTGGCGATTTCCCTTCACGTATATATTTTTTTTCAATTCTTAGGAAAATTTAAAAAACATGACTCAATAGTAAATTTATTGTGAAATAATATAATGAATAAAAGTTATTTGAAAAAAAGAAATGAATAATTAAAAATTATTATAAAAAATATTATAAAGACAAAATTACTCTTAATGAAAAAACTTATTTTTTTTTTTCATTAAGGAAATATTATTTTTTAAAAATTTTAATTGAAAATAAATTTAAAAAATAAAATATTTAAATAAAAAAAGTAAATAAAAATTTTTTTTTTTTTTTTAAATTTAAAATTTTTATTTTCAGAATATTTATTTTTTAATTTAATTTTTAAAAATTAAATTAAAAAATAAAAGAAAAAGGGAAGAGAAGAGAAGGTTTTTTTATCAAGGATAATTTTGTCTTTACAATATCCTTTATAGAGGTGCTCATTGGACGGGCCGGGCCGCGGCCCGTATTTTTTTTCTTTTCTGCCCAGGCCTGCCCGTTTAAGCCCGAATCACTGTTCATTGGAATAAAAAAATAAATTTTTTATTTTTTTAATTAAAATTAAATAAAATAATATTATTATAATAAAAATCACTGTTCCGGGCCGGGCCGGCCCGGAACATAAATTATCTTGCCCGGGCCCGACCCAATACGGTCCGAGCCTGCCGGGCTGCCCGGCCCGTGAGCAGGTCTAATCCTTTATAATAATTTCTAATTATTCATTTCTCTTTTTCAAATAACTTTTATTCATTATACCCTTTCACAATAAATTCACTATTGAGTCATGTTTTTTAAATTTTCCTAAGAATTGAAAAAAAAAATATATACCTGAAGGGAAATCGCCACCCCCCATGGCGATTTCCCTTCATGTTTTTAGCAAAATTGGCTAAAAATACCAAGGGAAATCGCCATGGGGGGTGGCGATTTCCCTTGGTATTTTTTTGCAAAATTTGCAAAAAACACCAAGGGAAATCGCCATCCCCCATGGCGATTTCCCTTGGTGTTTTTTACAAATTTGCAAAAAAACACGCTGGGAAATCGCCATGGGGGATGGCGATTTCCCAGCTGAAAAAAAAAAGTCCGTATTTTGGGAAATAATCAAAAAGTAACGGTAATTTGGTAAATTTTTTTTTTTTTTGCTATATTGTAATAAAAAAGCCTAAATATATTACATAGATATATTACAATTGCATAGATATATATATATTACAATTACATAGATATTATAATTACATATATATATATATTACAATTACATTGATATATTACATAGATATATTACAATTACATAGATATATTAAATTACATAGATATTACAATAACATAGATACATTACAATTACATAGATATATTACAATTACATAGATACATTATAATTACATAGATACATTACAATTACATAGATACATTACAATTACATAGATATATTACAATTACATAAATATATTACAATTACATAGATATATTACAACTATGCAATTATAAATACATAGATATATTACAATTACATAGATATATTACATAGATAATATATTAAATAGATATATTACAATTACATAGATATATTACATAGATATTACAAATACATAGATATATTACAACTACATAGATATATTACATAGATACATTACAATTACATAGATATTACAATTACAGGGATATATTACAATTACATAAATATATTACAATTAATAATGTATCTATGTAATATTACATTGATATATTACATAAATATATTTATTACAGTTACACATTAGATATATAACAATACACGACAATTACATAGATAGATTATTAATTACAATATATTTATGTAATTGTAATATATCTATGTAATTGTAATATATCTATGCAATTTTAATATATCTATGTAATTGTAATGTATCTATGTAATTTTAATATATCTATGTAATTGTAATGTATCTATGTAATATATTAATTGTAATATATTTATATAATTGTAATATATCTATGTAATTGTAATATCTATGTAATTGTAATATATTTATGTAATGTATCTATGTAATATATCTATGTAATTGTAATATATGTAATTGTAATATATATATATATGTAATTGTAATATATCTATGTAATTGTAATATACCTATGTAATTGTAATGTATCTATGTAATTTTAATAATCTATGTAATTGTAATGTATCTATGTAATATATCAATTGTAATATATCTATGTAATTGTAATATCTACGTAATTGTAATATATCTATGTTTAATATATCTATGTAATTGTAATATATCTATGTGATTGTAATGTATCTATGTTATTGTAATATGTCTATGTAATTGTAATATATATCTATGCAATTGTAATTATAATATATCTAATGTGTAACTGTAATAAATATATTTATGTAATATATCTATGTAATATTACATAGATACATGATTAATTGTAATATATTTATTACAATTCCATAGATATATATATTACAATTATATGTAATTATAATATATCTATGTAATTATAATATATCTATGTAATATGTATTACAATTACATAGATACATTAGAATTTCATAGATATATTGGATATATATATTACAATTACATAAATGTATTACAGTTACATAGATATATTACAATTACATAAATACATTACAATTACATAGATATATTATAATGACATAGATAATATATTGCAATTACATAAATATATTACAATTACATGGATATATTACATTAACACAATTACATAGATATAATACAATTACATAGATATATTACAATTACATAGATATATTATTACAATTACATAAATATATTACAATAACATAGATATATTATAATTACATAAATATATAGATATATTACATATATACATAAATATATTACATAGATATATTACAATTATATATATATATTATAATTACATAAATATATTACAATTACATAGATATATTACAATTACATATATTATTTCAATTACATAAATATATTACAATCACATAGATGTATTACAATTACATAGACATATTACAATTACTTAGATATATGAGAATTACATAGATATATATATATATATATTACAATTACATAGATATTACAATTACATATATATATATATTACAATTACATAGATATATTAGAATTACTTTAAACATTAGAATTACATAGATATATTACAGTAATTGTAATTGTAATATATATATGTAATGTATCTAATTGTAATAAATATATTTATGTAATTGTAATACATCTATGTAATATATGTAATATATCTATGTAATTGTAAAATATCTATGTAATAGTAATATATCTACGTAATTGTAATATATCTATGTAATATATATTACAATTACATAGATATACAATTACGTAGATATGTAGTTGTAATATATCTATGTAATTGTAATATATTTATGTAATATATATTACAATTACATAGATATACTACATAAATATATTACAATTACATAGATATTACATAGATATACTACAGTTACATCGATATATTACAATTACATAGATATATTACAATGTATTACACAAATATATTACAATTACTTAAATATATTACAATTACATAGATATATTACAGTTACATAGATATTTTACAATTACATAGATATATTGCAATTACACAAATATATCTATTAAATATATCTATGTAATTGTACTTATCTATATCTATATCTATGTAATTGTAATATATTTATGTAACAGTAATGTAATATATTAATGTAATTGTAATATATATATATATATATATGTATATATATATATATATATGTAATTGTAATATATCTATGTAATTGTAATTATGTGATTGTAATATATGTAATATATCTATGTAATTAGATATCTATGTAATTGTAAATATATTTATTTAATTGTAATATATCTATGTAACATACTATCTATGTAATTGTAATATATATCTATGTAATATATATTGTAATTGTAATATATCTATGTAATATATTATCTATGTAGTTTTAATATATCAATGTAATTATATTACAATTACATAGATATATTACATAGATATATATATTTATTAAATAGATACATTACAATTACATATATATATATAGATAATATATTACACTAATACATATATGTAATTGTAATATATCTAATGTAATTGTAATAATATATCTATGTAATTGTAATATATCTATATATCTATGTAATTGTAATATATCTATGTAATATATATCTATGTAATTGTAATAAATGTAATATCTAATGTTTACAATTACATAGATATATTACATATATTACAATCACATAATTACAATTACATAGATATATTACAATTATATAGATATATTACAGTCACATAAATATATTTACAATTACATAGATATATATATATTACAATTACATAAATGTATTACAACATACTACAGTTACATAAATATATTTATTACATAGATATACTATTACCATTACATAGATATATTACAATTACATAGATATATTACATTAACACTATTAAATATATTACAATTACATAGATATATTACATAGATACATTACAATTACATTGATATATTACAATTACATAGATATATTACTATTACAAAGATATATTGCAATTACATAGATATATATCTAATGTGTAATTATAATATATTACAATTACATAGTTATACTAAAACTACATAGATATATTATAATTACATAGATAAATATATTACATAGATATATTATAATTACAAAAATATATTACCATTACATAGATATATTACAATACACAAATATATTTCAATTACATAGATATATTACATTAACACTATTACATAGATATAATACAATTACATAGATATATTACATAAATATATTATAATTACATAAATATATTACATAGATATATTACATAGATATATTATATTATAATATATTACATAGATATATTACATAGATACATTGGATATATTACATAGATATACTACAGTTATATAGATATTTTACAATTAATAGATATATTCCATAGATACATTACAATTACATAGATATATATTAAACAGATAATTGTAATATATCTATGTAATTGTAATACATCTATGTAATATATGTAATATATCTATGTAACTGTAATATATCTAAGTAATTGTAACATAGATATATACTACAATTACATAGATATTACAATTACATAGCTATATTACAATTACATAAATATATTACATAGATATAATTGGATATATCTATGTAATTGTAATATATATGTAATTGTAATATATCTAATATATCTATGTAATTGTAATATATATCTATGTAATATATTATCTATGTAATTGTAATATATATTTGTGCAATTGTATAATTGTAATAGTATATCTATGTAATTGTAATATATATATATAATTGTAATATATTTATGTAATTATAATATATCTATGTAATATATCTATGTATCTATGCAATTGTAATATATATTACATAAATATATTACAGTTACATATATATATATATATTACAATTACATAGATATATTACAATTACGTAGATATATTACATTTATATAGATACATTGGATATATATATATTAAAATTACATAGATATAATTGTAATACATAGACACAATTGCATAGATACATAGATATATTATATCTATGTAATTGTAATTGTAATAGATATATTACAATTACATAAATATATTACAATTACATAAATATATCTATGTATCTATGTAATTATAATATATAAATGTAATTTCGGGATATATTACAATTACATATATATTACAATTACATAGATATTACAATTACATAGATATTACAATTACAATTACAATTACATAGATATACTATTACAATTATACAATTGCACAAATATATATTACAATTACATAGATAATATATTACATAGATATATATTACAATTACATAGATATATTAGATATATTACAATTACATATATATTACAATTACATAGATATTACAATTACATAGATATATCCAATTATATCTATGTAATATATCTATGTAATTGTAATATATCTATGTAATTTAATGTATCTATGTAATTGTAATATATATAGATATATTCTAATATATAGATATATTACACATTACATAGATACATTACAATTACATAGATATATTACAATTACATAGATATATTACATTAACACTATTAAATATATTACAATTAGATACATATATTACATTTATATAGATATATTACAATTACTGAAATATTAGATATTACATGTACACAATACAATACTGAAAACATTAGATATTACATGTATACATTAGAATTACTGAAAATATTAGATAATTGATAATGTATACATCTATGTAATTGTAATATATCTATGTAATTGTAATATATATATGTAATTGTAATATATTTATGAAATATATCTATGTAATATTACATAGATACATTATTAATTGTAATATATTTATGTAATTGTAATATATCTATGTAATTGTAATATATCTCTGTAATATATCTATGTAATTGTAATAGTATATCTGTGTAATTGTAATATATCTATGTAATTGTAATATATTTATGTAATGTATCTATGTAATATATCTATGTAATTGTAATATATTTTTGTAGTATATCTATGTAATTGTAATAGTATATCTATGTAATATATTATATATCTATGTAATATATTCTATATCTATGTAATATATATCTATGTAATTGTAATATATATATATATATATATCTATGTAATTGTAATATATCTATGTAATTTTAATTATTTATGTCATTATAATATTTATATAATTGTAATATATCTATGTAATATATTTATGTATATATGTAATATATCTATATATTTATTTAATTATAATATATCTATGTTATTATAATATATTTATGTAATTGTAATAATATATCTATGTAATTGTATTATATCTATGTAATTGTGTTAGTGTAATATATCTATATAATTGTAATATATTTATGTAATTGTAATATATTATCTATGTAATTATAATATATCTATGTAATTGTAATGTATTTATGTAATTGTAATATATTTATGTAATTGTAATATATATATCTATGTAATTGTAATATATATCCAATATATCTATGTAATTCTAATGTAATTGTAATAAATATATTTATGTAATTGTAATATATATATATATGTAATTGTAATATATCTACGTATCATATATCTATGTAATTGTAATATATCTATGTAATTGTAATATATCTATATAATTGTAATTATAATATATCTATGTAATTGTAATATATCTATGTAATATATATTACAATTACATAGATATATTACAATTACATAGATATATTATACGTAGATATATTACAAGTACATATATATATATATATTACAATTACATAAATATATTTATTACAATTACATAGATATATTACAATTACATAATTACAATTACATAGATATAATTACATAGATAATATATTACAATTACATAAATATATTACAATTACATAGATATATTACGTAGACACATTACAATTACATAGATATATTTATGTAATTGTAATTATGTAATTGTAATATATTTATGTAATATATATATATATATGTAATTGTAATATATCTATGTATCTATGTAATTGTAATATATCTATGTAATTGTAATATATCCATGTAATATATCTATGTAATTGACTTTCTGGGGTTGACTTTTTTTACTTTGACTTTTTATATAAATTTGCCAAAAAACCCAGCAATACTATGAAAACATTTTAGTCCAGACAGGTTCTGCAATCTTCAAACACTATTCAGACCCCAAAGATCCAAACTTCATAACCCACTCGGGTCCTACGGCCAGTTGATTGGGATGAAGAACCAAACACAACAAAAACATTCCCAGCAAAATTTGCCACCATTACCCATTTTTTACATATTGGATTACCAACAAAAACTGACCATTACCCATTTTTTACATATTGGATTACCAACAAGCTTGGTTCAATATGTTCAATAACAAGCACATTCGGCATTCATGGCTCATATTTTTTAAATTTGGTGCCCAATACAAATTTTCGTACTAGTTTCAACACTGGTGGAATTGGTATGGACCTTTCCGAGAAATACTACCAAATAAATTTGATATTTTTTATGATCAATTCATTTCAAAATTCCAACAAGAAGAAGATCAAAAACAATTACATCCCTCTATCCCTTCTTCTCAAAAATATGTAACTCATGGATTACGTACTGGGAATATGCGTACCTAATAGATAACCAGATGGGAGTACCATTGATTATCCGCAAGTTCAAAACCAAGTGGTGGGACAAATTTAATGAATAAAAATATAACTCACAATTTGTCAATGAATGCTTTAACAAAAATCCACAATTTTGCAAATCTGTAGCACCAGATCAAGATACAGCCAGATTTGTGTATATATATTTGTGTATATATTACAATTACATACATTTATTACAATTACACAAATATATTACAATTACAATTACTTAGATATTTATATTACATAAATATATTACAAGTACATAGATATATTACAATTACATACATATATTACTATTACAAAGATATATTACAATTACATAGATACATTATAATTACATAGATACATTACAATTATATAACTAAAGTTTTCAGTAACATAGATACATTACAATTACACATTAGATATATTACAATACATGTAATATATAATGTTTTCGAATTACATTGATATATTAGAATTACATAGATACATTGGATATATATATATTACAATTACATAGATATACTACAGTTACATAGATACATTACAATTACATAGATATATTACATAGATACATTACAATTACATAGATATATTACAATTATATATATATATATATTACATAGATACATTACAATTACATAGATATATTACAATTACATAAATATATTACAATTACATAGATATATTAAAACTACATAGATATGTTATTACAATTACATAGATATATTAAAACTACATAGATATATTATTACAATTATATAGATGTAGACACCTAATTTTGTCCGGACCACTAAACATGTATGTTTTCTTCCCATATTGATGTTCCCGAGTGTAAAAAGACTGTTTTCATCCTGCAGGTGGTACTCCGAGACTTAGTTTAAGAGGGCGAGCACAAAAGGTCAAACTTGAAAAAAAGTCAACCTCGAAAAAGTCAACCCCGAAAAAGTCAACCCCAGAAAGTCAACTACTGAAAAAGTCAACCCACTTTCAAAATCAAGATTTTAAGTTCAATTGAAAAATGGCGAAAGAATTTTGATAATCCGAGGTCTACATTGAAAGATATGGAGTTCGGAAGTTGGGATTTGGAGATTCAGTAGAAAGGAAACCCTAATCCGAGAAATTTGGGGAAAAGTGCTTAAACGATCAAACTGGTCGAAATTGAAGGTTCCAAATGAAAGATAAGCACTGACTATGGGTAATGGAGAAGTCACTTGCAAGAACAACCGAAAGAAAAGTCAATCCGGGAGAAAACCGAGAATTAGGGTTTTTAGTGGATTTCGGTGAAATCGGGAAGAATCACAGAAATGGCCCGACTTGGTAAGACCCAAGCCCAAAGGAAGGAGGAAGCTTATGATCTTTTTCAATCAAGTGGTTAAAAATCAAGAGTTAGTTAACCATTCTCTTTGATCAAACCATGGTGATTAAACCACATAGGTTAAGAAAGATGTCAACATTATTTTTGCATAGCTGTAATTTGAGAAGGCTGAGATGCTAATCTAAAGGTGGTAATTTCATGACTTTTCATCTTGAATTATTGGCCATTTGATGGAAAATAGGTTACACAAAAATGACAACATCTTTGAGGCTATATAAGCATCATTTAGGCCAACCCTAGAAAGGGAGGCAGATTTTGTTTTTTCTTTTCCATTTTGGTTGATTTCTCTTAGTTTTTCTTAGTTTTTTATCTTCTTGGTTGAGAGCAAAAAAAGAAAAGTTTAGAAAAAAAAGGAAAGTTTGAAGAGAAAAGCTTGAAATATTAGCTTCTTGAGGTTGCTCTTGAGCACCAACTCTTGCACTTTCATTTTCTATTCTTATTTTTTGCTATTTTAATCTCTACTTGGTGAGTTTTCATTTTAAAATAATGTTTCTTGTTCTTCCTTCATTTCCTTTCTTAAGTATATTTTTTTTACATTTTGTTTTTACAATAAACTCACCATGGCCAAATGGCCTACATTATTTATTTTAAGTTGTTGTTTTTGATTCATTTTACCATATTGTTTATGCTATTTTCTTTATTTTTGATGTTTTAAATATTATGTTATTTCATGTTCTTAAGTTATATTTAATTTGGTTGCTTTGTTTATTGCCATTTATGTCTTAGATATCATGTTTTTGCATTTTTAATTTTCTGTTTTTATGTTGTTGAAATTTGAGCATGTTTTAGATTTAGTATATTAGGTGTTTGTGAAAATGCTTGTGTGATTTTTGTGTTATGACTTAGTTTTTCATGCTAGCATACCAAGTGTTTGTGAAAATGCCATGCTTGTTGAAGCTTGGGGCCATTTGGCTACTCCATGTGTTTTGCATTGTGTGTTGTATTTTTGTCATGCTAGTTGTTAGGTTTTTGCATTTGCATGATATTTGGTTGGAATTTTGAATTAAGCATGCCTTGTGTTTGTGAAAATGCCATGCATGTCTTAGGTCTAGGTTACATTAAATGCCATGCAAGTTCATGTTAGGTCTAGGCCATATTATTTGTGTCATGCATTTTCCTTACATTTAGGTTTAGATCCATGCATTTCATGCATTATGTTTGCTGCATTGTTTCATGCATTTCATGTTCATGCCACTTGAATAATGACTTGAGCCAATTAATGGTTCAAGATCATGCTCTCTTGAGCACACTTGTGGAAAATTAGGTTTGTCAAATTGATTACTCTACCTTTGTGATTTTTTTTATTTAGCCAATTTTTATCTAACTTTCAAAGAGTCCTAGCTACTGCTTTCAAGTCATTTTATGAGTTTCAAATATTTTTACTTTGGTTTTTAAATGATTTTATCAAAAGCAAAAATGTGTTGGCAAAGCAGTTTTTTTTTCTCTCCTCCAAAAACTCGTACATCTATGATTTTTCTGGGAATTCATCTTTGATCAGAAAATTAAGCCGATTTGTTTTCATGTAGTTTTACATGTCCTGAGTCTTCAGTATTTTTTTTATAATTTTTGGAAGTTTTAAAAATTGGGTAAAAAATCGTGGATTAAAACTGGACAGTGGAGTCAGAATTGAATTTAAAGAAAAACAAAACAGTTTTTTTTCTCCTCCAAAAACTCGTACATCTATGATTTTTCTGGGAATTCATCTTTGATCAAAAAATTAAGCCGATTTTTTTTCGTATAGTTTTACATGTCCTGAGTCTCCAGTATTTTTTTTAGAATTTTTGGAATTTTTAAAAATAGGGTAAAAAATCGTGGAATAAAACTGGACAGTGGAGTCAGAATTGAATTTAAAGAAAAACCAATTTTCTGTTTTGGTTAATCTACTTAGAGTGGGCTGATTAGGAGGGTTAGCTACTGACTTAGGGTGATTTCTAAGCCTTTTAAACTCTAAAAATGGTTTTTCAAATCCCGGGTTAAGGGTAGTCAAGTCCGGATTTTTTAAACTTAGGAAATTAGAGCCATTTAAAAAATTTTAGCCCAGTTTTTATTTTTAATTCAAGCTTTTCAAAATTGTTTTCAAACAATCACAAAGTATTTTGGTTTTAGAATATTTAATTTGACATATTTTCCTAAGGTAGCCGGATATCTTTTTAGATATACGGATTTCCTTAATTAAAGGAAAAAATACATCTCATGCATTGCATTTTTATATTCATGCATTTTATATAATATGTGATTCTTGCCATAATAATTTCTATGTGTCATGACATTTAGGTTGCATTATATTATTTAGATTTTGCTATGTCATTTTATTTATGTCATGCCTATACATATTCATTTCTTTTAAATGTTTTCAAAAAAGATAATGGTTTTCAATAAAAAATATAAAGATATTCCCGAGTTAAAATAATTCATGAGTTCTCTATCGGGTTTGCTGGAGGGAATATCATCAATTATCATTAATAAAGGAATATCTTTCTTTCAAAAAAGAGAATGATTCGGAAAGTTTTCCAAAACTAATAAAAATTTCTATATTTTGCCACGTTTGTTGGGGAATATAGGAAAATTTTGAATTTATAAATTCCGGATCATTTTCAATAAAAAATGGAATTATTTTTTTTTATTGGGAATTAACTTGAAATACTAAATTTAAAACCAACTTTTACCGAGACTTGAGATAACACACGATTAATAAGGTACCGATTTATACGGGCGTTGTGGGGGTGCTAATCCTTCCCTGCACGTAACCGACTCCCGAACCCGCTTCTTTGATTTCTCTGGTTTAAAACGCAGACTTGAAATTGGTTTTTAAAATGTTTTAATTAATTTTTAAAATATTTTATAAAACCGGTTTTAATAGGTGGCCGATCACACCTAGCTAAAAAAGATTGGTGGCGACTCCATGTCTTTTTTAAGGTCATTTTCAAAACCTTCATTTCTAGAGGAATTAAGTCGACTTTTCCTCGGTTTTTTGTTTTTAAATGTCACGCTTAACGAATAATAAAAGTCTTGCGATGAGACGTCGTTACGTTATTTTTTAGGTTGCGACAGCTTGGCGACTCCGCTGGGGACATATTAGAGAGTCAGGCCTAGAATTAGTCGTGTATTATCAAAGTCTCGGTTTTTGTTGGTTTAATTGGTATTTGATTTTAATTCCCACATTTTTTTAATAAGGAGAATTTTGAAAATAATAAATTGTTTTTAAATATGTTCATACTCATGTGCATGCATTTTATTTTTGTTCTCTAGTTATTTAAGGTTGTATATTATAATTGCTTGTTGGTTAATGCGTTACACTATTCTTGAATGTTTTAATTGCTAGGGCATTTAGAATAAGGTTTGTAGAATAGGTGGTGAAAGGTTTATTATTCCTCCACACACACTACACGTGCATTTGCATAACATGAATCCTATACCCGGGTTCCGTCCTTTTAAGTGGGAGTAAAGTAACTACGCCTTCGTGATTGATCCTCCGTATGGGCTAGTGAAACACTTTCGGAGTATAAAGTACCTAATGCCTTCGTGATGATCCTCCGCATGGGCATAGGAAAATATACTCTAACGAATTGAACCCGCTTTTATCGGGGTGCCTTACTAGCCTTCACCGGCGACAGTGAGGAACAATTCGGAGCCTTAGAACCGATTCACCCTCATATAGTGAACCTAGGCGAAGCCATGCCGGATTTCCGTTAGATATACCGAAAATAGGAACACATAGAGGGACAGTTCTAAACCTTTTGTTACCTATTTTACACTCCGAATAAGTGTGGTAGATCGGGCAACGATGTACGTACATCGCCCGTAATAAATGTGATACTCCGCCTCGAAGGCATCGTGATGCCTAAATAAGAAGATATTGTTGGGGCAGATGTTCATTAGCTGTTTTTTAAAAAAAAAAAAAAAATCTTTTTTCAAGCATTTTGCATGTTGCACATTTCATGCATGTGTGAATAGAGCATGTACATTTTTGGTTGTGTTATTGATCTCATTCTTTGCAATAAACAGTTGGTAATTTCATTTGATGATTTCATAAAACCGGTAGTGTCACATGAACATTTGCATATGGTACCATAGTGGGATCCACCCTGAAATTCTTTTGAAAATAATGTGATTGGTTTTTCATAAATAAAAAAAAAACACAAAAAAAAAGCATGTTAAAAAAAATCATAAATTAGGAGGCAAATCTTGCATAATGAGATTTTTGAATAATCAAGATTTAGGTCCCACCAATTTCGTGTAATCATTGGTTAATTTATTTGTGTCATTTTGACATCGTGTTACAGTCATAATTTTTTTGTACCTACCTTTGTATTAATTTTGACATCATTGGTTAATTTATTTGTGCATGCATGATTATTCATTGTAGAATACATTTGTGATATACATGGTCATTCTTTGTACCTACCTTTGTATTAATTCATTTATTCTTAGCATGTATCATTTTGACATCATAGCATGCATGGTCATTCATTGTAGGACACGTTTATGACATGCATAGTCATTATCTGTATATACCTGGCATTAAATTGCATCCATAGCATACATAGTCATCATAATTTCTCTGTATATGTTCATGCATTAATCATCAATTTATTCATGCACATAGGAATAGAGCGTGTACATTCATAATCTTAATCTCATGACATTTTCATTTGCATGAAAGGGGTTCGAGATATGAGGAATGAATCGGAGGAACGATTGGGTGCTTTGGAACGCAATCAAGATGAATATGGACATGAAATCCGAGAGGTGAAGGAACAACTTGCCAAATTGCTGAAAATGGTTGAGGATATGGGTAACAGTAAAGGTGAACTTTCTCAGGGCTTCACATCATCTTCGGATCAACCAAAACCATTAGGTCCAGAACATACAATCCTTGCTGGATCCTGCACTTGTCAATGCCACAAAGGTTGCAATCCTGATGAAATTGTGGACAAAATCATGAAAATAATTAAACCTGAAAGCCTGATACCAAAGACAGAAACCTCGAATCCAGTACCATACCTGCAAACTGTTCTAGGTCCAAACCAGTATCCCCACCCTACTATGGTCCAATCATCCATTGGGACGACCACTACGGGATTCCTGAATCCGACTCCATCGTTACCAACTACCAGTTCATACTATTTCCCTCATCAATCACCTTATCCAGTACCTGAGATAGGAACCTCGAGCTATGTACAACCTCCAAAGGCCCCGTGTCCAAATCCATACCCTTACCATGCTGTTCCGCCACATCCCCATGTAAACACTCCGGTTCGAACCTTAGTGCTACCACCAAGTGCCCCAACTCCTAGGCCATGTGTGACTAAGAAACGATCCTAGAATAAGACCCAAATGCATTTTGATCCCATTCCAATCAGCTACCAAGAGCTCCTCCCTATACTGATCCAAAATCACATGGTTGCCTGTGTCCCATTGAAACCCCTGTTACCACCATATCCAATGTGGTATAATCCAAATGAAAGATGTGATTATCACTGTGGAATTGTTGGCCATAGCATCGAAGATTGTATAGCAGTCAAAAGGAAAGTGCAAGCTCTCATAGATGCCAAGTGGTTGGATCCAACGACACTGATTGATAAAGGACTGGGAAAACGCCATTAGGATTGGGAGATTTACAGCATTGAAGTGGAAAGACTTCGGTCTTATATGATGTAATAGGATTTCACTTTTTCAGTAGCCGGCTCTTATAGCCTTAGGATGCTAGGAAGAATAAAGTGCTTGTAAAGACAGTTTTAACTACTGCTCAAATTTTGTAAAACATGGTTTATACCATTGTGAACATTGATATGGGAATGAATTGAGTATGCTTCAAATTTATAAGATGTTGATGATTAAGTTCCTCCGATTCTTATTTCCTCCGTGATATCTTCCCCTTTGCATTTTGCATCCCATCAATTATTTGTCAGGTTGCATTCATAACAAACATAGTCAGCATAATTTCTTTGTATATGTTCATGCATTAATTTGCTTATTACATACATCATGTTAGCATTAGGTCGCATTCATGACACACATGGTTAGCATGATTTTCTTTGTATATACTCTATATCAATCATTCATTGTTTGCATGTATCATAATTGACACCGTGTTGCATTCATAGGATATATGATCATTCATTGGGAAACATGCTAAAATGCACATGATCAGTCATTGCATATATCCATGTGTTGATTTGTTTATTCTTTGTTTGCAACATGTTGGCATTGTGATTGCATTTATCACATATATGGTCAGCATGTTTCCATTGTACATATCCATACATCATATTGTTTAGGCTTCACATGCATGAAATTGCATTCATGGCTCATTCATCATGACATACATTTGGGGGAAATAAAATAGAAGTTGGCTTGGCTTTAGGAGTCTTTGAAAGAATTTCCATTTCAAATCAGAAGAAGTACTGAGTACACTTTTAATACAGGCCGGTGCTATGGAGGATGAACAAGTTGCCCGAATGGAAAAAATGGAAAGGGAACAGAGAGAATTGCGAGAACAGCTAGCAAAATCTCAAGCATAATCTAAGGATCAGATGACTAAACTGATGGAGCTAATGTCTGCTGTAATGAAGGGAAAAGGATACACCGAAAACTTTGTCGCCGGAGAAGGGTTAGAGGTACAAAAGGGCCAAGATGAGGTAGCAATAAGTGATGCCCAGAACACTGTTAACCCCGTCAATGTCCTAAAATCAGATGATCCGGCTGAACAGGCAAAGTTGAAAAGGGTTGCAGTAAATGAGGTTGAGTTGGCAGATTCCCAAGGGAAATATCAGTTGTTAGATGAAAGGCTCCGGGCAATAGAAAGAAAAGATGTATTCGGGAGTGTGGAGGCGAAAGAACGATGCTTGGTCCTCGATTTAGTCATTCCTCCTAAGTTCAAGATCCCTGACTTTGTGAAATATGACGGGACGACCGATCCATCAGCCCACATCACTATGTTCTGCCGAAAGATGACAAGTCAGATAGATAATGATAAGCTTTTGATTCACTGCTTTCAGGATAGCCTCAGCGGGTCCGCAATTAGGTGGTATAGTCAGTTGAGCAAGGATCAGATTCGCTCTTGGAATGATTTGGCTGGGGCTTTTCTAAACCAGTACAAGCATATGACCGACAAGACACTTGATCGTCTCACTTTGCAAAATATGGAGAAAAAAGCTACTGAGAGCTTCAAAGAATATGCACAACGGTGGATGAGCCTGGCTGCCCAAATACAACCGCCCTTGACACAAAAGGAAATCACTATCCTTTTTGTGAATACACTGCACGCCCCGTACTATGACAGACTTGTCGGCAATGCTTCGAAGAATTTTGCGGACATGGTAATTTCAGGGGAGATGATTGAGAATGCTATCAAGAATGGGAAACTTGAAAGAGAAGGAACATCCAATACCGAGAGAAATAAGGCACCAAGAAAGAAAGAGGAAGATGTCCAAACTATGGAAGATTTCATCCCATATTCCCAATTTCCCTCATACCAATCATGTTACCCTACTGAGGTATCTCCAAGCCTTTATCCTTACCTACCTACCTAAACACCTAATCCTATACCAGCCCTTGCAACAAGGCCTACTTCTAGAAAACGACCGCGAGAAAATCAAGAAAGAATTCCAATCCCCATCCCTGACTTACTGCCATTACTAATAAAGAATCAGTACCTTACCCTGGTACCTTTGAAAATAGCTCCGAATCCATCAGCAAGGAGTTATGACCCTGACAGCAAGTGTGATTATCACCTAGGGGTAGTTGGGCATTCAACTGAAAAATGCAGACAACTGAAGGAAATGATTGAAAGTTTTATCCGTGATGGTATTTTGACACCGGAGCTTATCGATCAATGGAAGGCCACTTAGCCCTAAATCAATTTCTTTCAGGGTTTTAGGGGGAGAATTACTACCTTTGAAGGATGTCAATAGGAGCATTTTTGACGCATGTAGTTTTATACACTGTGATGATGAAAGCACTTGTCTCATGTTAACATCTACATGAATTAAATGAATTTTAAATGCTTTGTGTTTGTTTTGTTTTAAATAAACGTGAATTTACAAAAACAAGCATTAAGGAAGTTTTAATAATGGATAGTCTCAAGAAGATTGATGATCAGTGTTAGAAATGACCCAACACCATCCCCCTCTTTTTTGGGCTTCTCTATACCTAAACCTTGAATCAATAACACTTGAAAGACGTAATGCTTCAAGGAAAAATGAATGAAAAAAGAGAAGCATTGTCATTGCAAAATAAGCAAGGATGTAAATCCTAGTCTAGGCTATGAACAAAGGAACAAACTTTTTGAAATTTTTTGAATTCCTTGAAAATCAAACAAATGAGACATTCTTTCAAGAATCCAGATTTTGATAATTTGGTGTGTGTCAGGATTGTGCTAAAACCATTCATGACCTTTCCCAATGACCACAAAACACTAATTGCCCAGACATCACTTCATGATTGACACCTTGGGGCACAATGATTAAACTAGATTATCCCTTGTCCCAGAGAAAACCTGCTTTTGGGTCATGTTTTCCTTGTCTCTTCAAAGAACTCAGATTGGAAACTCAGCCTTTTCAAAACAGACCTAGACTTGCCATGTTCCTCGTTGATACAAATTCGCATGGATAATCAAATTGGGGCATCATATGTGGAAATGATGGATACATAGTGAAGAAGGATGGGCTAATGCATGAATCATTGGGGGCATGCGACGAAAAAAACAAAAAAAAAAGAAAAAAAAAGAAAAAGAAAAATCATGATATCATGCATATGAGAATTCGGATGATTCCAAAGTGCAAAATGAAATTCTGAATATCTATTTCCCCTGAGGATTGCTTTTCAATGAGAATATTTGGGCTTGATATGATGAATGTCCATCTTTGATATCCATTTCACAAGAAAAAAATTATTATCCATAGTCACCCCTTTTGAGCCAAAAGAATTCTTTCTTCTTTGAACCCTGATCAAGGATTACCCTCTACATTGGGGGGCAAATGCGAGGAAAGATCTTTTCAAAGATCATTGAGAAATGAGTGATAGCTCAAGCACAGACAAAAGCAAATGGAGCCCCGAATAAATACGGGCTCACTCTGTCAAAGAAAAAGAAGAGAAAAATATGGTGAAATGAAAGCCAAGAAAAACAAAAGAAAAACACAATAAAAAAGAAAACAAAATGTGTGAAAGACATGGAAAATGGAAAGCCAAAAGCAAGGAAGAAAAAGAGCAAAGTCAAAAGGAAAGAAATGTCCAAGAAGGGACAAATGCTTCAAAGAGAATCCTCCTCAAGAAATGATCCTTGATCTGATTACCCTCAAACACATATTTTGGGCCTATTTATCCTTTCTTTCTGAACCCTGAGCTATGGCCTACATTATATGCTTTAAAAGTCCATTTTGATCAAGCATGAATATTTAATTTGAAAGGTTTTTCCTCAGATTTTATCCCATTTCATCGAATTATCATTTCACTAAGGAAGAATTTAGAATTCTCAAGTGCATGGTAAAAAAAAAAATGGAAAGAATGAGACTCTAGGGCGAAAACCCAAAAATGGGCGGTCTAGAGTAAATTTGGAAATTTCGATGCCATCTATGATAGTGCCGATACCCCAAAAGAAAAGATCTTATTAAAGGAGTGGTCATCGAGGAACATCTAGGAATTCCTGAACCCCCCAAATTGTCAGTTCTCATTCAGAGGATTGTCTTCAAAAACTGAAACTTTTTTCCTCCAAAATCAACTTTCCAGTTTAAACATCCCGGCCAATCTTGACGCTTGTCAAAATGCCTTGATATGGAAACTAAAAGAATGTTGAATTTGTTTGGTTCTCAATGAATTCATGATTTATAAAAACTGTTCCATTTGTGAGCCTAGAAGGGATATACATTTTTGTCATGAAGTTTTCCTGGAAAAGCCAGAATCTTGTTATACCAAGCCTTGCCAATCCCAGTTGAAAAAAAAAAACCAGATTGATACTTAGAGAAATTTCTAACAACGATCATCAGTCTTCAAAAGATTTGTACATCACACATTGTGGGGTTAATATTTTTTGTTCAGAAGTTTTCAAAATGCAAAAACAAATAAAAATATTTTTGAAATACCCATTTTTGATGTTGACATGAGACAAGGGTTTTTCTAACCCATAGGTATAGAACTGCCAAGATAGGTCCTGACTTTCAGATATGAGAAGAAGAAATAGAACCCGGTTCAGATCTCTGTTGATGAAAGTTTGAAAAACTGTTAGGGCAAAGAGAATAGCCAAAATGAATTGAAGATATACTCTGATTTGAAGAGGAAAAATGAATTTGAAAGGCTAAGCCAAAGTCTAGAGGAACAACCGGGGGCATTTGCATCACTCATGAGCACTCATCTCTCTATCAAGCTTTTACATCTGCACAGTGTCGGCAAGCATTTGCATCATTCATGGGTATTTGCATTGGCATTATTCCATAAGCATCTGCATTTTACCTTTACATTTACATTCTTCATGGAATTCGTATTTGTGTCATCTCAAACAATTGCATCATTTCTAGAATCATTGCATTTTCATTAATGTGTAGTAATTGTAGTTACACCATTCATAAACCAGTTACATGAACACAATTAGTAGGGGCATCTGCATCATGAAACATGGGCATCAATCCAAGTCATTTACATTTGCATTAAAGACATTTGCACCAGTTTAAGTCATTTCGTATCTTATACAACATATGCATTTGCATCAAAAAGCATTCGCATCTTCTCAAAATCTTTAGGTTAATTTTCAACAATTCTTCACCACCATTCTTAAGACCCCCGGGCATCATTTTTAAAGTCGCATACAGCGCATTTTTTCCAAATCACGGGTAAGGCCTCCGGGCACCATTCTTAAGACCCTCGGGCATTATTTTTAAAGTCGCATACAGCGCATTTTTTTCAAATCACGGGTAAGGCCTCCGGGCACCATTCTTAAGACCCCCGGGCATCATTTTTAAAGTCGCATACAGCGCATTTTTTTCAAATCACGGGTAAGGCCTCCGGGCACCATTCTTAAGACCTCCGGGCATAACTTTTTTTCAGGGGTAAGACCTCCGAGCACCAATTTTTAAGACCTCCGGGCATAATTTTTCAAATCACAGGTAAGACCTCCGGGCAACATCTTTAAGACCTCTGGGCATAACCTTTTTCAGGGATAAGACCTCCGGGCACCAATTTTTAAGACCTCCGGGCATAATTTTTCATATCACAGGTAAGACCTCCGGGCCCCATTCTTAAGGCCTCCGGGCACCATCTTTAAGACCTCCGGGCATAACGTTTTTTCAGGGGTAAGGCCTATGGGCACCATTTTTAAGACCTTCGGGCATAATTTTTCAAATCACAGGTAAGACCTCCGGGCAACATCTTTAAGACCTCCGGGCACCATTCATAAGGCCTATGGGCACCATTTTTAAGACCTCCGGGCATAATTTTTCAAATCGCAGGTAAGACCTCCGGGCAACATCTTTAAGACCTCCGGGCATAACTTTTTTTCAGTGGTAAGGCCTATGGGCACCATTTTTAAGACCTCCGGGCATAATTTTTCAAATCACAGGTAAGACCTCCGGACAACATCTTTAAGACCTCCGGGCATAACTCTTTCTTTTCAGGGGTAAGGCCTATGGGCACCATTTTTAAGACCTCCGGGCATAATTTTTCAAATCACAGGTAAGACCTCCGGGCAACATCTTTAAGACCTCCGGGCATAACTCTTTCTTTTCAGGGGTAAGGTCTATGGGCACCATTTTTAAGACCTCCGGGCATGATTTTTCAAATCACAGGTAAGACCTCCGGGCAACATCTTTAAGACCTCCGGGCATAACTTTTTTCAGGGGTAAGACCTCCGGGCACCATTTTAAGACCTCCGGGCACCAATTTTTAAGACCTTCGGGCACCATTTTAAGACCTTCGGGCACCAATTTTAAAGCCCTTCGAGCATAAATTTTTCTTTTGAAAATCGAATTCGTTTCCTTAAGATGAATCGAGCCTTGTTTAGGCAGGGAATTCAATTTAAGGACAAAATCTTCAATTTAATGTTTAAAAAAAAATGAAAAAGAGAAAATATAAAAAAACAAAAAACAAAAAAAAAATAAAAAAAATAGAAAAAAGGAAAA
This sequence comes from Fremontodendron californicum, assembly GCA_030761205.1. NCBI lineage: Eukaryota > Viridiplantae > Streptophyta > Magnoliopsida > Malvales > Malvaceae > Fremontodendron > Fremontodendron californicum. The sequence continues at coordinate 5,043,767 of JAULJL010000047.1, forward strand.
AAGAAAAAAAGAAAAAAGAAGAAAAAAATGAAAAAATGAAAAATAGAAAATGAAAAAAATGAAAATGAAAAAGAAACCCCTTTCCCTTTCCTTCACATGTGATGTCACTGACCGTACAAAATTAGTGTCGGTTTATCTTTGCCTGATTCCTGATTCTCAGCAATAGCCAAAGAGGGGCAGCTGTAGACACCTAATTTTGTCCGGACCACTAAACATGTATGTTTTCTTCCCATATTGATGTTCCCGAGTGTAAAAAGACTGTTTTCATCCTGCAGGTGGTACTCCGAGACTTAGTTTAAGAGGGCGAGCACAAAAGGTCAAACTTGAAAAAAAGTCAACCTCGAAAAAGTCAACCCCGAAAAAGTCAACCCCAGAAAGTCAACTACTGAAAAAGTCAACCCACTTTCAAAATCAAGATTTTAAGTTCAATTGAAAAATGGCGAAAGAATTTTGATAATCCGAGGTCTACATTGAAAGATATGGAGTTCGGAAGTTGGGATTTGGAGATTCAGTAGAAAGGAAACCCTAATCCGAGAAATTTGGGGAAAGTGCTTAAACGATCAAACTGGTCGAAATTGAAGGTTCCAAATGAAAGATAAGCACTGAATATGGGTAATGGAGAAGTCACTTGCAAGAACAACCGAAAGAAAAGTCAATCCGGGAGAAAACCGAGAATTAGGGTTTTTAGTGGATTTCGGTGAAATCGGGAAGAATCACAGAAATGGCCCGACTTGGTAAGACCCAAGCCCAAAGGAAGGAGGAAGCTTATGATCTTTTTCAATCAAGTGGTTAAAAATCAAGAGTTAGTTAACCATTCTCTTTGATCAAACCATGGTGATTAAACCACATAGGTTAAGAAAGATGTCAACATTATTTTTGCATAGCTGTAATTTGAGAAGGCTGAGATGCTAATCTAAAGGTGGTAATTTCATGACTTTTCATCTTGAATTATTGGCCATTTGATGGAAAATAGGTTACACAAAAATGACAACATCTTTGAGGCTATATAAGCATCATTTAGGCCAACCCTAGAAAGGGAGGCAGATTTTGTTTTTTCTTTTCCATTTTGGTTGATTTCTCTTAGTTTTTCTTAGTTTTTTATCTTCTTGGTTGAGAGCAAAAAAAGAAAAGTTTAGAAAAAAAAGGAAAGTTTGAAGAGAAAAGCTTGAAATATTAGCTTCTTGAGGTTGCTCTTGAGCACCAACTCTTGCACTTTCATTTTCTATTCTTATTTTTTGCTATTTTAATCTCTACTTGGTGAGTTTTCATTTTAAAATAATGTTTCTTGTTCTTCCTTCATTTCCTTTCTTAAGTATATTTTTTTTTACATTTTGTTTTTACAATAAACTCACCATGGCCAAATGGCCTACATTATTTATTTTAAGTTGTTGTTTTTGATTCATTTTACCATATTGTTTATGCTATTTTCTTTATTTTTGATGTTTTAAATATTATGTTATTTCATGTTCTTAAGTTATATTTAATTTGGTTGCTTTGTTTATTGCCATTTATGTCTTAGATATCATGTTTTTGCATTTTTAATTTTCTGTTTTTATGTTGTTGAAATTTGAGCATGTTTTAGATTTAGTATATTAGGTGTTTGTGAAAATGCTTGTGTGATTTTTGTGTTATGACTTAGTTTTTCATGCTAGCATACCAAGTGTTTGTGAAAATGCCATGCTTGTTGAAGCTTGGGGCCATTTGGCTACTCCATGTGTTTTGCATTGTGTGTTGTATTTTTGTCATGCTAGTTGTTAGGTTTTTGCATTTGCATGATATTTGGTTGGAATTTTGAATTAAGCATGCCTTGTGTTTGTGAAAATGCCATGCATGTCTTAGGTCTAGGTTACATTAAATGCCATGCAAGTTCATGTTAGGTCTAGGCCATATTATTTGTGTCATGCATTTTCCTTACATTTAGGTTTAGATCCATGCATTTCATGCATTATGTTTGCTGCATTGTTTCATGCATTTCATGTTCATGCCACTTGAATAATGACTTGAGCCAATTAATGGTTCAAGATCATGCTCTCTTGAGCACACTTGTGGAAAATTAGGTTTGTCAAATTGATTACTCTACCTTTGTGATTTTTTTTATTTAGCCAATTTTTATCTAACTTTCAAAGAGTCCTAGCTACTGCTTTCAAGTCATTTTATGAGTTTCAAATATTTTTACTTTGGTTTTTAAATGATTTTATCAAAAGCAAAAATGTGTTGGCAAAGCAGTTTTTTTTTCTCTCCTCCAAAAACTCGTACATCTATGATTTTTCTGGGAATTCATCTTTGATCAGAAAATTAAGCCGATTTGTTTTCATGTAGTTTTACATGTCCTGAGTCTTCAGTATTTTTTTTATAATTTTTGGAAGTTTTAAAAATTGGGTAAAAAATCGTGGATTAAAACTGGACAGTGGAGTCAGAATTGAATTTAAAGAAAAACAAAACAGTTTTTTTTCTCCTCCAAAAACTCGTACATCTATGATTTTTCTGGGAATTCATCTTTGATCAAAAAATTAAGCCGATTTTTTTTCGTATAGTTTTACATGTCCTGAGTCTCCAGTATTTTTTTTAGAATTTTTGGAATTTTTAAAAATAGGGTAAAAAATCGTGGAATAAAACTGGACAGTGGAGTCAGAATTGAATTTAAAGAAAAACCAATTTTCTGTTTTGGTTAATCTACTTAGAGTGGGCTGATTAGGAGGGTTAGCTACTGACTTAGGGTGATTTCTAAGCCTTTTAAACTCTAAAAATGGTTTTTCCAATCCCGGGTTAAGGGTAGTCAAGTCCGGATTTTTTAAACTTAGGAAATTAGAGCCATTTAAAAAATTTTAGCCCAGTTTTTATTTTTAATTCAAGCTTTTCAAAATTGTTTTCAAACAATCACAAAGTATTTTGGTTTTAGAATATTTAATTTGACATATTTTCCTAAGGTAGCCGGATATCTTTTTAGATATACGGATTTCCTTAATTAAAGGAAAAAATACATCTCATGCATTGCATTTTTATATTCATGCATTTTATATAATATGTGATTCTTGCCATAATAATTTCTATGTGTCATGACATTTAGGTTGCATTATATTATTTAGATTTTGCTATGTCATTTTATTTATGTCATGCCTATACATATTCATTTCTTTTAAATGTTTTCAAAAAAGATAATGGTTTTCAATAAAAAATATAAAGATATTCCCGAGTTAAAATAATTCATGAGTTCTCTACCGGGTTTGCTGGAGGGAATATCATCAATTATCATTAATAAAGGAATATCTTTCTTTCAAAAAAGAGAATGATTCGGAAAGTTTTCCAAAACTAATAAAAATTTCTATATTTTGCCACGTTTGTTGGGGAATATAGGAAAATTTTGAATTTATAAATTCCGGATCATTTTCAATAAAAAATGGAATTATTTTTTTTTATTGGGAATTAACTTGAAATACTAAATTTAAAACCAACTTTTACCGAGACTTGAGATAACACACGATTAATAAGGTACCGATTTATACGGGCGTTGTGGGGGTGCTAATCCTTCCCTGCACGTAACCGACTCCCGAACCCGCTTCTTTGATTTCTCTGGTTTAAAACGCAGACTTGAAATTGGTTTTTAAAATGTTTTAATTAATTTTTAAAATATTTTATAAAACCGGTTTTAATAGGTGGCCGATCACACCTAGCTAAAAAAGATTGGTGGCGACTCCATGTCTTTTTTAAGGTCATTTTCAAAACCTTCATTTCTAGAGGAATTAAGTCGACTTTTCCTCGGTTTTTTGTTTTTAAATGTCACGCTTAACGAATAATAAAAGTCTTGCGATGAGACGTCGTTACGTTATTTTTTAGGTTGCGACAATAGATATATTATATTATATATTACAATTACATAGTTACATTACAATTACACATTAGATATATTAAAATACATGTAATATATAATGTTTTCGAATTACATTGATATATTAGAATTACATAGATACATTGGATATATATATTACAATTACATAGATATACTACAGTTACATAGATTATATTACAATTACATAAATATATTACAATTACATAGATACATTACAATTACACATCAGATATATTAAAATACATGTAATATATAATGTTTTCGAATTACATTGATATATTAGATTTACATAGATACATTGGATATTATATATTTCAATTACATAGATATACTACAGTTACATAGATATATTACAATTACATAGATATATTACAATTACATAAATATATTACAATTAATAATGTATCTATGTAATATTACATAGATATATTACATAAATATATTACAATTACATAGATATATTACAACTACAAAGATATATTATCTATGTAATTATATCTATGTAATTTTATGTAATATATGTAATATATCTATGTAATTGTAATATATCTATGTAATTGTAATAAATATATTTATGTAATTGTAATACATCTATGTAATTGAAATACATCTATGTAATTGTAATACATCTATGTAATTGAAATATATCTATATAATTGTAATATATCTATGTAATTGTAATATATATATATCTATTTAATATCTATTACAATTACATAGATATATTACATAGATACAGTACAATTACATAGATATATTATAATGAAAATACATGTAATATATATCTATGTAATATTACATAGATATATTATAATTACATAGATATATTACAATTGCATAAATATATTACAATAACATAGATATTGTATAATTACATAGATATATTAGAATTACATAGATACATAGATATTACATGTATATAATTACATAGGTATATTACAATTACATAGATATATTAAACTTACATAGATGTATTTCAATTACATAGATGTATTTCAATTTCATAGATATATTACAATTACATAGATATATTTCAGTTACATAGATATATTACATAGATACATTACAATTACATATATATTACAATTACATAGATATATTACAATTACATAGATAATACAACAGTAGACACTCAATAACATAGAATACAAGCTAAGCAAGAATGCAATAACATTAGGCACTCAATAACATTCAGTGAAATCCAAGCCAAGCTAAGCAAGAATGCAATTTGTTCATCTATGGCAAATGGAAAAGGAAAGAACAGGAAAATACAAAGTCACAATGTTTGTAATCCAAATCCATTACATATAATTAAAATGATTTTCTATAAAATTAAAAAATGTCCTCCCCATTATGTTCATCTATGGGATCTTCTTCTTCATGCTCATTCTCCATCTCTAGTGTGACGTCCACTCCTTCATCATCAGCTTCATTTCTAACCCAATTTGAAGTACTACGCGTATCATCTAATTCATCATCATGCATTTCTCCATTCCCTTGCTCTCTATCAAAGGATAATAGATCACCCATATGAAATACATCCCTAAGTTTTGCATGCTTTACAAGAACCCAACCTTGATAACCTTCATCCTTAACATAGTATACTTTCTTAGCTTGTGATGCCAAAATAAAAGGATCATGAACCAAATTAGTTCCAATATGGGCTAGATGTGAAAAATTCACAAGTGTGAAACCAAACTTATCTTTCTTGCAACCTCTATTGATATCAATCCAATCACATTTAAATAATACAGTCTTAAATCTACCGGAATAATTCAACTGAATGATATCTGTTAAAGCCCCGTAATAATTAACTTCTCCTTCAATAGGTTGTGCATCTCTTGCACTTGCATAACTCTCTATTTTGGTTGTTACAACGACTCCACTATTTTGAGTTTTCAAGCATCTCTCATAATAGATATGTAACAACCACTTGTTTAATTGTAATATATCTATGTAATTGTATTAAAATGTAATTACATATATCTATGTAATTGTAATATAAATATACATGGCCACAATTGCAAGCCAATGTTTTACCAGAAAATAGGGTATGTGGAATGCTTACTTGAGATTGATTATCTGGCCGTGGAAGGAGGGCTAGAGGCAGCTCTGTTGTATACTGAAAAATCAATTTTCTGCCAAAAAAGTAATGCCGATATAGGTAGCTCTGTTATATAGAGGCAACTCTATTGTATACACAATTAGAAGCAACACAATTCCCTGAAAATCAAGTAATGCAGCCATATCAGAAGCCCATATTGTACGCATAAAACAAACAATAAAACCAGAAGGACTGAAAAGACCAATATAGAAAGACAGGTATGCATTTTCAAATCCATATAACCATATCACAAACACTCATAAAAACAAAAACAAACTAAATGGAACAAAGGATTAGAAACAACAGCAGCAGTCAACATCAACAGGCACACTTGTAAAACTTCTGATACATTTCAATTATTCTCTTATATATAAAGCATCATCATCAAGAGAATTACCAAAAGTTCTGATACATTTCAATCAGTCTCTCCAATATAAAAAGCATACATAGATATTACATAAATAGATACATTGGATATATATATATGTATATTACAATTACATAGATATATTACAATTACATAAATATTATACAATTCTAGTCATCAAGTTAATGAAAATGAAGATGGTAAACTACTTGATTATTTTATTCTTCTATATTGACTTCACTACTTAATTGCTTTTAATTGTATAATATTTGTCAATTTTATGAAGATGCTGCTCCATAGATATTTATGAGATTTGGATTGCTTATTTCACTTTATGTATTTGGATTGCTTATTTACTTTGTGTTTGGATTGCTAATTTTCAATTTTAAGACTGTATTATGACTTTAGCTTGCGACTTCTATTTAGCTTGTAAAAGTTATACAATTAAGACAATTTATTTGTAATTTTATTTTTAATATTATGAAATATTTTGTACATTCTTATAGTGGTTTTTTTATATGAAATATCTTGGATTAAATTATAAATATATCAATATTAGTAATTGAAAAATATGATAAAATTTTATTTTTACCGACGCTCTGACCTCTATACTAACAGTTTATAAATATATCAATATTAGTAATTGTAATATATCTATGTAATTATAATATATCTATCTAATTGTAATGTATCTATGTAATTGTAATATATTTGTGTATCTATTGTAATATATCCATTAAATTGTAATAGATATTTGTGTATTGTAATATATTACAATTATATAGATATATTACAAATTACAATAGATACACAAATATATTACAATTGCATAGATATATTACAATTACATGTAATATATTACAACTAAATAGATACATTATAATTACACATTAAAATAATTACAATTACATAAATATTTTACAATTAACAATGTATCTACGTAATATTACATAGATATATTACATAAATATATTTATTACACTTACACATTAAATATATAACAATACATGACAATTACATAGACATATTACAGTTACATAGATATATTACATTTACATAAATATATTATATAGATATATTACAATTATTGAAAACATTGTGTAATTGTAATATATTACAATTACATAGATATATTACAATTACATAGATATATTACAGTTACATAGATATATTACAATTACTTAAAACATTAGAATTACATAGATACATTAGAATTACATAGATATATTACAATTACATAGATACATTACAATTACATAGATATATTACAATTACATAGATACATTATAATTACATAGATACATTACAATTATATATCTAAAGTTTTCAGTAACATAGATACATTAGAATTACATAGATACATTACAATTACACATTAGATATATTAAAATACATGTAATATATAATGTTGTCGAATTACATTGATATATTACAATTACATAGATACATTGGATATATATATTACAATTACATAGATATACTATAGTTGCATAGATATATTACAATTACACAAATATATTACAATTACATAAATATATTACATTAACATAGATATATTACAATTACATAAATATATTACAATTATTGAAAATATTAGAATTACATAGATATATAACAACTACTCAAAATATTAGAATTACATATCTATTGTAATATATTACAATTACAATTACATGTATATTACAATTACAACTACATAGATATTTTACAATGTATTACACAAATATATTACAATTACATAGATACATTACAATTACATAAAACATCATAATTACATAGATATATTACAATTACATAGATATATTACAATTACACAAATATATTATAATTACATAGATATATTACAATTACATAAATACATTACAATTACTTAAACATAATAAATTGTATAGATTTATTACAATTAGAAAAGTATATTACAATTACAGAATAGAATTACATAGATGTATTACAATTACATAGATATATTGTTTATCTATGTAATTGTAATATATAACAATTTATACTACATAGATATATTTATTGTAATGATAATGTATCTATGTAATTATAATATATTTATGTAATTGTAATATATCTATGTAATTTTAATATATTTGTGTAATTGTAGTATATCTATATTGTAGACATCTAATTTTGTCCGGACCACTAAACAGGTATGTTTTCTTCCTATATTGATGTTTCCGAGTGTAAAAAGACTGTTTTCATCCTGCAGGTGGTACTCCGAGACTTAGTTTAAGAGGGCGAGTACAAAAAGTCAAACTTGAAAAAAGTCAACCCCGAAAAAAAGTCAACCCCGAAAAAGTCAACCCCAGAAAGTCAACTACTGAAAAAGTCAACCCACTTTCAAAATCAAGATTTTAAGTTCAATTGAAAAATGGCAAAATAATTTTGATAATCCGAGGTCTACATCGAAAGATATGGAGTTCGGAAGTCGGGATTTGGAGATTTAGTAGAAAGGAAACCCTAATCCGAGAAATTTGGGGAAAAGTGCTTAAACGATCAAATTGGTCGAAATTGAAGGTTCCAAATGAAAGATAAGCACTGAATACGGGTAATGGAGAAGTCACTTGCAAGGAAAACCGAAAGAAAAGTCAATCCGGGAGAAAACCGAGAATTAGGGTTTTTAGTGGATTTCGGTGAAATCGGGAAGAATCACAGAAATGGCCCGACTTGGTAAGACCAAGGCCCCCAATGGATGAAGAATGATTAAAAAGGATAGCCCAAGGCTTAGATTGAAGAAAATCTGAAAATCGGACTTGTTTTGAGCAAAACCGGGTTTCGAAGGTAAAAGGGCAAAATTGGAAAATTTGGGAAAAATAGAAAATGGACTCCGAAAATTCTGAAAATTTGTCAATATCATTCTTAAATAATTTGAAAGAGATTGGCGAAAGAAAATCTTGATTCGGAGTTCGTTTGCAAAATGGCCAAATCCCGGACCTCCTATGTAGTAATTCAAGCCGATAAATCCCAAAAAAATACCAAATGAGCTCCAAAAATTATGAAAACTTCCAGATCAAAATTTTTAATTATTTTGAAGAGATTGGTGAAGAAAAATCTTGATTTGGAGCTCGTTTAAACAATGGTAAAATGTAAGGGCATAAAAGGGTATTTTGGGAAGAAAAAATCCAAATAAATAGAAAATGGACTCGGATAATTTTGAAAAATTCCAGAACTCAATATTTTATTATTTTGGAAGTATTAAAAAAAACTAAAAATTGAATTTGGAGTCCGTTTGATATTTATTTGCATCCGGGGGGCAAAATGGTCATTTCACCCAAGCAACCGAAAAAGGCTTCTTTGGGCCTTTCAAAAAATCAGAGTTGGGCTGGAAAATAGAAGTGCTGGCCTGCCCAAGCCCAAAGGAAGGAGGAAGCTTCTGATTTTTCAATCAAGTGGCTAAAAATCAAGAGTTAGTTAGAGATTCTCTTTGATCAAGCCATGGTGATTAAGCCACATAGGCTAAGAAAGATGTCAACATTATTCTTGGACAGCTGTAATTTGAGAGAGCTGAGATGCTAATCTAAAGGTGGTAATTTCATGATTTTTCATCTTGAATTATTGGCCATTTGATGGAAAATTGGTTACAAAAAAATGACAACATCCTCAAGCCAATAAGAGGGGAATTCGGCCAGCCCTTTAGAGAGGTCAGATTTTCATTTTTTCTTCTTCATTTTGCTGAGTTCTTAGAGTTTTTTACTTAGTTTTTGCTGTTTTAATCTCTACTTGGTGAGTTTTCATTTTAAAATAATGTTTTTTGTTCTTACTTCATCTCTTTCTTAAGTATATTTTTTACATTTTATTTTTACAATAAACTCACCATGGCCAAATGGCCTACATTATTTATTTTAAGTTGCTGTTTTGGGTTCATTTTACCATATTGTTTATGTTATTTTCTTTGATTTTGATGTTTTAAATGTTATGTTACTTCATGTTCTTGAGTTATATTTTAATTTGGTTGCTTTGTTTGTTGCCATTTATGTCTTAGATATCATGTTTTTGCATTTTTGATTTTCTGTTTTCAAGTTATTTAAATTTGAGCATGTTTTAGATTTAGTATATCAAGTGTTTGTGAAAATGCTTGTGTGGTCTTTGCATGATTTTTGTTTTATATCTTAGTTGAGCATGTTTTAGATTTAGTATATTAAGTGTTTGTGAAAATGCTTGTGTGATTTTTGCATGATTTAAGTGTTATGACTTAGTTTTTCATGCTAGTATGCCAAGTGTTTGTGAAAATGACATGCTTGTTGGAGCTTGAGGCCATTTGGCTACTCCATGTGTTTTGCATTGTGTGTTGCATTTTTTGTCATGTTAGTTGTTAGGTTTTTTGCATTTGCATGTCATTTGACTTAGTTTTTCATGCTAGTATGCCAAGTGTTTGTGAAAATGCCATGTTTGCTTGTTATACTATCCATTCGGCCACCCTTGGAAGTTTTACATTTTATGTGCATTCTTGCCATGTTAGTTGATAGGTTAGCATTTGCATGATATTTGGTTGGATTTTTGGTTTAAGCATTCTTTGTGTTTGTAAAAATGCCATGCATATTTTAGTTATTAAGTTAGGTTTATTTGCCATGCATGTTCATGCATTCTAGGTCTAGGTTACATTAAATGCCATGCAAGTTCATTTAGGTCTAGGTCACTTTATGAATGCCATGCATTTTTTCATGACATTTAGGTTTAAATCCATGCATTTCATACATTATGTTTTCTGCATTGTTTCATGCATTTCATGTTCATGCCACTTGAATAATGACTTGAGCCAATCAATGGTTCAAAGTCATGCTCTCTTGAGCACACTTGTGGAAAATTAAGTTTGTCAAGTTGATTATTCTACCTTTGTGATTTTTTTTTACTTAGCCAATTTTTATCTAACTTTCAAAAAGTCATAGCTACTGTTTGTAAGCCATTTTATGAGTTTCAAATATTTTTACTTTGATTTTTAAATGATTTTACCAAAGGCAAAATTGTGTTGGCAAAACAGTTTTTTTTTTTCTCCCAAAACTCGTACATCTCTGATTTTTCTGGGAATTCATCTTTAATCAGGAAATTAAGCCCATTTTTTTCCGTGTAGTTTTACATGTCCTGAGTCTCTAGTATTGTTTTCAGAATTTTTTGAATTTTTAAAAATAGGGTAAAAAATCGTGGATTAAAACTGGACAGTGGAGTCAGAATTGAATTTAAAGAAAAATCATTTTTTTGTTTTGGTTAATTTACTTAGAGTGGGCTGATTAAGAGGGTAGCTACTGACTTAGAGTAGTTTCTAAGCCTTTTTAAACTCTAAAAATGGTTTTTCAAGTCCCGGGTTAAGGGTAGTCAAGTTCGGATTTTTTAAACTTAGGAAATTAGAGCCATTTAAAAAATTTAGCCCAGTTTTTATTTTTAATTCAAGCTTCTCAAAATTGTTTTCAAACAATCACAAAGTATTTTGGTTTTAGAATATTTAATTTGACATATTTTCCTAAGGTAGCCGGATATCTTTTTAGATATACGGATTTCCTTAATTAAAGGAAAAAATACATTTCATGCATTGCATTTTTATATTCATGCATTTTATATAATATGTGATTCTTGCCATAATAATTTCTATGATATTGTTGTTATTTTGATTTATATTTTTTGATCTTACATGGTTTATTATATGGTTTTGAATATTTCATGATATCCTATGCTTTTATTTAGTTATTTTTATTTAGCATATACTATGTTCATGCATTATTATTTTTATTTTCATGCATATTATATGATAGCTTTTTTTTATTCCATGTCATTTAAATTATATGCCATACCATTCATATTTGTCATGTCATTTAAATCATTTCATTTCATTTAGGATATATTATGTCATTTAGAATATTTTATTTCATTTAGAATATATCATATAACTTAGGATATTTCATTTCATTTAGAATATGTTAAGGCATTCAAATCATGTCATGTCATTTAGGTTGTATTATATTATTTAGATTTTGCTATGTCATTGTATTTATGTCATGCATATACATATTCATTTATTTTAAATGTTTTCAAAAAAAGATAATGGTTTTCAATAAAATAAAGATATTCCCGAGTTAAAATAATTCATGAATTCTCTGTCGGGTTTGCTGGGGAGGATATCATCAATTATTATTAATAACGGAATATCTTCTTTAAAAAGAGAATGGTTCGGAAAATTTTCCAAAACTAATAAAAATTTCTATATTTTGCCACGTTTGTTGGGGAATATAGGAAAATTTTGAATTTATAAATTCCGGATCATTTTCAATAAAAAATGGAATTATTTTTCTTTAAATTGGGAATTAATTTGAAATACTAAATTTAAAACCAACTTTTATCGAGACTTGATATAACACACGATTAATAAGGTACCGATTTATACGGGCGTTGTGGGGGTGCTAATCCTTCCCCGCACGTAACCGACTCCCAAACCCGCTTCTTTGATTTCTCTGTTTAAAACGCAGACTTGAAATTGGTTTTTAAAATGTTTTAATTAATTTTTAAAATATTTTATAAAACCGGTTTTAATAGGTGGCCAATCACACCTAGCTAAAAAAGATTGGTGGCGACTCCATGTCTTTTTTAAGGTCATTTTCAAAACCTTCATTTTTTAGAGGAATTAAGTCGACTTTTTCTCATTTTTTTTAATGTCACGCTTAACGAATAATAAAGTCTTGCGATGAGACTCGTTATTTTTTAGGTTGCGACAGCTTGGCGACTCCACTGGGGACTATTAGAGAGTCAGGCCTAGAATTAGTCGTGTGTTATCAAAATCTCGGTTTTGTTGGTTTAATTGGTATTTAATTTTAATTCCCACATTTTTTTAATAAGGAGAATTTTGAAAATAATAAAATGTTCTTAAATATGTTCATACTCATGTGCATGCATTTTATCATTGTTCTCTAGTTATTTAAGGTTTTATATTATAATTGCTTGTTGATTAATGCGTTACACTATTCTTGAATGGTTTTTGTAAATAGTTAGGGCATTTAGAATAAGGGGTGTAGAATAGGTGGTGAAAGGTTTGTTGTACCTCCACACACACTACACGTGCATTTGCATATCATGAATCCTATACCCGGGTTCCGTCCTTTTAGGTGGGAGCAAAGTAACTAAGCCTTCGTGATTAACAATCCGCATGGGCTAGTGAAACACTTCCGGAGTACTAAATTACCTAAGCCTTCGTGATTAACAATCCGCATGGGCTAGGGAAATAGACTCTAACGAATTGAACCCGCTTTTATCGGGGTGCCTTACTAGCCTTCATCGGCGACAGTGAGGAGCAATTTGGGGCCTTTAGATCCGATTCACCCTCATATAGTGAACCTAGGCGAAGCCATGCCGGATTTCAGTTAGATATACCTAAAATAGGAACACATGAAGGGACATTTCTAAACCTTTTGTTACCTATTTTACACTCTGAATAAGTTTTGTAGATCGGGCAATGATGTACGTACATCGCCCGTAATAAATGTGATACTCCGCCTCGAAGGCTTCGTGATGCTTAAATAAGCAGATATTGTTGGGGCAGATGTTCATTAGCTGTTTAAAAAAAAATCCTTTTTCAAGCATTTTTGCATTTTGCACATTTCATGCATGTGTGAATAGAGCATGTACATTTTTGGTTGTATTATTGATCTCATTCTTTGCAATAAACAGTTGGTAATTTCATTTGATGATTTCATAAAACCGATAGTCTCACATGAACATTTGAACATTGTACCATAGTAGGATCCACTACCCCGAAATTCTTTTGAAAATAATATGGTTGGTTTTTCATAGAAAAAAAAAACATGTTTAAAAAAAAATCATAAATTTGGAGACAAATCTTGCATAATGAGATTGTTGAATAATCAAGATTTAGGTCCCACAAATTTCATGTAATCATTGATTTCTTTGTATATACCTTGGTGTTAATTCATTTATTCTTGACAGCATGTCACAGTCCTAACATGCATGATTATTCATTGTAGAATACATTTGTGATATACATGGTCATTCTTTGTACCTACCTTTGTATTAATTCATTTATTCTCTACATGTATCATTTTGACATCATGTTACAGTCATAGCATGCATGGTCATTCATTGTAGAATACGTTTATGATATGCATGGTCATTATTTGTATATACTTATGTATCAATTTATTCTTTCTTTACATGCATCATGTTGGCATCAAATTGCATTCATGCATTCATAGTCAGCATGATTTTTCTGTATATACTTATGTATCAATTTATTCTTTCTTTACATGCATCATGTTGGCATCAAATTGCATTCATGCATTCATAGTCAGCATGATTTTTTCTGTATATATCCATATATCAATTTATTCTTTCTTTACATGCATCATGTTGGCATCAAGTTGCATTCATGCATTCATAGTCAGCATGATTTTTCTGTATATCCGTATATCAATTTATTCTTTCTTTACATACATCATGTTGGCATCAAGTTGCATCCATGCATTCATAGTCAGCATGATTTTTTCTGTATATATCCATATATCAATTTAGTCTTTGTTTACATGCATCATGTTGGCATCAAGTTGCATTCATGCATTCATAGTCAGCATGATTTTTCTGTATATATCCATATATCAATTTATTCTTTCTTTACATGCATCATGTTGGCATCAAGTTGCATTCATGCATTCATAGTCAGCATGATTTTTTTTTGTATATATCCATATATCAATTTATTCTTTCTCTATATGCATCATGTTAGCATCAAGTTGCATTCATGCATTCATAGTCAGAAATGATTTTCCTATATATACCCATGCATTAATTTACTTATTCTTTGCATTGATTTGTTTATATAAATCATGTTGACATCGGGTTGCATTCATGGCATACATAGTCATCATGATATCTCATGCATTAATCTGTCATATTAATATCAGGATGCATTCATGACACACATTATTAGCATGATTTTCTTTGTATGTACTCTGTGTCAATCATTTATTCTTCACATGCATCATAATTGACATTGTGTGGCGTTCATAGTGTATATGATCATTCATTGGGAAATGCATTTGGAACATACATGGTCATTCATTGTATATATCCATGCATTAATTTGCTTATTCTTTACATGCATCATGTTGGCATCAGGTTGCATTCATGGCATACATAGTCATCATGATATGCTCATGCATTAATTTGTCATATTGGCATCAGGTTGCATTCATGACATACACGGTCAGCATGATTTTCTTTGTATATACTCTGTGTCAGTCATTTATTCTTCACATGCATCATAATTGACATTGTGTGGCATTCATAGTGTATATGATCATTCATTGGGAAATGCATTTGGAACATACAGAGTCATTCATTGCATATATCCATGCATTGATTTTTCTTATTCTTTAAATGCATCATGTTGGCATCGTGTTGCATTTATAACATACATGGTCAACATGTTTCCACTGTATATGACCACACAAATTTGATCTTTTTTATGATCAATTCATTTCAAAATTCCAACCAGAAGAACATCAAAAACAATTACATCCCTCCATCCCCTTCTTCTCAAAATTTTGTATCTCATGGATTACGTCCTGGGAATATGCATACCTAATAGATAACCAGATCGGAGTACCATTGATTATCCGCAAGTTCAAAACCAAGTGATGGGACAAATTTAATGAAGAAAAATATAACTCACAATTTCTCTATGAATGCTTCAACAAAAATCCACAATTTTGCAAATCTGCAGCACCAGATCAAGATACAGCCAGATTTTTTCAGGCTAAAACAAATGCTAGTTCACTCCTAGCACAAGCCAAGACCAAAAAAGAATACAAGAAACTGATGCCAGAAATGCTCAGCTCGATGGACTCTGACTCAGAAGAAGACAAATCCCCAATATCCTCTAACAAGACCATAAACCTGGCAGATGATGAAGTTATTACAGGCAAATCAAAGAAGAAATGATGACACAAATTGTCGGCAAAATAAGACAAAGTGTAAAAAAAAAAAAAAAAAAAGAGTCTGGAAAGAAAACAAGAATATTTTCAAGAATCTTTTCAAAATTCACAACGGACAAATGTACAAATACTGCCTCAGCTATAATTCAAATTGCAATAGGACAAAAGACAGGGAATAAAGTCCCTTAAAAGTTTTAGTTTGAAAATTCAAAAGTTGTAATGATGCTAAAGCATCCAAATAGAACTAGAGTCAGGGAATATATTCCCTGCACAATAGTGCTAAGGCAAATCATAGAGCCAGCCTCTATATATGACTTCTAAAATCAATGTAAGAGGCAAGTTTTTCATCTAAAGGAAGAACTTCTCTGACAAAACTCTTTAACAAAATCCCAGCAATAAAATCGTCTTTTCAACAATTATCTTTTCTTCTTTTATTTTCATTTTTTCCATTTTATCTCTGTTGATCACTGGGCCTCGTTTGAGATTTTGTTTTTAGTTGGTCACTAATTTTTTTGAAGTGAATTTCTTCCTTGAGAAAAGAGATTTGTTTTGTTTATAATTAATTAAATTATTGATTTGTCCTGTTTGAATAGACAAAGATTTTAAGAGATTAAGATTTTTAACTTTTGGTTTTTCTATAAAAGGAAATGTTATTTTGGTGTTTAATATTTTAGTGCAGATTTCTTGATTTGTCACTTTGTAAGGTTTGAGTTAAGATATAAAAAGTGTGCCTAGTATGACATTTTGCATTATATCTTTCACCATTAAGAAGCATGTTTGATATTTGATTCCTTTATTACATAGATATTTATACATATATCTATGTAATTGTAATATATTACAATTACATAGATGCATTACAATTACATAAACATATTACAATTACAATTATATAAATATATTACAATTACATAGATACCTAATTACATAGATACATTACAATTACATAGATATATTAGAATTACATAGATATATATTACAATTACATAGATATATTAAAATTACAATTACATATTTATATTAAAATTACATAGATACATTACAATTACATAGATATTACAATTATATATATATATATATCTATGTAATTGTAATATATTTATGTATACATTACAACATAGATATATTACATAGATATGTAATTCTAATGTAATTATAAAATATCTTTGTAAATATATTACAATTCTATTAATTACAATTTTATAGATATATCTATGTAAGTCTAATGTTTTATGTAACTGTAATATATTTATATAATTATAATATATCTATGTAATATATATATGTAATTACATGTATTGTTATATATTACAATTACATGTATATATTACAATTAACATTATTATAATTACATAGATATATTACAATTACATAAATATATTACAATTACATAGATATATTACAATTACATATATATATTACAATTACTGAAAACATGTATACATTAGATAATTTCAGTAATTGTATCTATGTAATTGTAATATATTTGTGCAATTGTATTTATGTAAGTTACATTACTATTTCTGAAAACATTAGATATTACAATTACATAGATATATTACAATTACATAGATAATATTACAATTACTGTATTAGATATATTACTGAAATATATTACAATTACATAGATATATAGATTTATTACAATTACATAAATATATTACAATTAAATAGATACATTTTCAGTAGTTCTAAAGTATTAATTATCTATGTAATTTTAATATATTTGTTTAATTTACGTAATTTTAAGTGATAATTTTAATTACCGAAAACATTATAAAATATCTAATGTTTTCAGTAATTGCAATATATCTATATAATTGTAATATATTAATTACATAAATATATTAGATATATAACAATACATGTAAGTACATATATATTACATAGATACATTACAATTATATAGATATATTACAATTATATAGATACATTACATAGATATATTGCAATTACATAGATATATTACTATTACATAGATACATTAGAATTACATAGATATTACAATTACATAGATACATTACAATTAGATAGATATATTACAATTACTTAAAATATTAGATATATTACAATTACATAGATATATTACAATTATAGAGATATATTACAATTACATGGATACATTACAATTAAAAAAATATATTACAATTACATAGATATATAATATATTTATGTAACTGTAATATATCTATGTAATTGCAATATATCTATGTAATTGTAATATATTTGTGTAATTGTAATGTATCTATGTAATTGTAATTGTAATATATCTATGTAATTCTAATATATTTATGTAATTGTAATATATCTATTCAATTATGATGTTTTAAGTAATTGTAATATATCTATGTAATTGTAATTGTAATATATCTATGTAATTATAATATATTTATGTAATTATAGTATATATCTATGTATACATAAATATATTATAATTACATAGATATATTACAGTTACATAGATATATTACAATTGCATAGATATAATTGTAATATATCTATGTAATTGTAATGTATCTATGTAATATATATGTAATTGTAATATATTACATAGATCATTACAATTACATAGATATATTACAATTACATATATATCTATGTATACCTAAATATATTACAATTACTTAGAACATTAGAATTACATAGATATATTACAATTATATAGATACATTACGATTACATAGATTTATTACAATTACATATGTAACATCCTGTCCGGATAATCTACCTAAAATCCGGCAGAGTTTCCTTTCTATCTCAACTATAACCCTCCTGCAAATAACACTCAATTCATATCCTCAACCAGTAACATTTCTCAATACTATTATCACATATATCCATGCATATTAAAAAATTATCCATGATCAATTTATGCTCAAATCAAAACATATTGATCTATTGTCTCATATCTTCAAATATATACAATATATCCAGAAGTAAACCTATCTAAGCAAGGTTTACTAGATAAAAACATCAAGAGATCGAATCTTCTAGAAATTTAGATATGATGCCCACCACGTCAATATACTCTTGAAGCGGAGAGTAGAGGAAGGCAGCAATTCCGACACCTAACTGTGTCTTGAAAATGAGAAATAAGAAGGGGTGAGATATATGAATATCTCAATGAGTAGACAACATTTAAAGCGTGTGAAAACTATAATGGTAATCTGTAAAGCATAATTGACATTTTAAAAATAAATAATAATAAAACCATATAAGTAACTCAAAGACGTAGCAAGGTTTTCAAATGTATAACAATATTATAATATTAAATCAATGTATAAAATCTGTGAAGTAAATCAAGTTACGTATAGTTGGGCTCCAACTTACTGTCATGCATAAGAATACATCCATGAAATAACCAGGCAATATCCATGTAGGCATACTAGTAGCCGGCCCCAAAGGCCAATACGACCATAGGACGCCCCAAAGGCATATGTGTCGCTATGATGTGCCCCCAAAAGGCAAATATAACGGGATAGGGACTCTAGAGGTGGCTCCCACCATAAAGGTGTAGCACGCAGCTCCCATACCCCAGTCTATTATCACGGAATTGGGAATCTGGAGGTGGATCTCGCCACAAAGGCGTAGCACGCAGCTCCCGTATTCCGATCAAGGGTATAGTCTCATACATTAAGTCAGGTGGAGCCAAAACCATGTACGTCAAATTCTATGTATAATCATATTTCATAAATCAACCAACTTACTCGATATAATATTTCTTGAAATAAAAATACTTTAATAACAAATCAATTCATATGATTAAATATCGTATATACCTTTAATACGTAAAATAAATAGCTAAAAATATATATATAATTATAATTAAAGAAATTTCAAATAACTATAGTTGTCGTCTACTCACAATCCTTGAGATGATCTCACTGTACACCTCGACCTGAAACTTCGGGATCCACAGGTGACGTCGGATCTACGTGGCCTAGAGATTAACAATAATTAGTATCTATACATGCTCAAAGCATTACACAATTTTGAATGCAACTTAAGTCCCATTAATCTACCCCATAGTCAATACTAATTTCTCATACTCAAAACAACATATCCTTAATTTTTAATACCATATCCATAATCATTTTCTCCATAATTCAACTCCATAATCATGTCCTTATCAAATTCCTTTCTAGTATTCCATGCCTTATAGATTTTCATAATCCATAACCATCCTTTAGTACTATATTTCTCTTAAGCAATAAATTCCTTAATATCAAGTTAGATTAGAAAATCATAACTTGAGTTTGGTAAGGAATTTGGAAGTGATTCCAATTGGTTTATTTCAACCAATATGTCTAATTTATGAAGAAAATAACTAACTTATACAATTAGAACAAAATTTTGATCAAATTTGATAAATCCCGAAACTATGCTGAAACAGGGGTCAACACAGAGAACAGCCAACTTCACCGAATTTTATCTTTTTAACCGCTTATCGGTTTTGGGTGATTCAAAAACCAAAATTCTCATATTGACGTATAGTTTCTAGGAAAAATATCAAAAAAATACAAACCATGATATGCCGAACCCAGAAAATCCGAACAGCAAGCATGCTCAACTTCCCCTGTTTTGCTTTTTCTTCTCATTTTCTTGTTCATGCTTTCAAATCCTTTTAATTCTTACCAAGTTGAGTAAAATTCATACTTAATAGATGGATTTCAGACCTTAACATTTTTATGGAGCTAAGATCTTAGCATGCTCAAGTAGAATATCTAAAGAAAAGGAAGAATTTATCAAGAAACTAACCTTGGATGTAATTATTGTTGAGATTTTGGTGGAGTTCTTGAAGAGAAATGTTGGAGGAGATGAAAAGAATTTGAGAGGGGAGGGTGGCCGGCTAGCTCATAAGGAAATGAAGAAAATTTTCTAGAAATTTCAAGATAATAAGATGACTAAAAGATATTTTTTAACTTTTGGTATAATTGCCCATTGGTCCCTCAACTTTTATAAATAACCATTAAGCCCCTAAACTTTTTAATAAGTTCAATTTGATCCTTTCTTCTTTTATTTCCTTCACTTATAACTTCTTACAAATTTCCAAGTTTGTCCTTAAAATTTTCGGAATTTAACTTTACATGATTATACGTAACCTCGGTTGTTACAACATAGATATATTACAATTAATTAAAACATTACAATTAAATTGATATATAACAATTACATAGATATATTACAATTACATAGATACATTACAAATACATACATATATTACAATTACATAAATACATTAAAATTACACAAATATATTATAATTACTTAGATATATTACAATTACATAGATATATTATAATTACATAGATATATTACAATAACATAGATGTATTACATAGATGTATTACAATTACATAGATATATTCCATAAATATGTGTAATTACAATTACAATTGCAATTACACAAATATATCTATGGTAAATATTAGATATATTACAATTACTGAAAATATTTATGTAATATATCTAGGTAATTGTAATATATATATATATATAATTACTGAAATATTACAATTACATAGATATATTATATTAGATATATTATAATTACATAAATATATTACAATTACATAAAACATTAGACTTACATAGATATATCTATGTAATTGTAATTAATAGAATTGTAATATATTTACATAGATATATTACAATTACATTGAAATTTAGAATTACATATGTAATAGTATATCTATGTAATTGTAATATATTAGTTATTGTATATTAAATATGTCATTGTTATATATCTATGTAATAGTAATATATCTATGTAATAGTAATATATCTATGTAATTGTATTATATTACATGTAATAGTAATATATCTATGTAATTATAATATATCTATGTAATAGTAATGTATCTACGTAATTATAATATATATATGTAATTGTAATGTATTTATTTAATTGTAATATATCTATGTAGTAGTAATGTATCTATGTAATTGTAATTTTAATATATCTATGTAATTATAATACATCTATGTAATATATCTATGTTATTGTAATATATCTATGTAATTATAATATATCTATGTAATTTTAATATATCTATGTAATTGTAATATATTTGTGTAATTGTAATATATTTATGTAATTATAATATATCTATGTAATTGTAATACAACTATCCAATTATAATTACATTAATCATATGTAATATATCTATGTAATTGTAATTGTAATATATACATTTCATTAATCATATGTAATATATCTATGCAATTGTAATATATTACATGTAATAGTAATATATCTATGTAAATGTAATTATAATATATACATAAAAATATCTATGTATCTATGTAATTGTAATTGTAATATATCTATGTAATTGTAATGTATCTATGTAATTGTAATATATCTATGTAATTGTAATATATTTGTGTAATTGTAATATATTTATGTAATTGTAATATATTAATGTAATTGTAATACAACTATGCAATTATAATTACATTAATCATATGTAATATATCTATGTAATTAAAATATATCTACGTAATTGTAATCTGTAATATATCTATGTAATTCTAATATATCTATATAATTATAATATATACATATATTTATGTAATATATGTAATATATCTATGTAATTGTAATATATACATAAATATATTTGTGTAATTGTAATATATTACAATTACATAGATATATTACAATTACATAAATGGAATTATAATATATCTATGTAATTGTAATATATCTATATAATCGTAATTATGTGATTGTAATATATGTAATATATCTATTACATAGATATATTACTATAACATAGATATATATTTGTGTAATTGTAATTGTAATATATACATATATTTATGTAATATATGTCGTCGCAACCTAAAAAAAATAACGACGAGTCTCATCGCAAGACTTTATTATTCGTTAAGCGTGACATTTAAAAAAAAAAAAACCGAGGAAAAGTCGACTTAATTCCTCTAGAAATGAAGGTTTTGAAAATGACCTTAAAAAAGACATGGAGTCGCCACCAATCTTTTTTAGCTAGGTGTGATCGGCCACCTATTAAAACCGGTTTTATAAAATATTTTAAAAATTAATTAAAACATTTTAAAAACCAATTTCAAGTCTGCGTTTTAAACCAGAGAAATCAAAGAAGCGGGTTCGGGAGTCGGTTACGTGCAGGGAAGGATTAGCACCCCCACAACGCCCGTATAAATCGGTACCTTATTAATCGTGTGTTATCTCAAGTCTCGGTAAAAGTTGGTTTTAAATTTAGTATTTCAAGTTAATTCCCAATTTAAAAAAAAAATTCCATTTTTTATTGAAAATGATCCGGAATTTATAAATTCAAAATTTTCCTATATTCCCCAACAAACGTGGCAAAATATAGAAATTTTTATTAGTTTTGGAAAACTTTCCGAATCATTCTCTTTTTTGAAAGAAAGATATTCCTTTATTAATGATAATTGATGATATTCCCTCCAGCAAACCCGGTAGAGAACTCATGAATTATTTTAACTCGGGAATATCTTTATATTTTTTATTGAAAACCATTATCTTTTTGAAAACATTTAAAATAAATGAATATGTATATGCATGACATAAATAAAATGACATAGCAAAATCTAAATAACATAATGCAACCTAAATGACATGGCAAACATGAATGGTATGGCATATAATTTAAATGACATGGAATAAAATAATGCTATCATATAATATGCATGAAAATAAAAATGCAATGCATGAAATGTATTTTTTTTCCTTTTATTAAGGAAATCCGTATATCTAAAAAGATATCCGGCTACCTTAGGAAAATATGTCAAATTAAATATTCTAAAACCAAAATACTTTGTGGTTGTTTGAAAACAATTTTGAGAAGCTTGAATAAAAACTGGGCTAAAATTTTTTTAAATGGCTCTAATTTCCTAAGTTTAAAAATCCGGACTTGACTACCCTTAACCCGAGACTTGAAAAACCATTTTTAGAGTTTAAAAAGGCTTAGAAACTACCCTAAGTCAGTAGCTAACCCTCCTAATCAGCCCACTCTAAGTAAATTAACCAAAACAGAAAAATGGTTTCTCTTTAAATTCAATTCTGACTCCACTGTCCAGTTTTAATCCACGATTTTTTACCCTATTTTTAAAAATTCCAAAAATTCTGAAAAAAAATACTGGAGACTCAGGACATGTAAAACTACACGAGAAAAAATCGGCTTAATTTTCGAATCAAAGATGAATTCCCAGAAAAATCAGAGATATATGAGTTTTTTGGAGGAGAAAAAAAACTGCTTTGTTTTTCTTTAAATTCAATTCTGACTCCACTGTCCAGTTTTAATCCACGATTTTTTACCCTATTTCTAAAAATTCCAAAAATTCTGAAAAAATTACTGGAGACTCAGGACATGTAAAACTACACGATAAAAAATCGGCTTAATTTGCTGATCAAAAATGAATTCCCAGAAAAATCAGAGATGTACGAGTTTTTGGAGGAGAAAAAACTGCTTTGTTTTTCTTTAAATTCAATTCTGACTCCACTGTCCAGTTTTAATCCACGATTGTTTACCCTATTTCTAAAAATTCCAAAAATTCTGAAAAAATTACTGGAGACTCAGGACATGTAAAACTACACGATAAAAAATCGGCTTAATTTTCTGATCAAAGATGAATTCCCAGAAAAATCAGAGATGTACGAGTTTTTGGAGGAGAAAAAACTGTTTTGCCAGCACATTTTTTGTCTTTGATAAAATCATTTAAAAATCAAAGTAAAAATATTTGAAACTCATAAAATGACTTGAAAGCAGTAGCTAGGACTTTTTGAAAGTTAGATAAAAAATGGCTAAGTAAAAAAAAATCACAAAGGTAGAATAATCAACTTGACAAACTTAATTTTCCACAAGTGTGCTCAAGAGAGCATGACTTTGAACCATCAATTGGCTCAAATCATTATTCAAGTGGTATGAACATGAAATGCATGAAATAATGCAGCAAACATAATGCATGAAATGCATGGATTTAAAACTAAATATAAGGAAAATGCATGACATAAATAATATGGCCTAGACCTAACATGAACTTGCATGGCAATAAATGCAACCTAGACCTAAGATATGCATGGCATTTTCACAAACACAAGGCATGCTTAATTCAAAAATCCAACCAAATATCATGCAAATGCAAAAACCTAACAACTAGCATGACAAAAATACAACACACAATGCAAAACACATGGAGTAGCCAAATGGCCTCAAGCTCCAACAAGCATGGCATTTTCACAAACACTTGGTATGCTAGCATGAAAAACTAAGTCATAACACAAAAATCACACAAGCATTTTCACAAACACCTAATATACCAAATCTAAAACATGCTCACTAAGATATAAAACAAGAATCATGCAAAGAATCACACAAGCATTTTCACAAACACTTAATATGCTAACTCTAAAACATGCTCAAATTTAAACAACATGAAAACAGAAAATTAAAAATGCAAAAATATGATATCTAAGACATAAATGGCAACAAACAAAGCAACCAAATTAAATATAACTTAAGAACATGAAATAACATAACACTTAAAACATCAAAAACAAAGAAAATAGCATAAACAATATGGTAAAATGAATTGAAACAACAACTTAAAATAAATAATGTAGGCCATTTGGCCATGGTGAGTTTATTGTAAAAAAAAATGTAAAAAAAATACTTAAGAAAGGAAATGAAGGAAGAACAAGAAATATTATTTTAAAATGAAAACTCACCAAGTAGAGATTAAAATAGCAAAAAACAAGAATAGAAAATGAAAGTGCAAGAGTTGGTGCTCAAGAGCAACCTCAAGAAGCTAATATTTCAAGCTTTTCTCTTCAAACTTTCCTTTTTTTCTAAACTTTTCTTTTTTTGCTCTCAACCAAGAAGATAAAAACTAAGAAAAACTAAGAGAAATCAGCCAAAATGGAAAAGAAGAAACCAAAATCTGCCTCCCCCCCCCCTTAGGGCTAGCCTTAATGCATGGTTATATAGCCTCCAAGATGTTGTCATTTTTGTGTAACCTAATTTCCATCAAATGGCCAATAATTCAAGATGAAAAGTCATGAAATTACCACCTTTAGATTAGCATCTCAGCCCTCTCAAATTACAGCTATGCAAAAATAATGTTGACATCTTTCTTAACCTATGTGGTTTAATCACCATGGCTTGATCAAAGAGAATGGTTAACTAACTCTTGATTTTTAACCACTTGATTAAAAAAAAAATTAGAAGCTTCCTCCTTTCTTTGGGCTTGGGTATGCCAGCACATCTTTTTTCCAGCCCAACTCTGATTTTTTGAAGAGCCAAAAAAAGCCCTTTTCGGTTGCTTGGGTGAAATGACCATTTTGCCCCCCGGATGCAAGTAAATATCAAACGGACTCCAAATTCAGTTTTTCTTTTTTTAATACTTCCAAAATAATAAAATATTGAGTTCTGGAAGTTTTCAAAATTATCCGAGTCCGTTTGCTATTTATTTGGATTTTTTCTTCCCAAAAATGCCCTTTTATGCCCCTACATTTTACCATTTTTTAAACGAGCTCCAAATCAAGATTTTTCTTCACCAATCTCTTCAAAATAATTAAAAAGTGTGATCTGGAAGTTTTCATAATTTTTGGAGCTCATTTGGTATTTTTTCGGGATTTATCGGCTTGAATTACTGCATAGGAGGCCCGGGATTTGGCCATTTTGTAAACGAACTCGGAATCAAGATTTTCTTTCGCCAATCTCTTCCAAATAATTTAAAAATGAGATTTTCCAAATTTCAGAATTTTTGGAGTCCATTTACTATTTTTCCGGGATTTTCCTTTTTGAATTACTGCATAAGAAGCTCGGGATTTGGCCATTTTGCAAACGAACTCGGAATCAAGATTTTCTTTCGCCAATCTCCTTCAAATGATTTAAGAATGAGATTGACAAATTTTCCATAATTTTCGGAGTCCATTTGCTATTTTTCCCAAATTTTTCCAATTTTGCCCTTTTACTTCCGAAACCCGGTTTTGCTCAAAACAAATCCGATTTTCAGATTTTCTTCAATCTGAGCCTTGGGCCATCCTTTTTAATCATTCCTCATCCATTGGGGGCTTTGGTCTTACCAAGTCGGGCCATTTCTGTGATTCTTCCCGATTTCACCGAAATCCACTAAAAACCCTAATTCTCGGTTTTCTCCCGGATTGACTTTTCTTTCGGTTTTTCTTGCAAGTGACTTCTCCATTACCCGTAGTCAGTGCTTATCTTTCATTTGGAACCTTCAATTTCGACCAGTTTGATCGTTTAAGCACTTTTCCCCAAATTTCTCGGATTAGGGTTTCTTTTCTACTGAATCTCCAAATCCCAACTTCCGAACTCCATATCTTTCAATGTAGACCTCGGATTATCAAAATTCTTTCTCCATTTTTCAATTGAACTTAAAATCTTGATTTTGAAAGTGGGTTGACTTTTTCAGTAGTTGACTTTCTGGGGTTGACTTTTTCGGGGTTGACTTTTTCGGGGTTGACTTTTTTTTTCAAGTTTGACTTTTTATGCTCACCCTCTTAAACTAAGTCTCGGAGTACCACCTGCAGGATGAAAACTGTAACACCCTGTCCGGATAATCTACCTAAAATCCGGCAGAGTTTCCTTTCTATCTCAACGATAATCCTCCTGCAAATAACACTTAATTCATATCCTCAACCAGCAATATTCCTCAATACTATTATCACATATATCCATATATATTCAAAAAAATTTCCATGATCAATTTATGCTCAAATCAAAACATATTGATCTATTGTCTCATATCTTCAAATATATACAATATATCCAAAAGTAAACCTATCTCAGCAAGGTTTACTAGATAAAAACATCAAAAGATCAAGACTTCAATAAATTTTTACTATGATGCCCACCACGTCACAATACTATTTGAAGCAGAGAATAGAGGAAGGTTGCAATCCCAACACCTAACTATCACCTGAAAATGAGAATATGAAATGGTGAGATATATGAATATCTCAGTGAGTAAACAACTTTTAAAGCGTGTGAAAACTATAATGGTAGTCTGTAGAGCATAATTTACATTTTCAAAATAAATAATAGTAAAATCATAATAACTAATTCAAAGGCGTAGCAAAGTTTTCAAATGTATAACAATATTATAATATTAAATCAATGTATAAAATCTGTAAAGTAAATCAAGTTTCGTATAATTGGGCTCCAACTCCTTTAAAACATAATAGACGTTTTCAAAATAAATAATAGTAAAACCATAATGAGTAATTCAAAGACGTAGCAAAGTTTTCAATTGCATAACAATATTATAATATTAAATCAATGTATAAAATCTGTGAAGTAATTCAAGTTACGTATAATTGGGCTCCAACTTTCTGTCGTGCACAAGAGTACATCGATGAAATAACCAGGCAATATCCATGTAGGCATACTAGTAGCCGGCCCCAAAGGCCAATACCACCATAGGACGCCCCAAAGGCATATGTGTCTCTATGATGTGCCCCCAAAAGGCAAATATAACGGGATAGGGACTCTGGAGGTGGCTCCCACCACAAAGGCGTAGCACGCAGCTCCCATACCCCAGTATAATATCACGGAATGGGGACTCTGGAGGTGGCTCCCGCCACAAAGGCGTAGCACGCAGCTCCCGTATTCCGGTCTAATATCACGGAATGGGGACTCTGGAGGTGGCTCCCGCCACAAAGGCGTAGCACGCAGCTCCCGTATTCCGGTCAAGGAAATAATCTCATACATTAAGTCAGGTGGAGCCAAAACCATGTACGTCAAATTCTATGTAAAATCATATTTCATAAAATCTACCAACTTACTCGATATAATATTTCTTGAAATAAAACTACTTTAATAACAAATCAATTTATATAATTAAATATCGTATATACCTTTAATGCATAAAATAAATATCATGCTAAAAATATATATATATATATAATTATAATTAAAGAAATTTCATATAACTGTAGTTGTCGTCTACTCACAATCCTTGAGATGATCTCACTGTACACCTCGACCTGAAACTTCGGGATCCATAGGTGACGTCGGATCTACGTGGCCTAGAGATTAACAATAATTAGTATCTATACATGCTCAAAGCATTACACAATTTTGAATGCAACTTAAGTCTCATAATCTTCCCTCAAGGTCAATACTAATTCCTCATACTCAAAACAACATATCCCAAATTTTTAATATCATTTCCATAATCATTTTCTCCAAATATTCAACTCCATATTCATGTCCTTATCAAATTCCTTTCTAGTACTCCATGCCTTAGAGATTTTCATAATCCATAACCATCATTTAGTACTATATTTCTCTTAAGCAATAAATTCCTTAATATCAAGTTAGATTAGAAAATCATAACTTGAGTTTGGTACCAATAAGTCTAATTTATGAAGAAAATAACTAACTTATACAATTAGAACAAGATTTTGATCAAATTTGATAAAACCCGAAACTATGCTGAAACAGGGGTCACACTGAACAGTCAACTTCACCGAATTTTATCTTTTTAACCGCTTATCGGTTTTGAGTGATTCAAAGTCTAAAATTCTTGTATTGAAGTCTAGTTTCTAGGAAAAATATCAAAAAAATATAAACCCAACTGTGCCGAACCCAGAAAATCCGAACAGCAAGCATGCTCAGAAAACAGTGGTCACACTGAACAGCCAACTTCACCGAATTTTATCTTTTTAACCGCTTATCGGTTTTGTTTGATTCAAAGACCAAAATTCTCGTAGTGAAGTCTAGTTTATAGAAAAAATATCAAACAAATATAAACCCAACTGTACCGAACCCATAAAATCCGAACAGCAAGCATGCTCAGATTCCCCTGTTTTGCTTTTTCTTCCCATTTTCTTGTTCATGCTTTCAAATCCTTTTAATTCTTACCAAAAATGAGTAAAATTCATACTTAATAGATGTATTTCAGACCTTAACATGTTTATGGAGCAAAGATCTTAGCATGCTCAAGTAGAATATCTAAAGAAAATGAAGAATTTATCAAGAAACTAACCTTGGTTGTAATTGTTGTTGAGATTTTGGTGGAGTTCTTGAAGAGAAATGGAGGAGATGAAGAAATTGGAGAGGGGAGGCTGCCGGCTGCTCATTTAGCAAATGAAGATACCTTGTGTTTTCGGGAGATCAATTGAACATAAGGGATATTTTTTTATTTTTGGGATAATTGCATATTGGTCCCTCAACTTTTTATAAATAACCATTAAGCCCCTAAACTTTTTTAATATGTTCATTTTGATCCTTTCTTCTTTTATTTCCTTCACTTATAACTTCTTACCAATTTCCAAGTTTGTCCTTAAAATTTTCGGGATTTAACTTTACATAATTATACGTAACCATTGGTTGTTACAACTTACCCCCCTTAGAAAAATTTCGTCCTCGAAATTTACTTACCAACTTGATTGAACAAGTGAGAATATTGAGTCCGCATATCTTCGTCTCTTTTCCATATAGCTTCTTCATATGAATGATTCCTCCAAAGAACTTTCACTAATGGAATAGTCTTAGTCCTTAGAACTTGATCCCTTCTATCCAAAATCTCAACCGGCTGCTCTTCATAAGTTAAGTTTTCCTCAATTTCCATAGGCAAATCCTTCAATATATGTGAAGAATCAAAAATGTACTTTCAGAGCATAGAAACATGGAACCCATTATGAATTCGTGACAATTCTTCTGGTAAGGACAATCTTTAAGCAACTGGGCCAATCCGTTCAATGATCTCATACGGCCCTATATATCGAGGACCCAACTTTTCTCGTCTTCCAAACCGGATTACTCCCTTCCAAGGAGTCACTTTCAAAAATATCATATCACCAACTTCAAACTCTAAATCTTTTCTTCAATTATCTGCATAGCTCTTTTGTCGATCTTGAGCTATTTTTTATCTTTTCCCAATTTACCTTAACTTTGTCTGCAGTCATCATAACAATTTTTGGACCTAGTAATTTCCTTTCATATGTATCATCCCAACACACCGGAGTTCTGCACTTCCTTCCATACAAAGCTTCAAATTGAGCCATGTCGATGCTGGACTGATAACTATTGTTATATGCAAACTCTGCTAGGAGCAAGTGTTCATCCCAGTTTCCTTTGAATTCCATAATACAAGATCTGAGCATATCTTCCAAAATTTGAATTTTCCTTCAGATTGTCCATCTGTCTGAGGATGAAAAGCAGTACTGAACTTGAGTTTAGTACCCATAGCATTCTGCAAACTTGGCCAGAAGCGAGATGTGAATCGGGGGTCTCGATCAAATACAATCGATACTGGGGCACCATGTAACCTAACAATTTCGTTCACATAAAGTTTAGCCAGTCTTTCCATGGAAAAAGTCTTCTTGACTGGCAAAAGGTGAGCTGATTTTGTCAAACGATCAACAATCACCCAAATGCTATCATAACCAGACTGTGTTCTTGGCAATCCCGAAATGAAATCCATAGCAATATCTTCCCACTTCCATTGAGGAATAGGTAGGGGTTTCAATTTCCCAGAAGGTTTTTGATGCTCGGCTTTAATTTGTTGGCATACCAAGCATCTAGAAACAAACTCAGCTATGTCCCATTTCATACCTTGCCACCAATAATGTTCTCTTAAGGTTCGATACATCTTCACACTACCAGGATGTAACGCGTATGGTGCATTATGAGCTTCCTCCAAAATCACCTTCCGGAGTTCTTCATCCTGAGGCACACAAAGCCTATTTTTTTCATTATCAGTACATCCTCATCTTTTATTTCAAAGTCAGTCCTCACACCATCCCTTACTTCTTGCTTTAACTTTACCAGCATAGGGTCATTATTCTGTGCTTCACGTATCCAATCAATATGAATCGGTTTAACCTTCAAGTGGGTTATCAGGAGATTATTCTCAATAATCATCAATTCTAAAGGTAAAGACTTCAACTCATTTTTGTAAGGGTTTCTGAATTGCTCGGATATGAGCAAGAGAACTAGAAGACTTTCTACTAAGAGCATCGGCCACTACATTGGCCTTTCTTGGGTGATAATCAATTACACAGTCACAATCTTTTATCAATTCCAACCATCTCCGTTGCCTCAAATTTAATTCTTTCTGATCCATCATATATTTCAAACTCTTATGATCAGTGTAGATTGTACATTTTTCTCCAAATAAATAATGCCTCCAAATTTTCAGTGCAAACACCACTGCCGCCAACTCCAAATCATGAGTGGGATAGTTTTGCTCATGCTGTTTCAGTTGTCGAGAAGCATAAGCTATCACCTTCCCATGTTGCATCAAAACGCAACCCAACCCTCGCCTCGAGGCATCACTGTATACCACAAAGCTTCCAGTCCCTGATGGTAGTGTAAGAACTGGTGCTGTGGTCAATCTACGCTTGAGCTCTTGGAAAGCTTGCTCATATTCGTCAGTCCACTCAAACTTAGCATGCTTCCTTGTTAGTTTTAACAAATGAGAGGCAATCATGGAAAATCCTTCCACGAATAATCGATAGTACCCTGCCAATCCGAGAAAGCTCCTAACTTCTGTGACATTAGTGGGTCTTTTCCAAGCAACTACAGTTTCTATCTTTTGTGGATCCACAAAAATCCCTTTCTTAGATTTCACACTTGGAAAATTTAGCATAAAGTTACTTTTCACGCATAGTCTGCAACACCGTTCTCAAATGGCTTACATGATCATCCTTATTCCTGGAATAAACTAGGATGTCATTGATGAAAACAATAACAAACTTATCTAAGTAGGGCCGAAACACCCTATTCATCAAATCCATAAAGACTGCAGGTGCATTAGTTAGCCGAAAAGGCATAACTAAGAATTCATAATGACCATATCGAGTTCTAAAAGCAATCTTTTGAATATCAGATTCTTTAATCTTCAATTGATGATAACCCGATCTTAGGTCTATTTTGGAGAACAAACTTGCACCTTGCAACTGATCAAACAAGTCATCAATCCTTGGCAAAGGATACTTATTCTTAATGGTGACCTTGTTCAGTTGCCGGTAGTCGATACATAATTGTAAAGATCCATCCTTTTTCTTTACAAATAAAACCGGTGCTCCCCATCGTGAAGTACTAGGCCGAATGAAACCTCTGTCAACTAGGTCTTGCAACTCACTTTCAATTCCTTTAGCTCCGAAGGTGCCATTCTTTAGGGTGCCTAAGAAATAGGAGCACTGCCAGGGATTAAGTCGACAGTAAACTCCAATTCCCTGTCAGGGGGTAAACCAACCAATTTTTTTTTTTTTTAAAAGATCTCAGGAAACTCTTTGACCACACGTATAGTTTCCAACTTTGCCTCATGTATATCCTGGTTAATCACAAAAGCAAGGTATCTGAATACCCTTTCTGCAAGTATCTATTGGCTGCCATCTTAGAGATAAGGCAAGAAGGTAAAACTTTCATTTCTCCTTGAAAGGTAAACTCTAAGTCTCCCGACTTCTTAAAAGTCACAGTTTTGAAAAAAAAACAATCTATTACTGCATTGTTTGCTACTATCGATGGAGAAAATTCTGATAGTTCACTGAATTTTTGCTCATACTCTACTACTGACATACCACCCTGTTTTAAATTCATAAACTCAGTCCATTTCTTTTCCCGCAAGGCCTGAGAATAGTATTTTTCTTCAAACTCTCTTCGAAATTCTGCCCAGGTTATGGCAGGACGTCCAGCATACCTTTGCACTGTAGTTTTCCACCATGTGTGTGCATGATCCTCCAAAAATTACACCGCACATGGTAACTTCATAGGCTCGGGAATCTGAAGAGTAATGGAAGTAGTCTCAAATTTTTGTAGCCATGACCAGGCTAAATCTGATTCCAAAGACCCCGTGAAAATCTTGCAACCCATATTCTTCAAATCTTTACAGTAATCAACTATCCCCTTTTCAGCAGGGGCAGTCAAAGCGGGAATTACTCTTGCCAAGGCCGCAACTGCCTCAGCTAAATTACGATCAGCTGCTAGAGGTGCCGCTCAAGGTGCATCAACTGAAGATGAACCAGCAGCTGAAGCTTGTTCTCCAATTTGCTCATCAATATCCACATTTCTATTCCTATCCCTATTTTGGGCTAGGGGATTGATTCTAAGCCTTCCTCTTCGACGTGGTGGCATCGTGTCTGATTTCCTACGCAAGTGACAATATTTTAATACTTCCACAAATAGTTTCTAAGTCTACAGGACCTATAACCTTGCTCTGATACCAAATTGTAACACCCTGTCCGGATAATCTACCTAAAATCCGGCAGAGTTTCCTTTCTATCTCAACGATAATCCTCCTGCAAATAACACTTAATTCATATCCTCAACCAGCAATATTCCTCAATACTATTATCACATATATCCATATATATTCAAAAAAATTTCCATGATCAATTTATGCTCAAATCAAAACATATTGATCTATTGTCTCATATCTTCAAATATATACAATATATCCAAAAGTAAACCTATCTCAGCAAGGTTTACTAGATAAAAACATCAAAAGATCAAGACTTCAATAAATTTTTACTATGATGCCCACCACGTCACAATACTATTTGAAGCAGAGAATAGAGGAAGGTTGCAATCCCAACACCTAACTATCACCTGAAAATGAGAATATGAAATGGTGAGATATATGAATATCTCAGTGAGTAAACAACTTTTAAAGCGTGTGAAAACTATAATGGTAGTCTGTAGAGCATAATTTACATTTTCAAAATAAATAATAGTAAAATCATAATAACTAATTCAAAGGCGTAGCAAAGTTTTCAAATGTATAACAATATTATAATATTAAATCAATGTATAAAATCTGTAAAGTAAATCAAGTTTCGTATAATTGGGCTCCAACTCCTTTAAAACATAATAGACGTTTTCAAAATAAATAATAGTAAAACCATAATGAGTAATTCAAAGACGTAGCAAAGTTTTCAATTGCATAACAATATTATAATATTAAATCAATGTATAAAATCTGTGAAGTAATTCAAGTTACGTATAATTGGGCTCCAACTTTCTGTCGTGCACAAGAGTACATCCATGAAATAACCAGGCAATATCCATGTAGGCATACTAGTAGCCGGCCCCAAAGGCCAATACCACCATAGGACGCCCCAAAGGCATATGTGTCTCTATGATGTGCCCCCAAAAGGCAAATATAACGGGATAGGGACTCTGGAGGTGGCTCCCACCACAAAGGCGTAGCACGCAGCTCCCATACCCCAGTATAATATCACGGAATGGGGACTCTGGAGGTGGCTCCCGCCACAAAGGCGTAGCACGCAGCTCCCGTATTCCGGTCTAATATCACGGAATGGGGACTCTGGAGGTGGCTCCCGCCACAAAGGCGTAGCACGCAGCTCCCGTATTCCGGTCAAGGAAATAATCTCATACATTAAGTCAGGTGGAGCCAAAACCATGTACGTCAAATTCTATGTAAAATCATATTTCATAAAATCTACCAACTTACTCGATATAATATTTCTTGAAATAAAACTACTTTAATAACAAATCAATTTATATAATTAAATATCGTATATACCTTTAATGCATAAAATAAATATCATGCTAAAAATATATATATATATAATTATAATTAAAGAAATTTCATATAACTGTAGTTGTCGTCTACTCACAATCCTTGAGATGATCTCACTGTACACCTCGACCTGAAACTTCGGGATCCATAGGTGACGTCGGATCTACGTGGCCTAGAGATTAACAATAATTAGTATCTATACATGCTCAAAGCATTACACAATTTTGAATGCAACTTAAGTCTCATAATCTTCCCTCAAGGTCAATACTAATTCCTCATACTCAAAACAACATATCCCAAATTTTTAATATCATTTCCATAATCATTTTCTCCAAATATTCAACTCCATATTCATGTCCTTATCAAATTCCTTTCTAGTACTCCATGCCTTAGAGATTTTCATAATCCATAACCATCATTTAGTACTATATTTCTCTTAAGCAATAAATTCCTTAATATCAAGTTAGATTAGAAAATCATAACTTGAGTTTGGTACCAATAAGTCTAATTTATGAAGAAAATAACTAACTTATACAATTAGAACAAGATTTTGATCAAATTTGATAAAACCCGAAACTATGCTGAAACAGGGGTCACACTGAACAGTCAACTTCACCGAATTTTATCTTTTTAACCGCTTATCGGTTTTGAGTGATTCAAAGACTAAAATTCTTGTATTGAAGTCTAGTTTCTAGGAAAAATATCAAAAAAATATAAACCCAACTGTGCCGAACCCAGAAAATCCGAACAGCAAGCATGCTCAGAAAACAGTGGTCACACTGAACAGCCAACTTCACCGAATTTTATCTTTTTAACCGCTTATCGGTTTTGTTTGATTCAAAGACCAAAATTCTCGTAGTGAAGTCTAGTTTATAGAAAAAATATCAAACAAATATAAACCCAACTGTACCGAACCCATAAAATCCGAACAGCAAGCATGCTCAGATTCCCCTGTTTTGCTTTTTCTTCCCATTTTCTTGTTCATGCTTTCAAATCCTTTTAATTCTTACCAAAAATGAGTAAAATTCATACTTAATAGATGTATTTCAGACCTTAACATGTTTATGGAGCAAAGATCTTAGCATGCTCAAGTAGAATATCTAAAGAAAATGAAGAATTTATCAAGAAACTAACCTTGGTTGTAATTGTTGTTGAGATTTTGGTGGAGTTCTTGAAGAGAAATGGAGGAGATGAAGAAATTGGAGAGGGGAGGCTGCCGGCTGCTCATTTAGCAAATGAAGATACCTTGTGTTTTCGGGAGATCAATTGAACATAAGGGATATTTTTTTATTTTTGGGATAATTGCATATTGGTCCCTCAACTTTTTATAAATAACCATTAAGCCCCTAAACTTTTTTAATATGTTCATTTTGATCCTTTCTTCTTTTATTTCCTTCACTTATAACTTCTTACCAATTTCCAAGTTTGTCCTTAAAATTTTCGGGATTTAACTTTACATAATTATACGTAACCTCGGTTGTTACAAAAACAGTCTTTTTATACTCGGAAACATCAATATGGGAAGAAAGCATACCTGTTTAGTGGCCCGGACAAAATTAGGTGTCTACATATGTAATATATCTATGTAATTGTAATATATATAATATATCTATGTAATCGTAATTATGTGATTGTAATATATGTAATATATATATTACATAGATATATTACTATAACATAGATATATATTACAATAACATAATAGATCTATGTAATTGTAATATATCTATGTAATATATATAATATATCTATTACATAGATATATTACTATAACAAGATATATATTTGTGTAATTGTAATTGTAATATATACATATATTTATGTAATATATGTAATATATCTATGTATATATTACAATTACATAGATATATTACAATTACATAGATATATTATAATTCTATTTATGTAATCGTAATATATGTATGTAATTGTAATATATACATATTTTTATATATTACAATTACATATATATATATATATATATATATTACAATTACAAAGATATATTACAATTACATAGATATATTACAATTACATTGATAAATTACAATAACATAGATATATTACAATTACATACATATATTACAGTTACATAGATATATATTAGAATTACATAGATATATATTAGAATTACATAGCTATATTACTATAACATAGATATATATTAGAATTGCATATATATATATTACAATTACAAAGATATATTACAATTACATACATATGTAACAATTACATACATATATTACGATAACATAGATATATATATATATATTACAATTACATAAATAGAATTATAATATATCTATGTAATTGTAATATTTCTATGTAATTGTAATTGTAATTGTAATATATTTATGTAATTGTAATATATTTATGTAATTGTAATATATATAGTAATATTATCTATGTAATTGTAATATCTAGTGTTTTCAGAAACAGTAATGTAATTTACATAGATATATTACAAATATATTACAATTACATAAATACAATTATACAAATATATTACAATTACATAGATATATTACATTAACACTATTACATAGATATAGTACAATTACATAGATATATTGTAATTACACAAATATATTACAATTACATAGATATATTGTAATTACACAAATATATTACAATTACATAGATATTACATGTATATATTAAAATTACTGAAAACATTAGAAATTACATGTATACATTATAATTACTATTAGATACATTACGTAAACATTAGATATTACATGTATATATTAGAATTACTGATATAATATATTTATGTAATTGTCATATATCTATGTAATTGTAATATATTTGTGTAATTGTAATATATCTATATAATTCTAATGTATACATGTAATATCTAATATATATTTGTAATTGTAATATATTTGTATTCAGTAATTACATAAATATATTATAATTACTGAAAACTTACTTTTACATAGATATATTAGAATTACTGAAAATATTATATGACTATATATAATGTTTTCTGTAATTGTAATATATCTATGTAATTGTAAAATATTTATATAATTGTAATATATTTGTATAATATATCTATGTAATTGCATTTATTTATGTAATTGTAATATATCTATTTATTTGTAATATATGTATGTAATTGTAACATATTTGTGTATATATTACAATTACATACATTTATTACAATTACACAAATATATTACAATTACAATTACATAGATATTTATATTACAAAAATATATTACAAGTACATGGATATATTACAATTACATAGATATATTACTATTACATAGATATATTACAATTACATAGATACATTATAATTACATAGATTCATTACAATTATATATCTAAAGTTTTTAGTAACATAGTTACATTACAATTACATAGATACATTACAATTACACATTAGATATATTAAAATACATGTAATATATAATGTTTTCGAATTACATTGATATATTAGAATTACATAGATACATTGGATATATATATATATATTACAATTACAATTACATAGATATACTACAGTTACATAGATATATTACAATTATATAGATATATTAATAGATACATTACGATTACATAAATGCATTACAATTATATATATATATATATATATATATTACATAGATACATTACAATTTCATAGATATATTAAAACTACATAGATATATTATTACAATTATATAGATATATTATATTATATATTACAATTACATAGATACATTACAATTAGACATTAGATATATTAAAATACATGTAATATATAATGTTTTCGAATTACATTGATATATTCGAATTACATAGATATATTACAACTGCAAAGATATATTATCTTTGTAATTATATCTATGTAATTTTATGTAATATATGTAATATATCTATGTAATAGTAATATATCTATGTAATTGTAATAAATATATTTATGTAATTGTAATACATCTATGTAATTAAAATATATCTATGTAATTGTAATACATCTATGTAATTGAAATATATCTATATAATTGTAATATATCTATGTAATTGTAATATATATATGTAATATATCTATGTAATATCTATTACAATTACATAGATATATTACAATTGCATAAATATATTACAATAACATAGATATAGTATAATTACATAGATATATTAGAATTACATAGATACATAGATATTACATGTATATAATTACATAGATATATTACAATTACATAGATGTATTTCAATTACATAGATGTATTTTAATTACATAGATATATTACAATTACATATATATTACAATTACATAGATATATTACAATTACATTGATATATTACATAGATACATTACAATTACATAGATATATTACAATTACATAGATAATACAACAGTAGACACTCAATAGCAAAGAATACAAGCTAAGCAATAATGCAATAACATTAGGCACTCAATAACATTCTGTGAAATCCAAGCCAAGCTAAGCAAGAATGCAATATGTTCATCTATGGCAAATGGAAAATGAAAGAACAGGAAAATACAAAGTCACAATGTTTATAATCCAAATCCATTACATATAATTAAACTATTTTCTATAAAATTAAAAAATGTCCTCCCCATTATGTTCATATATGGGATCTTCTTCTACATGCTTATTCTCCATCTCTGGTGTGATGTCCACTCCTTCATCATCAGCTTCATTTCTAACCCAATTTGAAGCACTACGCATATCATCTAATTCATCATCATGCATTTCTCCATTCCCTTGCTCTCTATCGAAGGATAATAGATCACCCATATCAAATACATCCCTAAGTTTTGCATGCTTTTCAAGAACC
Organism: Fremontodendron californicum; assembly: GCA_030761205.1. Lineage (NCBI taxonomy): Eukaryota > Viridiplantae > Streptophyta > Magnoliopsida > Malvales > Malvaceae > Fremontodendron > Fremontodendron californicum. Next base: position 5,084,329 of record JAULJL010000047.1, read on the forward strand.
CAACCTTGATAACCTTCATCCTTAACATAGTATACTTTCTTAGCTTGTGATGCCAAAATAAAAGGATCATGAACCAAATTAGTTCCACTGTGGGCTAGATGTGAAAAATTCACAAGTGTGAAACCAAACTTATCTTTCTTGCAACCTCTATTGATATCAATCCAATCACATTTAAATAACACAATCTTAAATCTACCAGAATAATTCAACTGAATGAATCTGTTAAAGCCCCGTAATAATTAACTTCTCCTTCAATAGGTTGTGCATCTCTTGCACTTGCATAACTCTCTATTTTGGTTGTTACAACGACTCCACTATTTTGAGTTTTCAAGCATCTCTCATAATAGATATATCTATGTAATTGTAATATCTATTTGCCCCACCACTTGTTTAATTGTAATGTATCTATGTAATTGTATTAAAATGTAATTACATATATTTATGTAATTGTAATATATCTATGTAATTGTAATATAAATATACATGACCACAATTGCAAGCCAATGTTTTACCAGAAAAGAGGGTATGTGGAATGCTTACTTGAGATTATCTGGCCGTGGAAGGAGGGCTAGAGGCAGCTCTGTTGTATACTGAAAAATCAATTTTCTGCCAAAAAAGTAATGCAGATATAGGCAGCTCTGCTGTATACACAATTAGATTTAACACAATTCCCTGAAAATCAAGTAATGCAGCCATATCAGAAGCCCATATTGTACGCATAAAACAAACAATAAAACCAGAAGGACTGAAAAGACCAACATAGAAAGACAGGAATGCATTTTCAAATCCATATAACCATATCACAAACACTCATAAAAACAAAAACAAACTAAATGGAACAAAGGATTAGAAATAGCAGCAACAGTCAACATCAATAGGCACACTTGTAAAAGTTCTGATACATTTCAATCAGTCTCTTATATATAAAGCATTATCATCAAGAGAATTACCAAAAGTTCTGATACATTTCAATCAGTCTCTCCAATATAAAAAGCACACACTTGTAAACCATGAGATCACATGCATTGAATTCCTAAATGCTCTCAATCTAAATAACAATTCTCTCAACTGCATTTAGAATTTAAAGAAGGATGTCAACTGGAAGAATAAAAATACAAAATGACAATACACACTCAACCTTCAAACTTATAATACCTGACGATTAACGCCACAATCTGGCCTGAGCTCAGTTGCAGCTGATACAAATTCCTTTCCATACTTGGAAGTAAATAGCATTTGAACCTGCAGCAACTCTTGTAGATCGGCACATCTTGGTGCAGTAAAACAAATGCTACATATTGCTTCTTTCAAATTTATAGAACATTCCCTGAAAAATGATGGTTCTTCAAATTTTTATTCTACAAAATGCAGTGTGTTTTTAACTCTTTCTTTGAGCAACTTCAAAAATTATATAACTTATCAACTACTGTAAATGAAAGTGCCACTACTTATAACTATCACAATATTTTTAATGGCAAACAGCTACATAAGGAATATAGTTCCATATTCGTTCCCATACCTATAGTATGTTCTGGTGTTAGTACAGTCTTTAAAGATAGTAAATTGGATGAAAAATCACCTCCACTTAAATCAGGTGTCAAAATTGTAGTTGAAAACCTCCGACAAGCAAGGAAAGATGGACCACCCTACATCAAATATATGTAGCATAGGTTAATAAAATACAAAGAACAGCCAAGATAGAGAAGAAAACAATAGGTCAGCACGTTACATGCATAAACATGCAACATCACTAGACCAAAAAGACAAAGAGACTAGAAGAGGGTAGTAACAGATTGAAACGAGAATACAGAACTCTTATGATGTCTAGTTGTCTACTACGGGTATTCTGGCATGTTTATTTGCTCATTGTATATTTCTAGAAAGGAACATTTGGAACTCGAGCTCTCTTTGCTTCTGTCATTGATGCCTACTCTTTTAAATCTTTGCTTCTGAAGTTACTGTGATGGATCTCTAAATTTGGTAGAACTGCAAATTTGAAATTCAATTATATTAGATATATTACAATTACATTGATATATTAGAATTACATAGATACATTACAATTACATAGATATATTACAATTACATAGATATATTACAATTACGTAGATATATTACAACTATGCAATTATAATTACATAGATATATTACAATTACATAAATATATTACAATTACATAGATATATTACAATTACATATATATATATATATTACAGTTACATAGATATATTACAATTACATAGATATATTACATTGATACATTACAATTACATAGATATATTACAATTACATAAATATATTACATAGATACATTACAATTACATAGATACATTACATAAATATATTACAATTACATAGATATATTAGAATTACATAGATATATTACAATTACAATGATAAATTACATAGATTCATTACAATTACATAGATATACTTATGTAATTGTAATTATGTAATTGTAATATATATCTATCTAAATGTAATATATCTATGTTATTGTAATATATCTATGTAATTGTAATACATCTATGTAATTGTAATAATATATCTATGTAATTGTAATATTTCTATGTAATATATCTATTAAATTGTAATATATATATATATATGTAATTGTAATATATCTAAGTGATATATATTTATGTAATTGTAATATTACATTAACAATATTAAATATATTAGAATTACATAGATATATTAATATATCTATGTAATTGTAATCAATCTATGTAATATATCTATGTAATTGTAATATATCTATGTAATTTTAATATATCTCTGTAATTGTAATTATGTGACTGTAATATATGTAATATATCTATGTAATTAGATATCTATGTAATTGTAATATTACATAGATATATAGATATATTACAATATGTCGATTACATTGATATATTACAATTACATTGATAAGTATTACAATTACATAGACATAATATAATTACATAGATATATTACAATTACTTTGATATATTATAATTTTATACTACATAGATATATTAAAACTATTACATAAATACGTTACAATTACATAGATATATTACAATTATATAAATATTACATAAATATATTACAATTACGTAGATATATTACAATTACATAGATATATTAAAATACATTAGAATTACTGAAAACATTAGATAATATAATTACATAGATATATATATATATATTACAATTACATAGATATATTACATAGATACATTACAATTACATAGATATATTACAATTACATAGATATTACAATGACATAGATACATTACAATTATATAGATATATTACAATTACATAGATACATTATAATTACATAGATACATTACAATTACATAGATATATTACAATTACATAGATATATTACAATTACATAGATATATTAGAATTACATAGATACATAGATATTACATGTATATAATTACATAGATATATTACAATTACAGAGATACATTACAATTACATAGATATATTACAATTACATAGATATATTAAAATTACATAGATATATTACAATTACATAGATATATTACAATTACCTATATATATTACATAAATATATTACAATTACATAGATATATTACAATTGCATAGATATATTACAATTACATAGATATATTTCAATTACATAGATATATTAGAATTACATAGATACATAGATATTACATGTATATAATTACATAGATATATTACAATTACATAGATATATTACAATTACATAGACATATTACAATTACAATTACATATATATATATATTACATAAATATATTACAATTACATATATATATATATATATTACAATTACATAGATATATTACAATTACATAGATATATTACAATTACTTAAATATATTATAATTACATAGATATATTACAATTACCTAAATATATTATAATAAATACATTAGAATTAATGAAAACATTAGATAATGTAATTACATAGATATATATATATTACAATTACAATTACATAGATATATTACATAGATACATTACAATTACATAGATATATTACAATTACATAGATATTACAATAACATAGATACATTACAATTATATAGATATGTTACAATTACATAGATACATTATAATTACATAGATACATTACAATTACATAGATATATTACAATTACATAGATATATTAAAATTACATAGATATATTACAATTACATAGATATATTACAATTACATATATATATTACATAAATATATTACAATTACATAGATATATTACAATTACATAGATATTACAATTACATAGATACATTACAATTACATAGATATATTACAATTACATAGATATTACAATAACATAGATACATTACAATTACATAGATATGTTACAATTACATAGATATATTAGAATTGCATAGATATATTAGAATTACATAGATATATTAAAATTACATAGATATATTACATAGATACACAAATATTCATTCTACAAAATGCAGTGTGTTTTTAACTCTTTCTTTGAGCAACTTCAAAAATTATATAACTTATCAACTAGTGTAAAAGAAAGTACCACTACTCATAACTATCACAATATTTTTAAAGGCAAACAGCTACATAAGGAATATAGTTCCATATTCTTTCCCATACCTATAGTATAATCTGGTGTTAGTACAGTCTTTGAAGACAGTAAATTGGACGAAAAATCACCTCCACTTAAATCATGTGTCAAAATTGTAGTTGAAAACCTCCGACAAGCAAGGAAAGATGGACCACCCTACATCAAATATATGTAGCATAGGTTAATAAAATACAAAGAACAGCCAAGATAGAGAAGAAAACAATAGGTCAGCACGTTACATGCATAAACATGCAACATCACTAGACCAAAAACACAAAGAGACTAGAAGAGGGTAGTAACAGATTGAAACGAGAATACAGAACTCTTATGATGTCTAGTTGTCTACTACGGGTATTCTGGCATGTTTATTTGCTCATTGTATATTTCTAGAAAGGAACATTTGGAACTCGAGCTCTCTTTGCTTCTGTCATTGATGCCTACTCTTTTAAATCTTTGCTTCTGAAGTTACTGTGATGGATCTCTAAATTTGGTAGAACTGCAAATTTGAAATTCAATTATTATTAATTAACTAATGGAAATGTATAAGAAATGAATTAACAAAGTGTAAAAATCAAAGATAGTAACATCTAAATGCACAAATCTTATGACAAGAGCAGGTTGTAGCATTCCCAACAATTTTGAAAACATTTTAATCTTTCATCCTTTAAGAGAATTAATTAAATTGTTCTAATGTATCCATGTAACTATAATATATTATAATTACAATTAGATATATTACAACTACATATATATTACAATCACAAGCACATTACATAGATATATTACAATTACATAGATATATAACGATACATGTAATATTTAAGTAATATTACATTAATATATTACATTGATATATTACAACTACATAGATTTACAATTAAATAGATATATTACAATTACATACATATTACATAGATATATTACAATTACATAGATATATAACAATACATGTAATATTTATGTAATATTACATTAATATGTTACATAGATATTTTACAACTACATAGATTTACAATTAAATAGATATATTACAATTACATAAACATATTACTTAAAACATTAGAATTACATATTATAGTTGTAATATATCTATGTAACTGTAATATATGTATGTAATTGTAATTCTATGCAGTTATAATATATTTATGTAATTGTAATGTATCTATGATAATGTTTTAATATATTACATAGAAATATATCTAATATTACATAGATGTTAGAAATACTATCTATGTAATATATACATAAATATATCTATGTATCTATGTAATTGTAATATATCTATGTAATTGCACAAATATATTACAATTACATAGATATATTACAATTACTTAAAACATTAGAATTACATAGATATATTAGAATTATTGTATTACATTACAATTACATAGATATATTACAATTGCTTAAATATATTACAATTACATAGATATATTACAATTACTTAAAACATTAGAATTACATAGATATTTTACAATTATATAGATACATTACAATTACATAGATAATTACAATTACTTAAAACATTAGAATTAAATTGATATATAACAATTACATAGATACATTAGAATTATATAGATATATTACAGTTACATAGATATATTACAATTACATATGTAGACACCTAATTTTGTCCGGACCACTAAAACAGGTATGTTTTCTTCCTAAATTGATGTTTCTGAGTGTAAAAAGACTGTTTTTATCCTGCAGGTGATACTCCGAGACTTAGTTTAAGAAGGCGAGCATAAAAAGTCAAACTTGAAAAAAGTCAACCCTAAAAAAGTCAACCCCGAAAAAGTCAACCCCAGAAAGTCAACTACTGAAAACGTTAACCCACTTTCAAAATCAAGATTTTAACTTCAATTGAAAAATGGAGAAAGAATTTTGATAATCCGAGGTCTACATTGAAAGATATGGAGTTCGGAAGTTGGGATTTGGAGATTCAATAGAAAAGAAACCCTAATCCGAGAAATTTGGGGAAAAGTGCTTAAACGATCAAATTGGTCAAAATTGAAGGTTCCAAATGAAAGATAAGCACTGACTACGGGTAATGGAGAAGTCACTTGCAAGAAAAACCGAAAGAAAAGTCAATCCGGGAGAAAACCGAGAATTAGGGTTTTTAGTAGATTTCGGTGAAATCGGGAAGAATCACAGAAATGGCATGACTTGGTAAGACCAAAGCCCCCAATGGATGAAGAATGATTAAAAAGGATAGCCCAAAGGCTCAGATTAAAGAAAATCTGAAAATCGGACTTGTTTTGAGCAAAACCGAGTTTCGGAGGCAAAAGGGCAAAATCGGAAAATTTGGGAAAAATAGCAAATGGACTCCGAAAATTCTGAAAATTTGTCAATCTCATTCTTAAATCATTTGAAAGAGATTGGTAAATCTTGATTCGGAGTTCGTTTGCAAAATGGCCAAATCCCGGGCTTCTAATGTAGTAATTCAAAAAGGAAAATCCCAAAAAATAGCAAATGAGCTCCAAATCTTTTGAAATTTTGAAAATCTCATTTTTAAATTATTTTAAAGAGATTGGAGAAATAAAATCTTGATTCGGAGTTCGTTTGCAAAATGGCCAAATCCTGGGCTTCTAATGTAGTAATTCAAAAAGGAAAATCCAGGAAAAATAGCAAATGAGCTCCAAATCTTCTAAAATTTTGCAAATCTCATTTTTAAATTATTTGGAAGAGATTGGCAAAAGAAAAACTTTATTCGGAGTTTGTTTGCAAAATGGCCAAATCCCGGGCCTCCTATGCAATAATTCAAGAAGATAAATCCCGGAAAAATAGCAAATGAGCTCCAAAAATTCTGAAATTTTGAAAATATCATTTTTAAATTATTTAGAAGAGACTTTCAAAAGAAAATCTTGATTCGGAGTTCGTTTGCAAAATGGCCAAATCCCGAGCCTCCTATGCAGTAATTCAAGCCGATAAATCCTGAAAAAATACCAAATGAGCTCCAAAAATTATGAAAACTTCCAGATCACACTTTTTGATTATTTTGAAGAGATTGGTGAAGAAAAATCTTGATTTGGAGCTCGTTTAAAAATTGGTAAAATGTAGGGGCATAAAAGGGCATTTTTGGAAGAAAAAATCCAAAAAAATAGCAAACGGACTCGGATAATTTTGAAAACTTCCAGAACTCAATATTTTATTATTTTTGAAGTATTAAAAAAATAAAAATTGAATTTGGAGTCCGTTTGATATTTATTTGCATCCGGGGGCAAAACGGTCATTTCACCCAAGCAACCGAAAAGGGCTTCTTTGGGCCTTTCAAAAAATCAGAGTTGGGCTGGAAAATAGAAGTGCTGGCCTGCCCAATCCCAAAGGAAGGAGGAAGCTTCTGATTTTTCAATCAAATGGCTAGAAATCAAGAGTTAGTTAGAGATTCTCTTTGATCAAGCCATGGTGATTAAGCCACATAGGCCAAGAAAGATGTCAACATTATTCTTGAACAGCTGTAATTTGAGAGAGCTGAGATGCTAATCTAAAGGTGGTAATTTCATGATTTTTCACCTAGAATTATTAGCCATTTGATGGGAAATTGGTTACAACAAAATGACAACACCTTGAGGAATTAAAGGGCCATTTGTCCAGCACTTGGAGGGAGGTCAGAATTTCATTTTTTTCATCTTCATTTTGCTGAGTTCTTAGAGTTTTTACTTAGTTTTTCTCTTCTTGGTTGAAAGCAAAAAAGAAAAGTTTAGAAAAGAAAGGAAAGTTTGAAGAGATAAAGCTTGAAATATAGCTTCTTGAGGTTGCTCTTGAGCACCAACTCTTGCACTTTCTTGATTTTCCATTCTTGTTTTTTCTATTTTGATTTCTATTTGCTGAGTTTCCATTTTCAATAAATGTTTTTTTTATTGTTCTTTTAAGTTCTTCCTTCATCTCTTTCTTAAGTATATTTTTTACATTTTATTTTTACAATAAACTCACCATGGCCAAATGGCCTACATTATTTAGTTAAGTTGCTGTTTTGATTTATTTTACCATATTGTTTATGTTATTTTCTTTGATTTTGATGTTTTAAATGTTATATTACTTCATATTCTTGAGTTATATTTTAATTTGGTTGCTTTGTTTGTTGCCATTTATGTTTTAAATATCATGTTTTTGCATTTTAATTTTCTATTTTCATGATGTTTAAATTTGAGCATGTTTTAGATTTAGTATATCAAGTGTTTGTGAAAATGCTTGTGTGGTCTTTGCATGATTTGAGTTTTATATCTTAGTTGAGCATGTTTTAGATTTAGTATATTAAGTGTTTGTGAAAATGCTTGTGTGATCTTTGCATGATTTAAGTGTTATATTTTAGTTGAGCATGTTAGTATACCAAGTGTTTGTGAAAATGCCATGCTTGTTGGAGCTTGAGGCCATTTGGCTACTCCATGTGTTTTGCATTGTGTGTTGCATTTTTTGCCATGTTAGTTGGTAGGTTTTTGCATTTACATGTCATTTGATTTAGTTTTGCATGCTAGTATACCAAGTGTTTGTGAAAATGCCATGTTTGCTAGTTACATTATGCTATTCGGCCCTCTTGGAATTTTTGCATTTTTTGTGTATTCTTGCCATGTTAGTTGATATGTTAGCATTTGCATGATATTTGGTTGAGTTTTTGGTTTAAGCATGCTTTGTGTTTGTGAAAATGCCATGCATATTTTAGTTATTAAGTTAGGTTTATTTGCCATGCATGTTCATGCATTTTAGGTCTAGGTTGCATTAAATGCCATGCAAGTTCATTTAGGTCTAGGTCACTTTATGAATGCCATGCATTTTTTTCATGACATTTAGGTTTAAATCCATGTATTTCATGCATTATGTTTGCTGTATTTTTTCATGCATTTCATGTTCATGCCACTTGAATAATGACTTGAGCCAATTAATGGTTTAAAGTCATGCTCTCTTGAGCATACTTGTGGAAAATTAAGTTTGTCAAGTTGATTATTCTACCTTTGTGATTTTTTTTTTACTTAGCCAATTTTTATCTAACTTTCAAAAAGTCATAGCTACTGTTTGTAAGTCATTTTAGGAGTTTCAAATATTCTTACTTTGATTTTTAAATGATTTTATCAAAGGCAAAAATGTGTTGGCAAAGCAGTTTTTTTCTCCCAAAACTCGTACATCTCTGATTTTTCTGGGAATTCATTTTTAATCAGAAAATTAAGCCGATTTTGTTCCGTGTATTTTTATATGTCCTGAGTCTCCAGTATTTTTTTTCATAATTTTTTGAATTTTTTAAAATAGGATAAAAAATCGTGGTTTAAAACTGGACAACGGAGTCAGAATTGAATTTAAAGAAAAATCATTTTTCTCTTTTGGTTAAGTTACTTAGAGTGGGCTGATTAGGAGGGTTAGCTACTGACTTAGGGTAATTTCTAAGCCTTTTTAAACTCTAAAAATGGTTTTTCAAGTCTCGGGTTAAGGGTAGTCAAGTCCGGATTTTTAAACTTAGGAACTTAGAGCCATTTAAAAAAGATTTAGCCCAATTTTTATTTTTAATTCAAGCTTTTCAAAATTGTTTTCAAACAATCATAAAGTATTTTGGTTTTAGAATATTTAATTTGACATATTTTCCTAAGATAGCCGGATATCTTTTTAGATATACGGATTTCCTTAATTAAAGGAAAAAATACATTTCATGCATTGCATTTTTCATATTCATGCATTTTATATAATATGAGATTCTTGCTATAATAATTTCTATGATATTGTTATTATTTTGATTTATATTTTTTGATGTTATATGGTTTATTATATAGTTTTGAATATTTCATGATATCCTATGCTTTTATTTAGTTATTTTTATTTAGCATATACTATGTTCATGCATTATTATTTTTATTTTCATGCATATTATATGATAGCATTATTTTATTCCATGTCATTTAAATTATATGCCATATCATTCATATTTGTCATGTCATTTAAATCATTTAATTTCATTTAGGATATATTATGTCATCTAGAATATTTTATTTCATTTAGATTATATCATATGACTTAGGATATTGCATTTCATGTAGAATATATTATATTACCTAGGTCATTTCATTTCATTTAGGATATATTATGTCATCTAGGATATTTTATTTCATTTAGATCATATCATATGACTTAGGATATTGCATTTCATATAGAATGTATTATGTTACATAGGTCATTTAATTTCATTTAGAATATATCATATAACTTAGGATATTTCCTTTCATTTAGAATATGCTAAGGCATTCAAATCATGTCATGTCATTTAGGTTGCATTATATTATTTAGATTTTGCTATGTCATTTTATTTATGCCATGTATATACATATTCATTTCTTTTAAATGTTTTCAAAAAAAATAAAATAATGGTTTTCAATAAAATAAAGATATTCCCGAGTTAAAATAATTCATGAGTTCTCTGCCGGGTTTGCTGGGGAGGATATCATCAATTGTTATTAATAACGGAATATCTTCTTTAAAAAGAGAATGATTCGGAAAGTTTTCCAAAACTAATAAAATTTTTTATATTTTGCCACGTTTGTTGGGGAATATAGGAAAATTTTGAATTTATAAATTCCGGATCATTTTCAATAAAAAAGGAATTATTTTTCTTTAAATTGGGAATTAACTTGAAATACTAAATTTAAAACCAATTTTTACCAAGACTTGAGATAACACACGATTAATAAGGTACCGATTTATACGGGCGTTCTAGGGGTGCTAATCCTTCCCCACACGTAACCGACTCCCGAACCCGCTTCTTTGATTTCTCTGGTTTAAAACGCAGACTTGAAATTGGTTTTTAAAATGTTTTAATTAATTTTTAAAATATTTTATAAAACCGGTTTTAATAGGTAAAAAAGATTGGTGGCGACTCCATATCTTTTTCAAGGTCATTTTCAAAACCTGACTTTTCCTCGTTTTTTTTTATGTCACGCTTAATGAATAATAAAGTCTTGCGATGAGACTCGTTATTTTTTAGGCTGCGACAGCTTGGCGACTCCACTGGGGATGATTTTAGAGAGTCAGGCCTAGAATTAGTCGTGTGTTATCAAAGTGTCGGTTTTGTTGGTTTAATTGGTATTTAATTTTTAATTCCCACATTTTAAAAAATAAGAATAATTTCAAAAAATAATAAAATGTTTTTAAATATGTCCATATTCATGTGCATACATATTATAATTGTTCTCTGGTTATTTTGGTGCATATATTTATTTATTGATTAATTGATGATTTATGTTGTTTAATTTTGTTGGGGCATTTAGAATAAGGGATATAGAATAGATGGTGAAAGGTTTGTCATTTCTCCTCACACACTACACGTGCATTTGCATATCATGAATCCTATACCTGGGTTCCGTCCTTTTAGGTGGGAGCAAAGTAACTAAGCCTTCGTGATTAACAATCCGCATGGGCTGGTGAAACACTTTCGAAGTACTAAATTACCTAAGCATTCGTGATTAACAATCCGCATGGGCTAGGGAAATAGACTCTAACGAATTGAACCCGCTTTTATCGGGGTGCCTTACTATCCTTCACCGGCGACAGTAAGGAACAATTCGGGGCCTTTAGAACCGATTCACCCTCATATAGTGAACCTAGGCGAAGCCATGACAGATTTTCAATTAGATATCCCGAAGTTAAGAACACATGGAGAAATATTTTCAATCCTTTTACCTTCTATTCTACTTTTCGAATAAGTTTATTTTTTCGGACAATGATGAACGTACATCACAATGTCCGTAATAAATGTTGATATTTCATCCCCGGGGGTTATAATGCTGAAATTTTGTTGGCATCCTTAGGGATAATTATTGCTTTGAATTATATGTTTTTTGTATTATTCATATTTATTCCCGTTACTAATTCATTTTCTTTTTGTTGTTGTTGTTTTTTTTTTTTTTGTTTCTTTTGCATCTTGCCATCATTTTTGCACATTTGAAGGTTATTGGTCTTCGGATATTATTCAACTAAAAGGGCTTTCATGGAGGGTCAGAGTGTCTCAGTGATCGAGAAACATTTAGAGGTTAGGAAACAGTCCGAGAAATTTCAACAGGATAATGGGGATTGTTTAAAGATGGGATATGTGTCAGCATTGCCAGCCGAGATTGATCTTACTATCAAGCAAAATGATCTCCGGGATTTGATTGATATATGGAATCAGTGGAATATATCGGAAAAAGAAGCATTCACTCAGACATATGGGGACATAGCTCTGTTAGCTCAGGTTAAGGTTAGTGATGAAGTGATCTGGGCTGTGGTACAATTCTGGAATCCCGCTTATCGGTGTTTTACTTTCAACCGAGAGGATATGACTCCAACCATAGAGGAGTATTCGACTTTGCTGCATATTGAGGATGTTATTCTCGATCGTATTTATTTGAAGGATACAAAGACACCGGGTTTCAAGAAAAAGATGTTGAAGATTTTGGGAGTGGAAAGAAATTAGGTAGAAAGCCATGTTTTCCGAAAAGGAGAAAGCTACTGCATATCATGAGGCATTTTACGGGCTTTAATCCATAGCCATTCAAGCAGGGAGACAGTTAGGAATATTTTTGCTTTGGCTATCTATGGTTTAGTTATCTTCCCGAAAACACTAGGGTGTGTGAATGTGGCGATATTTGATGTTTTCGAGAGGCTTGAGCAAAAACCCAGCCTCGGCAATCATAGCAGAAACAATTCGATCCCTGAATTTCTGTAGACCGTAAGGCAAAGGTCGTTTTCTAGGATGTTTACAGCTCCTCTACATATGGGTTCAGAGCCATTTCTGTAAACAGGAGAATTTCCCTCTTCGTTCGTATTGGAAATCTTTTGCACCAATTGGCGAATTTCTTAAAAGGGATTGGCTTGAGAATAGGACTAAGGAGCAATGGATCAATATATTTCGGAATATCAGGGCTGAGATGATAGTTTGGAGAGCTCCATGGATAGCTCCTATACCGACATTGTATAAATACGGAGACAAAGCCTCTGTTCCATTATTGGGAGTATGGGGAGGAGTGAGCTATGCACCACTGCTAGTACTGAGGCAATCAGAATCTCGTCAGTTTACTCCAATGACCCATGACCTTGGTAACTTGGAATTTGCTTACGGAGAAGATGGATATTCGGGTAAGGTCCGTGAGATTGTGGTGGCATGGAAGGAAACTCATCGGGTTGAAGTAGCTAGATATGTTGATATCGTCACACCTAACTACTTGACATGGAGAGAATCAAAGGTTAATGATAGGTTGTTGACATCGGATGGGGAAGAAGTTTGGCATTTGAGCTCGCCTCTCAAGGAAGCGCCATCAGAGTTAGAAATTGTAAGGGCGGAATTTGAAAAAGAAAAGGCTCGGATGAATAAGGAAATTGCCCGACTGCAAGAAGAGCTTGAGGACATGAAGGATCGGGAGGTAGCCCGAGAAAAAGAAAAGGAAAAGATCAAGAGAGAGCGGGACACGATTCAAAGTGATCTTCAGGAATTACACTTGGAGAACAAGAGGTACCTTTTCGAGCTCAAATTCGAGGGGATTCTCAAGACTTCCGAGGAATGGGAACAAAAAGTAAGAAACCTCAAAAGGGAGAAGAACTATTGGGCAGAAAAGGCAAAACACGAGGAAGCCCGAGCAAATCAACTTGAGAAACAAGCTAGGGAGAGCTTACAGGGCGATTCTTCTGCTGACACGTCAAAGGGCCGTGAACAAGTAGGGATCAGATAGAAGAGCAAGGCAGTTAAAGGAGGACATTGAAGAAGGTCCAGGATCCGATGGAGTTATTATAGGACTAGTATCTTGTAATAGTTTTTTAGGAGAGACAGATTATCATGTTGTCTTAAACAGGGATCTTTTGTTTGATGTATTTAGTTCCAGGAAATCAATGAAAGACCGTTTGGTTGGAATTATCCCGGGGCCAATACTTTAAATACATTCATCATTCACTAGTTTTTTTCTTTTATATATTTTATTTGTTCATATTCATATTCATAATCATTCATTCATTTATTCTTTATAAATTGTTCATACACTTAGCCATTTATTTATTTGTTCATTCATTTATAATTAGTCATCTAAGTTCATACACTTAGTCATTTACTTAGTTGTTCATTCATTAACACTGATTCATTCATTTATTCATTTTTTTATATAAAATAAAATAAGAAATGTGTCAATAATTTCTAATCCATGGTTTTTAAAAAATAAAGGTACAATTGGTCGCACTCAGAAAGAACCAGATTTCCAGCACTCTTACAATACTCGGTCTCGAACAAAAGCCATGGAAAACGATCAGCTTGCCAGAATTGAGAGAATGGAAAGAATCCAGAAAGAACTACAAGAACAGTTGACTAAGTCTCAAGAGGAGACACGAGAACAGATGACAAAGCTCATGAAGATGATGAGCACTATGATGAAGCAGAAATGGCCTGGAGAGAATTCAGTTGTTGGAATGGGGGCAGTAAATCAGGAGGATAGACCAGAAGTGGTACAGAGAAATAGCCAGATATCCCAACTTGTGGGAAATGAAATTCCAACTGGGGCAGCATCCTACGTCTACATCCAGCCGGCGGCCGAAGCACGGAATTTCGATCCAAAAAGGGGTAACATCGGAGTTGATCCAATTGAGGTTGAGGTTCCAGACTTCGAAGAAATGGCGGAGAAGGAAAGGTCCAAGATGACTGAACTGAAGAGGGTCGAAACTGTTGAATCTGAGAAGAAATATCAGTTGTTGGAAGAAAGGCTAAGAGTAGTGGAAGGAGCAGATTTTTTTGGTAGTCTAGATGCCAAAGAGATGAACATGGTACATGATCTAATAATTCCACCGAAGGTCAAAGTACCAGATTTTGAAAAGTATAATGGGACTACTAACCCATCGGCTCATCTGACTATGTACTATAGAAGGATGACAGGGCATGAGGATAATGAAAAATTGCTTATTCATTGCTTCCAGGACAGCTTAACAGGGTCAGCCACCCGATGGTACAACCAACTCAGTCGTACCAAGATTCGTTCATGGACGGATTTGGCTAGGGCTTTTATGGAATACTATAAGCACGTTTCTAACATGGTATCGAATAGGCTGTCATTACAGAACATGGAAAATAGGTTCAATGAGACCTTCAAGGAGTATTCACAGAGGTGGAGGGATCTGGCCACACAAGTGCAACCCCTTTTAACCAACAAAGAAACCACGATGCTTTTCATCAACACATTGAAAGCCCCTTATTATGACAAATTGGTAGGAAATGCTACCAAAGATTTTGCAGATATGGTAATATCTGGAGAAATGATTGAGTCGGCTATTAAAAATGGAAAGATAGAAGGGGGTGAGTTTGCTACCCCGAAGCGAGCTTTTCCTACCAAGAAAAAGGAGGAAACCCATGCAATAAGCTTCAACCAATACCCTTATACACCTCCTACACCATACACACCACCGAGACCTTATACCCCTACCACACCTTATGCAGCTCCGACACCTTACACACCATACCCAGGTTATAATCCTTATTACCCTAATATCAACCACCTTACCCAAAACCCGTTACCCTACACCAATATACCACAACAGCCATTCCCAACTGGCATATCCCCTCAAATCACCCTTCCTAGAAATGCTGTTCCAAACACACAAGGGTCTGCGCGTAATGACCAACGTTCACCAAAGAATGATCAAAAAGCCCAATTTGATCCGATTCCCACTACCTACGGTGATCTATATCCAAAACTGTTGCAGGGTCAACTTGTTGCACCTGTGTACCTAAAACCTTTTCCACCTCCATATCCAAGATGGTACAATGCAAATACCAACTATGTATACCATGCGGGAATCCAAGGACATTCAACTGAAGATTGCCTGGCCTTCAAAAAGAAAGTCCAAAGCCTGATTAATGCTGGGGTTGTGAAGTTTAGATCAAAAAATGGGCCGAACGTAGCTGGAAATCCATTGCCCAATCATGCTGGGAATTAGGTGAATGCAATATTAATGGAGGGGACAGAAGATTAAAAAGGGATATTAGGGAGGTTAAGACTACGATGATGACAATATGGGCTGAAATGGTCAAGGCAGGATTGGTGGAAGGTACGGAAGGTCTGAAAATGGTTGCAAGAAGGGTGCATAATTGGTGCCCGTTCCATAAAGTTGAAGGCCATGATATACAGAACTGCGGGGACTTTCGGGTTAAAGTCCAAAAGATGATGGATAATGGGGTAGCCCAGTTCTATGAGGAGACAGAAGGGGAAATTGAAGTCATTGAAAATACAGGTGGCTATGGGATAGGAAGACCCCTAATCATCTACTATGATGAACCGGAGGAAAAAGTTATGCTAGCCATGGAAGAAAATGCGCCCAAATTAATCATTGATTTACCTATTTCCTTTCCATACAAGGAAAACAAGGCTACACCATGGAAATATGATTGCAGCATGGTTATGCCCGGGTCTTCAGGCCAGCAGGATATTACAGGTGTGGGGCATTTAACCCGAAGTGGGAGGTGTTATGCTCCGGAGGTCGTTGAACAAGGGGTAGCAGGGAAAGACAGATGAGTTGATAAAGGGAAGAAGGTCGTCGAGCCAATCCATATTGAGATGGATTTGCCAGAGGAAACAGAGAGGGGATCAGTCCCGGTTAACAGAATCAAGGAGCCAGTATGTGAGAAGGAAGCTTGTGAGTTCTTGAAATTTATAAAGCATAGTGAATATAGCGTGGTTGAACAACTGCAACGTCAACCAGCTAGGATCTCAATCTTATCCTTGCTTTTAAATTCAGAACCACACAGAAATGCTTTATTAAGAGTATTAAATCAAGCATACGTAGCCAATAATATATCAGTGGAAAACCTGGATAGGTTGGTGGGAAACATCGCAGCTGATGACTACATATTTTTCAGCTATGAGGAAATACCACCCAATGGCATTGGATCAACAAAAGCTCTCCATATAACCACCACTTGTAAGGGGCACATATTACCGAGGGTCCTTTTGGATAATGGTTCTTCATTAAATGTGATGCCTTTAGCAACCTTATCCAAGTTACTAGTGGATTTATCCTATATGACACAAGTTGCACGGTGGTCAGAGCTTTTGACGGAACAAGGAGGGAGGTTATGGGAATCACTGAAGTTCCTCTGGAAATAGGCCCGTGCACATATACAATGATTTTCCAGGTTATGGATATTAATCCATCTTTTAACTGCTTGTTGGGAAGGCCATGGATACATTCAGCTGGGGCTATACCCTCGTCTCTTCACCAGAAACTAAAATTTATGATGGAGGGCCGGTTGATCACGGTATCAGGGGAGGAAGACATAATAGCCTCCGCATCCACTGAATCTCCTTATGTGGAGCCGAATGAAGAGGCCGTGGAGTGTTCTTTTCGGTCTTTGGAATTTGTAAATGCAGTTTTTGTCGCTGAAGGACAGAAAATTCCAAAACCAAAGCTGTCCAAGAGCACAAGGCTGGGGTAAGAACCACCGTAGGAAAAGGCTGCAAGGCTGGAAAGGGTCTCGGGAAATATCTTCAGGGGATGGCTCGAGCCATAGAGGTAAAAGGAAAGAAGGACCGATTTGGCCTAGGATATCTTCTGAAGGCCTATGAGAAAAGAAGACAAGTTGAAAAGAACCGACAAAGAAGGATGGCCCGTCTTACGGGTATGGATATTGAGTGGGAGCCTATGACTTTTCCACCTATCCTTCACAGCTTTCGCTCAGTCGGTTCTCTGTTCAGAGAAAAGAATTCTGATGATGTGCTTGTAATGATAGATAAAGCTTTCAAGAGATTCCAAGTGAATAACGATGAGCAGATGTATGATGTGGAGATCTGCACGACCGAGAAAGACAGGATTAAAAGAGAGAGTACTAGCTGGATGGTGCGACCGTGTCCACCTGGATATAGACTAACCAACTGGAGTGCGACTGAGTTGCCCATAGTTTTTAAGTCTATTCCAAAGTAATACTTTTTAAAAAGCAATCTTAATTATCTTTACCCAGAGATATTAAGAGTTTTTTTTTTTTGTAATGGGCTTTTTTAACTATTTTCATTCAATAAATAACAAGCACAATGCATTATACATATTGATGTGTCCATATTCTTTCATTTTTGTTATTCATTTTGTTTTCTATATATATTTTCCTATATTGTTTTTTCTCCACCTATTTACAGGTGTAAGGATGCGGAATATAAGGACCCTCCTGTCAGTAATTTTGAAATTGATTTTGAAAGACCCATTTGCACGGGTGATTTTGAGGCTAATGAAGATACTGAGGATTATTGTCTACCTCCGGATCTATTGAGGAAAATAGAACAAGAAGAAAAGCAAGTACTTCCTCATAAGGAATTATTGGAAACAATAAATTTGGGAAACGATGAAGAGATAAAAGAAGTCAAAATTAGAACTTCATTGTCACCATCAATAAAAGGTGAGTTGATGGCTTTGCTCCAGGAGTATGTGGATGTATTTGCATGGCCATACCAAGATATGCCAGGGTTAGATCCAGATATTGTGGTTCATAAGCTCCCTTTGAGGCCAGAATGCAAGCCAATTCAGCAAAAGCTGAGAAGAATGAGGCCTAATATGCTATTAAAAATAAAAAAGGAGGTGAAGAAACAATTTGATGATGGATTCCTAGAGGTGGCAAAATATCCAGAATGGGTGGCAAATATTGTTCCAGTACCGAAGAAGGATGGCAAGGTGCGGATGTGCGTTGATTATCGAGATTTGAACAAGGTCAGCCCTAAAGATAATTTCCCTTTGCCCCATATTGATACTCTGGTGGATAACACAGCGAAGAGTTCTTTATTTTCTTTTATGGATGGATTCTCATATACAATCAGATCAAGATGGCACCGGAAGATATGGAGAAAACCACATTTGTTACAATGTGGGGCACCTTCTGCTACAAAGTAATGCCATTTGGGTTGAAGAATGCTAGGGCAACATACCAGAGAGCCATAGTGACCTTGTTTCATGATATGATGCATAAGGGAATTGAGGTCTACGTTGATGATATGATCGCAAAGTCGCAAGGAGAAGAGGAGCATATTGCGAATCTTAAGAAGCTCTTTGAACGATTAAGGAAATTTAGACTCAAGCTAAATCCGGCAAAATGCACTTTTGGAGTCACCTCGGGGAAGTTGTTGGGTTTTGTTGTTAGCAAAAGAGGAATTGAGATTGACCCAGATAAAGTGAAGGCCATTCAGAATCTGCCACCACCTTGCACTCAAAAGGAAGTAAGAGGCTTTCTGGGGAGATTGAATTACATTGCTCGGTTTATTTCACAGTTAACCGACAAATGTGATCCAATATTTAAGTTACTTCGAAAACGTGATCCAGGAGAATGGGATGAAGGGTGTCAGATTGCTTTTGAAAAGGTCAAGCATTATCTATCAAACCCACCAGTATTAATGCCACCTATTCCGGATAAACCAATGATACTGTATTAATCAGTATTTGAAAGATCCATGGGTTGTGTTTTGGGGTAGCTTGATGAAACTGGAAAGAAGGAACAGGCAGTTTACTACCTCAGCAAGAAGTTCACAGATTATGAGTTGAAATATTCATCGGTAGAAAAGTTGTGTTACGCCTTAGCTTGGACTGCTCGAAGACTTAGACAGTATATTTTGTATCACACAACGTGGCTGATTGCCAAGCTGGATCCAGTCAAGTACATGTTGGAAGCACCATCTTTGTCAGGGAGGACAGCAAGATGGCAGGTTTTATTGTCAGAATACGACATTGTATATGTAAGTCAAAAAGCTATCATGGGCAGTGTAGTGGCGGAATTCTTAGCAAGTCGGGCAGTGGAAGATTATGAGCCGTTGAACTTTGACTTCCCAGATGAGGATTTGATGTATGTGTCGTAAGCAGATGAGATTCCCCTAAAGAAGAAAGTATGGAAAATGTACTTCGATGGCGCATCTAATGTCATGGGGCATGGAGTCGAGGTAGTGCTTATATCCCCAGAAGAAGACTGTTATCCTTTCACTGCTAGATTGGATTTTGATTGTACAAACAATATTGTCGGGTATGAAGCATGTACTATGGGCCTTCGTGCTGCAGTGGACAGAAAGATCAAAGTATTGGAAGTTTACAGAGACTCAGCCTTGGTGATTTACCAGTTAAGAGGAGAATGGGAAACCCGAGATACAAAGCTAATCCAATACTGAGAACTCATACTGAGTTTATTAGAGGAGTTTGAAGAAGTGAATTTCAACTACTTTCCTCGAGAAGAAAACCGGATGGCGGATGCTTTGGCTACTTTGTCATCAATGTTTAAAGTGAATGAAGGGGCGGAAGTTGTGCCGATCAAGATGAGCATATATGAGTCTCCTGCCCACTGTTTGAGTATCGAAGAAGAAGAAGATGGTCTCCCTTGGTATAATGACATCTTGCAGTACATCAAGAGTCAACAGTATCCAGAACAAGCAACAGAGAATGACAAGAGGACTCTGAGAAGGTTAGCAATGGGTTTTGTTCTAGATAGCGAGATTCTCTACAAGAAAGGGAAAGATCAAGTCTTGTTGAGATGTGTCGGGTCTGCCGAAGCTCGAAGAATCATAGAAGAGGTCCATGAAGGGATATGTGGCACCCATGCTAATGGTCACATGCTTGCTAAACAGATTATGAGGGCAGGGTACTATTGGCTGACGATGGAAGAAGATTGTATTAGTTATTCCTGGAAGTGTCATAAATGCCAGATTTATGCAGATAAGATTCATGTGTCGCCATCGCCTTTGCATGTCATGACTGCACCATGGCCTTTTTCAATGTGGGGAATGGATATGATCGGGCCTATTACCCCAAAAGCTTCAAATGGACATCGTTTCATCTTGGTGGCCATAGATTATTTCACAAAGTGGGTAGAAGCTGCGTCTTATGCAAATGTAACAAAGTCGGTGGTATGCAGATTCGTCAAGAAAGAAATCATATGAAGTTATAGGTTGCCAGCAAGAATTATTTCGGATAATGCTCTCAATTTGAACAATAAGATGATGAGAGAAGTGTGTACTCAATTCAAGATCACACATCATAATTCGGCACCTTACCATCCGAAGATGAATGGCGCAGTAGAAGCAGCTAATAAAAACATCAAGAAGATTGTCGAGAAGATGACCAATGTGTACAAAGATTGGCATGAGATCCTGCCTTTTGCTCTTCATGCATATCGTACTTCGGTTCGCACATCTATAGGGGCAACACCATTTTCTTTGGTATACGGGATGGAAGCAGTGCTACCTATTGAATTTGAGATCCCTTCACTTCGGGTTTTGATGGAAGTTGGCCTAGAGGAAGAAGAATGGGTTAGAGCTCGTTATGAACAGTTGAATCTCATCGAGGAGAAAAGATTGAAAGCAATTTGTCACGGGCAATTGTATCAGAAAAGGATGATTCGAGCCCAAAACAAAAAAGTTCGTCCCAGACAGTTCCGAGAGAGGGAGTTGGTATTGAGGAAAATTCTCCCTATAGTGAAGAACCCGAGAGGAAAATGGGCTCCAAATTGGGAAGGATCCTATGTGGTAAAGAGAGCTTTTTCTGGAGGAGCATTGATTCTAACTCGGATGGATGGAGATGATTTTAGACATCCCGTGAATGCTGATGAATTGAAGAAGTATTATGCTTAAAAAAAATGTGTGATGCTGTGCACATTAAAATTCGAATGATTCCAAGTGTAAAAATAGAAATTATATATATCTATTTCCCCTGAGAATTGCTTTTCAAAGAGAATATTTATGCTTGATATGATGAATGACCGTTTTTCATATTCCTTCCACTACGAAGAAATTATCCTTAGTCACCCTTTTGAGCCTTAAGAATTATTTCTTTCTTTAAAACCTTGGTCAAGGATCATCCTCTACACTGGAGGGCAAATAAGAGGAAAGATAACCAAAAAATCATGGCAAAAAGAAAGCCATCAGAAAATGTGGCAAATGAATGCCAACAAAGCAAAAAAGAAAAGAAAGTCCAAAAAAGGACAAATGTTTCAAGAATGAGTTCTCCTCAGGAAGTGATCCTTGATCCAATCACCCTTAAACACATTTTGGACCTATTTATCCTTTCTTTCTAAACCTAAACCTTGGCCTACATTACATGCTTTAAAAGCCCATTTTGATCAAGCATGGATATTTAATTTGAAAGGTTATTCTCAGAATTCATCCCATCTTTTGAATTGATATTTTTACCTTAGAAGCATTTAGAATTCTCAGATGCTGGGTAGAATACAAAAAAAAAGTGGAATTAAAAAAAAAGAATGAAAAAGGAGAGGGTTAAGCCGAAAACCCGCAAAGGGCGACTTAATACCGAACGGAGGACACTTGAGTTGAAAACCTACAAAAGGCGGCTTAAGTACTAATCAAAGTTTGAACCAATGCTCCGTGTAAAGGGGGAGAAAGTATTTGACAATCAGAGGAAAGGGGAACAACTCAGTCTGATGTACCTACAGAAGCTAAGAGATTACCCAAGTGAATTGCTCGTTCAAGAGAAATTTCAAATGGTTTGAAAAAGGAAGGGTCCAAGATATTCCGCATCCGGGGCATCTACAGCCTATAACCTTATATTTGTTTCTTATATCCTTGATATTTATTTTTATCATTTTAAAACATTTCTTGCAATAAATTCTTGTTATCCTTGTCATGACAATTTTTGCCTGATTCATACTTTCTTTCATATATTTTTGATATGCATTATGTTTGTTATTAAATTGAATGATAATTAGTAATAAAAATCTTTAAATAAAAAGATTTTAAAGTATTACTAAGGAATAGATTTAAATCTTGGGAAAGGTTTGGAAAGATCATCAAAGAAAAGGGAACAGCGAACGTGTTGGAAACTCTATCACGAAGTCAGAAAATTTGTGAATTTCAGCGAAAGACAGAAACTGAGACTGTTTGACAAGATATCTGGAGTGAAGAATTCCTTAAGTGGGGCATCAATGAACAATTGAAGACTCTGTCTTAAAGTCATATAATCTGTGAACCTCAAAGAAACCATGGATTAGAAATTGGCACAATCATTTGATTGCATTTATTTTAGGAAACATACAAGCATTTGCAAAGCATGACATTCTCATCATTGCATTTAGCTAACATTGCAGAAGTCAGGGAAACTTGGACTTCCCCAAAGGGAAATCGTGTTGCTTCTCAAAAGATTCAGACTCCGAGATCACCATCAAGGTATTTCTTTCTGTGTTAAATCGAATTCATTTTGTTTATCAGACAAGTTGAGCCTTGAGACCATCGTCAAGGTATTTTCACACCAATGTTTTAAGACCTCCGGGCACCAGTTTTTTAAGACCTCCGGGCACCAGTTTTAAAGACCTTCGGGCACCAGTTTTTTAAGACCTCCGGGCACCATTTTAAAGACCTTCGGGCACCAATATTTTAAGACCTCCGGGCACCAGTTTTTTAAGACCTCCGGGCACCAGTTTTAAAGACCTTCAGGCACCAGTTTTTTTAAGACCTCCGGGCACCATTTTAAAGACCTTCGGGCATAATTTTTTGTTTTGAAAATCGAATTCGTTTCCTTAAGACGGGTCGAGCCTTGATTAGTCAGGGAATTCAATTTAAGGACAAATCTTCAATTTACTGTTTAAAAAAAATGAAAAAAGAAAAAATAGAAAAAATGAAAAAAGAAAAAAATAGAAGAAAATAGAAAATGAAAAAATGATAGAAGAATGAAAAAGAAAACCCTTTTCCTTCACATGTGATTTCACTGACCGTACAAAATTAGTTTTGGTTTATCTTTGCCTGATTCCTGATTCTCAGCAATAGCCAAAGAGGGGCAGCTGTAGACACCTAATTTTGTCTGGACCACTAAAACAGGTATGTTTTCTTCCTAAATTGATGTTTCCGAGTGTAAAAGGACTGTTTTCATCCTGCAGTTGATACTCCGAGACTTTAGGTTTATTTGCCATGCATGTTCATGCATTTTAGGTCTAGGTTGCATTAAATGCCATGCAAGTTCATTTAGGTCTAGGTCACTTTATGAATGCCATGCATTTTTTTCATGACATTTAGGTTTAAATCCATGCATTTCATGCATTATGTTTGCTGTATGTTTCATGCATTTCATGTTCATGCCACTTGAATAATGACTTGAGCCAATTAATGGTTCAAAGTCATGCTCTCTTGAGCACACTTGTGGAAAATTAAGTTTGTCAAGTTGATTATTCTACCTTTGTGATTTTTTTTTTACTTAGCCAATTTTTATCTAACATTCAAAAAGTCCTAGCTACTATTTGTAAGTCATTTTAGGAGTTTCAAATATTTTTACTTTGATTTTTTAAATGATTTTATCAAAGGCAAAAATGTGTTTTGGCAAAGTAGTTTTTTTCACCCAAAATTCGTACATCTCAGATTTTTCTAGGAATTCATCTTTAATCAAAAAATTAAGACAATTTTTTTTCGTGTAGTTTTACATGTCCTGAGTCTCAGTATTTTTTTCAGAATTTTTTGAATTTTTAAAAATAAGGTAAATAATCGTGGCCTAAAACTGGACAGTGGAGTCAGAATTGAATTTAAAGAAAAATCATTTTTCTGTTTTGGTTAAGTTACTTAGAGTGGGCTGATTAGGAGGGTTAGCTGCTGACTTAGGGTAGTTTCTAAGCCTTTTTAAACTCTAAAAATGTTTTTTCAAGTCTCGGGTTAAGGGTAGTCAACTCTGGATTTTTAAACTTAGGAAATTAGAGCCATTTAAAAAAAGATTTAGCCCAGTTTTTATTTTTAATTCAAGCTTTTCAAAATTGTTTTCAAACAATCACAAAGTATTTTGGTTTTAGAATATTTAATTTGACATATTTTCCTAAGGTAGCTGGATATCTTTTTTAGATATAAGGATTTCCTTAATTAAAGGAAAAAAATACATTTCATGCATTGCATTTTCCATATTCATGCATTTTATACAATACATGTATTATCTAATTGAATAATATAGATATATTACAATTACATAGATATATTACAATTACATAGACATATTACAACTATATAGGTATATTACAATTACATAGATATATTACAATACACAAATATATTACAATTACATAGATATATTACAATTACATAGACATATTACAACTATATAGGTATATTACAATGTAATTCTAATGTTTTATGTAATTGTAATATATCTATGTAATTGTAATACAACTATGCAATTGTAATATATTTATGTAAATGTAATATATCTTTGTAATTGTAATATATTTACAATTCCATATCTATGTAACTATAATATATATTTGTAGTTGTAATATATCTATGTAATTGTAATATATCTATGTATCTATGCAATTGTAATATATGCTTGTAATATCTAAAGTTTTTAGTAAGTGTAATATATCTACATAGATATATTACAATTACATAGATATATTAGAATTACATAAATATATTACATTAGATATCTATGTAGTTGTAATGTATACATTACCAGATATAATGTTTTAAGTAATTGTAATATATCTATGTAATTCTAATTTTACATAGATACAATTACATAAATACATTACAATTACACAGATATATTACAATTACATAGATACATTACAATTATCAATCTATGTAATCGTATAATATTACAATTACATAGATTTATTACAATTACTTAGATATAATACAATTACATAGATACATTAGAATTACATAGATATATCACATTTAATATAAAATTACATTGATATATACCTTACAACTACATAGATATAATACTGAAAATTTTAAAATTACAAATATATTTGTCTAATATATCTATGTAATTGTAATATATCTATGCAATTGTAATGTATCTATGTAATTGTAATGTATATAGGGTCAGGTCTGGACAGGTTATATATTAGAATTACATAGATATATTAGAAAAATATATTACATATTTACACAAATATTTACAATTACATAGATATATTACAATTACATAAATATATTTACAATTATATAGATACATTAGAATTACATCGATATATATACGTTACATTAAATAGATATATCTATGTAATGTCTAATATAATGTAATATATAATATATCTATTTAATTGTAATATCCATTGTTTTGTAATATAAATATGTAATTGTAATATATTTACAATTACATAGAGAGGTAATATATTTCTGTAGTAGCTTTAATGTTGAATAAATTCATCTTTTAAAATATATTTATCTGCTTGATTGTGGTAGGATTGTGGGACTTGAAATGTAGATCATCTTTCACATAATATCTGGGTTAGGCATGTTGCTTGATTGTGGTAGGATTATGGAACTTGAAATGTCGAGGAATTGCTTGATTGTGGTAGGATTGTGGAACTTGAAATATAGATCATATTTCACATAATATTTTTACCTTTTGAGTAGATGTAATGTGTATAAGCTTAATTCAATAAATATATATTGACAAAACATATACTTATTAGGTACCTGATGCTGGTAGCGCTCCAAATTTGTCACCAATAATAAGGTCTTCAACTTCTAGTCATCAAGTTAATGAAAATGAAGATGGTAAACTACTTGATTATTTTATTCTTCTATATTGACTTCACTACTTAATTGCTTTTAATTGTATAATATTTGTCAATTTTATGCAGATGCTACTCCATAAGAATATTCATGAGATTTGGATTGCTTATTTCACTTTATGTATTTGGATTGCTTATTTACTTTGTGTTTGGATTGCTAATTTTCAATTTTAAGACTGTATTACGACTTTAGCTTGCCACTTCTATTTAGCTTGTAAAAGTTATATAATTAAGACAATTTATTTGTAATTTTATTTTTAATATTACGAAATATTTTGTACTTTCTTATAATGGTTTTTTTATATGAAATATCTTGGATTAAATTATAAATATATCAATATTAGTAATTGAAAAATATGATAAAATTTTATTTTTACTGACGCTCTGACCTCTATACTGACAGTTCATATAACAACAAAAAATGTATAGTATACTGACAGAGTAAACCGTCAGTAAATTTACGACAAACTGTCGCTATAGGTTAATTGTATATTTTACATTTTAATCTATACCGACGGACGCAGAAAAAAAACGTCGGTATATATATATATATCTATAGTATCTATACCGACGGATACAAAAGCCGTCGGTATAGATACGGTATCTATACCTACTGATTCAAAAGCCGTTGGTATAGATGCGGTATCTATATCGACGGATACAAAAGCTGTCGGTATAGATACGGTTTCTATACGTCGGATACAAAAGCCATCGGTATAGATGCGGTATCTATATCGACGGATACAAAATTCGTCGGTATAGGTAAAAGCAAATGGGGCTACCCCAACATAGGCTATACCGACGGTAGTAACATTAGTGACGTCTAAAACCGTCGGTATACGTTATACATCCTATACCGACGGTCACCTTTTCAGTCACTATAGGTCTATACCGACGAGGGTTTTACCGTCGCTTAATTTTTTGTCGGAATAGTCATTTTGACCGTCGGTATAGGGTTTTAGGACCTTTAGTGACAGATTTTGGAGTTTTACCAATACTTTTTGGACCGTCACTATATGGCAATTTGTTTGTAGTCTAGATATACTATAGTTACATAGATATATTACAATTACATAGATATATTACAACGTATTACACAAATATATTACAATTACTTAAATATATTACAATTACATAGATATATTACAATTACATAGATATATTGCAATTACATAGATATATTTACAATTACATAGATATGTAATTGTAATATACAATTACATAGGATATATTACATAGATACTTTACAATTACATAGATATATTACATAGATATTACAATTACATAGATATATTACAATTACATAAATATATTACAATTACATAAATATACTACAATTAATAATGTATCCATGTAATATTACAAAGATATATTACATAAATATATTTATTACAGTTACACATTAGATATATTATAATTACAATTGCATAGATATATATTACAATTACATAGACATATTACAATTACATAGATACATTACAATTACATAGATATATTACATAGATATCTATGTAATATAATTGTATTACATAAATATATCTATGTAATTGTAATATATCTATGTAATATATTTATGTAATTGTAATAATATATCTATGTAATTGTATTATATCTATGTAATTTTGTTAATGCAATCTATCTATGTAATTGTAATAATATATGTAATTGTAATATATCTATGTAATTCTAATATATTTATGTAATTATAATATATCTATGTTATTGTAATATATTTATGTAATTGTAATATATTTGTGTAATTGTAATATATTTAAGTAACTGTAGTACATCTTCGTAATTGTAATATCTATGTAATTGTAATATATCTATGTAATTATAATATATTTATGTAATTGTTATATATCTATGTAATTATATCTATGTAATTGTAATACATCTATGTAATTGTAATATATCTATGTAATTATAATATATCTATGTAATTGTAATATATCTTTCTAATTCTATGTAATTGTAATATATCTATGTAATTGTAATATATCTATGTAACTATAATATATCTTTGTAGTTGTAATATATATATATCTATGTAATTATAATATATTTATGAAATATATTTATGTAATATTACTTAGATACATTATTAATTGTAATATATTTATGTAATTGTAATATATCTATGTAATATATTATCTATATAATTGTAATATATCTATGTAATTATAATATATCTATGTAACTGTAATATATCTATGTAATTGTAATGTATCTATGTAATATATCTATGTAATTGTAATGTGTCTATGTAATTGTAATGTATCTATGTAATATATCTATTTAATTGTAATATATCAATGTAACTGTAGTATATCTATGTAATTGTAATATATATATATATCCAATTTATCTATGTAATCCTAATATATCAATGTATCTATGTAATTATAATGTTTACATAGATATATTACAATTGCTTAGATATATATTACAATTACATATATATCTATATAATTGTAATAATATATGAATGTAAGAGATATAATACAATTACATCGATAAATTACAATTGCATAGATATATATTACAATTACATAGAGTTACATAGATATATTACAATTACATAGATACATTACAATTACACAAATATATTATCTATGTAATTGTAATATATTTAAGTAATTGTAATTGTAATATATATATATCTATGTAATTGTAATGTATCTAAGTAATTATAATGTTAAGTGGTAATTACATGTATCAATTGTAATATATCTATGTATAATATATCTATGTAATTATAATATATATTTATGTAATTGTAATATATCTATGTAATTGTAATATATTATCTATGTAATATATTATTGAAAACATTAGATATTACATGTATACATGTAATTACCACTTAACATTACGTAAATTGTAATATCTATGTAATTGTATTGTATCTATGTAATTATAATATGTTTAAGTAATACATCTATGTAATATTACATAGATATATTACATAAATACAGTACAATTACATATATTATTACAATTACATAGATATATTACAATTACATATTTTTGTAATTACAGAGATATATTACAATTACATAGATACATTACAATTACATAGATACATTACAATTACACATTAGATATATTAAAATACATGTAATTGTAATATATCTATGCAATTTTAATACATCTATGTAATTATAATATATCTATGTAATATATCTATATCTATGTAATATTACAAGAGATACGTAATTGTAATATATCTATGTAATTGTAATATATTACATTAATATATATTACTATTACATAGATATATATTACTATTACATAGATATATTACAATAACATAGATATATTATAATTACATAGATATATTACAATTACATAAATATATTACAATTAATAATGTATCTATGTAATTCTAATGTATCTATGTAATTGTAATATATCTATGTAATTGCAAAGATATATTACAATTGCATAGATATATTACAATTACATAGATATATAACAATTACATAGATATATTACAATTACATATATATATATATATTACATAAATATATTACAATTACATAGATATATTACAATTACATAGATATATATTACAACTACATAATTACAATTACATAAATGTATCTATATAATTACATAAATATTTATAATATCTATGTAGTTTTAATATATATATATATATATATGTAATATATTACATAGATAGATTACAATTACATAGATATATTACGTAGATATATTACAATTACATAGATATATCACATAGATATATTATAATTTCATATATATATATATATATATATATTACAATTACATAGATATATTATAACATGGATACATTTATATAGATATATTATAGTTAATGTAATATATATTTGTGTAATTGTAATATATCTATTTGTGTAATTGTAATATATTACATAGATATATTACAATTAAATAGATATATATATTACAATTACATAGATACATTACATAGATATATAGGTACATAAATATATTACAATTAAATAGATATATTACAATTACATAATTATATTACATAGATATATTACAATTATATAGATATATTACAATTACATAAATATATTACAATTACATAGATATATTATACATAGATATATTACTTAGATATATTACAATTACATAGATATATTACAATTACATAGATGTATACATTATCAATTATCTAATATTTTCGGTAATTCTAATGTATACATGTAATATCTAATGTTTTCAGTAATTGTAATGTATACATGTAATATCTAATATTTTAAGTATTTGTAATATATCTAAATAAATGTAATATATCTATGTAATTGTAATATATTTAATAGTGTTAATGTAATATATCTATGTTATTGTAATTGTATTACACAAATATATTACAATTACTTAAATATATTACATTTACATAGATATATTACAATGTATTACACAAATACATATTACATATATTACATAGATATATTATAATATATCTATGTATATAATTACATAGATATATTACAATTACATATATATTGTAATTACATTGATATATTACAAATTTATTACAATGTAATTGTAATATATCTATGTAATTGTAATATATTTATCTATGTAATATTACAATTACATAGATATATTACATCGATATATTACAAATTTATTATAATATATCTAATATATCTATGTAATTATTATATATCTATGTATTGTAATGTATATCTATGTAATTCTAATATATCTATGTAATTCTAATATATTCAATGTATTAGAATTAGAGTGACATAGATATATTACATAGATATATTACAATTACATAAATATATTACAGTTATATAGATATATTACAATTACTGAAAATATTAGATATTACATGTATATTACATTATATATACATAGATATATTACAATTACATTAATATATATATATATCTATGCAATTGTAAGATATATTACAGTATATCTATGTAATTTTAATATATATCTATGTATAAAATATCTATGTAATTGTAATATATTTATGTAATTGTAATATATATTTATGTAATATATCTATGTAATTATAATATATCTATGTAATTGTAATGATGTGATTGTAATATATGTAATATATCTATGCAATTGTAATATATCTATGTAATTGTAATATATCTAATGCATCTATGTAATATATACATGTAATATCTAATGTTTTTAGTAATTGTAATGTATACATGTAATATCTAATATTTTCAGTAATTGTAATATAGCTATGTAACTGTAGTATATCTATTTATGTAATTATATATAACTATGTAATATATCTATGTAATTGTAATTGTAATTGTAATATATATCTATGCAATTGTAATATATCTATGTAATTGTATCTACGTAATTGTAATATATCTATGTAGAATATATGAATGTGTAATATATCTATGTAATTGTAATATATCTATGTAATTTTAATATATCTATGTAATTGATTACATAGATATATTACATATAATTAATTACATATTTATATTACTATTACATATGTATATTACAATTACATATTTATATTACTATCATATAGATATATTACATAGATATATATTACAATTACAATTACATAGATATATTACAATTACATAAACACATTAGAATTACGTAGATATATTACAATTACATAAATATATTTACAATTACATAGATATCTAATTACATAGATATATTACATATATTACAATCACATAATTGTAATTACATTGATATATTACAATGTATTACACAAATATATTACAATTACTTAAATATATTACAATTACATAGATATATTACAGTTACGTAGATATATTACAATTACATAGATATATTTACAATTACATAGATATGTAATTGTAATATACAGTTAGATAGATATATTACATAGATACTTTACAATTACATAGATATATTACAATTACATAAATATATTACAATTACATAAATATATTACAATTAATAATGTATCTATGTAATATTACATAGATATATTACATAAATATATTTATTATAGTTACACATTAGATATATTATATCTATGTTAATGTAATATATTTAATTGTAATATATCTATGTAATAGTAATATATCTATGTAATTGTAATATATCTATGTAATATATATATTACAATTACATAGATATACAATTACGTAGATATGTAGTTGTAATATATCTATGTAATTGTAATATATTTATGTAATTGTAATATATATATATATATGTAATTGTAATATATCTATGTATAATATTCTAGTCATTACATTTCGAAAAGCCATAAAGATTATTGGTAAAAACAATAATTTATTAAATTAGTCATTTTCGTTTGGTGAAATCCAATACATGGATGAAAGAAGCAATGTTTTACTAAACACTTATTTTCTTTCTTCTAAAAATTATTACAGCTATCAATTGACTCAACAATTGGATCGTTGGAGTTATCGTATTATTAGTCTCGGGTTTATCTTTTTAACCATAGGAATTCTTTCGGGAGCCGTATGGGTTAATGAGGCTTGGGGATCATATTGGAATTGGGACCCAAAGGAAACTTGGGCATTTATTACTTGGACCGTTATGTAATTGTAATATATCTATGTAATTGTTATATATCTATGTAATTGTAATATATCTATGTAATTGTAATATATCTATGTAATTATATACATGTAATATCTATGTATCTATGTAATTCTAATATATCTATGTAATTATACTATATCTATGTTATTGTAATAAATTTATGCAATTTTAATATATCTATGTAATATATCTATATAGTTGTAGTTATGTAATTGTAATATATCTATATAATATATTATCTATGTAATTATAATATATCTATGTAGTTTTAATATATCTATGTAATTGTAATATATCTATGTAAGTATAATATATCTTTGTAGTTGTAATATATCTATGTAATTGTAATATATTTATGTAATATATCTATGTAATATAGATACATTATTAATCGTAATATATTTATGTAATTGTAATATATCTATGTAATATATTATCTATGTAATTATAATATATCTATGTAGTTTTAATATATCTATGTAATTGTAATATATCTATTTACAATTACATAGATATATTACATAGATATTACAATTACATAGATGTATTTCAATTACATAGATATATTGGAATTACATAAATAAATATTACAATTACGTAGACATATTACATAGATATATTATAATTACATAGATATAAATATTTTATTAATTTATAAAATAGTAATTTCGATATAACAAAGTTTGAGTAAATAATATTAATAAGCTAAAATTATGTAAAATAATATTAATAAAATAAATTAAGTAAATAATATATTATTAATTTTACATTAAAGGGTATTATTATCAATGAGCTATTTTTCTTTTCCATTCCTACATTCATATTAACCTACCAAACATACTAATATAATGGAATAACCATTGCCTTCTTAACATTGCAATGGACTTAATTATTAGAGAAAAAAGATTCATGCTTTGTTAATGTTTAACAGTTTAAGATATAGGTAATTCTAAAGAAAAAATTAGGAAATGATTGTAATAAAAAACCTTGCTGTGCCAGGCAATCTATATATAAGAGAATAATAGGTAACTATTTTGTTTACACTTATTTAAAATTATATTTATATTTTAATATAAAAAATTTATTAATAATAATATTCTATATATTTTAATGAATCCCATCTTTTCTATATATTTTTGCCTAAAGCTTTTCCTTTTAAAGAACAAGTTAGATTATAATGGTAAGGGAAGTGATAGTGGTGCATTTGAAGGTATTTTCATAATAAGAAAGATTTCTTCAAAGGTGGAATATAGGTCTTAGAAATATACTCCTTATAATTCGCATATAGTAGCTGTGAAGTTTTCTATTTCAATATATTCTATTGATATTACTACAAGAAAAACGTGCAATATAAACTTTTATTGAAATCCAATAAGGACAAGAAAGACCCAATTTGTGATGCCAATACATTGAAGTATTCATTGAATGAATGATTCCTCTACATTTATACTGTCATAACGGTTTTTCGACCGCTAAGACGATTTGAAAACGCAAATGTAATCGCCACCAATCTTTTTTGTTTAGGTGTGATTGATATATTACAATTATAATACATAGATAAATATATTACATACATATATTACAATTACATAGATATATTAGAATTACATAGATATATATATTACAATTACATAGATATTATAATTACATATATATATATATATTACAATTACATAGATATATTACAATTACATAGATATTACAATAACATAGATACATTACAATTACATAGATATATTACAATTACATAGATACATTATAATTACATAGATACATTACAATTACATAGATACATTACAATTACATAGATATATTACAATTACATAGATATATTACATAGATAATATATTAAATAGATATATTACAATTACATAGATATATTACATAGATATTACAATTACATAAATATATTACAACTACATAGATATATTACATAGATACATTACAATTACATAGATATTACAATTACAGGGATATATTACAATTACATAAATATATTACAATTAATAATGTAACTATGTAATATTACATTGATATATTACATAAATATATTTATTACAGTTACACATTAGATATATAACAATACACGACAATTACAGAGATGCATTATTAATTGTAATATATTTATGTAATTGTAATATATCTATGTAATTGTAATATATCTATGTAATTTTAATATATCTATATAATTGTAATGTATCTATGTAATTTTAATATATCTATGTAATTGTAATGTATCTATGTAATATATTAATTGTAATATATTTATATAATTGTAATATATCTATGTAATTGTAATATCTATGTAATTGTAATAAATAAATATATATATATATGTATATGTAATTGTAATATCTATGTAATTGTAATATATCTATGTAATTGTAATATATCTATGTAATTGTAATGTATCTATGTAATTTTAATATATCTATGTAATTGTAATGTATCTATGTAATATATTAATTGTAATATATCTATGTAATTGTAATATATATATATATAATTGTAATATATCTATGTAATTGTAATATATCTATGTAATTGTAATGTATCTATGTAATTGTAATATGTCTATGTAATTGTAATATATATCTATGCAATTGTAATTATAATATATCTAATGTGTAACTGTAATAAATATATTTATGTAATATATCTATGTAATATTACATAGATACATTGTTAATTGTAATATATTTATGTAATTGTAATAAATCTAAGTAATTGTAAAGTATCTATGTAATATATCTATGTAATTGTAATATATCTATGTAACTGTAATATATATATATATATGTCATTGTAATTGTAATATATCTATGTAATTGTAATGTATTTATGTAATTGTAATATATCTATGTAATTATAATATCTATGTAATATATTATCTATGTAATTGTAATATATCTATGTAATTGTATTTATCTATGTAATATATCTATGTAATTGTAATATATCTATGTAATATATCTATGTAATTGTAATGTATCTATGTAATATATCTATGTAATTGTAATATATCTATGTAGCTGTAGTATACCTATGTAATTGTAATATATATATATCCAATGTATCTATGTAATTCTAATATATCAATGTAATTCGAAATCATTATATATTACATGTATTTTAATATATCTAATGTGTAATTGTAATGTATCTATGTAATTGTAATATATAATATATCTATATAATTGTAATAATATATGAATGTAATAGATATATTACATTGATATATACAATTACAATTACTGTAATATATCTATGTAATTGTAATTTATCTACATAAATATATTGTAATGTATCTCTGTAATATATATATATATATATATATATCAATGTAATATATCTACATAAATATATTATCATGGTTTGGCATCAGCATGCCTTGGTGCCACTTGACTACCCCATTGTGGAGCAACGGACGAGACCTAGTCTATGGGATAGGTGATCCCTGATGCTGCCAAGAGTGACACGAGCCTTGGAGCAGGCAGACTAGTAGGCACCCTGGAGCCTGTCAGTCTTGTGGGCGTTCCCGAGTGAGCCACGTGCGGATGCATTCGAGTGGGTTGGTGGAGCAACGAGAAGGATTCTAGCAATGTTGGGATCAAGAGGAAGACCTTTGTGCCTGGAGTGGGGCTTGAGTTGGCCTTGAGTTGGCTTGGAGAAAAAGTGTCCCCATTTCAGACATCCCAATCGTTCTTGGTATTGAAGCGCTTAAAGCTCTTAAGCTCTATATAGGGGGACGATCGATGTCAGCTCTCCACCACCCCCTCACTTAGCAAGCGGGTGGGGTTTTCCTAATGCAAGTGAGCTACTCCTAGGCATATGTGGTGCTTAGATGGGCGAGCATCGGGGCCAAAGAATGGCACGGTGTTTCTTCGAGACAAGGTAATCCCATGGACAGTTCGAGGCCAGCGGCCTCGTATCGTGCCATTCAGTTGAAGTGTGGGGTTAGACAATAGCATTGCTATGCCCCAGGGGCTCCTCCACCCAAAGTCTAGATATATATATTACAATTACATAAATGTATTACAATTACATAGATATATTACAATTACTTAAAACATTAGAATTACATTGTAATAAACCTATATAGTTGTAATCTGTCTATGTAATTGTAATATATTTGAGTAATTGTAATATAATCTATGTAATTCTAATGTATCTATGTAATTGTAATATATCTATGTAATTCAATTAGATAAAACATGTATTGTTATATATTTAATGTGTTAATATATCAATGTAATTCTGATGTTTTAAGTAATTGTAATGTATCTATGTAATTGTAATATATTTAAGTAAATTGTAATATATTTGTAATACAGTGTAATATATCTATGTAGATGTAATTGTAATATACATGTAATTGTAATTGTAATATATTACAATAGATATATTACAATTACATATACGTAATGTATCAATGTAATTGTAATTTTTATATCTATGTAATTGTAATATATCTATGTAATTCTAATATATTTATATAGATACATTAATATATATGTAATTGTAATATATCTATGTAATTACAATTATATATCTATTACACATTCATATATTATAGATAGATATATTACAATTACATAGATATATTACACATTCATATATTACATAGATAAATTATATATAGATATATTACATAGATATATTACAATTACATAGATATATATTACAATTACATAGATTTATTACAATTACAAAAATATATTATATTGATATATTACAATTACATATACATATTATAATTACATAGATATATTACAATTACATAGATATAAATGTAGTATATATTACATAGATATATTACAATTACATATATTATTACAATTACATAGATATATTACAATTACATAGATGTATTACAATTACATAGATATATTACAATTACTTAGATATATTACATAGATACAATAGATATATTACATAGATATATATTACAATTACTTAGATATATTACATAGATACAATAGATATATTACATAGATATATATTACAATTACATAGATATACTACATAAATATATTACAATTACATATATTACATAGATACATTACAATTACATAGATATATTACAATTACATAGATATATAATATTACAATTACTTAGATATATTACATAGATACAATAGATATATTACATAGATATATATTACAATTACATAGATATAATACATAAATATACTACGATTACATATATTACATAGATACATTACAATTACATAGATATATTTATGTAATTGTAATACATCTATGTAATTGTAATGTATCTATGTAATATATCTATGGAATTGTAATATATCTATGTAATTGCAATATATTTATGTAATTGTAATATATCTATGTAATTATAATATGTCTACGTAATTATAATATAATATAATTGTAATATAATTATGTAATAAATCTATGTAATATTACATAGATACAATTATATAGATACATAGATATATTACATAGATATTACAATTACATAGATATTTTACATAGATAATATATTACAATTACATGGATATATTACATTAACACAATTACATAGATATAATACAATTACATAGATAATAAATAAATTACACCATTATATTACAATTACACAAATATATTACAATTACATAGACATATCTATGTAACTGTAGTATATCTAAGTAACAGTAGTATATGTATGTAATTGTAATATATTTATGTAATTGTAATATATCTATGTAATTGTAATATATCTATGTAATTGTAATATATATCTATGTAATTGTAATATATCTATGTAATTGTAATAAATATATTTATGTAATATATCTATGTAATATTACATAGATATATTACAATTACATAGATAAATATAATTACTAATATTGATTTTAATTGTAATTGTAAATATGTAATTGTAATGAAGATAAATATATTACAATTACATAGATATTTATTTGTAATTTATAGATATATTAATATCTATAAATTGTTATATATCTATGTAATTGTAATATATCTATGTAATTGTAAAATATTTATATAATTGTAATATATTTGTGTAATATATCTATGTAATTGCATATATTTATGTAATTGTAATATATCTATGTAATTGTAATATATCTATGTACTTGTAATATATTTATGCAATATAAATATCTATGTAATTGTAATATATTTGTGTAATTGTAATAAATGTATGTAATTGTAATATATACACAAATATATTACAATTACATACATATATTACATCTAAATAGATAAATTACAATTACATAAATATATGCAATTACATAGATATATTAGACAAATATATTACAATTGTATAAATATTTTACAATTACATAGATATATTACAATTAAAGAAAACATTAGATATAGTCATATAATATATTTTCAGTAATTTTAATATATATATATATATATATGTAAAAGTAAATTTTCAGTAATTGTAATATATCTATGTAATTACTGAATACAAATATATTACAATTACAAATATATATTAGATATTACATGTATACGTTAGAGTTATATAGATATATTACAATTACATAGATATATTTACAATTACATAGATATGTAATTGTAATATACAGTTAGATAGATATATTACATAGATACTTTACAATTACATAGATATATTACAATTACATAAATATATTACAATTACATAAATATATTACAATTAATAATGTATCTATGTAATATTACATAGATATATTACATAAATATATTTATTATAGTTACACATTAGATATATTATATCTATGTTAATGTAATATATTTAATTGTAATATATCTATGTAATAGTAATATATCTATGTAATTGTAATATATCTATGTAATATATATATATATTACAATTACATAGATATACAATTACGTAGATATGTAGTTGTAATATATCTATGTAATTGTAATATATTTATGTAATTGTAATATATATATATATATGTAATTGTAATATATCTATGTATAATATTCTAGTCATTACATTTCGAAAAGCCATAAAGATTATTGGTAAAAACAATAATTTATTAAATTAGTCATTTTCGTTTGGCGAAATCCAATACATGGATGAAAGAAGCAATGTTTTACTAAACACTTATTTTCTTTCTTCTAAAAATTATTACAGCTATCAATTGACTCAACAATTGGATCGTTGGAGTTATCGTATTATTAGTCTCGGGTTTATCTTTTTAACCATAGGAATTCTTTCGGGAGCCGTATGGGTTAATGAGGCTTGGGGATCATATTGGAATTGGGACCCAAAGGAAACTTGGGCATTTATTACTTGGACCGTTATGTAATTGTAATATATCTATGTAATTGTTATATATCTATGTAATTGTAATATATCTATGTAATTGTAATATATCTATGTAATTATATACATGTAATATCTATGTATCTATGTAATTCTAATATATCTATGTAATTATACTATATCTATGTTATTGTAATAAATTTATGCAATTTTAATATATCTATGTAATATATCTATATAGTTGTAGTTATGTAATTGTAATATATCTATATAATATATTATCTATGTAATTATAATATATCTATGTAGTTTTAATATATCTATGTAATTGTAATATATCTATGTAAGTATAATATATCTTTGTAGTTGTAATATATCTATGTAATTGTAATATATTTATGTAATATATCTATGTAATATAGATACATTATTAATCGTAATATATTTATGTAATTGTAATATATCTATGTAATATATTATCTATGTAATTATAATATATCTATGTAGTTTTAATATATCTATGTAATTGTAATATATCTATTTACAATTACATAGATATATTACATAGATATTACAATTACATAGATGTATTTCAATTACATAGATATATTGGAATTACATAAATAAATATTACAATTACGTAGACATATTACATAGATATATTATAATTACATAGATATAAATATTTTATTAATTTATAAAATAGTAATTTCGATATAACAAAGTTTGAGTAAATAATATTAATAAGCTAAAATTATGTAAAATAATATTAATAAAATAAATTAAGTAAATAATATATTATTAATTTTACATTAAAGGGTATTATTATCAATGAGCTATTTTTCTTTTCCATTCCTACATTCATATTAACCTACCAAACATACTAATATAATGGAATAACCATTGCCTTCTTAACATTGCAATGGACTTAATTATTAGAGAAAAAAGATTCATGCTTTGTTAATGTTTAACAGTTTAAGATATAGGTAATTCTAAAGAAAAAATTAGGAAATGATTGTAATAAAAAACCTTGCTGTGCCAGGCAATCTATATATAAGAGAATAATAGGTAACTATTTTGTTTACACTTATTTAAAATTATATTTATATTTTAATATAAAAAATTTATTAATAATAATATTCTATATATTTTAATGAATCCCATCTTTTCTATATATATTTGCCTAAAGCTTTTCCTTTTAAAGAACAAGTTAGATTATAATGGTAAGGGAAGTGATAGTGGTGCATTTGAAGGTATTTTCATAATAAGAAAGATTTCTTCAAAGGTGGAATATAGGTCTTAGAAATATACTCCTTATAATTCGCATATAGTAGCTGTGAAGTTTTCTATTTCAATATATTCTATTGATATTACTACAAGAAAAACGTGCAATATAAACTTTTATTGAAATCCAATAAGGACAAGAAAGACCCAATTGGTGATGCCAATACATTGAAGTATTCATTGAATGAATGATTCCTCTACATTTATACTGTCATAACGGTTTTTCGACCGCTAAGACGATTTGAAAACGCAAATGTAATCGCCACCAATCTTTTTTGTTTAGGTGTGATTGATATATTACAATTATAATACATAGATAAATATATTACATACATATATTACAATTACATAGATATATTAGAATTACATAGATATATATATTACAATTACATAGATATTATAATTACATATATATATATATATATATATTACAATTACATAGATATATTACAATTACATAGATATTACAATAACATAGATACATTACAATTACATAGATATATTACAATTACATAGATACATTATAATTACATAGATACATTACAATTACATAGATACATTACAATTACATAGATATATTACAATTACATAGATATATTACATAGATAATATATTAAATAGATATATTACAATTACATAGATATATTACATAGATATTACAATTACATAAATATATTACAACTACATAGATATATTACATAGATACATTACAATTACATAGATATTACAATTACAGGGATATATTACAATTACATAAATATATTACAATTAATAATGTAACTATGTAATATTACATTGATATATTACATAAATATATTTATTACAGTTACACATTAGATATATAACAATACACGACAATTACAGAGATACATTATTAATTGTAATATATTTATGTAATTGTAATATATCTATGTAATTGTAATATATCTATGTAATTTTAATATATCTATATAATTGTAATGTATCTATGTAATTTTAATATATCTATGTAATTGTAATGTATCTATGTAATATATTAATTGTAATATATTTATATAATTGTAATATATCTATGTAATTGTAATATCTATGTAATTGTAATAAATAAATATATATATATATATGTATATGTAATTGTAATATCTATGTAATTGTAATATATCTATGTAATTGTAATATATCTATGTAATTGTAATGTATCTATGTAATTTTAATATATCTATGTAATTGTAATGTATCTATGTAATATATTAATTGTAATATATCTATGTAATTGTAATATATATATATATATAATTGTAATATATCTATGTAATTGTAATATATCTATGTAATTGTAATGTATCTATGTAATTGTAATATGTCTATGTAATTGTAATATATATCTATGCAATTGTAATTATAATATATCTAATGTGTAACTGTAATAAATATATTTATGTAATATATCTATGTAATATTACATAGATACATTGTTAATTGTAATATATTTATGTAATTGTAATAAATCTAAGTAATTGTAAAGTATCTATGTAATATATCTATGTAATTGTAATATATCTATGTAACTGTAATATATATATATATATATATGTCATTGTAATTGTAATATATCTATGTAATTGTAATGTATTTATGTAATTGTAATATATCTATGTAATTATAATATCTATGTAATATATTATCTATGTAATTGTAATATATCTATGTAATTGTATTTATCTATGTAATATATCTATGTAATTGTAATATATCTATGTAATATATCTATGTAATTGTAATGTATCTATGTAATATATCTATGTAATTGTAATATATCTATGTAGCTGTAGTATACCTATGTAATTGTAATATATATATATCCAATGTATCTATGTAATTCTAATATATCAATGTAATTCGAAATCATTATATATTACATGTATTTTAATATATCTAATGTGTAATTGTAATGTATCTATGTAATTGTAATATATAATATATCTATATAATTGTAATAATATATGAATGTAATAGATATATTACATTGATATATACAATTACAATTACTGTAATATATCTATGTAATTGTAATTTATCTACATAAATATATTGTAATGTATCTCTGTAATATATATATATATATATATCAATGT
The DNA here is from genome assembly GCA_030761205.1 of Fremontodendron californicum. Taxonomy (NCBI): domain Eukaryota; kingdom Viridiplantae; phylum Streptophyta; class Magnoliopsida; order Malvales; family Malvaceae; genus Fremontodendron; species Fremontodendron californicum. The sequence continues at coordinate 5,128,550 of JAULJL010000047.1, forward strand.
AATATATCTACATAAATATATTATCATGGTTTGGCATCAGCATGCCTTGGTGCCACTTGACTACCCCATTGTGGAGCAACGGACGAGACCTAGTCTATGGGATAGGTGATCCCTGATGCTGCCAAGAGTGACACGAGCCTTGGAGCAGGCAGACTAGTAGGCACCCTGGAGCCTGTCAGTCTTGTGGGCGTTCCCGAGTGAGCCACGTGCGGATGCATTCGAGTGGGTTGGTGGAGCAACGAGAAGGATTCTAGCAATGTTGGGATCAAGAGGAAGACCTTTGTGCCTGGAGTGGGGCTTGAGTTGGCCTTGAGTTGGCTTGGAGAAAAAGTGTCCCCATTTCAGACATCCCAATCGTTCTTGGTATTGAAGCGCTTAAAGCTCTTAAGCTCTATATAGGGGGACGATCGATGTCAGCTCTCCACCACCCCCTCACTTAGCAAGCGGGTGGGGTTTTCCTAATGCAAGTGAGCTACTCCTAGGCATATGTGGTGCTTAGATGGGCGAGCATCGGGGCCAAAGAATGGCACGGTGTTTCTTCGAGACAAGGTAATCCCATGGACAGTTCGAGGCCAGCGGGCCTCGTATCGTGCCATTCAGTTGAAGTGTGGGGTTAGACAATAGCATTGCTATGCCCCAGGGGCTCCTCCACCCAAAGTCTAGATATATATATTACAATTACATAAATGTATTACAATTACATAAATATATTACAATTACTTAAAACATTAGAATTACATTGTAATAAACCTATATAGTTGTAATCTGTCTATGTAATTGTAATATATTTGAGTAATTGTAATATAATCTATGTAATTCTAATGTATCTATGTAATTGTAATATATCTATGTAATTCAATTAGATAAAACATGTATTGTTATATATTTAATGTGTTAATATATCAATGTAATTCTGATGTTTTAAGTAATTGTAATGTATCTATGTAATTGTAATATATTTAAGTAAATTGTAATATATTTGTAATACAGTGTAATATATCTATGTAGATGTAATTGTAATATACATGTAATTGTAATTGTAATATATTACAATAGATATATTACAATTACATATACGTAATGTATCAATGTAATTGTAATTTTTATATCTATGTAATTGTAATATATCTATGTAATTCTAATATATTTATATAGATACATTAATATATATGTAATTGTAATATATCTATGTAATTACAATTATATATCTATTACACATTCATATATTATAGATAGATATATTACAATTACATAGATATATTACACATTCATATATTACATAGATAAATTATATATAGATATATTACATAGATATATTACAATTACATAGATATATATTACAATTACATAGATTTATTACAATTACAAAAATATATTATATTGATATATTACAATTACATATACATATTATAATTACATAGATATATTACAATTACATAGATATAAATGTAGTATATATTACATAGATATATTACAATTACATATATTATTACAATTACATAGATATATTACAATTACATAGATGTATTACAATTACATAGATATATTACAATTACTTAGATATATTACATAGATACAATAGATATATTACATAGATATATATTACAATTACTTAGATATATTACATAGATACAATAGATATATTACATAGATATATATTACAATTACATAGATATACTACATAAATATATTACAATTACATATATTACATAGATACATTACAATTACATAGATATATTACAATTACATAGATATATAATATTACAATTACTTAGATATATTACATAGATACAATAGATATATTACATAGATATATATTACAATTACATAGATATAATACATAAATATACTACGATTACATATATTACATAGATACATTACAATTACATAGATATATTTATGTAATTGTAATACATCTATGTAATTGTAATGTATCTATGTAATATATCTATGGAATTGTAATATATCTATGTAATTGCAATATATTTATGTAATTGTAATATATCTATGTAATTATAATATGTCTACGTAATTATAATATAATATAATTGTAATATAATTATGTAATAAATCTATGTAATATTACATAGATACAATTATATAGATACATAGATATATTACATAGATATTACAATTACATAGATATTTTACATAGATAATATATTACAATTACATGGATATATTACATTAACACAATTACATAGATATAATACAATTACATAGATAATAAATAAATTACACCATTATATTACAATTACACAAATATATTACAATTACATAGACATATCTATGTAACTGTAGTATATCTAAGTAACAGTAGTATATGTATGTAATTGTAATATATTTATGTAATTGTAATATATCTATGTAATTGTAATATATCTATGTAATTGTAATATATATCTATGTAATTGTAATATATCTATGTAATTGTAATAAATATATTTATGTAATATATCTATGTAATATTACATAGATATATTACAATTACATAGATAAATATAATTACTAATATTGATTTTAATTGTAATTGTAAATATGTAATTGTAATGAAGATAAATATATTACAATTACATAGATATTTATTTGTAATTTATAGATATATTAATATCTATAAATTGTTATATATCTATGTAATTGTAATATATCTATGTAATTGTAAAATATTTATATAATTGTAATATATTTGTGTAATATATCTATGTAATTGCATATATTTATGTAATTGTAATATATCTATGTAATTGTAATATATCTATGTACTTGTAATATATTTATGCAATATAAATATCTATGTAATTGTAATATATTTGTGTAATTGTAATAAATGTATGTAATTGTAATATATACACAAATATATTACAATTACATACATATATTACATCTAAATAGATAAATTACAATTACATAAATATATGCAATTACATAGATATATTAGACAAATATATTACAATTGTATAAATATTTTACAATTACATAGATATATTACAATTACAGAAAACATTAGATATAGTCATATAATATATTTTCAGTAATTTTAATATATATATATATGTAAAAGTAAATTTTCAGTAATTGTAATATATCTATGTAATTACTGAATACAAATATATTACAATTACAAATATATATTAGATATTACATGTATACGTTAGAGTTATATAGATATATTACAATTACACAAATATATTACAATTACATAGATATATGACAATTACATAGATATCTTACATCAGTAATTCTAATGTATACATGTAATATCTAATGTTTACATAATCTATCTAATAGTAATTATAATGTATACATGTAATATCTAATGTTTTCAGTAATTTTAACATATACATGTAATATCTATGTAATTGTAATATATTTGTGTAATTGCAATATATCTATGTAATTGTAATATATTGGTGTATTTTATTTATTATCTATGTAAATGTAATATATCTATGTAATACTGTTAAGGTAATATATCTATGTAATTGTAATATATTTGTGTAATTGTATTTATCTATATATATTACAATTACATAAATATATTACAATTACATTAATATATTACAATTACATAAATATATTACAATTACACAAATATATTACAATTACATAGATATATTACAATTACAATTGCATAGATATATTACAATTACATAGATATATTATAATTCTATTTATGTAATTGTAATATATATCTATGTTATAGTAATATATCTATGTAATTGTTATATATATATATATATATATATGTAATTGTAATATATCTTTGTAATTGTAATATATCTATGTTATAGTAATATATCTATGAAATTGTAATATATATCTATGTAATTGTAATATATATCTATGTAATTGTAATATATCTATGTAATTGTAATATATCTTTGTAATTGTAATATATCTATGTAATTGTTATATATAAATATAAGTATATATACATACATATATTACGATTACATAAATAGAATTATAATATATCTATGTAATTGTAATGTATCTATGTAATTGTAATGTATCTATGTAATTGTAATATATATTACGATTACACATTACATCTACTCAAAAGGTAAAAATATTATGTGAAATATGATCTACATTTCAAGTACCACAATCCTACCACAATCAAGCAATTCCTCGACATTTCAAGTTCCACAATCCTACCACAATCAAGCAACATGCCTAACCTAGATATTATGTGAAAGATTATCTACATTTCAAGTCCCACAATCCTACCACAATCAAGCAGATGAATACATTTTAAATGATGAATTTATTCTACATTAACGCTGCTACAGAAATATATTACCTCTCTATGTAATTGTAAATATATTACAATTACATATTCATATTACAAAACAATGGATATTAGAATTAAATAGATATATTACATATTACATTATATTAGACATTACATAGATATATCTATTTAATGTAATGTATATATATCGATGTAATTCTAATGTATCTATGTAATTGTAAATATATTTATGTAATTGTAATATATCTATGTAATTGTAAATATTTGTGTAAATATGTAAATATTTTTCTAATATATCTATGTAATTGTAATATATCTATGTAATTCTAATATATAACCCGTCCGGACCTGACCCTATATACATTACAATTACATAGATACATTACAATTACATAGGTATATTACAATTAGATAGATATATTATAATTTCATAGATATATTAGACAAATATATTTGTAATTTTAAAATTTTCAGTATTATATCTATGTAGTTGTAATGCATATATCAATGTAATTGTATATTACATGTGATATATCTATGTAATTCTAATGTATCTATGTAATTGTATTATATTTAAGAAATTGTAATAAGTAATTGTAATATTATACGATTACATAGATTGATAATTGTAATGTATCTATATAATTGTAATATATCTGTGTAATTATAATGTATTTATGCAATTGTAAAATATCAATGTAATTATATCTACGTATATTCATATCTAATATATCTATGTAATTTGAATGTTTTATGTAATTGTATCTATGTAAACATTAGAATTACATAGATATATTACAATTGCTTAAAACATTATATTTGGTAATGTATACATTACAACGACATAGATATCTAATATAATATATCTATGTAATTGTAATATATCTATGTAGATATATTACACTTACTAAAACCATTAGATCTTACAAGCATATATTACAATTACATAGATACATAGATATATTACAATTACATAGATATATTACAACTACAAATATATATTATAGTTACATAGATAGGGAATTATGAATATATTACAATTACAAAGATATATTACAATTACATAAATATATTACAATTGCATAGTTGTATTACAATTACAAATATATATTACAATTACTTAAAACATTAGAATTACATTGTAATATGTCTATGTAATTGTAATATATTTGTGTATTGTAATATATCTATGTAATTGTAATATACCTTTATAGTTGTAATATGTCTATGTAATTGTAATATATCTATGTAATTGTAATATATTTGTGTAATTGTAATATATCTATATAATTGTAATATATCTATGTAATTCTAATGTATCTTTGTAATTGTAATATATCTATATAATTCAATTAGATAATACATGTATTGTTATATATCCAATGTGTAATTCTAATATATTTATGTAATTCTGATGTTTTATGTAATTGTAATGTATCTATGTAATTGTAATATATTTGTGTAATACATTGTAAAATATCTATGTAGTTGTAATTGTAATATACATGTAATTGTAATTGTAATATATTACAATAGATATGTAATTCTAATATTTTGAGTAGTTGTTATATATCTATGTAATTCTAATGTTTTCAATAATTGTAATATATTTATGTAATTGTAATATATCTATGTCAATGTAATATATTTATGTAATTGTAATATATTTGTGTAATTGTAATATATCTATGCAACTGTAGTATATCTATGTAATTGTAATATATCAATGTAATTCGACAACATTATATATTACATGTATTTTAATATATCTAATGTGTAATTGTAATGTATCTATATAATTCTAATGTACCTATGTTACTGAAAACTTTAGATATATAATTGTAATTTATCTATGTAATTATAATGTATCTATGTAATTGTAATATATCTATGTAATTGTAATGTATCTATGTAATTGTAATATATCTATGTAACTGTAATATATCTATGTAATTGTAATATATTACAATTACACAATGTTTTCAATAATTGTAATATATCTATATAATATATTTATGTAAATGTAATATATCTATGTAACTGTAATATGTCTATGTAATTGTCATGTATTGTTATATATTTAATGTGTAAGTGTAATAAATATATTTATGTAATATATCTATGTAATATTACGTAGATACATTATTAATTGTAAAATATTTATGTAATTGTAATTATTTTAATGTGTAATTATAATGTATCTATTTAGTTGTAATATATTACATGTAATTGTAATATAGCAATTGTAATATATTTGTGTATCTATTGTAATTTGTAATATATCTATGTAATTGTAATATATTACAATACACAAATATCTATTACAATTTAATAGATATATTACAATAGATACACAAATATATTACAATTACATAGATACATTACAATTAGATAGATATATTATAATTACATAGATATATTACAATTACATAAATACATTACAATTACTTAAACATAATAAATTACATAGATTTATTACAATTACAAAAATATATTACAATTACAGAATAGAATTACATAGATGTATTACAATTACATAGATATATTGTTTATCTATGTAATTGTAATATATAACAATTTATACTACATAGATATATTTATTGTAATGATAATGTATCTATGTAATTATAATATATTTATGTAATTGTAATATATCTATGTAATTTTAATATATTTGTGTAATTGTAGTATATCTATATACTTGTAATATATTTGTGTAATTGTAATAAATGTATGTAATTCTAATATATTTAAGTTACTGTAATATATCTATATAATTGTAATAAATTTGTGTAATTGTAATGTATCTATGTAATTGTAATATATCTATGTAGATATATTACACATTACATAGATACATTACAATAGATATTACAATTGTAATATATTTTTGTATTACGTAGATACAATAGAATTACATAGATATATTACATTACATAGTTATATCTATGTAATTCTAATGTTTTAAGTAATTGTAATATATCTATGTAATTGTAATATATTTTGGTAATTGTAATATATCTATGTAATATATTTATCTATGTAATTGTAATATATTACAATTACACATTAGATATATATCTATGTAATTGTAATATATTACAATTACACATTAGATATATATCTATGTAATTGTAATATATTATTGTAATTCTAACATTTTCAATTAAATAAATATGTCACAACTACATACATATCTTACAATTACAAAAATTGATCTATGTAATTGTTATTTATCTATGTAATTGTAATATATTTGTGTAGTTGTAATATATCTAATGTGTAATTGTAATATATTACATAGAATTACAATTACTATTACATAGATATATTACAATTACGTAAAACATTTGAATTACATAGATATATTACAATTACATAGATACATTACAATTACATAATATATTACTACATATTACAATTACATAGATATATTATATTATAATTACATTGATATATTACAATTACATAGATATTTTACATAGATATTTATACATAAATATCTATGCAATTGTAATATATTATAATTACAATTACATAGATACATTACAATTATATAGATATATTAAAATTACATAGATATCTTACAATTAAATATTTATATTAAAATTACATAGATACATTACAATTATATAGATATTACAATTATATATATATATCTATGTAATTGTATTGAATATGTAATTGTAATATATTTCATTATACATTACAACAATGATATATTTCATACATATGTAATTCTAATGTAATTGTAAAATATCTATGTAATTGTAATATATCCATGTAGATATATTACAATTCTATTTATTACAATTACATAGATATATCTATGTAAGTCTAATGTTTTATGTAATTGTAATATATTTATGTATTTATAATATATCTAACATAATATATATATGTAATTGTAATATTTCAGTAATTATATATATATTACAAATTCCTAGATATATTACATAAATATTTTCAGTAATTGTAATATATCTAATATTTACCAGAGATATATTTGTGTAATTACAATTGTAATTACACATATTTATGTAATATATCTATGTAATTATAATACATCTATGTAATATATCTATGTTATTGTAATATATCTATGTAATTATAATATATCTATGTAATTGTAATATATCTATATAATTGTAATATATTTGTGTAATTGTAATATATTTATGTAATTGTAATATATCTATGTATTTGTAATGTATCTATGTAATTGTAATATATCTATGTAATTGTAATATATCTATCTAATTCTAATGTATCTATGTAATTGTTATATATCAATTTAATTCTAATGTTTTAAGTAATTGTAATATATCTATGTAATTGTAATGTATCTATATAATTGTAATATATCTATGTAATTCTAATGTTTTAAGTAATTGTAATATATCTATGTAATTGTAATATATTTAAGTAATTGTAATATATCTATGTAATTGTAATGTAATACAATAATTCTAATATCTATGTAATTCTAATGTTTTAAGTAATTGTAATATATCTATGTAATTAAAATATATTTGTGTAATTACATAGATATATTACAATTACATAGATACATAGATATATTTATGTATATATTACATAGATAGTATTTCTAACATCTATGTAATATTAGATATATTTCTATGTAATATATTAAAACATTATCATAGATACATTACAATTACATAAATATATTATAACTGCATAGAATTACAATTACATACATATATTACAGTTACATAGATATATTACAACTATAATATGTAATTCTAATGTTTTAAGTAATATGTTTATGTAATTGTAATATATCTATTTAATTGTAAATCTATGTAGTTGTAAAATATCTATGTAACATATTAATGTAATATTACATAAATATTACATGTATTGTTATATATCGATGTAATTGTAATATATCTAAGTAATTTGTATGTAATTGTAATATATCTATTTATTTGTAAATCTATGTAGTTGTAATATATCAATGTAATATATTAATGTAATATTACTTAAATATTACATGTATTGTTATATATCTATGTAATTGTAATATATCTATGTAATGTGTTTGTGATTGTAATATATATGTAGTTGTAATATATCTAATTGTAATTATAATATATTATAGTTACATAGATACATTAGAACAATTTAATTAATTCTCTTAAAGGATGAAAGATTAAAATGTTTTCAAAATTGTTGGGAATGCTACAACCTACTCTTGCCATAAGATTTGTGCATTTAGATGTTACTATCTTTGATTTTTACACTTTGTTAATTCATTTCTTATAAATTTCCATTTGTTAATTAATAATAATTGAATTTCAAATTTGCAGTTCTACCAAATTCAGAGATCCATCACAGTAACTTCAGAAGCAAAGATTTAAAAGAGTAGGCATCAATGACAGAAGCAAAGAGAGCTCGAGTTCCAAATGTTCCTTTCTAGAAATATACAATGAGCAAATATCTATGTGCCAGAATACCCGTAGTAGACAACTAGACATCATAAGAGTTCTGTATTCTTCGTTTCAATCTGTTACTACCCTCTTCTAGTCTCTTCGTATTTTTGGTCTAGTGATGTTGCATGTTTATGCATGTAACGTGCTGACCTATTGTTTTCTTCTCTATCTTGGCTGTTCTTTGTATTTTATTAACCTATGCTACATATATTTGATGTAGGGTGGTCCATCTTTCCTTGCTTGTCGGAGGTTTTCAACTACAATTTTGACACCTAATTTAAGTGGAGGTGATTTTCCGTCCAATTTACTGTCTTCAAAGACTGTATTAATACCAGAACATACTATAGGTATGGGAAAGAATATGGAACTATATTCCTTACGTAGCTGTTTGCCTTTAAAAATATTGCGATACTTATGAGTAGTGGCACTTTCATTTACAGTAGTTGATAAGTTATATAATTTTTGAAGTTGCTCAAAGAAAGAGTTAAAAACACACTGCATTTTGTAGAATGAATATTTGTGTATCTATGTAATATATCTATGTAATTGTAATATATCTATGTAATTGTAATATATCTATGTAATTGTAATGTATCTATGTAATTGTAATATATCTATGTAATTATATACATGTAATATCTATGTATCTATGTAATTCTAATATATCTATGTAATTGTAATATGTCTATGTAATTGTAATATATCTATGTAATTTTAATATATCTATGTAATTGTAATATATCTATGTAATTGTAATATATCTATGTAATTATAATGTATTCTATGTAATTGTAACATATCTATATAATTGTAATGTATCTATGTTATTGTAATATCTATGTAATTATAATATATCTATGTAATTGTAATGTATCTATGTAATTGTAATTGTAATATATATATATATATGTAATTACATTATCTAATGTTTTCAGTAATTCTAATGTATTTATTATAATATATTTAAGTAATTGTAATATATCTATGTAATTATAACATATTTAAGTAATTGTAATATATCTATGTACTTGTAATATATCTATGTAATTGTAATATATCAATGTAATTTTAATATATCTATGTAATTGTAATATATATATGTAATTGTAATATATCTATGTAATTGTAATATATCTATGTAATTGTAATATATCTATGTAATTATATACATGTAATATATATGTATCTATGTAATTCTAATATATCTACGTAATTGAAATATATCTATGTAATTGTACTATATCTATGTAATTTTAATATATCTATGTAATTGTAATATATCTATGTAATCGTAATATATTTATGTAATATATATATGTAATTGTAATATATCTATGTAATTGTAATATATCTACGTAATTTTAATATATCTATGTAATTGTAATATATCTATGTAATTGTAATGTATCTCTGTAATTGTAATATACTTATGTAATTATATACATGTAATATCTATGTATCTATGTAATTCTAATATATCTATGTAATTTTAATATATCTATGTAATTGTAATATATCTATGTAATTATAATGTATCTATGTAATATATCTCTGTAATTGTAATATATTTAATACTGTTAATGTAATATATCTATGTAATTGTAATAATATATCTATGTAATAAATATATTTATGTAACTGTAGTTTGTCGTAATACATTTATGTAATTGTAATTGTAATATATATATATATATATATATATATATATATGTAATTGTAATATATCTATGTAATTGTAATATAACTATGTAATTGTAATGTATCTATGTAATTATAATGTATCTATGTAATTGTAATATATCTATATAATTGTAATGTATCTATGTTATTGTAATATCTATGTAATTGTAATATACCTATGTAATTGTAATGTATCTATGTAATATATCTATGTAATTGTAATATATCTATGTAAATGTAAATGTAATTGTAATATATATATATATCTATGTAATTACATTATCTAATGTTTTCTGTAATTATAATGTATTTATTACAATGTTTTCAGTAATTCTAATGTATTTTAATATATCTATGTAATTGTAATATATTTATGTAATATATATATTTAATTGTAATATATCTATGTAATTGTAATATATCTATGTAATTTTAATATATCTATGTAATTGTAACGTATCTATGTAATAGTTTTAATATATCTATGTAATATATAATTCTAATATATCAATGTAATTGTAATATATCTATGTAATTGACATATTGTATTATATCTATATATCGATGTAATATTACAATTACATAGATATCTAATTACGTAGTTATATTACATATATTACAATCACATAATTACAATTACATAGATAAATTACATATATTACATAAATATATGTATATATTACAATTACAATTACACAAATATCTATGTAATTCTAATGTATCTATGTAATTATAATATATCTATGTAATTGTAATATATTTATGTAATTATAATATATATATATATTACATAGATATATTACAATTACACAGATATAGATATAGATATATTACAATTACATTAATATATTACAATTACATAGATATATTACAATTATATTAATGTAATTGTAATATATCTATATCTATATCTGTGTAATTGTAATATATCTATGTAATATATATATATTACAATTACAAAGATATATTACAATTACTTAAATATATTATAATTACATAGATTTATTACAATTGCATAGATATAATACAATTACATAGATATATAACAATTACATAGATATATTACAATTACATATATATTACATAAATATATTACAATTACATAGATATATTACAATTACACAGATATATATTACAATTACATAAATATATCTATATAATTACATAAATATATATTACCTATGTAGTTTTAAATATATATATGTAATATATTACATAGATATATTAAAATTACATAGATATATCACATAGATATATTATAATTACATATATATATTGCAATTACATAAATGTATTACAATTACATAGATATATATATTACAATTACATAGATACATTACACAGATATATAATTACATAAATATATTACAATTACATAGACATATATATTACAATTACATAGATACATTACATAGATATATAATTACATAAATATATTACAATTACATAGATATATTACAATTACATAAATATATTACATAGATATATTACATAGATATATTACAATTAGATATATATATAATACAAGTAAATATATATATATATATTAAAAGTTACATAGATGTATACATTATCAATTATCTAATATTTTTGGTAATTCTAATGTATACATGTAATATCTAATTTTTTCAGTAATTGTAATGTATACATGTAATATCAAATATTTTCCGTAATTGTAATATATCTATATAAATGTAATATATCTATATAATTGTAATATATTTAATAGTGATAATGTAATATATCTATGTAATTGTAATATTTCTATGTAATTGTAATTGTATTACACAAATATATATTACATATATTACATAGATATATTACAATATATCTATGTACATAATTACATAGATATATTACAATTACATATATATTGTAATTAAATAGATATATTACAAATTTATTACAATGTAATTGTAATATATCTATGTAATTGTAATTTATTTATCTATGTAATACATCTATGTAATATTATAATTACATACATATATTACAAATTTATTATAATATATCTAATATATCTATGTAATTATTATATATCTATGTAATTGTAATGTATATCTATGTAATTGTAATATATTTAAGTAATTGTAATATATCTATATAATTCTAATATATTCAATGTATTACAATTACAGTGACATAGACATATTATAGTGACATAGATAAATTAAAATTATAATTACATAGATATTTTACAATTGTAATATATATATGTACTTACATAGATATATTACATAGATATATTACAATTATATATTACATACATATATTACAATTATATAGATATATTACAATTACTGAAAATATTAGATATTACATGTATACATTACAATTCCTGAAAACGTTAGATATTACATGTATATTACATTGATATATACATAGAGATATTAAAATTACATTAATATATATCAATGTAATTGTAAGATATATTACAGTATATCTATGTAATTTTAATATATATCTATGTATAATATATCTATGTAATTGTAATATATTTATGTAATTGTAATATATATTTATGTAATATGTCTATTTAATTATAATATATATATGTAAGTGTAATTATGTGATTGTAATATATGTAATATATCTATGCAATTGTAATATATCTATGTAATTGTAATATATCTCATATATCTATGGAATATATACATGTAATATCTAATGTTTTCAGTAATTGTAATGTATACATGTAATATCTAATATTTTCAGTAATTGTAATATATCTATGTAACTGTAGTATATCTATTTATGTAATTATATAAAACTATGTAATATATCTATGTAATTGTAATTGTAATATATATCTATGTAATTGTAATATATTTATGTAATTGTAATATATATCTATGCAATTGTAATATATCTATGTAATTGTATCTACGTAATTGTAATATATCTATGTAGAATATATGAATGTGTAATATATCTATGTAATTGTAATATTTATGTAATTGAAATACATCTATGTAATTGTAATATATCTATGTAATTGTAATATATCTATGTAATTATACACATGTAATATCTATGTAAACATTAGAATGACATAGATATTACAATTATATAGATATATTACAATTACATAAATATATTTTTGTAATTATAATATATCTATGTAATATATCTATGTAATTGTAATTGTAATATATCTATGTAATTGTAATATATTTAATAGTGTTAATGTAATATATATATATATGTAATTGTAATATATTTATGTAATTGTAATATATCTATATAATATATATCATATGTAATATATTACAATTACATAGATATATAAGTGGTAATTACATGCATACATAGATATTACAATTTACGTAATGTTAAGTGGTAAGTACATGTATACATGTAATATCTAATGTTTTCAATAATATATTATGTAGATAATATATTACAATTACATAGATATATTACAATTAGATATATATATATATAATACAAGTAAATATATATATATATATTAAAAGTTACATAGATGTATACATTATCAATTATCTAATATTTTCGGTAATTCTAATGTTTACATGTAATATCTAATGTTTTCAGTAATTGTAATGTATACATGTAATATCTAATATTTTCCGTAATTGTAATATATCTATATAAATGTAATATATCTATATAATTGTAATATATTTAATAGTGTTAATGTAATATATCTATGTAATTGTAATATTTCTATGTAATTGTAATTGTATTACAGAAATATATATTACATATATTACATAGATATATTATAATTACATATATATTGTAATTAAATAGATATATTACAAATTTATTACAATGTAATTGTAATATATCTATGTAATTGTAATTTATTTATCTATGTAATATTATTATTACATAGATATATTACAAATTTATTATAATATATCTAATATATCTATGTAATTATTATATATCTATGTAATTGTAATGTATATCTATGTAATTGTAATATATTTATGTAATTGTAATATATCTATGTAATTCTAATATATTCAATGTATTACAATTACAGTGACATAGACATATTACAGTGACATAGATAAATTAAAATTATAATTACATAGATATTTTACAATTGTAATATACATATGTAATTACATAGATATATTACAATTACAT
Organism: Fremontodendron californicum; assembly: GCA_030761205.1. NCBI lineage: Eukaryota > Viridiplantae > Streptophyta > Magnoliopsida > Malvales > Malvaceae > Fremontodendron > Fremontodendron californicum. The sequence continues at coordinate 5,144,060 of JAULJL010000047.1, forward strand.
ATTACATAGATATATTACAATTATATAGATATATTACAATTACTGAAAATATTAGATATTACATGTATACATTACAATTACTGAAAACATTAGATATTACCTGTATATTACATTGATATATACATAGAGATATTACAATTACATTAATATATATCAATGTAATTGTAAGATATATTACAGAATATCTATGTAATTTTAATATATATCTATGTATAATATATCTATGTAATTGTAATATATTTATGTAATTGTAATATATATTTATGTAATATATCTATTTAATTATAATATATATATGTAATTGTAATTATGTGATTGTAATATGTGTAATATATCTATGCAATTGTAATATATCTATGTAATTGTAATATATCTAATATATCTATGGAATATATACATGTAATATCTAATGTTTTGAGTAATTGTAATGTATACATGTAATATCTAATATTTTCAGTAATTGTAAAATATCTATGTAACTGTAGTATATCTATTTATGTAATTATATATAACTATGTAATATATCTATGTAATTGTTATATATCTATGTAATTGTAATATATTTATGTAATTGTAATATATCTATGTAGAATATATGAATGTATAATATATCTATGTAATTGTAATATATCTATGTATAATATATGAATGTGTAATATATCTATGTAAATGTAATAATATATTTATGTAATTGTAATTACTAAAAACAAATATATTACAAAATAGATATATTACAGTTACATAGATATATTACAATTACATAAATATTTTACAATTACATAGATATATATTACAATTACATAGATATATTACAATTACATAGATATATTAATTACATAAATATATTACAATTACATAGATATATATTACAATTACATAGATATATAACAATTACATAGATATATTACATAGATATATATAATTGTAATATATCTATGTATAATATATCTATGTAATTGTAATATATCTATGTAATTGTAATATATCTATGTATTTGTAATGTATCTATGTAATATATCTATGTAATTGTAATATTTATGTAATTGAAATACATCTATGTAATTGTAATATATCTATGTAATTGTAATATATCTATGTAATTATACACATGTAATATCTATGTAAACATTAGAATTACATAGATATTACAATTATATAGATATATTACAATTACAATTACATAAATATATTTTTGTAATTATAATATATCTATGTAATATATCTATGTAATTGTAATTGTAATATATCTATGTAATTGTAGTATATTTAATAGTGTTAATGTAATATATATATATATATGTAATTGTAATATATTTATGTAATTGTAATATATCTATATAATATATATCATATGTAATATATTACAATTACATAGATATATAAGTGGTAATTACATGCATACATAGATATTACAATTTACGTAATGTTAAGTGGTAAGTACATGTATACATGTAATATCTAATGTTTTCAATAATATATTATGTAGATAATATATTACAATTACATAGATATATTACAATTACATAGATATATACAACTACATAAATATATATTACAATTACATAGATATATTATACTTAGATATATTACAATTGATACATGTAATTACCACTTAACATTATAATTACATAGATACATTACAATTACATAAATATATTATAATTACATAGATATATTATAATTACATAGATATATTAATATTACATAGATATATTACAATTACATAGATATATTACAATTACATAAATATATTACAATTACATAGATATATAACAATTACATAGATATATTTCATAGATATATATAATTGTAATATATCTATGTATAATATATCTATGTATAATATATCTATGTAATTGTAATATATCTATGTAATTGTAATATATCTATGTATTTGTAATGTATCTATGTAATATATCTATGTAATTGTAATATCTATGTAATTGAAATACATCTATGTAATTGAAATACATCTATGTAATTGTAATATATCTATGTAATTGTAATATATCTATGTAATTATACACATGTAATATCTATGCAAACATTAGAATTACATAGATATATTACATAGTTATTACAATTACATAGATATATTACAATTAGATAAATATATTTTTGTAATTATAATATATCTATGTAATATATCTATGTAATTGTAATTGTAATATATCTATGTAATTATAATATATTTAATAGTGTTAATGTAATAAATATATATATATATATGTAATTGTTATATATTTATGTAACTGTAATATATCTATACAATATATATCATATGTAATATATTACAATTATATAGATATATAAGTGGTAATTACATGCATACATAGATATTACAATTTACGTAATGTTAAGTGGTAATTACATGTATGCATGTAATATCTAATGTTTTCAATAATATATTATGTAGATAATATATTACAATTACATAGATATATTACAATTACATAGATATATACAACTACATAAATATATATTACAATTACATAGATATATTACAATTACATAAATATATTACAATTACATAGATATATATTACAATTACATAAATATATAACAATTACATAGATATATTACATAGATATATATAATTGTAATATATCTATGTATAATATATCTATGTAATTGTAATATATCTATGTAGTTGTAATGTATCTATGTAATATATCTATGTAATTGTAATATTTATGTAATTGAAATACATCTATGTAATTGTAATATATAGAATTACATAGATATTACAATTATATAGATATATTACAATTACATAAATATATTTTTGTAATTATAATATATCTATGTAATATATTTATGTAATTGTAATATATTTAATAGTGTTAATGTAATATATATATATATGAAATTGTAATATATTTATGTAATTGTAATATATATAATATATATCATATGTAATATATTACAATTACATAGATATATAAGTGGTAATTACATGCATACATAGATATTACAATTTACGTAATGTTAAGTGGTAATTACATGTATACATGTAATATCTAATGTTTTCAATAATATATTATGTAGATAATATATTACAAGTACATAGATATATTACAATTACATAGATATATACAACTACGTAAATATATATTACAATTACATAGATATATTATACATAGATATATTACAATTGATACATGTAATTACCACTTAACATTATAATTACATAGATACATTACAATTACATAGATATATTATAATTACATAGATATATTACAATTACATAGATATATTACATAGATACATTACAATTACATAGATATATTACAATTACATAAATATATTACAATTACATAAATATATTACAATTAATAATGTATCTATGTAATATTACATAGATATATTACATAAATATATTTATTACAGTTACACATTAGATATATAACAATAAACGACAATTACATAGATACATTATTAATAGTACTATATTAATGTAATTGTAATATATCTATGTAATTGTAATATATCTATATAATTGTAATATATCTATGAAATTGTAATGTATCTATGTAATTTTAATATATCTATGTAATTGTAATGTATCTATGTAATATATTTATGTAATTGTAATATATGTATGGAATTGTAATGTATTTATGTAATGTATCTATGTAATTGTAATATATCTATATAATTGTAATATATATATGTAATTGAAATATATTTATGTAGTATATTTATGTAATTGCAATATATTTATGTAATGTATCTATGTAATATATCTATGTAATTGTAATATATTTATGTATTATATCTATGTAATATATGTAATATATCTATGTAATTGTAATATATATATTAATAAATATATCTAGTTATATTACAATTACATAGATATATTACATATATTACAATTACATATATATATATATATATTACAATTACATTGATATACTACAGTTACATAGATATATTACAATTACATAGATATATTACATAGATACATCACATAAATATATTACAATTACATAGATATTACAATTACGTAGATATATTAGAATTACATAGATATATTACAATTACAATGATATATTACATATATTCATTACAATTACCTAGATATATTTATGTAATTGTAATATATATCTATCTAAATGTAATATATCTATGTTATTGTAATATATCTATGTAATTGTAATACATCTATGTAATTGTAATAATATATCTATGTAATTGTAATATATCTTTGTAATTGTAATATATCTATGTAATTGTAATATATTATAATTACATAAATATATTACAATTACATATATATATATATATATATTACAATTACATAGACATACTACAGTTACATAGATACATTACAATTACATAAATATATTACATAGATACATTACAATTACATAGATAGATTACATAGATAGATTACAATTACATAGATATATCAAAATTACGTAGATATACTACAGTTACATAGATATATTACAATTACATAGATATATTAATATATCTATGTAATTTAATATATTTAATAGTGTTAATGTAATATATATATGTAATTGTAATATATCTATGTAATATATATTTATGTAATTGTAATATTTCTATATAATATATATCATATGTAATATATTACAATTACATAGATATATAAGTGGTAATTACATGCATACATAGATATTACAATTTACGTAATGTTAAGTGGTAATTACATGTATACATGTAATATCTAATGTTTTCAATAATATATTACATAGATAATATATTACAATTACATAGATATATTACAATTACATAAATATATATTACAATTACATAGATATATTACAATTGATACATGTAATTACCACTTAACATTATAATTACATAGATACATTACAATTACATAGATATATTATGATTACATAGATATATTACAATTACATAGATATATTAAAATTACATAGATATATTACAATTACATAGATATATTAAAATTACATAGATATATTACAACTATGCAATTATAATTACATAGATATATTACAATTACAATTACATATATGTATATATATATTACAGTTACATAGATATATTACAATTACATAAATATATTACAATTAGTAATGTATCTATGTAATATTACATAGATATATTACATAAATATATTTATTACAGTTACACATTAGATATATAACAATACACGACAAATACATAGATACATTATTAATTGTAATATATTTATGTAATTGTAATATATCTATGTAATTGTAATATATCTATGTAATTTTAATATATCTATGTAATTGTAATGTATCTATGTAATTTTAATATATCTGTGTAATTGTAATGTATCTATGTAATATATTAATTGTAATATATTTATGTAATTGTAATATATGTAATTGTAATATATATATATATATATGTAATTGTAATATATCTATGTAATATATCTATGTATAGTATATCTATGTAATATATTAATGTAGTATATCTATGTAATTGTAATATATCTATGTAATTGTAATATATTTATGTAATGTATCTATGTAATATATATATGTAATTGTAATATATTTATGTAGTACATCTATGTAATATATGTAATATATCTATGTAATTGTAATATATATATTAATAAATATATCTATGTTATATTACAATTACATAGATATATTACATATATTACATAGATGTATTACAATTACATAAATATATTTATTACAACTAGATACATTACATAGATATATTACAATTACAATTACTGTAATATATATATGTAATTGTAATATCTATGTAATATATCTATGTAATTGTAATTATAATATATAATTGTAATATATCCAATGTATCTATGTAATATATCTATGTAATTGTCATATATCTATGAAATTGTAATGTTTTTATGTAATTCTAATATATCAATGTAATTGTAACACCCTGTCCGGATAATCTACCTAAAATCCGGTAGGGTTTCCTTTCTATCTCAACTATAACCCTCCTGCAAATAACACTCGATTCATATCCTCAACCAGCAATATTCCTTAATACTATTATCACATATATCCATACATATTCAAAAATTATCCATCATCAATTTATGCTCAAATCAAAACATATTGATCTATTGTCTCATATCTTCAAATATATACAATATATCCAGAAGTAAACCTATCTCAGCAAGGTTTACTAGATAAAAACATCAAAAGATCAAATCTTCTAAAAATTTAGATATGATGCCCACCACGTCAATATACTCTTGAAGCGGAGAGTAGAGGAAGGCAGCAATCCCGACACCTAACTATGTCCTGAAAATGAGAAATAAGAAGAGGTGAGATATATGAATATCTCAGTGAGTAGACAACTTTTAAAACATTTGAAAATTATGATTATAATCCTTTAAAACATAATAGACGTTTTCAAAATAAATAATAGTAAAACAATAATGAATACTTCGAAGATGTAGCAAAGTTTTCAAATGTATATCAGTATTATAATACCAAATCAATGTATAAAATCTGTAAAGTAAATCAAGTTTCGTATAATTGGGCTCCAACTTTCTGTCATGCACAAGAGTACATCCACGAAATAACCAGGCAATATCCATGTAGGCATACTAGTAGTCGGCCCCAAAGGCCAATACCACCATAGGACGCCCCAAAGGCATATGTGTCGCTATGATGTGCCCCCAAAAGGCAAATATAACGGGATAGGGACTCTGGAGGTGGCTCCCACCATAAAGGCGTAACACGCAGCTCCCATACCCCAGTCTAATATCACGAAATTGGGACTCTGGAGGTGGCTCCCGCCACAAAGGCGTAGCACGCAGCTCCCGTATTCCGATCAAGGGTATAATCTCATACATTAAGTCAGGTGGAGCCAAAACCATGTACGTCAAATTCTATTTATAATCATATTTCATAAATCAACCAACTTACTCGATATAATATTTCTTGAAATAAATGTACTTTAATAACAAATCAATTATCGGATATACCTTTAATACGTAAAATAAATATCATGCAAAAAAAATTATAATTATAATTAAAGAAATTTCAAATAACTATAGTTGTCGTCTACTCACAATCCTTGAGATGATCTCACTGTACACCTCGATCTGAAACTTCGGGATCCAAAGGTGACGTCGGATTTACGTGGCCTAGAGATTAACGATAATTAGTATCTATACATACTCAAAGCATTACACAAAACTTAAGTCCCATTAATCTACCCCATAGTCAATACTAATTTCTCATACTCAAAACAACATATCCTTAATTTTTAATATCATTTCCATAATCATTTTCTCCATAATTCAAATCCATAATCATGTCCTTATCAAATTCCTTTCTAGAATTCCATGCCTTAGAGATTTTCATAATCCATAACCATCCTTCAGTACTATATTTCTCTTAAGCAATAAATTCCTTAATATCAAGTTAGATTAGAAAATCATAACTTGAGTTTGGTAAGGAATCTGGAAGTGATTCAAATTGGTTTATTTCAACCAATATGTCTAATTTATGAAGAAAATAACTAACTTATACAATTAGAACAAAATTTTGATCAAATTTGATAAATCCCGAAACTATGCTGAAACAGGGGTCAACACAGAACAGCCAACTTCACCGAATTTTATCTTTTTAACCGCTTATCGGTTTTGGGTGATTCAAAAACCAAAATTTTCATATTGAAGTCTAGTTTCTAGTAAAAATATCAAAAAAATACAAACCCTGATGTGCCGAACCCAGAAAATCCGAACAGCAAGCATGCTCAACTTCCCCTGTTTTGCATTTTCTTCCCATTTTCTTGTTCATGCTTTCAAATCCTTTTAATTCTTACCAAGTTGAGTAAAATTCATACTTAATAGATGGATTTCAGACCATAACATGTTTATGGAGCTAAGATCTTAGCATGCTCAAGTAGAATATCTAAAGAAAAGGAAGAATTTATCAAGAAACTAACCTTGGATGTAATTATTGTTGAGATTTTTGGTGGAGTTGTTTGAAAAAAAATTTAAGAGAGAGGGATGATGGGAGCCGGCTGCCACTTGAAGAATGAATGAAAATGTCTAGAGTTTTCGGGAGAATAAAATGAACATAAGAGATATTTTTTGTTTTTGGTATAATTGCATATTGGTCCCTCAACTTTTTATAAATAACCATTAAGCCCCTAAACTTTTTTAATATGTTCAATTTGATCCTTTCTTCTTTTATTTCCTTCACTTATAACTTCTTACCAATTTCCAAGTTTGTCCTTAAAATTTTCGGAATTTAACTTTACATGACTATACGTAACCTCGGTTGTTACAACTTACCCCCCTTAGAAAAATTTCGTCCTCGAAATTTACTTACCAACTTGATTGAAGAAGTGAGGATATTCAGTCCGCATATCTTCCTCCCTTTCCCATGTAGCTTCTTCATATGAATGATTCCTCCAAAGAACTTTCACTAATGGAATAGTCTTAGTCCTTAGAACTTGGTCCTTTCTATCCAAAATCTCAACCGGCTGCTCTTCATAAGTTAAATTCTCCTCAATTTCCATAGGCAAGTCCTTCAATATATGTGAAGAATCGAAAATGTACTTTCGGAGCATAGAAACATGGAACACATTATGAATTCGTGACAATTCTTCTGGTAAGGCCAATCTATAAGCAACTGGGCCAATCCGTTCAATGATCTCATACGGCCCTATATATCGAGGACCCAACTTTCCTCGTCTTCCAAACCGGATTACTCCCTTCCAAGGAGTCACTTTCAAAAATACCATATCACCAACTTTAAACTCTAAATCTTTTCTCTGATTATCTGTATAGCTCTTTTGTCGATCTTGAGCTATTTTTATCTTTTCCCGAATTACCTTAACTTTGTCTGCAGTCATCATAACAATTTCTGGACCTAGTAATTTCCTTTCATCTGTATCATCCCAACACACTGGAGTTCTGCACTTCCTTCCATACATATCTTCAAATGGAGCCATGTCGATGCTGGACTGATAACTATTGTTATATGCAAATTTTGCTAGAGGAAAGTGTTCATCCCAGTTTCCTTTGAATTCCATAATACAAGATCTGAGCATATCTTCCAGAATTTGAATTGTCCGTTCAGATTGTCCATCCGTCTAAGGATGAAAAGCAGTACTAAACTTGAGTTTAGTGCCCATAGCATTCTGCAAACTTGGCCAAAATCGAGATGTGAATCGGGGGTCTCGATCAGATACAATCGATACTGGGGCACCATGTAACCTAACAATTTCGTTCACATAAAGTTTAGCCAGTCTTTCCATGGAAAAGGTCTTCTTGACTGGCAAAAAGTGAGCTGATTTTGTCAAACGATCAACAATCACCCAAATGCTGTCATAACCAGACTGTGTTCTTGGTAATCCCGAAACGAAATCCATAGCAATATCTTCCCACTTCCGTTGAGGAATAGGTAGGGGGTTCAATTTCCCAGAAGTTTTTTGATGCTCGGCTTTAATTTGTTGGCATACCAAGCATCTAGAAACAAACTCAGCTATGTCCCGTTTCATACCTTGCCACCAATAATGTTCTCTTAAGGTTCGATACATCTTCACACTACCGGGATGTAACGCATATGGTGCATTATGAGCTTCCTCCAAAATCACCTTCCGGAGTTCTTCATCCTGAGGCACAAAAAGCCTATTTTTCATTTTCAGTACATCATTATCCTTTATTTGAAAGTCAATCCTCACGCCATCCCTTACTTCTTGCTTTAACTTTACCAGCATAGGGTCATTATTCTGTGCTTCACGTATCCAATCAATATGAATCGGTTTAACCTTCAAGTGGGCTATTAGGAGATCATTCTCATCAATCATCAATTCTAAAGGTAAAGACTTCAACTCATTTTGTAAGGGTTTCTGAATTGCTCGGATATGAGCAAGAGAACTAGAAGACTTTCTACTAAGAGCATCAGCCACTTCATTGGCCTTTCCTGGGCGATAGTCAATTACACAGTGATAATCTTTTATCAATTCCAACCATCTCCTTTGTCTCAAATTTAATTCTTTTTGATCCATCAGATATTTCAGACTCTTATGATCAGTGTAGATTGTACATTTTTCTCCAAATAAATAATGCCTCCAAATTTTTAGTGCAAACACCACTGCCGCCAACTCTAAATCATGAGTGGTATAGTTTTGCTCATGCTGTTTCAGTTGTCGAGAAGCATAAGCTATCACCTTCCCATGTTGCATCAAAACGCAACCCAAACCTCGCCTCGAGGCATCACTGTATACCACAAAGCTTCCAGTCCCTGATGGTAGTGTAAGAAGTGGTGCTGTGGTCAATCTACGCTTGAGCTCTTGGAAAGCTTGCTCATATTCGTCAGTCCACTCAAACTTAGCATGCTTCCTTGTTAGTTTTGACAAAAGAGAGGCAATCATGGAAAATCCTTCCACGAATCTTCGATAGTACCCTGCCAATCCGAGAAAGCTCCTAACTTCTGTGACATTAGTGGGTCTTTCCCAAGCAACTACAGCTTCTATCTTTTGTGGATCCACAAAAATCCCTTCCTTAGTTACTACGTGACCAAGGAATGCTACTTTGTCTAGCCAGAATTCACACTTGGGAAATTTAGCATAAAGTTTCTTTTCACGCATAGTCTGCAACACCGTTCTCAAATGGCTTACATGATCATCCTTATTCCTCGAATAAACTAGGATGTCATCGATGAAAACAATAACAAACTTATCTAAGTAGGGTCGAAACACCTTATTCATCAAATCCATAAAGACTGCATGTGCATTAGTTAGTTCAAAAGGCATAACTAAGAATTCATAATGACCATATCGAGTTCTAAAAGCAGTCTTTGGAATATCAGATTCCTTAATCTTCAATTGATGATAACCCGATCTTAGGTCTATTTTGGAGAACACACTTGCACCTTGCAACTGATCAAACAATTCATCAATCATTGGAAAAGGATACTTATTCTTAATGGTGACCTTGTTCAGTTGTCGGTAGTCGATACACAATCGTAAAGATCCATCTTTTTTCTTTACAAATAAAACCGGTGCTCCCCACGGTGAAGTACTAGGCCGAATGAAACCTCTGTCAACTAGGTCTTGCAACTGCACTTTCAATTCCTTTAGCTCCGAAGGTACCATTCTATAGGGTGCTTGAGAAATAGGAGCACTGCCAGGGATTAAGTCGATAGTAAACTCCAATTCCCTGTCAGGAGGTAAACCGACCAATTCTTCAGGGAAGATCTCAGGAAACTCTTTTACCACAGGTATAGTTTCCAACTTTGCCTCATGTATGTCCTTGTTAATCACATAAGCAAGGTAAGGAGAATACCCTTTTTGCAAGTATCTATTGGCTGCCATCTTGGAGATAAGGCAAGAAGGTAAAACTTTCCTTTCTCCTTGAAAAGTAAACTCCAAGTCTCCTGACTTCTTAAAAGTCACAGTCTTGGAAAAACAGTCTATCACTGCATTGTGTTTAGACAACCAATCCATTCCCAAAATCACATCAAAATCATACATTCCTAATGGAAACAAATTAACTGGTAATTCATGCTCCTGAACCATAACGGTACAATCCGGATAAACCACATCAATTTTCAAAGTTTCTCCCACTGGGGTACTAACGACCATAGAGATGTCTAACCTCCTAGACTCTCTACCTAAATGCATGACATATGAATTAGCAACAAAAGAATGAGTTGCACCCAGATCTATTAAGATCCTAGCATTTGCCTTAGAAATTGGGAGAGTACTTGTAACCACTTCAGGAGTAGCCTGAGCCTATTGTTGGGTCATGGCATAAATTCTGGCTGCAGTTCGAGGTCTACCAGGCTGTCCACTCTGCCGAGGGCCAGTAGATGAACCAACTTGAGATTGTACCCCAATTCTATCTCTAACTGCTGTCGGCTGATGTGCAGTAGTAGGTTGGGTCCTTTCCCTTTGACCCACTGATAACTGACTAGTAACTCCCTTGTTCTCCAGCTTGGGACAATCCCGTTTCATGTGTCCCAATTCTTTGCAGTAAAAACACACACCCTGTAGTCTCCAACATTCACCAGGGTGATTCCTCCCACAATGGGGACACTGAGGATAAGTCAATGTACGAGGTCCTCTTGACCTCCTAGGTGGCAATCTAGTTTGCTGTTGAGGTCCGATGATAAATCTGCTAGAAGAACCACTAATAGGTTTTCTGTCTAATCCCTCTTGAAATCAAGAGGGTTTGTAACCACTGATACTGCTTTCTACATAACTTTTCTTATGCCTCACGTCCTCACTAGAGGACTACCCTTTTCTTTTTTTGAACTTCTCTATCTTTCATTTCTTTCAGATTCCGTTCAGCTTTGATTGCCATGTTGACCCATTTATTAAAGTCATCTGTATCCAGGGTCGTCAACCTATCTCGAATACTAACATGTAGCCCATCTTGGAATTTCTTGCATCTATCAGCATCGTTCGCTACTATCGATGGAGCAAATTCTGATAGTTCACTGAATTTTTGCTCATACTCTGCTACTGATATACCACCCTGTTTTAAATTCATAAACTCAGTCCATTTCTTTTCCCGCAAGGCTCGAGAATAGTATTTTTCTTCAAACTCTCTTCGAAAATCTGCCCAGGTTATGGCAGGACGTCCAGCATACCTTTGCATTGTAGTTTTCCACCATGTGTGTGCATGATCCTCCAAAAATTGCACCGCACATGGTAACCTCATAGGCTCGGGAATCTGAAGAGTAATGGAAGTAGTCTCAATTTTTTGTAGCCATGACCAGGCTAAATCTGATTCCAAAGACCCCGTGAAAATCTTGCAACCCATATTCTTCAGATCTTTACAGTAATCAACTATCCCCTTTTCAGCAGGGGCAGTCAAAGCGGGAATTACTCTTGCCAAGACCGCAACTACCTCAGCTAAATTAAGATCAGCTGCTGGAGGTGCTGCTGAGGGTGCAGCAACAAAAGATGAACCAGTAGCTGAAGCTTGTTCTCCAATTTGCTCATCAATATTCACATTTCTATTCCTATCCCTATTTTGGGGTAGGGGATTGATTCTAGGCCTTCCTCTTCGACGTGGTGGCATCGTGTCTGATTTCCTACACAAGTGACAATATTTTAATACTTCAACAAACAGTTCTAAGTTTACAGGACCTATAACCTTGCTCTGATACCAAATTGTAACACCCTGTCCGGATAATCTACCTAAAATCCGGCAGGGTTTCCTTTCTATCTCAACTATAACCCTCCTGCAAATAACACTCAATTCATATCCTCAACGAGCAATATTCCTTAATACTATTATCACATATATCCATACATATTCAAAAATTATCCATGATCAATTTATGCTCAAATCAAAACATATTGATCTATTGTCTCATATCTTCAAATATATACAACATATCCAGAAGTAAACCGATCTCAGCAAGGTTTACTAGATAAAAACATCAAAAGATCAAATCTTCTAAAATTTTAGATATGATGCCCACCACGTCAATATACTCTTGAAGCAGAGAGTAAAGGAAGGCAGCAATCCCGACACCTAACTATGTCCTGAAAATGAGAAATAAGAAGAGGTGAGATATATGAATATCTCAATGAGTAGACAACTTTTAAAACATTTGAAAATTATGATTATAATCCTTTAAAACATAATATACGTTTTCAAAATAAATAATAGTAAAACCATAATGAATAATTCGAAGATGTAGCAAAGTTTTCAAATGTATATCAGTATTATAATACCAAATCAATGTATAAAATCTGTAAAGTAAATCAAGTTTCGTATAATTGGGCTCCAACTTTCTATCATGCACAAGAGTACATCCATGAAATAACCAGGCAATATCCATGTAGGCATACTAGTAGCCGGCCCAAAGGCCAATACCACCATAGGACGCCCCAAAGGCATATGTGTCGCTATGATGTGCCCCCAAAAGGCAAATATAACGGGATAGGGACTCTGGAGGTGGCTCCCACCACAAAGGCATAGCATGCAGCTCCCATACCCCAGTCTAATATCACGAAATTGGGACTCTGGAGGTGGCTCCCACCACAAAGGCGTAGCACGCAGCTCCCGTATTCCGATCAAGGGTATAATCTCATACATTAAGTCAGGTGGAGCCAAAACCATGTACGTCAAATTCTATTTATAATCATATTTCATAAATCAACCAACTTACTCGATATAATATTTCTTGAAATAAATGTACTTTAATAACAAATCAATTATCGGATATACCTTTAATACGTAAAATAAATATCATGCTAAAAAAATTATAATTATAATTAAAGAAATTTCAAATAACTATAGTTGTCGTCTACCCATAATCCTTGAGATGATCTCACTGTACACCTCGATCTGAAACTTCGGGATCCAAAGGTGATGTCGGATTTACGTGGCCTATAGATTAACGATAATTAGTATCTATACATACTCAAAGCATTACACAATTTTGAATGCAACTTAAGTCCTATTAATCTACCCCATAGTCAATACTAATTTCTCATACTCAAAACAACATATCCTTAATTTTTAATATCATTTCCATAATCATTTTCTCCATAATTCAAATCCATAATCATGTCCTTATCAAATTCCTTTCTAGAATTCCATGCCTTAGAGATTTTCATAATCCATAACCATCCTTCAGTACTATATTTCTCTTAAGCAATAAATTCCTTAATATCAAGTTAGATTAGAAAATCATAACTTGAGTTTGGTAAGGAATTTGGAAGTGATTTCAATTGGTTTATTTCAACCAATATGTCTAATTTATGAAGAAAATAACTAACTTATACAATTAGAACAAAATTTTGATCAAATTTGATAAATCCCGAAACTATGCTGAAACAGGGGTCAACACAGAACAGCCAACTTCACCGAATTTTAACTTTTTAACCGCTTATCGGTTTTGGGTGATTCAAAAACCAAAATTCTGATATTGAAGTCTAGTTTCTAGGGAAAATATCAAAAAAATACAAACCCTGATGTGCCAAACCCAGAAAATCCGAACAGCAAGCTGCTCAACTTCCCCTGTTTTGCATTTTCTTCCCATTTTCTTGTTCATGCTTTCAAATCCTTTTAATTCTTACCAAGTTGAGTAAAATTCATACTTAATAGATGGATTTCAGACCTTAACATGTTTATGGAGCTAAGATCTTAGCATGCTCAAGTAGAATATCTAAAGAAAAGGAAGAATTTATCAAGAAACTAACCTTGGATGTAATTATTGTTGAGATTTTTGGTGGAGTTGTTTGAAGAGAATTTTGAGAGAGAGGGATGATGGGAGCCGGTTGCCACTTGAAGAATGAATGAAAATGTCTAGAGTTTTCGGGAGAAAAAAATGAACATAAGAGATATTTTTTGTTTTTGGTATAATTGCATATTGGTCCCTCAACTTTTTATAAATAACCATTAAGCCCCTAAACTTTTTTAATATGTTCAATTTGATCCTTTCTTCTTTTATTTCCTTCACTTATAACCTCTTACCAATTTCCAAGTTTATCCTTAAAGTTTTCGGAATTTAACTTTACATGACTATACGTAACCTCGGTTGTTACAGTAATTGTAATATATCTATGTAATTATAATATGTCTATGTAATTGTAATATTTATCTATGTAATTGTAATATATCTATGTAACTGAAATACATCTATGTAATTGTAATACATCTATGTAATTGTAATATCTATGTAATTGTAATATCTATGTAATTATATACAAGAATCATTTAGGACAATCACAAGTAGCTACTATCGTGGGGCCTCGGTTTAAGGGCCTCTGTTTAAGGGTCTTTGTTACATTGTGTCTGACATATTCTCTATTGCATGCATTGGGGTATCAATGGTGCGGAAAGGGATGAAAATTAGAAATGACACCTTTTTCTTCTCACTAGATCTTTTCTAATTTTCTCTGGGCCTGCCCCATGACTTTTCATTAATTGTAAGGAAATCAATAGGCATCAGATATAGTCTTGGAAAGAATAACAAAAGCAAGCAAGCATTGCAAATTAATAATCAATTAATTTTTTATTTGTCTCCCTTATTAACTAGCCCAATTTTTGAAAATTATATATATATCTGTCATACACTAAGATTGCAGCAAATGGCACCCAACTAATACAGTTTTGATACACCTCATTTTTCCTTCTCTCTAACCTTGGATATAAAGACAGTAGGTGTTTTAGTTAGTTTTTGGAGAGACGAATATATATATATATATATATATGGAGATTAGGTTAAGTGGTAATTATTATTAGTTCACATAAATATAAATATGAAAAGGAAAAGGAAAAAATTGCATTAAGGATAAACTAGCTAGCCACGTGCCTTCCCCCTTTTTACTTTGTATAAAACCCCTTTTAAGAGTTGAAATTTTGTTTTCTTTTTGTTGTTGCAGCTGTGACATGACATAGAAAAAATTAAAGAAAAAAAAAGTCCCCAATTACAAAGCCCTTAAGCATTTTTTGTCATACTTTTTATTCTGTGGCATGTCATGATTGTCTATTACTTAATATTATTTCAATGTAGATATTTAGCAACAAAAAAAAAAAGGGAAAAGAATCATTGTTTCCAGATATGCCATGTTTAACACTTAACAGAACCATTTAGGACTATCACAAGAACCATTTATCCTAAACCTTATTGAAAATGTTTGTCTCTTATATGATTGCGTAGGTTTATTCATAGCAATAGGTTTCATGTTTGTGCAATATATCTAGTTGGAATGTGAGATAACTAAATGTCTTTATATTACAGTTTTAATCATTTCACATTCTATGGATAAGACGTGGATAAATCTTACGTCCAGAGCAAGTGAAGAATACATTAATAGGGTCATCAATTTCATAGAATTTGCCTTTGCAAGATCATATATATTACAATTACATAGATATATATATATTACAATTACATAAATGTATTACAATTACATAGATATATTACAATTACATAAATATATTACAATTACATAGATATATTATAATTACATAGATAATATATTACAATTACATAAATATATTACAATTGCATAGATATATTACATTAACACAATTACATAGATATAATACAATTACATAGATATACTACAATTACATAGATATATTATTACAATTACATAAATATATTACAATAACATAGATATATTATAATTACATAAATATATAGATATATTACATATATACATAAATATATTACATAGATATATTACAATTATATATATATATATTATTGTTACATAAATAATTTGTAACAACCTAGGTTACGTACAATCATGTAAAGTTAAATCCCGAAAATTTTACGAACAAACTTGGAAATTGGTAAGAAGTTATAAGTGAAGGAAATAAAAGAAGAAAGTATCAAATTGAACATATAAAAAAATGTCTAGGGGCTTAATGGTTATTCATGAAAAGTTGAGGGACCAATGTGCAATTATACCAAAAATTCAAAAATATCTTTAAGTTCATTTTATCTCTTGAAAACTATAGACATTTTCATTCAATTCTTCAAGTGGCAGCCGGCATTTCTTCTCCATATTCTCCCAAAAATTTTCTTCAAACATCTTACACCAAAATTTCTTCAACAATCACATTCAAGGTTAGTTTCTTGATTTATTCTTCCTTTCTTTAGATATTCTACTTGAGCATACTAAGATCTTAGCTCCATAAATATGTTAAGGTCTGAAATCCATCTATTAAGTATGAATTTTACTCAACTTGGTAAGAATTAAAAGGATTTGAAAGCATGAACAAGAAAATGGGAAGAAAAAGCAAAACAGGGGAAGTTGAGCATGCTTGCTGTTCGGATTTTATGGGTTCGGCACATATAGTTTTGTATTTTTTTGATATTTTTCCTAGAAACTAGACTTCAATATGAGAATTTTTGTTTTTGAATCACCCAAAACCAATAAGCGGTTAAAAAGATAAAATTCAGTGAAGTTGGCTGTGCAGTGTTGACCCCTGTTTCAGCACAGTTTCTTGATTTATCAAATTTGATCAAGATTTTGTTCTAATTGTCTAAGTTAGTTATTTTCTTCATAAATTAGACTTATTGGTTGAAATAAACCAATTGGAATCACTTCAAAATTCCTTACCAAACTCAAGTTATGATTTTCTAATCTAGCTTGATAGTAAGGAATTTATTGCTTAAGATAAATATAGTACTAAATGATGGTTAGGGATTATGAAAATCTCTAAGGCATGGAGTACTAGAAAGGAATTTGATAAGGACATGAATATGGAGTTAAATTTTGGAGAAAATGATTATGGAAATGATATTAAAAATTTGGGATATGTTGTTTTGAGTATGAGAAATTATTATTGACCTTGAGGGAAGATTATGAGATTTAAGTTGCATTCATAATTGTATAATGCTTTGAGTATGTATAGATACTAATTATTGTTAATCTCTAGGCCACGTAAATCCGACCTCACCTATGGATCCCGAAGTTTCAGATCGAGGTGTCCAGTGAGATCATCTCAAGGATTGTGAGTAGACGACAACTATGGTTATTTGAAATTTCTTTAATTATAATTATATATATTTTTTAGCATAATATTTATTTTACGTATTAATGGTATATCCGATATATAATCATATGAATTGATTTGTTATTAAAGTACATTTATTTCAAGAAATATTATATCGAGTAAGTTGGTTGATTTATGAAATATGATTATACATAGAATTTGACGTACATGGTTTTGGCTCCACCTGACTTAATGTATGAGATTATACCCTTGATCGGAATACGGGAGCTACGTGCTACGCCTTTGTGGTGGGAGCCACCTCCAGAGTCCCAATTCCGTGATATTAGACTGGGGTATGGGAGCTGCGTGCTACGCCTTTGTGGTGGGAGCCACCTCCAAAGTCCCTATCCCGTTATATTTGCCTTTTGGGGGCACATCATAGCGACACATATGCCTTTGGGGCGTCCTATGGTGGTATTGGCCTTTGGGGCAGGCTACTAGTATGCCTACATGGATATTGCCTGGTTATTTCATGGATGTAATCTTGTGCATGAAAGAAAGTTGGAGCCCAATTATACGAAACTTGATTTACTTTACAGATTTTTATACATTGATTTGGTATTATAATACTGATATACATTTGAAAACTTTGCTACATCTTCGAATTATTCATTATGGTTTTACTATTATTTATTTTGAAAACGTCAATTATGTTTTAAAGGATTATAATCATAATTTTCAAATGTTTTAAAAGTTGTCTACTCACTGAGATATTCATATATCTCACATTTTCACATATTCTCATTTTCAGGTAACAGTTAGGTGTTGGGATTGCAACCTTCCTCTATTCTCTGCTTCAAATAGTATTTTGACGTGGTGGGCATCATACTAAAAATTTATTGAAGTCTTGATCTTTTGATGTTTTTATCTAGTAGACCTTGCTGAGATTGGTTTACTTTTGGATATATTATATATATTTGAAGATATGAGACAATAGATCAATATGTTTTGACTTGAGCATAAATTGATCATGGATAATTTTTTGAATATGCATGGATATATGTGATAATAGTATTGAGAAATATTGCTGGTTGAGGATATGAATTGAGTGTTATTTGCAGGAGGGTTATAGTTGAGATAGAAAGAAAACTCTGCCGGATTTTTGGTAGATTATCCGGACAGGGTGTTACATAATTACAATTACATATATTACAATTACATATATTATTACAATTTCATAAATATATTACAATTACAAAGATGTATTACAATTACATAGATATATTACAATTACATAGATATATTGCAATTACTTAGATATATTAGAATTACATAGATATATATTACAATTACATAGATATTACAATTACATAGATATATTACTTAGATATATTACAACTACATAGATAGATTAAAATTACTTAAAACATTAGAATTACATAGATATATTACAGTAATTGTAATTGTAATATATCAATGTAATGTATCTAATTGTAATAAATATATTTATGTAATTCTAATACATCTATGTAATATATGTAATATATCTATGTAATTGTAATATATCTATGTAATATATATATTACAATTACATAGATATACAATTACGTAGATATGTAGTTGTAATATATCTATGTAATTGTAATATATTTATGTAATATATATTAAAATTACATATATATACTACATAAATATATTACAATTACATAGATATATTACAATTACATAGATATTAAATAGATATACTACTGTTACACAGATATATTACAATTACACAAATACATTACAATTACACAAATATATCTATTAAATATATCTATGTAATTGTAATTGAAATTATGTATATCTATCTAATTGTAATATATTTATGTAATAGTAATGTAATATATCAATGTAATTGTAATATATCTATGTAATTGTAATTATGTGATTGTAATATATGTAATATATCTATGTAATTAGATATCTATGTAATTGTAATTATATTTATGTAATTGTAATATATCTATGTATTATACTATCTATGTAATTGTAATATATATTTATGTAATATATATTGTAATTGTAATATATCTATGTAAAATATTATCTATGTAGTTTTAATATATCTATGTAATTATATTACAATTACATAGATATATTACATAGATATATATTTATTACATAGATACATTACAATTACATATATATATATAGATAATATATTACACTAATACATCTATGTAATTGTAATATATCTAATGTAATTGTAATAATATAAAATTGTAATAATATATCTATGTAATTGTAATATATCTATGTAATACATATCTATGTAATTGTAATATATGTAATTGTAATCTATGAAACATCTAAAGTTTACAATTACATAGATATATTACAATTACATAGATATATTACAATTACATAAATATATTTACAATTACATAGATATCTAATTACATAGATATATTACATATATTACAATCACATAATTACAATTACATAAATATATTACAATTACATATATATATATTACAATTACATAGATATATTACAATTACATAAATATATTTACAATTACATAGATATATATTACAATTACATAAATGTATTACAACATACTACAGTTACATAAATATATTTATTACATAGATATACTATTACAGTTACATAGATATATTACAATTACATAGATATATTACATTAAAACTATTAAATATATTACAATTACATAGATATATTACATAGATACATTACAATTACATAGATATATTACAATTATATAGATATATAGATAATTGTAATATATCTATGTAATTGTAATACATCTATGTAATATATCTATGTAACTGTAATATATCTATGTAATTGTAAAATAGATATATACTACAATTACATAGATATTACAATTACATAGCTATATTATAATTACATAAATATATTACATATATATAATTGGATATATCTATGTAATTGTAATATCTATGTAATATATCTATGTAATTGTAATATATCTATGTAATTGTAATATATCTAATATATCTATGTAATATATTATCTATGTAATTGTAATATGTATAGATATATTTATGTAATTGTAATATATATTTGTGTAATTGTATAATTGTAATAGTATATCTATGTAATTGTAATATATATATGTAATTGTAATATATTTATGTAATTATAATATATCTATGTAATATAACTATGTATCTATGCAATTGTAATATATATTACATAAATATATTACAGTTACATAGATATATTACAATTACATATATATACATTACAATAACTAATATATTACAATTACATAGATATATTACATTTATATAGATACATTGGATATATATATATATATATATATATATTACAGTTACATAAATATAATTGTAATACATAGTTACAATTGCATAGATACATAGATATATTATATCTATGTAAACATAATAGATATTACATAGATATATTACATAAATATATTAGTATTACATAGATATATTACAATTACATAAATATATTTACAATTACATAGATATATATATTACAATTACATAAATGTATTGCAATTACATAGATATATCATAATTACATAAATACATTACAATTACATAGATATATTATAATTACATAGATAATAAATAAATTACACCATTATATTACAATTACATAGATATATTGCAATTACACAAATATATCACAATTACATAGATATATCTATGTAACTGTAGTATATCTATGTAATTGTAATATATCTATGTAATTGTAATTGTAATTGTAATATTACATAGATATATTACAATTACATAGATAAATATATACATGTAATATATCTTTGTAATTACATTATCTAATGTTTTCAGTAATTCTAATGTATTCATGTAATATCTAATGTTTTCAGTAATTCTAATATTTTCAGTAATATATTTAATACAGTAATTGTAATATATTTACAATTACATAGATATATTACAATTACATAGATAAATATATACATGTAATATATCTTTGTAATTACATTATCTATTGATTTCAGTAATTCTAATGTATTCATGAAATATCTAATGTTTTCAGTAATTCTAATATTTTCAGTAATATATCTAATACAGTAATTGTAATATATTTACAATTACATAGATATATTACTATTACATAGATAAATATATACATGTAATATATCTTTGTAATTACATTATCTAAAGCTTTCAGTAATTCTAATATTTTCAGTAATATATCTAATACAGTATTTGTAATATATTTACAATTACATAGATATATTACTATTACATAGATAAATATATATATGTAATATATCTTTGTAATACATTATCTAATGTTTTCAGTAATTCTAATATTTTCAGATTTATATCTAATACAGCAATTGTCATATTATTATCTATATAATTGTAATATATCTATGTAATTGTAATATATCTATGTAATAGTAATATATTTATGTGATTGTAATATATTATAATTACATAGATATATTAAAACTACATAAATATCTTATAATTACATAGATAATATATTACTTAGATACATTGGATATATATATATATTACAATAACATATATATATACTACAATTACATAGATATATTACATAGATATATTACATAAATATATTACAATTACATAGATATATTATTATAATTACATAGATATATTACAATTACATAGATATATAATAATTACATAGATATATTACAATTACATAGATACATTACAATTACACATTAATATATCTATGTAATTTTAATATATCTATGTAATATATCTATGTAATACAGAGATATATTACAACTACGTAGATATATTAAAATTACATAGATATATTACAATTACATATTTATATTAAAATTACATAGATACATTACAATTATATAGATATTACAATTATATATATATATATATATCTATGTAATTGTATTGAATTTGTAATTGTAATATATTTATTTATACATTACAACAATGATATATTACATACATATGTAATTCTAATGTAATTGTAAAATACCTATGTAATTGTAATATATCTATGTAAATATATTACAATTCTATTAGTTACAATTACATAGATATATCTATGTAAGTCTAATGTTTTATGTAATTGTAATATATTTATGTAATTATAATATATCTAATACAATATATCTATGTAATTGTAATATTTCAGTAATTATATCTATATATATTACAATTACCAAGATATATTACATAAATATTTTCAGTAATTGTAATATATCTAATATTTACCATAGATATATTTGTGTAATTGCAATTGTAATTGTAATTACACATATTTATGTAATATATCTATGTAATTGTAATATATCTATGTAATTGTAATATATCTATGTTATTGTAATATATCTATGTAATTATAGTATATCGATGTAATTGTAATATATCTATGTAATTATAATATATTTGTGTAATTTTAATATATTTATGTAATTGTAATATATCTATGTATTTGTAATATATATATTTAATTGTAATATATCAATGTAATTGTAATATATCTATGTAATTCTAATGTATCTATGTAATTGTTATATATCAATTTAATTGTAATGTTTTAAGTAATTGTAATATATCTATGTAATTGTAATATATCTATGTAATTATATACATGTAATATCTATGTATCTATGTAATTCTAATATATCTATGTAATGATACTATATCTATGTAATTGTAATATATCTATGCAATTGTAATATATCTATGTAATTGTAATGTATCTATATAATTCTAATATATCTATGTAATTCTAATGTTCTAAGTAATTGTAATATATTTATGTATACATAGATATATATGTAATTGTAATATATCTATGTAATTGTAATGTATCTATGTAATATATTACAATTACATATATATTATAATTATATAGATATATTACAATTACATAGATATATTATAAATCTATTTATGTAATCGTAATATATGTATGTAATTGCAATATATACTTATATTTATATATTACAATTACATAGATATATTACAATTACAAAGATATATTACAATTACATAGATATATTATAATTACATACATATATCACAGTTACATAGATATATATTACAATTACATAGATATATTACTTTAACATAGATATATATTAGAATTACAAAGATATATTACAATTACAAAGATATATTACAATTACATATATATATGACAATTACCTAGGTATATTACTATAACATAGATATATATTACAATTACATAAATAGAATTATAATATATCTATGTAATTGTAATTGTAATATATTTGTGTAATTGTAATATATTTATGTAATTGTAATATATATAGATAAATACAATTACATAAATACAATTACACAAATATATTACAATTACATAGATATATTACAAATATATTACAATTACATAAATACAATTACACAAATATATTACAATTACATAGATATATTACATTAACAGTATTACATAGATATAATACAATTACATAGATAATAAATAAATTACACCAATATATTACAATTATATAGATATATTGCAATTACACAAATATATTACAATTACATAAATATTACATGTATATGTTAAAATTACTGAAAACATTAGATATTACATGTATACATTATAATTACTATTAGATACATTACGTAAACATTAGATATTACATGTATACATTAGAATTACTGATGTAAGATATCTATGTAATTGTCATATATCTATGTAATTGTAATATATTTGTGTAATTGTAATATTTCTATATAATTCTAACGTATTCATGTAATATCTAATATATATTTTTAATTTTAATATATTTGTATTCAGTAATTACATAGATATATTACAATTACTGAAAACTTACTTTTACATATATATATATTAGAATTACTGAAAATATTATATGATTATATCTAATGTTTTCTGTAATTGTAATATATCTATGTAATTGTAAAATATTTATATAATTGTAATATATTTGTGTAATATGTCTACGTAATTGCATATATTTATGTAATTGTAATATATCTATTTAGTTGTAATATATCTATGTAATTGTAATATATTTGTGTATATATTACAATTACATACATTTATTATAATTACACAAATATATTACAATTACATAGATATTTATATTACATAAATATATTACAAGTACATAGATATATTACAATTACATAGATATATTACAATTACATAAAAATATGCAATTACATAGATATATTACACAAATATATTACAATTATATAAATCTTTTACAATTACATAGATATATTACAATTACATAGATATATAACAATTTATAGATATTAATATATCTATAAATTACAAATAGATATCTATGTAATTGTAATATATTTATCTTCATTACAATTACAATTAAAATCAATATTAGTAATTATATTTATCTATGTAATTGTAATATATCGATGTAATATTACATAGATATATTACATAAATATATTTATTACAATTACATAGATATATTACAATTACATAGATATATTACAATTACATAAATATATTACAGTTACATAGATATACTACAGTTACATAGATATGTCAATGTAATTGTAATATATTTGTGTAATTGTAATATATCTATGTAATTGTAATATAATGGTGCAATTTATTTATTATCTATGTAATTGTATTATATCTATGTAATTGTGTTAATGTAATATATCTATGTAATTGTAATATATTTATGTAATTGTAATATATTATCTATGTAATATATCTATGTAATTGTAATATATCTATCTATCTATATAATTGTATCTATGTAATATTACATAGATATATTACATAAATATATTACAATTATATTATATTATAATTACATAGATATATTACAATTACATAGATATATTACATAGATACATTACAATTACATAGATGTATTACAATTACATAAATATATCTATGTAATTGTAATGTATCTATGTAATATATGTAATTGTAGTATATTTATGTATTATATCTATGTAATTGTAATATATATCTATGTAATATATCTATTGTATCTATGTAATATATCTAAGTAATTGTAATATATCTTTGTAATTGTAATATTATATATCTATGTAATTGTAATGTATCTATGTAATATATGTAATTGTAATATATTTATGTAGTATATCTATGTAATTGTAATATATATCTATGTAATATATCTAAGTAATTGTAATATATATCTATGTAATATATCTATTGTATCTATGTAATATATCTAAGTAATTGTAATATATCTATGTAATTGTAATACATCTATGTAATTGTAATATATCTATGTAATTGTAATAATATATGTAATTGTAATATATCTAGGTAATTGTAAAATATTTATGTAATTATAATATATCTATGTTAGTGTAATATATCAATGTAATTGTAATATATTTTTGTAATTGTAATATATATATATATATCCAATGTATCTATGTAATTCTAATATATCAATGTAATTCGAAAACATTATATATTACATGTATTTTAATATATTTATGTAATTATAATTGTAATATATCTATGTGATTGTAATATATCTATGTAATATATCTTTGTAACATAGATATATATTAATGTAATTATTTATATCTATGTAATATATACTACATTTATATCTATGTAATTGTAATATATCTATGTAATTATAATATGTATATGTAATTGTAATATATCAATGTAATATATTTTTGTAATTGTAATAAATCTATGTAATTGTAATATATATCTATGTAATTGTAATATATCTATGTAATATATATATATATATAATTTATCTATGTAATATATGAATGTGTAATATATATATGTAATTGTAATATGTCTATCTATAATATATGAATGTGTAATAGATATATAATTGTAATTACATAGATATATTACAATTACATAAATATATTACAGTTACATATATATATATTACAATTACATATATATTAATGTATCTATATAAATATATTAGAATTACATAGATATATTACAATTACATAAATATATTACAATTACATAGATATATTACATAGATATATTACAATTACATAGATATATAAATTACAATTACATAGATACATTACGTATATGTAATTGTAATATATCTATTGTAATATATTACAATTACAATTACATGTATATTACAATTACATCTACATAGATATGTTACACTGTATTAAACAAATATATTACAATTTACTTAAATATATTACAATTACATAGATACATTACAATTACTTAAAATATCAGAGTTACATAGATATATTAACACATTAAATATATAACAATACATGTTTTATCTAATTGAATTACATAGATATATTACAATTACATAGATTATATTAGAATTAAATAGATATATTACAATTACACAAATATATTACAATTACATAGACATATTACAACTATATAGGTTTATTACAATGTAATCCTAATGTGTTAAGTAATTGTAATATATCTATGTAATTGTAATACATTTATGTAATTGTAATATATATATATATATCTAGACTTTGGGTGGAGGAGCCCCTGGGGCATAGCAATGCTATGGTCTAACCCCACACTTCAACCGAATGGCACGATACGAGGCCTGCTGGCCTCGAACTGTCCTTGGGATTACCTTGTCTCGAAGAAACACCGTGCCATTCTTTGGCCCCGATGCTCGCCCATCTAAGCACCACATATGCCTAGGAGTAGCTCACTTGCATCAGGCAAACCCCACCCGCTTGCTAAGTGAGGGGGTGGTGGAGAGCTGACATCGATCGTCCCCCTATATAGAGCTTAAGAGCTTTAAGCGCTTCAATACCAAGAACCTTTGGGATGTCTGAAATGGGGACACTTTTTCTCCATGACAACTCAAGGCCAACTCAAGCCCCACTCCAGGCACAAAGGTCTTCCTCTTGATCCCAACATTGCTAGAATCCTTCTCGTTGCTCCACCAACCCACTCGAATGCATCCGCACGTGGCTCACTTGGGAACGCCCACAAGACTGACAGGCTCCAGGGTGCCTACTAGTATGCCTACTCCAAGGCTCGTGCCACTCTTGGCACCATCAGGGATCACCTATCCCATAGACTAGGTCTCGTCCCCTGCTCCACAATGGGGTAGTCATGTGGCACCAAGGCATGCTGATGCCAAACCATGATAATATATTTATGTAGATATATTACATTGATATATATATATATTACAGAGATACATTACAATATATTTATGTAGATATATTACAATTACATAGATATATTACAGTAATTGTAATTGTATATATCAATGTAATATATCTATTACATTCATATATTATTACAATTATATAGATATATTATATTATATATTACAATTACATAGATACATTACAATTACACATTAGATATATTAAAATACATGTAATATATAATGATTTCGAATTACATTGATATATTAGAATTACATAGATACATTGGATATATATATATATATATTATAATTACATAGATATACTACAGCTACATAGATATATTACATAGATACATTACAACTACAAAGATATATTACAATTACATAGATAATATATTACATAGATATTATAATTACATAGATATATTACATAGATATATTACAATTACATAAATACATTACAATTACATAGATATATTACAATTACATATATATATATATTACAGTTACATAGATATATTACAATTACATAGATATATTACATAGATACTTTGCAATTACTTAGATATATTACAATTACATAAATATATTACAATTAATAATGTATCTATGTAATATTACATAGATATATTACATAAATATATTTATTACAGTTACACATTAGATATATTATAATTACAATTGCATAGATATATATTACAGTTACATAGACATATTACAATTACATAGATACATTACAATTACATAGATATATTACAATTACATAGATATTACAATTAATATATTACATAGATACATTACAATTACATAGATATATTACAATTACATAGATATTACAATTACATATATTACAATTACATAGATATATTACATAGATACATTACATAAATATATTACAATTACATAGATATATTACAATTATATAAATATATTATAATTAATATATTACATAGATACATTACAATTACATAGATATATTAAAATTACATAGATACATTACAATTACATAGATATATTAAAATTACATAGATATATTACAATTACATAGATATATTACAATTACATAAATATATTACAATTAATAATGTATCTATGTAATTGTCGTGTATTGTTCTATATCTAATGTGTAACTGTAATAAATATATTTATGTAATATATCAATGTACTATTACATAGATACATTATTAATTGTAATATATTTATGTAATTGTAATATATCCCTGTAATTGTAATATCTATGTAATTGTAATATATCTATATAATATATCTATGTAGTTGTAATATATCTATGTAATTGTAATATCTATGTAATATATCTATGTAATTGTAATATATCTATTTAATATATTATCTATGTAATATATCTATGTAATTGTAATATATCTATGTATTTATAATTGCATAGTTGTAATATATCTATGTAATTGTAATATATCTATGTAATTGTAATATATCTATGTAATTGTAATGTATCTATGTAATTGTAATGTATCTATGTAATTATAATGTATCTATGTAATTGTAATATATCTATGTAATTGTAATGTATCTATGTTATTGTAATATCTATGTAATTGTAATATATCTATGTAATTGTAATGTATCTATGTAATTGTAATATATATATATATATGTAATTATAATATCTATGTAATTGGAATATATATATCTATGTAATTCTAATATATCTATGTAATTGTAATATATCTATGTAATATATTTATCTATGTATTATAATTGTAATATATTTTTGTAATTGTAATATATCAATCACATCTAAACAAAAAGATTGGTGGCGATTCTATTTGCGTTTTCAAATCGTCTTAGCGGTCGAAAAACCGTTATGACAGTATAAATGTAGAGGAATCATTCATTCAATGAATACTTCAATGTATTGGCATCACCAATTGGGTCTTTCTTGTCCTTATTGGATTTCAATAAAAGTTTATATTGCACGTTTTTCTTCTAGTAATATCAATAGAATATATTGAAATAGAAAACTTCACAGCTACTATATGCGAATTATAAGGAGTATATTTCTAAAACC
Organism: Fremontodendron californicum; assembly: GCA_030761205.1. Lineage (NCBI taxonomy): Eukaryota > Viridiplantae > Streptophyta > Magnoliopsida > Malvales > Malvaceae > Fremontodendron > Fremontodendron californicum. Next base: position 5,174,636 of record JAULJL010000047.1, read on the forward strand.
TATATTCCACCTTTGAAGAAATCTTTCTTTTTCTGAAAACACCTTCAAATACACTGTCACTTCCCTTACCATTATAATCTAACTTGTTCTTTAAAAGGAAAAGCTTTAGGCAAAAATATATAGAAAAGATGGGATTCATTAAAATATATAGAATATTATTATTAATAAATTTTTTATATTAAAATATAAATATAATTTTAAATAAGTGTAAACAAAATAGTTACCTATTATTCTCTTATATATAGATTGCCTGGCACAACAAGGTTTTTTATTACAATCATTTCCTAATTTTTTCTTTAGAATTACCTATATCTTAAACTGTTAAACTGTTATTCCATTCTATTAGTATGTTTGGTAGGTTAATATGAATGTAGGAATGGAAAAGAAAAATAGCTCATTGATAATAATACCCTTTAATGTAAAATTAATAATATATTATTTACTTAATTTATTTTATTAATATTATTTTACATAATTTTAGCTTATTAATATTATTTACTCAAATTTTGTTATATCAAAATTACTATTTTATAAATTAATAAAATATTTATATCTATGTAATTGTAATATATCTATGTAATATGTCTACGTAATTGTAATATTTATCTATGTAATTATAATATATCTATGTAATTGAAATACATCTATGTAATTGTAATATCTATGTAATATATCTATGTAATTGTAAATAGATATATTACAATTACATAGATATATTAAAACTATATAGATATATTATAATTACATAGATAATATATTACATAGATATATTACAATTACATAAATATATTACGATTAATAATGTATCTATATTACATAGATATATTACATAAATATATTACAATTACATAGATATATTACAACTACAAAGATATATTATACTTACATAGATATATTACAATTACATAGATATATTAAAACTACATAGATATATTTTAATTACATAGATAATATATTATATAGATATATTACAATTACATAACTACAACTACATAGATATATTATATAGATATATTATAATTACATAGATATATTACAATTGCATAAATATATTACAATAACATAGATATAGTATAATTACATAGATATATTAGAATTACATAGATACATAGATATTACATGTATATAATTACATAGATATATTACAATTACATAGATATATTACAATTATATAGATATATTAAAATTACATAGATATATAACAATTACATAGATATATTACAATTACATAACGGTCCAAGTAATAAATGCCCAAGTTTCCTTTGGGTCCCAATTCCAATATGATCCCTATGCCTCATTAGCCCATACGGCTCCCGAAAGAATTCCTATGGTTAAAAAGATAAAGCCGAGACTAATAATACGATACCTCCAACGATCCAATTTGTTGAGTCAATTGATACCTGTAATAATTTTTAGAAGAAAGAAAATAAGTGTTTAGTAAAACATTGCTTCTTTCATTCATGTATTGGATTTCGCCAAACGAAAATGACTGATTTAATAAATTATTGTTTTTACCAATAATCTTTATGGCTTTTTGAAATGTAATGACTAGAATATTATGAATAGATATATTACAATTACATATATATATATATATTACAATTACAATTACATAAATATATTACAATTACATAGATATATTACAACTACATATCTACGTAATTGTATATCTATGTAATTGTAATATATATATTACATAGATATATTACAATTACATAGATATATTACTATTACATAGATATATTACAATTAAATATATTACATTAACATAGATATAATATATCTAATGTGTAACTGTAATAAATATATTTATGTAATATATCTATGTAATATTACATAGATACTTTATTAAGTGTAATATATTTATGTAATTGTAATATATTTATGTAATTGTAATATATTTATGTAATTGTAATATATCTATCTAACTGTAATATGTATGTAATATATCTATGTAATTGTAAAGTATCTATGTAACTGTATATTACAATTACATATCTATGTAATTGTAAATACATCTATGTAATTGTAATATATCTACGTAATTGTAATACATCTATGTAATTGTAATATATTTAAGTAATTGTAATATATTTGTGTAATACATTGTAATATATCTACGTAATTACAATTATGTGATTGTAATATATGTAATATATCTATGTAATTAGATATCTATGTAATTGTAAATATATTTATGTAATTGTAATATATCTACGTAATTCTAATATGTTTATGTAATTGTAATATATCTATGTAATTGTAATTGTAATTGTAATATATATCTATGTAATATATCTATGTAATAGTAATATAAATATGTAATATATCTATGTAATATATCTATGTAATTAATTACATAGATATATTACAATTACATAGATATATTGCAATTGCATAGATATATATTACAATTACATAAATATATTACAATTACATAGATATATAACAATTACATAGATATATTACATAGTTATATATAATTACATAAATAGATATACTACAGTTACATAGATATATTACAATTACTGAAAATATTAGATATTACTTGTATACATTACAATTACTAAAAACATTAGATATTACATGTATATATTACATAGATACATTAGATATATTACAATTACATAAATATATTATAATTGCATAGATATATTACATATATTACAATCACACCATTATAATTACATAGATATATTATAATTACATAGATATATTACATAAATATATATTACAATTACATAAATATATTACAATTACATAGATATTTTATACATAGATATATATTAAAATTACATAGATATATTGTAATATATCTTACAATTACAATTGTGTTAATGTAATATATCTATGTAATTGTATTATATCTATGTAATTGTGTTAATGTAATATATCTATGTAATTGTAAGATATTTATGTAATTGTAATATATTATCTATGTAATTATAATATATCTATGTAATTATAATGTATTTATGTAATTGTAATATATCTATGTAATTGTAATACATTTATGTAATTGTAATACATATATCTATGTAATTGTAAATATATTTATGTAATTCTAATATATCTATGTAATTCTAATATATTTATGTAATATATGGTTTCGAATTACATTGATATATTAGAATTACATAGATACATAGATATATTTATGTAATTGTAATATATCTATGTAATATATCTATTACAATTACATAGATATAATATATCAATGTATCTATGCAATAGTATCTATGTATTACAATTATATCTATGTAATTGTAATACATATATATCCAACGTATCTATATAATTGTAATATATTAGTTATTGTAATATATCTATGTAATTGTAATATATATATGTAATTGTAATATATCTACGTAATTGTAATATAACTATGTAACTGTAATATATTTATGTAATATATATTATAATTGCATAGATACATAGATATATTACATAGATATATTATAATTACATAAATATATTACAATTACATATATATATATATATATTACGATTATATATATTACAATTACATAGATATAGTATTACAATTATACAATTACACAAATATATATATTATAATTACATAAATATATCTATATATATTACAATTACATAGATAATATATTACATAGATATATATTACAATTACATAGATATATTACATATATTACAATTACATAGATATTACATTTACATAGATATATCCAATGTATCTATGTAATATATTTTTGTAATTGTAATATATCTATGTAATATATTTTTGTAATTGTAATATATCTATGTAATTGTAATATCTATGTAATTGTAGTATATATCTATGTTACAATTACATAGATATATTACATATATTACATAGATGTATTACAATTATCTATGTAATATATATCTATGTAATTGTAATATATCTATGTAATTGTAATATATCTATATAATTCTAATATATCTATGTAATTGTAATATATTATAATTACATAAATATATTACAATTACATATATATATATATATTACAATTACATAGATATACTAAAGTTACATAGATAGATTACAATTACATAGATATATTACATAGATACATTACATAAAGATGTTACAGTTACATAGATATTACAATTACATAGATATATTACAATTACATAGATATGTTACAATTACAATTATATAGATATATTACTATTACGTAGATATATTTACAATTACATAGAAATATTACAATTACATAAATATATTACAATTACATAGATACATTACAATTACATAGATATATTACATAGATATTACAATTACATTGACATATTACAATTACATAAATATATTCTAATTACATAGATACATTACAATTACATAGATATTACAATTACATTGATGTATTTCAATTACATATATGTATTTCAATTACATAGATATATTACAATAACATAGATATATTTCATAAATATATTATAATTACATAAATATATTATAATTACATAGATATATTACATAGATATTACAATTACATAGATGTATTTCAATTACATAGATATATTACAATTACATAGATAAATATTACAATTACATAGACATATTACATAGATATATAACAATCACATAGATATAAATATTTTATTAATTTATAAAATAATAATTTTGATATATTATAATTCTATTTATGTAATTGTAATATATCTATGTAATTGTAATATATTACAATTACAATTACACAAATATATCATATGTAATATATTACAATTACATAGATTACATAGATATATCTATGCAATTGTAATATATTTACATAGATATATTTATGTATATATTACAATTACAGATTACAATTACATCGATATATTACAATTATATAGATATACTACATATATTACAATTACATAGATATATTACAATTTTAATTACACAAATATATTACAATTGCATAGATATATTACATATATTACAATCACATAATTACTATTACAGAGATAATTACAATTACATAGATATATTACAATTACATAGATATATTATAATTCTATTTATGTAATTGTAATATATTTATGTAATTGTAATATATCTATGTAATTGTAATGTATCTATGTAATTGCAATATATCTATGTAATTTTAATATATTTGTGTAATTGTAATATATTTATGTAATTGTAATATATCTATGTAATTGTAATACAACTATACAATTATAATTACATTAATCATATGTAATATATCTATGTAATTATAATATATCTATGTAATTGTAATCTGTAATATATCTATGTAATTCTAATATATCTATGTAATTGTAATTGTAATTGTAATATATACATATATTTATGTAATATATGTAATATATCTATGTAATAGTAATATATCTATGTAATTGTAATATATGCATAAATATATTTGTGTAATTGTAATATATTACAATTACATAGATATATTTCAATTACATAGATATATTACAATTACATATCTTACTACAATTAAATAAATATTTTACAATTACGTAGATGTATTACAATTACATAGATATATTACAATTACATTGATATATTACAAATACTTAGATATATTAGAATTACATAGATATATATATATATTACAATTACATATATATATATATATTACAATTACATAGATATATTAGAATTACTTAAAACATTAGACTTACATAGGTATATTACAGTAATTGTAATTGTAATATATCTATGTAATGTATCTAATTGTAATAAATATATTTATGTAATTGTAATACATCTATGTAATATATGTAATATATCTATGTAATTGTAATATATCTATGTAATAGTAATACATCTACGTAATTGTAATATATCTATGTAATATATTTATATTACAATTACATAATTATAAAATTACGTAGATATGTAGTTGTAATATATCTATGTTATTGTAATATATTTATGTAATATATTTTACAATTACATAGATATACTACATAAATATATTACAATTACATAGATATTACATAGATATACTACAGTTACATAGATATATTACAATTACATAGATATATTACAGTTACATTGATATATTACAATTACATAGATATATTACAATTACACAAATATATTACAATTACACAAATATATCTATTAAATATATATATATATGTAATTGTAATTTTAATTATCTATATCTATGTAATTGTAATATATTTATGTAATAGTAATGTAATATATTAATGTAATTGTAATATATATATATATATGTAATTGTAATATATCTATGTAATTGTAATTAAGTGATTGTAATATATGTAATATATTTATGTAATTGTAAATATATTTATGTAATTGTAATATATCTTTGTAATATACTATCTATGTAATTGTAATATATATCTATGTAATATATTATCTATGTAGTTTTAATATATCTATGTAATTATATTACAATTACATAGATATTTTACAATTACATAGATATATATTTATTACGTAGATACATTACAATTACATATATATATATTATATTACACTAATACATCTATGTAATTGTAATATATCTAATGTAATTGTAATAAAATAAAATTGTAATAATATATCTATGTAATTGTAATATATCTATGTAATATATCTATGTAATTGTAATATATGTAATATCTAATGTTTACAATTACATAGATATATTACAATTACATAGATAATAAATTACATGGATATATTACAATTACATAAATATATTTGCAATTACCTAGATATCTAATTACATAGATATCTTACAATTACATATATATATTACAATTACATAGATATATTACAATTACATAAATATATTTACAATTACATAGATATATATATATATATATTACAATTACATAAATGTATTACAACATACTACAGTTACATAAATATATTTATTACATAGATATACTATTACAATTACATAGATATATTACATTAACACTATTAAATATATTACAATTACATAGATACATTACAATTACATAGATATATTACAAACACATAGACTATTACATAGATATATTACAATTACATAGATATATATCTAATGTGTAATTATAATATATTACAATTACATAGATATATTAAAACTACATAGATATATTATAATTACATAGATAAATATATTTCATAGATATATTATAATTACGAAAATATATTACAATTACATAGATATATTACAATTACATAAATATATTACAATACTCAAATATATTACAATTACATAGATATATTACATAAATATATTACAATTACATAAATATATTGCATAGATATATTACATTGATATATTATATTATAATATATTACATAGATATATTACATAGATACATTGGATATATTACATAGATATGCTACAGTTACATAGATATATTACATAGATACATTACAATTACATAGATATATTACAATTACATAGATATATATTACATAGATAATTGTAATATATCTATGTAATTGTAATACATCTATGTAATATATCTATGTAATTGTAACATAGATATTGTCGCAACCTAAAAAATAACGAGTCTCATCGCAAGACTTTATTATTCGTTAAGCGTGACATTAAAAAAAACCGAGGAAAAGTCGACTTAATTCCTCTAGAAAAATGAAGGTTTTGAAAATGACCTTAAAAAAGACATGGAGTCGCCACCAATCTTTTTTAGCTAGGTGTGATCGGCCACCTATTAAAACCGGTTTTATAAAATATTTTAAAAATTAATTAAAACATTTTAAAAACCAATTTCAAGTCTGCGTTTTAAACCAGAGAAATCAAAGAAGCGGGTTCGGGAGTCGGTTACGTGTGGGGAAGGATTAGCACCCCCACAACGCTCGTATAAATCGGTACCTTATTAATCGTGTGTTATCTCAAGTCTCGGTAAAAAGTTGGTTTTAAATTTAGTATTTCAAGTTAATTCCCAATTTAAAAATAATTCCATTTTTTATTGAAAATGATCCGGAATTTATAAATTCAAAATTTTCCTATATTCCCCAACAAACGTGGCAAAATATAGAAATTTTTATTAGTTTTGGAAAACTTTCCGAATCCTTCTCTTTTTTTGAAAGAAAGATATTCCTTTATTAATGATAATTGATGATATTCCCTCCAGCAAACCCGGTAGAGAACTCATGAATTATTTTAACTCGGGAATATCTTTATTTTTATTGAAAACCATTATCTTTTGCAAACATTTAAAATAAATGAATATGTATATGCATGACATAAATAAAATGACATAGTAAAGTCTAAATAATATAATGCAACCTAAATGACATGACAAATATGAATGGTATGGCATATAATTTAAATGACATGGAATAAAATAATGTTATCATATAATATGCACGAAAATAAAAATGCAATGCATGAAATGTATTTTTTTCCTTTAATTAAGGAAATCCGTATATCTAAAAAGATATCCGGCTACCTTAGGAAAATATGTCAAATTAAATATTCTAAAACCAAAATACTTTGTGATGGTTTGAAAACAATTTTGAAAAGCTTGAATTAACAATAAAAACTGGGCTAAAAATTTTTAAATGGTTCTAATTTCCTAAGTTTAAAAAATCCGGACTTGACTACCCTTAACCCGGGATTTGAAAAACCATTTTTAGAGTTTAAAAGGCTTAGAAATCACCCTAAGTCAGTAGCTAACCCTCCTAATCAGCCCACTCTAAGTAAATTAACCAAAACAGAAAAATGGTTTTTCTTTAAATTCAATTCTGACTCCACTGTCCAGTTTTAATCCACGATTTTTTACCCTATTTTTAAAAATCCCAAAAATTCTAAAAAAAATACTGGAGACTCATGACATGTAAAACTACACGAGAAAAAATTGGATTAATTTTTTGATCAAAGATGAATTCCCAGAAAAACCAGAGATGTACGAGTTTTTGGAGGAGAAAAAACTGCTTTGTTTTTCTTTAAATTCAATTCTGACTTCACTGTCCAGTTTTAATCCACGATTTTTTACCCTATTTTTAAAAATTCCAAAAATTCTGAAAAAATTATTGGAGACTCAGGACATGTAAAAATACACGGAAAAAAATCGACTTAATTTTCTGATCAAAGATGAATTCCTATAAAAATCAGAGATGTACGAGTTTTGGGTGGAAAAAAACTGCTTTGCTAACACATTTTTTTTTTGTCTTTGATAAAATCATTTAAAAACCAAAATAAAAATATTTGAAACTCATAGAATGACTTGAAGACAGTAGCTAGGACTTTTTGAAAGTTAGATAAAAATTGGCTAAGTAAAAAAAATCACAAAGGTAGAATAATCAATTTGACAAACTTAATTTTCCACAAGTGTGCTCAAGAGAGCATGACTTTGAACCATCAATTGGCTCAAGTCATTATTCAAGTGGCATGGTCATGAAATGCATGAAACAATGCAGCAAACATAATGCATGAAATGCATGGATCTGAACCTAAATGTAAGGAAAATACATGACATAAATAATATGGCCTAGACCTAACATGAACTTGCATGACATTTAATGTAACTTAGACCTAAAACATGCATGGCATTTTTACAAACACAAGGCATGCTTAATTCAAAAATCCAACCAAATATCATGCAAATGAAAAAACCTAACAACTAGCATGACAAAAAAATGCAACACACAATGCAAAACACATGGAGTAGCCAAATGGCCTCAAGCTCCAACAAGCATGGCATTTTCACAAACACTTGGCATACAAACATGAAAAACTAAGTCATAACACTTAAATCATGCAAGCATTTTCACAAACACCTGATATACCAAATCTAAAACATGCTTACTAAGATATAAAACAAGAATCATGCAAAGAATCACACAAGCATTTTCACAAACACTTAATATGCTAACTCTAAAACATGCTCAAATTTAAACAACATGAAAACAGAAAATTAAAAATGTAAAAACATGATATCTAAGACATAAATGGCAACAAACAAAGCAACCAAATTAAATATAACTTAAGAACATGAAATAACATAATATTTAAAACATCAAAAATAAAGAAAATAGCATAAACAATATGGTAAAATGAATCAAAAATAACAACTTAAAATAAATAATGTAGGCCATTTAGCCATGGTGAGTTTATTGTAAAAACAAAATGTAAGAAAAATATACTTAAGAAAGGAAATGAAGGAAGAACAAGAAACATTATTTTAAAATGAAAACTCACCAAGTAGCTTTTGAACGGATTAAGCTATAAACCCTCAGAGTAGCTTTTGAACGGATTAAGCTACAAACCCTCTCACAAGTAGCTTTTGAACGGATTAAGCTATAAACCCTCAGAGTAGCTTTTGAACGGATTAAGCTACAAACCCTCTCAACAAAAACACTATGACTCACCACCCGGATAATCCTAATACAAGTGTATAGACTATCTCACAAAGGGGTAGTGGGTGGTCTCAACCAAAGGCCAAGACTCCTTATTTATAAGGTGAGCACCTCCTTGGCTTGACATTACAAAGGGATGTGGGATTGGGACTTAGGCTCAAAAATGAAAATCTCTAACTTAACTCTTGATTTTTAATCACTTGATTGAAAAAATCCTAAGCTTCCTCCTTCCTTTGGGCTTGGGCAGGCCAGCACTTCTCTTTTCCAGCCCAGCTCTGATTTTTGAAAGGCCCAAAGAAGCCCTTTTCGGTTGCTTGGGTGAAACGACCATTTTGCCCCCCGGATGCAAAATAAATATCAAACGGGCTCCAAATTCAATTTTTCTTTTTTTAATACTTCCAAAATAATAAAATATTGAGTTCTGGAAGTTTTCAAAATTATCCGAGTCCATTTGCTATTTATTTGGATTTTTTCTTCCCAAAATGTCTTTTTATGCCCCTACTTTTTACCATTTTTTAAACGAGCTCCAAATCAAGATTTTTCTTCACCAATCTCTTCAAAATAATTAAAAAGTGTGATCTGGAAGTTTTCATAATTTTTGGAGCTCATTTGATATTGTTTCGGGATTTATCGGCTTGAATTACTGCATAGGAGGCTCGGGATTTAGCCATTTTGCAAACGAACTCGGAATCAAGATTTTCTTTCGCCAATCTCTTCCAAATAAATTAAAAATGAGATCTGCAAAATTTCAAAAGATTTGGAGCTCATTTGCTATTTTTTCGGGATTTTCCTTTTTGAATTACAACATTAGAAGCCAGGGATTTGGCCATTTTGCAAACGAACTCCGAATCAAGATTTTATTTTACCAATCTCTTTCAAATGATTTAAGAATGAGATTGAAAAATTTTTCAGAATTTTCGGAGTCCATTTGCTATTTTTCCCAAATTTTTCCAATTTTGCCCTTTTACCTCCGAAACCCGGTTTTGCTCAAAACAAATCCGATTTTCAGATTTTCTTCAATCTGAGCCTTGGGCCATCCTTTTTAACCATTCTTCATCCATTGGGGGCCTTGGTCTTACCAAGTCGGGTCATTTCTGTGATTCTTCCCGATTTCACCGGAATCCACTAAAAACCCTAATTCTCGGTTTTCTCCCGGATTGACTTTTCTTTCGGTTTTTCTTGCAAGTGACTTCTCCATTACCCGTAGTCAGTGCTTATCTTTCATTTGGAACCTTCAATTTCGACCAGTTTGATCGTTTAAGCACTTTTCCCCAAATTTCTCGGATTAGGGTTTCTTTTCTACTGAATCTCCAAATCCCAACTTCCGAACTCCATATCTTTCAATGTAGACCTCGGATTATCAAAATTCTTTCTCCATTTTTCAATTGAACTTAAAATCTTGATTTTGAAAGTAGGTTGACTTTTTCAGTAGTTGACTTTCTGGGGTTGACTTTTTTGGGGTTGACTTTTTCGGGGTTGACTTTTTTCAAGTTTGACTTTTTGTGCTCGCCCTCTTAAACTAAGTCTCGGAGTACCACCTGTAGGATGAAAACAGTCTTTTTATACTCGGAAACATCAATATGGGAAGAAAACATACTTGTTTAGTGGTCCGGACAAAATTAGGTGTCTACAGCTGCCCCTCTTTGGCTATTGCTGAGAATCAGGAATCAGGCAAAGATAAACCGACACTAATTTTGTACGGTCAGTGACATCACATGTGAAGGAAAGGGAAAGGGGTTTCTTTTTCATTTTCATTTTTCATTTTTTTCATTTTCTATTTTTTCATTTTTCATTTTTCCTTTTTTCTTTTCTTTTTTCAATTTTTTTCAATTTTTTTTTTATTATTTTTTTTTAAACAATAAATTGAAGGTTTTGTCCTTAAATTGAATTCCCTGCCTAAACAAGGCTCGATTCGTCTTAAGGAAACGAATTCGATTTTCAAAAGAAAAATTTATGCCCGAAGGGCTTTAAAATTGGTGCCCGGAGGTCTTAAAAATTGGTGCCCGGTGGTCTTACCCCTGAAAAAAAGTTATGCCCGGAGGTCTTAAAGATGTTGCCCGGATGTCTTACCTGTGATTTGAAAAATTATGCCCGGAGGTCTTAAAAATGGTGCCCATAGGCCTTACCCCTGAAAAAAAAGAGTTATGCCCGGAGGTCTTAAAGATGTTGCCCGGAGGTCTTACCTGTGATTTGAAAAATTATGCCCGGAGGTCTTAAAAATGGTGCCCATAGGCCTTACCCCTGAAAAAAAAAGTTATGCCTGGAGGTCTTAAAGATGTTGCCCGGAGGTCTTACCTGTGATTTGAAAAATTATGCCCGGAGGTCTTAAAAATGGTGCCCATAGGCCTTACCCCTGAAAAAAAAGTTATGCCCGGAGGTCTTAAAGATGTTGCCCGGAGGTCTTACTTGTGATTTGAAAAATTATGCCCGGAGGTCTTAAAAATGGTGCCCATAGGCCTTACCCTTAAAAAAAAAGTTATGCCCGGAGGTCTTAAAGATGTTCTTTGAAGAATTGTTGAAAATTAACCTAACGATTTTGAGAAGATGCGAATGCTTTTTGATGCAGATGCAGGTGTTGAATAAGACACGAAATGACTTAAACTGGTGCAAATGTCTTTGATGCAAATGTAAATGCTTGGATTGATGTAAATGTTTTTTTGATGTAGATTCAAATAACTTAGATTGATGCAAATGCTTCTTGATGTAGATGCACATGTTGGAAAAAAAAAATTCTGGATAACTCCTCCAAAAAGAAGATTTCTCATTTTTCAAAATTATAAAACCTTGGATATTTCCACCAGAGGCTTCAGCTATCACCACCGAAGACTTGTTTACTTTTAAAACTGTAAACTTCTGGATATCCCCACCAGAAGCTTTGGCTATCACCACCGAAGACTTGCTCACTGTAAAATTCTGGGAACTCCTCCAGAAGAAGATTTCTCATTTTTCAAAATTATAAAACCCTGGATATCTCCACCAGAGGCTTCAGCTATCACCACCAAAGACTTGTTCACTTTTAAAACTGCAAAATTCTGGATATCACCTCCAGAAGACTTGCTCATTGTAAAATTCTGGGTAACTCCTTCAGATTAAAATTTCTCATGTTTTCAAAATTATAAAACCCTGGATATCTCCACCAGAGGCTTCAGCTATCACCACCGAAGACTTGTTCACTTTTAAAACTGTAAAATTCTGGATATCCCCACCAGAAGCTTTGGCTATCACCACCAAAGACTTGCTATTTGTAAAATTCTGGGTAACTCCTTCAGAATAAAATTTCTCATTTTTCAAAATTATAAAACCCTGGATATCTCCACCAGAGGCTTCAGCTATCACCACTGAAGACTTGTTCATTTTTAAAACTGCAAAATTCTGGATATCACCACCAGAAGCTTTGGCTATCACCACCAAAGACTTGCTCATTGTAAAATTCTGGGTAACTCCTTCAAAATAAAATTTCTCATGTTTTCAAAATTATAAAACCCTGGATATCTCCACAAGAGGCTTCAGCTATCACCACCGAAGACTTGTTCACTTTTAAAACTGTAAAATTCTGGATATCCCCACCAGAAGCTTTGGCTATCACCACCAAAGACTTGCTCATTGTAAAATTCTGGGTAACTCCTTCAGAATAAAATTTCTCATGTTTTAAAATTATAAAACCCTGGATATCTCCATCAGAGGCTTCAGCTATCACCACCGAAGACTTGTTCACTTTTAAAACTGCAAAATTCTGGATATCACCACCGAAGACTTGCTCATTGTAAAATTCTAGATATCCCCACCAGAAGAAAATTTCTCATTTTTCAAAATTATAAAACTCTGGATATATCCACCAGAGGCTTCAGCTATCACCACCGAAGACTTGTTCACTTTTTAAAAACTGTAAAATTCTGGATATCCCCACCAGAAGCTTTGAGAAATGATGCAGATGCACATGTCTTTTAACAAGGTGCTCATGCTTCATGGTGCAAATGTAAAATATTTCTTAGTGCAAATGCAAATGGCCTGGATTGATGCCCATGTTTCGTGATGCAGATGCCCCTACTAATTGTGTTCATGTAACTGGTTTATGAATGGTGTAACTACAATTACCACACAATAATGAAAATGCAATGATTCTAGAAATGATGCAATTGCTTGAGATGACACAAATGCGAATTCCATGAAGAATGTAAATGTAAAGGTAAAATGCAGATGCTTATGGAATAGTGCCAATGCAAATACCCATGAATGATGCAAATGCTTGCTGACACTGTGCAGATGCAAAAGCTCGATAAAGAGATGAGTGCTCATGAGTGATGCAAATGCCCCCGGTTGTTTTTCTAGACTTTGGCTTAGCCTTTCAAATTCATTTTTCCTCTTCAAATCAGAGTATATCTTCAATTCATTTTGGCTATTCTCTTTGCCCCAACAGTTTTCAAACTTTCATCAACAGAGATCTGCACTGGGTTCGATTTCTTCTTCTCATATCTGGAAGTCAGGATCTATCCTGGCAGTTCTATACCTTTGGGTTAGAAAAACCCTTGTCTCATGTCAACATCAAAAATGGGTATTTCAAAAATATTTTTATTTGTTTTCGCATTTTGAAAACTTCTGAACAAAAAATATTAACCCCACAATGTGTGATATATAAATCTTTTGAAGACTGATGATCATTGTTAGAAATTTCTCTAAGTATCAATCAGGGTTTTTCCAACTGGGATTGGCAAGGCTTGGTATAACAAGATTCTGGCGTTTCCAGGAAAACTTCATGACAAAAATGTATATCCCTTCTAGGCTCACAAATGGAACTGGTTTTATAAATCATGAATTTATTGAGAACCAAACAAATTCAACATTCTTTTAGTTTCCATATCAAGGCATTTTGGCAAGCGTCAAGATTGGCCGGGATGTTCAAACCGAAAAGTTTAATCTTGGAGAAAAAGTTTCAATTTTTTTGAAGACAATCCTCTGAATGAGAGTTGGCAATTTGGGGGTTCAAGAATTCCTAGATGTTCCTCGATGACCACCCCTTTAAGAAAATTTTTTCTTTTGTGGTATCGGCACTATCATCGATGGCACCGAAAATTCTCATTTTACTCTAGACTGCCCGTTTTTGGGTTTTCGCCCTAGAGTCCCATTCTTTCCATTTTCTTTTTTTCTTTTTTTTTTTGTTATTGTTTTACCATGCACTTGAGAATTCTAAATTCTTCCTTAGTGAAATGATAATTCGATGAAATGGGATAAAATTTGAGGAAAACCTTTCAAATTAAATATTCATGCTTGATCAAAATGGACTTTTAAAGCATATAATGTAGGCCATGGCTCAGGGTTCAGAAAGAAAGAATAAATAGGCCCAAAATATGTGTTTGAGGGTAATCAGATCAAGGATCATTTCTTGAGGAGGATTCTCTTTGAAGCATTTGTCCCTTCTCGGACATTTCTTTCCTTTTGACTTTGCTCTTTTTCTTCATTGCTTTTGGCTTTCCATTTGCCATGTCTTTCACACATTTTGTTTTCTTTTTTATTGTGTTTTTCTTTTGTTTTTCTTGGCTTTCATTTCACCATCTTTTTCTCTTCTTTTTCTTTGACAGAGTGAGCCCGTATTTATTCGGGGCTCCATTTGCTTTGTGTCTGTCCTTGAGCTATCACTCATTTCTCAATGATCTTTGAAAAGATCTTTCCTCGCATTTGCCCTCCAGTGTAGAGGGTAATCCTTGATCAGGGTTCAAAGAAGAAAGAATTCTTTTGGCTCAAAAGGGGTGACTATGGATAATTTCTTTTTGTGTGAAGGGGATATGAAAGATGGCCATTTCTCATGTCAAGCACAAATATTCATATTGAAAAGCAATCCCCAGGGGAAATAGATATTCAGAATTTCATTTTTCACTTTGGAATCATCCGAATTCTCACATGCATGACATCACGATTTTTCTTTTTCTTTTTTGTTTCTTTTTTTTTTCGTCGCATCCCCCCAATGATTCATGCATTAGCCTATCCTTCTTTACCATGTGTCCATCATTTCCATATATGATGCCCCAATTTGATTAACCATGAGAATCTGTATCAACGAGGAACATAGCAAGTCTAGGTCTATTTTGAAAAGGCTGAGTTTCCAATCTGAGTTTTTTTTTAAGAGATAAGGAAAATATGACCCAAAAACGGGTTTTCTCTGGGACAAGGGATAATCTAGTTTAATCATTGTGCCCCAGGATGTCAATCATGAGGTGATGTTTGGGCAATTAGTGTTTTGTGGTTATTAGGAAAGGTCATGAATGGTTTTAGCACAATCTTGACACACACCAAATTATCAAAATCTAGACTCTTGAAAGAATGTCTCATTTGTTTGATTTTCAAGGAATTCGAAAAATTTCAAAAAGTTCGTTCATTTGTTCATAGCCTAGACTAGGATTTACATCCTTGCTTATTTTGCAATGACAATGCTTCTCTTTTTTCATTCATTTTTCCTTGAAGCATTAGGTCTTTCAAGTGCTCTTGGTTTAAGAGATTTAGGCTTAGGAAAACCTAAAGAGAATGGAGAAGGTATTGGGTCATTTGTAACACTGATCATCAATCTTCTTGAGACTATCCATCACTAAAAATTCCTTAATGCTTGTTTTTGCAAATTCAAGTTATTGTTGAAACACAACAAACACAAAGCATTTAAAATTCAAAATTCATTTAATTCATGTAGATCTTAACATGAGACAAGTGCTTTCATCATCACCGTGTATAGAACTACATGTGTCAAAAACCTAATATGATCATGCACAATATTTCTTATGACACTTGGCTTCCCCATCTTCAAAACTTATCGAACCAGCCTTGATGAGATCTCTGACCTTGTACTTCAAAGCGGTGCAGTTCTCTGTTGAGTGACCTTGATTGCCAGAATGGTACCCACAACTCTCATTAGCATCATACCAGCTCGGATAAGGGGGCTTCAGAGGCGCTATTTGCATGGGTGTCACAAGGTGATTCTGGATGAGGTTGAGGTAGTATCTCACTGTATGTCATAGGAATCGGGTCAACCTGATTTCTTCTTCGCTTTTTATGCCCCCTTCGATTATTCCCAAGGGTGTTCGATTGATAGACAGATGTAAATTCTGGTGTAGTTGCAGTCATTGGTTGGTAGGGATAAAAACCATGAGAGACATTATTCAGGGTAGAGTAAAATGGCTGATATGAGGAGAATTGGGGAGATGGGGCAAAGTCTTCCACGACTTGGGTATCTTCCTTTTTCTTTTCAGATGCCCCCTTGTTCTTGGTATTGGATGTTCTTTCTCCTTCAATTTTCCCATCCTTGATAGCATTCTCAATCATCTCCCCTGAAATTACCATGTCCGAAAAATTCTTCACGGTGTTGCCGACAAGTCTATCGTAGTATGGGGCCTGTAGTGTATTCACAAAAAGGACAGTGGTTTCCTTCTGAGTTAAAGGCGGTTGTACTTGGACGACCAGGCTCATCCACCGTTGCGCATATTCTTTGAAGCTCTCAGTAGCTCTTTTCTTCATATTTTGCAAGGTGAAACGGTCAGGCGCCATGTCGGTCATATGCTTGTACTGGTTTAGAAAAGCCCTAGCCAGGTCATTCCAAGAGTGAATCTGATCCTTGCTCAACTGACTATACCACCTAATTTCGGATTTGCTGAGGCTATCTTGAAAGCAGTGAATCAAAAGCTTATCATTATCTATATGACTTGTCATCTTCCGGCAGAACATAGTGATGTGGGCTGATGGATCAGTCGTCCCGTCATATTTCACAAAGTCAGGGATCTTGAACTTAGGAGGAATGACTAAATCGAAGACCAAGCATCGTTCTTTCGCCTCCACACTCCCTAATACGTTTGCATTTTCTACTGCCCGGAGCCTTTCATCTAGCAACTGATATTTCCCTTGGGAATCTGTCAACTCAACCTCATTTACTGCAACCCTTTTCAACTTTGCCTGTTCAGCTGGATCATCTGAGTTTAGGACATTGACGGGGTTAACAGTGTTCTGGGCATCACTTATTGCGACCTCATCTTGGCCCTTTTGTACCTCTAACCCTTCTCCGGCGACAAAGTTTTTGGTGTATCCTTTTCCCTTGATTACAGCAGACATTAGCTCCATCAGTTTAGTCATCTGATCCTTAGATTCTGTTTGAGATTTTGCTAGCTGTTCTCGCAATTCTCTCTGTTCCCTTTCCATTTTTTCCATTCGGGCAACTTGTTCATCCTCCATAGCACCAGCCTGTATTAAAAGTGTACTCAGTACTTCTTCTGATTTGAAATGGAAATTCTTTCAAAGACTCCTAAAGCCAAGCCAACTTCTATTTTATTTCCCCCAAATGTATGTCATGATGAATGAGCCATGAATGCAATTTGATGCATGTGAAGCCTAAACAATATGATGTATGGATATGTACAATGGAAACATGCTGACCATATATGTGATAAATGCAATCACAATGCCAACATGTTGCAAACAAAGAATAAACAAATCAACACATGGATATATGCAATGACTGATCATGTGCATTTTAGCATGTTTCCCAATGAATGATCATATATCCTATGAATGCAACACGGTGTCAATTATGATACATGCAAACAATGAATGATTGATATAGAGTATATACAAAGAAAATCATGCTAACCATGTGTGTCATGAATGCGACCTAATGCTAAGATGATGTATGTAATAAGCAAATTAATGCATGAACATATACAAAGAAATTATGCTGACTATGTTTGTTATGAATGCAACCCAAAGTCAACATGATGCATGTAAAGAATAAGCAGATTAATGCATGGATATATACAATGAATGACCATGTATGTTCCAAATGTATTTCCCAATGAATGATCATATACACTATGAATGCCACACAATGTCAATTATGATGCATGTGAAGAATAAATGATTGACACAGAGTATATACAAAGAAAGTCATGCTGGCCGTGTATGTCATGAATGCAACCTGATGCCAATATGAAAAATTAATGCATGAGCATAACATGACGACTATGTATGCCATGAATGCACCCTGATGCTAACATGATGCATGTAAAGAAAGAATAAATTGATACATAAGTATATACAAATAATGACCATGCATGTCATAAACGTATCTTACAATGAATGACCATGCATGCTACGACTATAACATGATGTCAAAATGATACATGCAAAAAATAAATGAATTAACACAAAGGTATTTACAAAGAAATCAATGATTACACGAAATTGGTGGGACTTAAATCTTGATTATTCAAACATCTCATTATGCAAGATTTGCCTCCAAATTTATGATTTTTTATGGTGATAAACCAATCACATCATTTTCAAAAGAATTTCAAGGTGGATCCTACTATGGTACAATATGCAAATGTTCATGTGACACTACCGGTTTTATGAAATCATCAAATGAAATTACCAACTGTTTATTGCAAAGAATGAGATCAATAATACAACCAAAAATGTACATGCTCCATTCACACATGCAAGAAATGTGCAACATGCAAAAATGCGTGAAAAAGGATTTTTATTTTTTTTTTTAAAAAACAGCTAATGAACATCTGCCCTAGCAATATCTGCTTATTTAGGCATCACGATGCCTTCGAGGCAGAGTATCACATTTATTACGGGCGATGTACGTACATCGTTGCCCGATCTACCACACTCATTCGGAGTGTAAAATAGGTAACAAAAAGTTTAGAAATGTCCCTCCATGTGTTCCTATTTTCGGTATATCTAACGGAAATTCGGGATGGCTTCGCCTAGGTTCACTATATGGGGTGAATCGGTTCTAAGGCCCCGAATTGTTCCTCACTGTCGTCGGTGAAGGCTAGTAAGGCACCCCGATAAAAGCGGGTTCAATTCGTTAGAGTATATTTTCCTATGCCCGTACGGAGGATTATCACGAAGGCATTAGGTACTTTATACTCCGAAAGTGTTTCACTAGCCCATACGGAGGATCATCACGAAGGCGTAGTTACTTTACTCCCACTTAAAAGGACGGAACCCGGGTAGAGGATTCATGTTATGCAAATACACGTGTAGTGTGTGTGGAGAAACAAAACAAACCTGTCACCACCTATTCTACAAACCTTATTCTAAATGTCCTAACAATTAAAACATTCAAGAATAGTGTAACGCATTAACCGACAAGCAGTTATAATATACAACCTTAAATAGCTAGAGAACAATAATAAAATGCATGCACATGAGTATGAACATATTTAAAAATATTTTATTATTTTCAAAATTCTCCTTATTAACAAAAATATGGGAATTAAAATTAAATACCAATAAAACCAACAAAACCGAGACTTTGATAACACACGACTAATTCTAGGCCTGACTCTCTAATATTCCCCAGTGGAGTCGCCAAGCTGTCGCAACCTAAAAAATAACGAGTCTCATCGCAAGACTTTATTATTCGTTAAGCGTGACATTAAAAAAAAAAACCGAGGAAAAGTCGACTTAATTCCTCTAGAAAAATGAAGGTTTTGAAAATGACCTTAAAAAAGACATGGAGTCGCCACCAATCTTTTTCAGCTAGGTGTGATCGGCCACCTATTAAAACCGGTTTTATAAAATATTTTAAAAATTAATTAAAACATTTTAAAAACCAATTTCAAGTATGCGTTTTAAACCAGAGAAATCAAAGAAGCGGGTTCGGGAGTCGGTTACGTGTGGGGAAGGATTAGCACCCCCACAACGCCCGTATAAATCGGTACCTTATTAATCGTGTGTTATCTCAAGTCTCGGTAAAAAGTTGGTTTTAAATTTAGTATTTCAAGTTAATTTCCAATTTAAAAATAATTCCATTTTTTATTGAAAATGATCCGGAATTTATAAATTCAAAATTTTCCTATATTCCCCAACAAACGTGGCAAAATATAGAAATTTTTATTAGTTTTGGAAAACTTTCCGAATCATTCTCTTTTTTTGAAAGAAAGATATTCCTTTATTAATGATAATTGATGATATTCCCTCCAGCAAACCCGGTAGAGAACTCATGAATTATTTTAACTCGGGAATATCTTTATTTTTATTGAAAACCATTATCTTTTGCAAACATTTAAAATAAATGAATATGTATATGCATGACATAAATAAAATGACATAGTAAAGTCTAAATAATATAATGCAACCTAAATGACATGACAAATATGAATGGTATGGCATATAATTTAAATGACATGGAATAAAATAATGCTATCATATAATATGCACGAAAATAAAAATGCAATGCATGAAATGTATTTTTTTCCTTTAATTAAGGAAATCCGTATATCTAAAAAGATATCCGGCTACCTTAGGAAAATATGTCAAATTAAATATTCTAAAACCAAAATACTTTGTGATGGTTTGAAAACAATTTTGAAAAGCTTGAATTAACAATAAAAACTGGGCTAAAATTTTTTAAATGGTTCTAATTTCCTAAGTTTAAAAAATCCGGACTTGACTACCCTTAACCCAGGATTTGAAAAACCATTTTTAGAGTTTAAAAGGCTTAGAAATCACCCTAAGTCAGTAGCTAACCCTCCTAATCAGCCCACTCTAAGTAAATTAACCAAAACAGAAAAATGGTTTTTCTTTAAATTCAATTCTGACTCCACTGTCCAGTTTTAATCCACGATTTTTTACCCTATTTTTAAAAATCCCAAAAATTCTAAAAAAAAATACTGGAGACTCACGACATGTAAAACTACACGAGAAAAAATTGGATTAATTTTTTGATCAAATATGAATTCCCAGAAAAACCAGAGATGTACGAGTTTTTGGAGGAGAAAAAACTGCTTTGTTTTTCTTTAAATTCAATTCTGACTTCACTGTCCAGTTTTAATCCACGATTTTTTACCCTATTTTTAAAAATTCCAAAAATTCTGAAAAAATTATTGGAGACTCAGGACATGTAAAGTTACACGGGAAAAAATCGACTTAATTTTTTGATCAAAGATGAATTCCCAGAAAAATCGGAGATGTACGAGTTTTGGGTGGAAAAAAACTGCTTTGCCAACACTTTTTTTTGTCTTTGATAAAATCATTTAAAAACCAAAATAAAAATATTTGAAACTCATAGAATGACTTGAAGACAGTAGCTAGGACTTTTTGAAAGTTAGATAAAAATTGGCTAAGTAAAAAAAATCACAAAGGTAGAATAATCAATTTGACAAACTTAATTTTCCACAAGTGTGCTCAAGAGAGCATGACTTTGAACCATCAATTGGCTCAAGTCATTATTCAAGTGGCATGGTCATGAAATGCATGAAACAATGCAGCAAACATAATGCATGAAATGCATGGATCTAAACCTAAATGTAAGGATAATACATGACATAAATAATATGGCCTAGACCTAACATGAACTTGCATGACATTTAATGTAACTTAGACCTAAAACATGCATGGCATTTTTACAAACACAAGGCATGCTTAATTAAAAAATCCAACCAAATATCATGCAAATGAAAAAACCTAACAACTAGCATGACAAAAAAATGCAACACACAATGCAAAACACATGGAGTAGCCAAATGGCCTCAAGCTCCAACAAGCATGGCATTTTCACAAACACTTGGCATACAAACATGAAAAACTAAGTCATAACACTTAAATCATGCAAGCATTTTCACAAACACCTGATATACCAAATCTAAAACATGCTTACTAAGATATAAAACAAGAATCATGCAAAGAATCACACAAGCATTTTCACAAACACTTAATATGCTAACTCTAAAACATGCTCAAATTTAAACAACATGAAAACAGAAAATTAAAAATGTAAAAACATGATATCTAATACATAAATGGCAACAAACAAAGCAACCAAATT
This sequence comes from Fremontodendron californicum, assembly GCA_030761205.1. Classification (NCBI taxonomy): domain Eukaryota; kingdom Viridiplantae; phylum Streptophyta; class Magnoliopsida; order Malvales; family Malvaceae; genus Fremontodendron; species Fremontodendron californicum. The sequence goes on from JAULJL010000047.1 coordinate 5,197,741, forward strand.
AAATATAACTTAAGAACATGAAATAACATAATATTTAAAACATCAAAAATAAAGAAAATAGCATAAACAATATGGTAAAATGAATCAAAAATAACAACTTAAAATAAATAATGTAGGCTATTTAGCCATGGTGAGTTTATTGTAAAAACAAAATGTAAGAAAAATATACTTAAGAAAGGAAATGAAGGAAGAACAAGAAACATTATTTTAAAATGAAAACTCACCAAGTAGCTTTTGAACGGATTAAGCTATAAACCCTCAGAGTAGCTTTTGAACGGATTAAGCTACAAACCCTCTCACAAGTAGCTTTTGAACGGATTAAGCTATAAACCCTCAGAGTAGCTTTTGAACGGATTAAGCTACAAACCCTCTCAACAAAAACACTATGACTCACCACCCGGATAATCCTAATACAAGTGTATAGACTATCTCACAAAGGGGTAGTGGGTGGTCTCAACCAAAGGCCAAGACTCCTTATTTATAAGGTGAGCACCTCCTTGGCTTGACATTACAAAGGGATGTGGGATTGGGACTTAGGCTCAAAAATGAAAATCTCTAACTTAACTCTTGATTTTTAATCACTTGATTGAAAAAATCCTAAGCTTCCTCCTTCCTTTGGGCTTGGGCAGGCCAGCACTTCTCTTTTCCAGCCCAGCTCTGATTTTTGAAAGGCCCAAAGAAGCCCTTTTCGGTTGCTTGGGTGAAACGACCATTTTGCCCCCCGGATGCAAAATAAATATCAAACGGGCTCCAAATTCAATTTTTCTTTTTTTAATACTTCCAAAATAATAAAATATTGAGTTCTGGAAGTTTTCAAAATTATCCGAGTCCATTTGCTATTTATTTGGATTTTTTCTTCCCAAAATGTCCTTTTATGCCCCTACTTTTTACCATTTTTTAAACGAGCTCCAAATCAAGATTTTTCTTCACCAATCTCTTCAAAATAATTAAAAAGTGTGATCTGGAAGTTTTCATAATTTTTGGAGCTCATTTGGTATTTTTTCGGGATTTATCGGCTTGAATTACTGCATAGGAGGCTCGGGATTTAGCCATTTTGCAAAAGAACTCAGAATCAAGATTTTATTTCGCCAATCTCTTCCAAATAAATTAAAAATGAGATCTGCAAAATTTCAAAAGATTTGGAGCTCATATGCTATTTTTTCGGGATTTTCCTTTTTGAATTACAACATAAGAAGCCCGGGATTTGGCCATTTTGCAAACGAACTCCGAATCAAGATTTTCTTTTACCAATCTCTTTCAAATGATTTAAGAATGAGATTGACAAATTTTTCAGAATTTTCGGAGTCCATTTGCTATTTTTCCCAAATTTTTCCAATTTTGCCCTTTTATCTCCGAAACCCGGTTTTGCTCAAAACAAATCCGATTTTTAGATTTTCTTCAATCCGAGCCTTGGGCCATCCTTTTTAACCATTCTTCATCCATTGGGGGCCTTGGTCTTACCAAGTCGGGCCATTTCTGTGATTCTTCCCGATTTCACCGGAATCCACTAAAAACCCTAATTCTCGGTTTTCTCCCGGATTGACTTTTCTTTCGGTTTTTCTTGCAAGTGACTTCTCCATTACCCGTAGTCAGTGCTTATCTTTCATTTGGAACCATCAATTTTGACCAGTTTGATCGTTTAAGCACTTTTCCCTAAATTTCTCGGATTAGGGTTTCTTTTCTACTCAATCTCCAAATCCCAACTTCCGAACTCCATATCTTTCAATGTAGACCTCGGATTATCAAAATTCTTTCTCCATTTTTCAATTGAACTTAAAATCTTGATTTTGAAAGTGGGTTGACTTTTTCAGTAGTTGACTTTCTGGGGTTGACTTTTTCGGGGTTGACTTTTTCGGGGTTGACTTTTTCAGGTTTGACTTTTTGTGCTCGCCCTCTTAAACTAAGTCTCGGAGTACCACCTGCAGGATGAAAACAGTCTTTTTATACTCGGAAACATCAATATGGGAAGAAAACATACTTGTTTAGTGGTCCGGACAAAATTAGGTGTCTACAGATATATACTACAATTACATAGATATTACAATTACATAAATATATTACAATTACATAAATATATTACATAGATATAATTGGATATATCTATGTAATTGTAATATCTATGTAATATATCTATGTAATTTTAATATATATCTATGTAATATATTATCTATGTAATTGTAATATATATAGATATATTTATGTAATTGTAATATATATTTGAGTAATTGTATAATTGAAATAGTATATCTATGTTATTGTAATATATATAATTATAATATATATATATATATATGTAATTGTAATATATTTACGTAATTATAATATATCTATGTAATATATCTATGTATCTATGCAATTGTAATATATATTACATAATTATATTACAGTTACATAGATATATTACAATTACATAGATATATTACAATAACTAATATATTACAATTACATAGATATATTACATTTATATAGATACATTGGATATATATATTACAATTACATAGATGTAATTGTAATACATAGATACAATTGCATAGATACATAGATATATTATATCTATGTAATTGTAATTGTAATAGATATGTTACATAGATATATTACATTTACATAAATATATTACAATTAAATAAATTTATCTATGTATCTATGTAATTCTAATATATCAATGTAATTCAAAAACATATATTACATAGATATATTACATAAATATATTAGAATTACATAGATATATTACAATTACATAAATATATTTACAATTACATAGATATATATTACAATTACATAGGTTGTGTGGGAGGGTAGAAGTATGGGTTGGGGGAGTAATTGTAGGGTCGGTTTGTAGGATAATGGGCGTAATTGTGGTGGTCGGTTTTCATATGAGGCCGCTTGCATCTCCCGTTCTTTATTCTTTGTTACTGATACTTTCTTACTGTTGGCGTTGTCGTTTCCTTCGATCTTGCCGCTTTTTATGGCGCTCTCTATCATCTCGCCAGAAATGACCATATCGACAAAATTCTTGGTAGCGTTACCGACCAACCTGTCGTAGTATGGCCCTCGTAATGTATTGATAAACAACACAGTGGTTTCCTTCTCTGTGAGGGGCGGTTGTACTTGAGCAGCCAAGTCTCTCTATTTCTGGGCGTACTCTTTAAATCCTTCTCTTACCTTTTTTTCCATGTTCTGCAGGGATAACCTGTCAGGCGCCATGTCAGCCATGTGCTTGTATTGGGCCAAAAAGGCTCTCGCCAAATCTGTCCAAGTATGAATGCGGCTGAGGTCTAGTTAGTTATACCAACTTGCGGATGATCCTTTCAAGCTATCTTGAAAACAGTGGATAAGTAATTTGTCATTCTGAGTATGCCCAGCCATTTTGCGACAGAGCATGGTGATATGAAATGAAGGGCACTTGGTCCCATCGTACTTTTCGAATTTCAGGACTTTGAACTTTGGTGGTATTACCAAATCCGGAACTAAGCTTAGTTCACTTGCATCAACTTTTTCGAAGGCGTCCATCCCTTATAATGCTTTGAGTCTCTCTTCTAGCATATTAAAGTCAAAAAAGTCTATGGGTCCTATGTAATTGTAATATATCTAAGTAATATATATGTAATATCTTTGTGTTTTTGGTCTAGTGATGTTGCATGTTTATGCATGTAACGTGCTGACCTCTTGTTTTCTTCTCTATCTTGCATGTTCTTTGTATTTTATTAACCTATGCTACATATATTTGATGTAGGGTGGTCCATCTTTCCTTGCTTTTCGGAGGTTTTCAACTACAATTTTGACACCTGATTTAAGTGGAGGTGATTTTTCGTCCAATTTACTGTCTTCAAAGACTGTACTAACACCAGAGCATACTATAGGTATGGGAAAGAATATGGAACTATATTCCTTATGTAGCTGTTTGCCTTTAAAAATATTGTGATAGTTATAAGTAGTGGCACTTTCATTTATAGTAGTTGATAAGTTATATAATTTTTGAAGTTGCTCAAAGAAAGAGTTAAAAACACACTGCATTTTGTAGAATGAAAATTTGAAGAACCATCCTTTTTCAAGGAATGTTCTATAAATTTGAAAGAAGCAATATGTAGCATTTGTTTTACAACACCAAGATGTGCCGATCTACAAGAGTTGCTGCAGGTTCAAATGCTATTTACTTCCAAGTATGGAAAGGAATTTGTATCAGCTGCAACTGAGCTCAGGCCAGATTGTGGCGTTAATCGTCAAGTATTATAAGTTTGAGTATGTATTGTCATTTTGTATTTTTATTCTTCCAGTTGACATCCTTCTTTAAATTCTAAATGCAGTTAAGTGTAATGTGTCTATGTAATATATCTATGTAATATATTATAATATAATATATCTATGTAATGTGTTATCGAACTCGTTTCCTTAAGACGGGTCGAACCTTGATTAGTCAGGGAACTCTATTTAAGGACAAAATCTTCTATTTTCTTCTTTTGCAAATCAAACTCGTTTCCTTAAGACGAGTCGAGCCTTGATTAGTCAAGGAACTCAATTTAAGGACAAAATCTTCTATTTTCTTCTCTTGCAAATCGAACTTGTTTCCTTAAGATGGGTCGAGCCTTGATTAGTCAGGGAACTCAATTTAAGGACAAAATCTTCTATATTTTTCTCTTGCAAATCGAACTCGTCTCCTTAAGACGGGTCGAGCCTTGATTAGTCAGGGAACTCAATTTAAGGACAAAATCTTTGTAATTGTATATTAAAATTACATAGATATATTACATAGATACATTACAATTACATAGATAAATATATTACATAGATATAATAATTACATAGATATCTCTATGTAATTGTAATATATTTATGTAATTGTAATATATCTATGTAATTCTAATGTTTTCAGTAATTGTTATATATCTATGTATAATATTACAATTACATAGATATATTACAAATTTATTATAATATATCTAATATATCTATGTAATTATTATATATCTATGTAATTGTAATGTAAATCTATGTAATTGTAATATATCTATGTAATTGTAATATATTTATGTAATTGTAATATATCTATGTAATTGTAATATATCTATGTAATTGTAATAAATCTATACAATTATAATATATATATATATATGTAATTGTAATTGTAATATATCTATGTATCTATGCAATTGTAATAGTATATCTATTTATTACAATTACATAGATATATTATAATCACATAGATATATTATACATAGATATATTTATGTAATTCTAACATATCTATGTAATATATATCTATGTAATTGTAATATATCTATAATATTACAATTACGTAGATATATTACAACTACATATCTACGTAATTGTATATCTATGTAATTGTAATATATATATTATATAGATATATTACAATTACATAGATATATTACTATTACATAGATATATTACAATTACATAGATATATTACATATATTACATAAATATATTTATTACAATTAGATACATTACATAGATATATTACAATTACAATTACTGTAATATATCTATGTAATTCTAATGTTTTAAGTAATTCTAATATATCTACGTAATTGTAATATATCTATGTAATTGTAATATATATATATATATATATATATATGTAATTGTAATATCTATGTAATTCTAATATATATATCTAGGTAATTCTAATATATCTATGTAATTGTAATATATCTATGCAATTGTAATACATCTATGTAATTGTAATATATTTATGTAATTGTTGTAATATATGTAATTGTAATATATCTATGTAATATATTTATGTATATATGTAATATATCTATATATTTATGTAATTATGATATATCTATGTTATTGAAATATATTTAAGTAATTGTAATAATATATCTATGTAATTGTATTATATCTATGTAATTGTGTTAATGTAATATATCTATGTAATTGTAATATATTTATGTAATTGTAATATATTATCTATGTAATTATAATATATCTATGTAATTGTAATGTATTTATGTAATTGTAATATATCTATGTGATTGTAATACATTTATGTAATTGTAATATATATATCTATGTAATTGTAATATATATATATATCCAATATATCTATGTAATTCTAATGTATCTATGTAATTGTAATATATCTATGTAATTGTAATATATATTACATAGATATATTACAATTACATAGATATATTATAATTACAATTACATAGATATATTATACATAGATATATTACAATTACATATATATATATATATATTACAATTACATAAATATATTTATTACAATTACATAGATATATTACAATTACATAATTACAATTACATAGATATAATTACATAGATAATATATTACAATTACATAAATATATTACAATTACATAGTTATATTACATAGACACATTATAATTACATAGATATATTTATGTAATTGTAATTATGTAATTGTAATATATAGCTATGTAATTGTAATATATCTATGTAATTGTTATATATTTGTGTAATATATATGTAATTGTAATATATCTATGTATCTATGTAATTGTAATACATCTATGTAATTGTAAAAATATATCTATGTAATTGTAATATATTAAGACAAATCCCCAATATCCTCTAACAATATCCTCTAACATTAGATATTAAATGAATACATTAGAATTACTGAAAACATTAGATAATGTAATTACAAAGATATATTACATGTATATTTTATCTACGTAATTGTAATATATCTATGTAATATTACATAGATATATTACATAAATATATTTATTACAATTACATAGATATATTACAATTACATAGATATACTACAGTTACATAGATATATCTATGTAATTGTAATATATTTGTGTAATTGCAATATATTATTAATTAACTACCAAATTTACACTTACTAAAAACATTAGATATTACAAGCATATATTACAACTACATAGGTATATTACAATTACATAGATATATTACAAATACAAATATATATTATAGTTACATAGATAGGGAATTATAAATATATTACAATTACAAAGATAAATTACAATTACATAAATATATTACAATTGCATAGTTGTATTACAATTACAGAGATATATTACAATTACTTAAAACATTAGAATTACATTGTAATATGTCTATGTAATTGTAATATATTTGTGTATTGTAATATATCTATGTAATTGTAATATACCTTTATAGTTGTAATATGTCTATGTAATTGTAATATATCTATGTAATTGTAATATATTTGTGTAATTGTAATTTATCTATGTAATTGTAATATATCTATGTAATTCTAATGTATCTATGTAATTGTAATACATCTATATAGTTCAATTAGATAATACATGTAGATATTAAAATGTGCATTTAGATGTTACTATCTTTGATTTTTACAATTTGTTAATTCATTTCTTATACATTTCCATTAGTTAATTAATAATAATTGAATTTCAAATTTGCAGTTCTACCAAATTTAGAGATCCATCATAGTAACTTCAGAAGCATTAGATGTATTACAATTACATAGATACATTAGATACATTAGAATTACAATTGAACTAATTGAACTATATAGATGTATTACAATTACATAGATACATTAGAATTACATAGATATATTAGAATTACATAGATAAATTACAATTACACAAATATATTACAATTACATAGATATATTACAATTACATAGACATATTACAACTATAAAGGTATATTACAATTACATAGATATATTACAATACACAAATATATTACAATTACATAGACATATTACAATGTAATTCTAATGTTTTAAGTAATTGTAATATATCTCTGTAATTGTAATACAACTATGCAATTGTAATATATTTATGTAATTGTAATTTATCTTTGTAATTGTAATATATTTATAATTCCCTATCTATGTAACTATAATATATATTTGTATTTGTAATATATCTATGTAATTGTAATATACCTATGTAGTTGTAATATATGCTTGTAATATCTAATTACATAGATATATTACAATTACATAGATATATTAGAATTACATAGATATATTACATTAGATATCTATGTAGTTGTAATGTAAACATTACCAAATATAATGTTTTAAGTAATTGTATTATATCTATGTAATTCTAATGTTTACATAGATACAATTACATAAAACATTCAAATTACATAGACATATTAGATATGAATATACATTGATATAATTACATTGATATTTTACAATTGCATAAATACATTACAATTACACAGATATATTACAATTACATAGATATATTACAATTATCAATCTATGTAATCGTATAATATTACAATTACATAGATTTATTACAATTTCTTAGATATAATACAATTACATAGATACATTAGAATTACATAGATATATCACATGTAATATACAATTACATTGATATATACATTACAACTACATAGATATAATACTGAAAATTTTAAGATTACAAATATATTTGTCTAATATATCTATGTAATTATAATATATCTATCTAATTGTAATATATCTATGTAATTGTAATGTATCTATGTAATTGTAATGTATATAGGGTCAGGTCCGGACGGGTTATATATTAGAATTACATAGATATATTACAATTACAAAGATATATTAGAAAAATATTTACATATTTACACAAATATTTACAATTACATAGATATATTACAATTACATAGATACATTAGAATTACATAGATATATATACGTTACTTTAAATAGATATATCTATGTAATCTCTAATATAATGTAATATGTAATATATCTATTTAATTTTAATATCCATTGTTTTGTAATATGAATATGTAATTGTAATATATTTACAATTACATAGAGAGGTAATATATTTCTGTAGCAGCGTTAATGTAGAATAAATTCATCTTTTAAAATGTATTCATCTGCTTGATTGTGGTAGGATTGTGGGACTTGAAATGTAGATCATCTTTCACATAATATCTAGGTTAGGCATGTTGCTTGATTGTGGTAGGAATGTGGAACTTGAAATGTCGAGGAATTGCTTGATTGTGGTAGGATTGTGGAACTTGAAATGTAGATCATATTTCACATAATATTTTTACCTTTTGAGTAGATGTAATGTGTATAAGCTTAATTCAATAAATATATATTGATAGAACATATACTTTTTAGGTACCTGATGCTGGTAGTGCTCCAAATTTGTCACCAATAATAAGGTCTTCAACTTCTAGTCATCAAGTTAATGAAAATGAAGATGGTAAACTACTTGATTATTTTATTCTTCTATACTGACTTCACTACTTAATTGCTTTTAATTGTATAATATTTGTCAATTTTATGCAGATGCTGCTCCATAGGAATATTTATGAGATTTGGATTGCTTATTTCACTTTATGTATTTGGATTGCTTATTTACTTTGTGTTTGGATTGCTAATTTTCAATTTTAAGACTGTATTATGACTTTAGCTTGCGACTTCTATTTAGCTTGTAAAAGTTATATAATTAAGACAATTTATTTGTAATTTTATTTTTAATATTATGAAATATTTTGTACTTTCTTATAATGTTTTTTTTTTATATGAAATATCTTGGATTAAATTATAAATATATCAATATTAGTAATTGAAAAATATGATAAAATTTTATTTTTACCGACGCTCTGACCTCTATACTGACAGTTCATATAACAACAAAAAATGTATAGTATACTGACGGAGTAAACCGTCAGTAAATTTACGACAAACTGTCGCTAGAGGTTAATTATATATTTTACATTTTAATCTATACCGACGGACGCAAAAAAAAAAATCGACGGTATATGTATATCTATGGTATCTATACCGACGGATACAAAAGCCATCGGTATAGATACGGTATCTATACCTACTGATACAAAAGCCGTCGATATAGATGCGGTATCTATATCGACGGATATAAAAGCCGTCGGTATAGATAAGATATCTATACCTATGGATACCAAAGTCGTCGGTATAGATGCAGTATCTATACCGACGGATACAAAATCCTTCGGTATAGGTAAAAGCAAAAAGGGCTACCCCAATATAGGCTATACCGACGGTAGTAACATTAGTGACGTCTAAAACCGTCGGTATAGGTTATACATCCTATTCCGACGGTCACCTTTTCCGTCGGTATAGGACTATACCGACGAGGGTTTTACCGTCGCTTAATTTTTTGTCGGAATAGTCATTTTGACAGTCGGTATAGGGTTTTAGGACTTTTAGCGACGAATTTTGGAGTTTTACCAACGCTTTTTGGACCGTCACTATATGGCAATTTGTTTGTAGTGTAGATATACTACAGTTACATAGATATATTTGTTTAATTACAATTGTAATATATCTATGTAATTGTAATTATAATATACCGCCGGTATAGATACCGCATCTATACCGACGGCTTTTGTATTAGTAGGTATAGATATCGTATCTTTACTGACGGCTTTTGTATCCGTTGATATAGATACCATAGATATACATATACCGACAGTTTTTTTTTTTTTTTTGCGTCCGTCAGTATAGATTAAAATGTAAAATATACAATTAACCTATAGCGACAGTTTCTCGTAAATTTACTGACGGTTTACTTCGTCAGTAGACTATACATTTTTTGTTGTTATATGAACTGTCAGTATAGAGGTCAGAGCGTCGGTAAAAATAAAATTTTATCATATTTTTCAATTACTAATATTGATATATTTATAATTTAATCCAAGATATTTCATATAAAAAAAAACCATTATAAGAAAGTACAAAATATTTCATACTATTAAAAATAAAATTACAAATAAATTGTCTTAATTATATAACTTTTACAAGCTAAATAGAAGTCGCAAGCTAAAGTCATAATAAGTCTTAAAATTGAAAATTAGCAATCCAAACACAAAGTAAATAAGCAATCCAAATACATAAAGTGAAATAAGCAATCCAAATCTCATAAATATTCCTATGGAGCAGCATCTGCATAAAATTGACAAATATTATACAATTAAAAGCAATTAAGTAGTGAAGTCAATATAGAAGAATAAAATAATCAAGTAGTTTATCATCTTCATTGTCATTAACTTGATGACTAGAATTGTATAATATTTATGTAATTGTAATATATCTATGTAATTGTAATATATATATCCAATGTATCTATTTATGTAGTATCTATGTATGCTTTTTATATTGGGGAGACTGATTGAAATGTATCAGAACTTTTGGTAATTCTCTTGATGATGATGCTTTATATATAAGAGACTGATTGAAATGTATCAGAACTTTTACAAGTGTGCCTGTTGATGTTGACTGCTGCTGCTGTTTCTAATCCTTTGTTCCATTTAGTTTGTTTTTGTTTTTATGAGTGTTTGTGATATGGTTATATGGATTTGAAAATGCATACCTGTCTTTCTATGTTGGTCTTTTCAGTCCTTCTAGTTTTATTGTTTGTTTTATGCGTACAATATGGGCTTCTGATATGGCTACATTACTTGATTTTCAGGGAATTGTGTTGCTTCTAATTGTGTATACAACAGAGCTGCCTCTATATAACAGAGCTACCTATATCTGCATTACTTTTTTGGTAGAAAATTGATTTTTCAGTATACAACAGAGCTGCCTCTAGCCCTCCTTCCACGGCCAGATAATCAATCTCAAGTAAGCATTCCACATACCCTATTTTCTGGTAAAACATTGGCTTGCAATTGTGGTCATGTATATTTATATTACAATTACATAGATATATTACAATTACATATATATATGTAATTACATTTTAATACAATTACATAGATACATTACAATTAAACAAGTGGTGGGGCAAATCGATATTACAATTACATAGATATATCTATTATGAGAGATGCTTGAAAACTCAAAATAGTGGAGTCGTTGTAACAATCAAAATAGAGAGTTATGCAAGTGCAAGAGATGCACAACCTATTGAAGGAGAAGTTAACTATTACGGGGCTTTAACAGATATCATTCAGTTGAATTATTCTGGTAGAATTAAGATTGTGTTATTTAAATGTGATTGGATTGATATCAATAGAGGTTGCAAGAAAGATAAGTTTGGTTTCACACTTGTGAATTTTTCACATCTAGCCCACATTGGAACTAATTTGGTTCATGATCCTTTTATTTTGGCATCACAAGCTAAGAAAGTATACTATGTTAAGGATGAAGGTTATCAAGGTTGGGTTCTTGTAAAGCATGCAAAACTTAGGGATGTATTTGATATGGGTGATCTATTATCCTTCGATAGAGAGCAAGGGAATGGAGAAATGCATGATGATGTATTAGATGATACGCGTAGTGCTTCAAATTGGGTTAGAAATGAAGCTGATGATGAAGGAGTGGACGTCACACTAGAGATGGAGAATGAGCATGTAGAAGAAGATCCCATAGATTAACATAATGGGGAGGACATTTTTTAATTTTATAGAAAATAGTTTAATTATATGTAAAGGATTTGGATTATAAACATTGTGACTTTGTATTTTCCTGTTCTTTCCTTTTCCATTTGCCATAGATGAACATATTGCATTCTTGCTTAGCTTGGCTTGGATTTCACTGAATGTTATTGAGTGCCTAATGTTATTGCATTCTTGCTTAGCTTGTATTCTCTGTTATTGAGTGTCTATTGTTGTATTATCTATGAAATTATAATATATCTATGTAATTGTAATATATCTATGCAATTGTAATGTATCTATGTAATATATCTATGTAACTGTAATATATCTATGTAATTGTAATATATCTATGTAATTGTAATATATCTATGAAATTGAAATACATCTATGTAATTGAAATACATCTATGTAATTTTAATATATCTATGTAATTATATACATGTAATATCTATGTATCTATGTAATTCTAATATATCTATGTAATTATACAATATCAATGTTATTGTAATATATCTATGTAATTGGAATATATCTATGTCATTGGAATATATCTATGTAATTGTAATATATATATATATATATCCAATGTATCTATGTAATTCTAATATATCAATCTAATTCGAAAACATTATATATTACATGTATTTTAATATATCTAATGTGTAATTGTAATGTATCTATGTAATTGTAATATATAATATAATATATCTATATAATTGTAATAATATATCTATGTAGTTTTAATATATCTATGTAATTGTAATATATCTATGTAATTGTAATGTATCTATGTAATATATCTATGTAATTGTAATATATCTATGTAACAGTAGTATATCTATGTAATTGTAATATATATATCCAATGTATCTATGTAATTCTAATATATCAATGTAATTCGAAAATATTATATATTACATGTATTTTAATATATCTAATGTGTAATTGTAATGTATCTATGTAATTGTAATATATAATGTAACACCCTGTCCGGATAATCTACCTAAAATCCGGCAGAGTTTCCTTTCTATCTCAACGATAATCCTCCTGCAAATAACACTTAATTCATATCCTCAACCAGCAATATTCCTCAATACTATTATCACATATATCCATATATATTCAAAAAAATTTCCATGATCAATTTATGCTCAAATCAAAACATATTGATCTATTGTCTCATATCTTCAAATATATACAATATATCCAAAAGTAAACCTATCTCAGCAAGGTTTACTAGATAAAAACATCAAAAGATCAAGACTTCAATAAATTTTTACTATGATGCCCACCACGTCACAATACTATTTGAAGCAGAGAATAGAGGAAGGTTGCAATCCCAACACCTAACTATCACCTGAAAATGAGAATATGAAATGGTGAGATATATGAATATCTCAGTGAGTAAACAACTTTTAAAGCGTGTGAAAACTATAATGGTAGTCTGTAGAGCATAATTTACATTTTCAAAATAAATAATAGTAAAATCATAATAACTAATTCAAAGGCGTAGCAAAGTTTTCAAATGTATAACAATATTATAATATTAAATCAATGTATAAAATCTGTAAAGTAAATCAAGTTTCGTATAATTGGGCTCCAACTCCTTTAAAACATAATAGACGTTTTCAAAATAAATAATAGTAAAACCATAATGAGTAATTCAAAGACGTAGCAAAGTTTTCAATTGCATAACAATATTATAATATTAAATCAATGTATAAAATCTGTGAAGTAATTCAAGTTACGTATAATTGGGCTCCAACTTTCTGTCGTGCACAAGAGTACATCCATGAAATAACCAGGCAATATCCATGTAGGCATACTAGTAGCCGGCCCCAAAGGCCAATACCACCATAGGACGCCCCAAAGGCATATGTGTCTCTATGATGTGCCCCCAAAAGGCAAATATAACGGGATAGGGACTCTGGAGGTGGCTCCCACCACAAAGGCGTAGCACGCAGCTCCCATACCCCAGTATAATATCACGGAATGGGGACTCTGGAGGTGGCTCCCGCCACAAAGGCGTAGCACGCAGCTCCCGTATTCCGGTCTAATATCACGGAATGGGGACTCTGGAGGTGGCTCCCGCCACAAAGGCGTAGCACGCAGCTCCCGTATTCCGGTCAAGGAAATAATCTCATACATTAAGTCAGGTGGAGCCAAAACCATGTACGTCAAATTCTATGTAAAATCATATTTCATAAAATCTACCAACTTACTCGATATAATATTTCTTGAAATAAAACTACTTTAATAACAAATCAATTTATATAATTAAATATCGTATATACCTTTAATGCATAAAATAAATATCATGCTAAAAATATATATATATATATAATTATAATTAAAGAAATTTCATATAACTGTAGTTGTCGTCTACTCACAATCCTTGAGATGATCTCACTGTACACCTCGACCTGAAACTTCGGGATCCATAGGTGACGTCGGATCTACGTGGCCTAGAGATTAACAATAATTAGTATCTATACATGCTCAAAGCATTACACAATTTTGAATGCAACTTAAGTCTCATAATCTTCCCTCAAGGTCAATACTAATTCCTCATACTCAAAACAACATATCCCAAATTTTTAATATCATTTCCATAATCATTTTCTCCAAATATTCAACTCCATATTCATGTCCTTATCAAATTCCTTTCTAGTACTCCATGCCTTAGAGATTTTCATAATCCATAACCATCATTTAGTACTATATTTCTCTTAAGCAATAAATTCCTTAATATCAAGTTAGATTAGAAAATCATAACTTGAGTTTGGTACCAATAAGTCTAATTTATGAAGAAAATAACTAACTTATACAATTAGAACAAGATTTTGATCAAATTTGATAAAACCCGAAACTATGCTGAAACAGGGGTCACACTGAACAGTCAACTTCACCGAATTTTATCTTTTTAACCGCTTATCGGTTTTGAGTGATTCAAAGACTAAAATTCTTGTATTGAAGTCTAGTTTCTAGGAAAAATATCAAAAAAATATAAACCCAACTGTGCCGAACCCAGAAAATCCGAACAGCAAGCATGCTCAGAAAACAGTGGTCACACTGAACAGCCAACTTCACCGAATTTTATCTTTTTAACCGCTTATCGGTTTTGTTTGATTCAAAGACCAAAATTCTCGTAGTGAAGTCTAGTTTATAGAAAAAATATCAAACAAATATAAACCCAACTGTACCGAACCCATAAAATCCGAACAGCAAGCATGCTCAGATTCCCCTGTTTTGCTTTTTCTTCCCATTTTCTTGTTCATGCTTTCAAATCCTTTTAATTCTTACCAAAAATGAGTAAAATTCATACTTAATAGATGTATTTCAGACCTTAACATGTTTATGGAGCAAAGATCTTAGCATGCTCAAGTAGAATATCTAAAGAAAATGAAGAATTTATCAAGAAACTAACCTTGGTTGTAATTGTTGTTGAGATTTTGGTGGAGTTCTTGAAGAGAAATGGAGGAGATGAAGAAATTGGAGAGGGGAGGCTGCCGGCTGCTCATTTAGCAAATGAAGATACCTTGTGTTTTCGGGAGATCAATTGAACATAAGGGATATTTTTTTATTTTTGGGATAATTGCATATTGGTCCCTCAACTTTTTATAAATAACCATTAAGCCCCTAAACTTTTTTAATATGTTCATTTTGATCCTTTCTTCTTTTATTTCCTTCACTTATAACTTCTTACCAATTTCCAAGTTTGTCCTTAAAATTTTCGGGATTTAACTTTACATAATTATACGTAACCTCGGTTGTTACAACTTACCCCCCTTAGAAAAATTTCGTCCTCGAAATTTACTTACCAACTTGATTGAACAAGTGAGAATATTGAGTCCGCATATCTTCGTCTCTTTTCCATATAGCTTCTTCATATGAATGATTCCTCCAAAGAACTTTCACTAATGGAATAGTCTTAGTCCTTAGAACTTGATCCCTTCTATCCAAAATCTCAACCGGCTGCTCTTCATAAGTTAAGTTTTCCTCAATTTCCATAGGCAAATCCTTCAATATATGTGAAGAATCAAAAATGTACTTTCAGAGCATAGAAACATGGAACCCATTATGAATTCGTGACAATTCTTCTGGTAAGGACAATGTTTAAGCAACTGGGCCAATCCGTTCAATGATCTCATACGGCCCTATATATCGAGGACCCAACTTTTCTCGTCTTCCAAACCGGATTACTCCCTTCCAAGGAGTCACTTTCAAAAATATCATATCACCAACTTCAAACTCTAAATCTTTTCTTCAATTATCTGCATAGCTCTTTTGTCGATCTTGAGCTATTTTTTATCTTTTCCCAATTTACCTTAACTTTGTCTGCAGTCATCATAACAATTTTTGGACCTAGTAATTTCCTTTCATATGTATCATCCCAACACACCGGAGTTCTGCACTTCCTTCCATACAAAGCTTCAAATTGAGCCATGTCGATGCTGGACTGATAACTATTGTTATATGCAAACTCTGCTAGGAGCAAGTGTTCATCCCAGTTTCCTTTGAATTCCATAATACAAGATCTGAGCATATCTTCCAAAATTTGAATTTTCCTTCAGATTGTCCATCTGTCTGAGGATGAAAAGCAGTACTGAACTTGAGTTTAGTACCCATAGCATTCTGCAAACTTGGCCAGAAGCGAGATGTGAATCGGGGGTCTCGATCAAATACAATCGATACTGGGGCACCATGTAACCTAACAATTTCGTTCACATAAAGTTTAGCCAGTCTTTCCATGGAAAAAGTCTTCTTGACTGGCAAAAGGTGAGCTGATTTTGTCAAACGATCAACAATCACCCAAATGCTATCATAACCAGACTGTGTTCTTGGCAATCCCGAAATGAAATCCATAGCAATATCTTCCCACTTCCATTGAGGAATAGGTAGGGGTTTCAATTTCCCAGAAGGTTTTTGATGCTCGGCTTTAATTTGTTGGCATACCAAGCATCTAGAAACAAACTCAGCTATGTCCCATTTCATACCTTGCCACCAATAATGTTCTCTTAAGGTTCGATACATCTTCACACTACCAGGATGTAACGCGTATGGTGCATTATGAGCTTCCTCCAAAATCACCTTCCGGAGTTCTTCATCCTGAGGCACACAAAGCCTATTTTTTTCATTATCAGTACATCCTCATCTTTTATTTCAAAGTCAGTCCTCACACCATCCCTTACTTCTTGCTTTAACTTTACCAGCATAGGGTCATTATTCTGTGCTTCACGTATCCAATCAATATGAATCGGTTTAACCTTCAAGTGGGTTATCAGGAGATTATTCTCAATAATCATCAATTCTAAAGGTAAAGACTTCAACTCATTTTTGTAAGGGTTTCTGAATTGCTCGGATATGAGCAAGAGAACTAGAAGACTTTCTACTAAGAGCATCGGCCACTACATTGGCCTTTCTTGGGTGATAATCAATTACACAGTCACAATCTTTTATCAATTCCAACCATCTCCGTTGCCTCAAATTTAATTCTTTCTGATCCATCATATATTTCAAACTCTTATGATCAGTGTAGATTGTACATTTTTCTCCAAATAAATAATGCCTCCAAATTTTCAGTGCAAACACCACTGCCGCCAACTCCAAATCATGAGTGGGATAGTTTTGCTCATGCTGTTTCAGTTGTCGAGAAGCATAAGCTATCACCTTCCCATGTTGCATCAAAACGCAACCCAACCCTCGCCTCGAGGCATCACTGTATACCACAAAGCTTCCAGTCCCTGATGGTAGTGTAAGAACTGGTGCTGTGGTCAATCTACGCTTGAGCTCTTGGAAAGCTTGCTCACATTCGTCAGTCCACTCAAACTTAGCATGCTTCCTTGTTAGTTTTAACAAATGAGAGGCAATCATGGAAAATCCTTCCACGAATAATCGATAGTACCCTGCCAATCCGAGAAAGCTCCTAACTTCTGTGACATTAGTGGGTCTTTTCCAAGCAACTACAGTTTCTATCTTTTGTGGATCCACAAAAATCCCTTTCTTAGATTTCACACTTGGAAAATTTAGCATAAAGTTACTTTTCACGCATAGTCTGCAACACCGTTCTCAAATGGCTTACATGATCATCCTTATTCCTGGAATAAACTAGGATGTCATTGATGAAAACAATAACAAACTTATCTAAGTAGGGCCGAAACACCCTATTCATCAAATCCATAAAGACTGCAGGTGCATTAGTTAGCCGAAAAGGCATAACTAAGAATTCATAATGACCATATCGAGTTCTAAAAGCAATCTTTTGAATATCAGATTCTTTAATCTTCAATTGATGATAACCCGATCTTAGGTCTATTTTGGAGAACAAACTTGCACCTTGCAACTGATCAAACAAGTCATCAATCCTTGGCAAAGGATACTTATTCTTAATGGTGACCTTGTTCAGTTGCCGGTAGTCGATACATAATTGTAAAGATCCATCCTTTTTCTTTACAAATAAAACCGGTGCTCCCCATCGTGAAGTACTAGGCCGAATGAAACCTCTGTCAACTAGGTCTTGCAACTCACTTTCAATTCCTTTAGCTCCGAAGGTGCCATTCTTTAGGGTGCCTAAGAAATAGGAGCACTGCCAGGGATTAAGTCGACAGTAAACTCCAATTCCCTGTCAGGGGGTAAACCAACCAATTTTTTTTTTTTTTTAAAGATCTCAGGAAACTCTTTGACCACACGTATAGTTTCCAACTTTGCCTCATGTATATCCTGGTTAATCACAAAAGCAAGGTATCTGAATACCCTTTCTGCAAGTATCTATTGGCTGCCATCTTAGAGATAAGGCAAGAAGGTAAAACTTTCATTTCTCCTTGAAAGGTAAACTCTAAGTCTCCCGACTTCTTAAAAGTCACAGTTTTGAAAAAAAAACAATCTATTACTGCATTGTTTGCTACTATCGATGGAGAAAATTCTGATAGTTCACTGAATTTTTGCTCATACTCTACTACTGACATACCACCCTGTTTTAAATTCATAAACTCAGTCCATTTCTTTTCCCGCAAGGCCTGAGAATAGTATTTTTCTTCAAACTCTCTTCGAAATTCTGCCCAGGTTATGGCAGGACGTCCAGCATACCTTTGCACTGTAGTTTTCCACCATGTGTGTGCATGATCCTCCAAAAATTACACCGCACATGGTAACTTCATAGGCTCGGGAATCTGAAGAGTAATGGAAGTAGTCTCAAATTTTTGTAGCCATGACCAGGCTAAATCTGATTCCAAAGACCCCGTGAAAATCTTGCAACCCATATTCTTCAAATCTTTACAGTAATCAACTATCCCCTTTTCAGCAGGGGCAGTCAAAGCGGGAATTACTCTTGCCAAGGCCGCAACTGCCTCAGCTAAATTACGATCAGCTGCTAGAGGTGCCGCTCAAGGTGCATCAACTGAAGATGAACCAGCAGCTGAAGCTTGTTCTCCAATTTGCTCATCAATATCCACATTTCTATTCCTATCCCTATTTTGGGCTAGGGGATTGATTCTAAGCCTTCCTCTTCGACGTGGTGGCATCGTGTCTGATTTCCTACGCAAGTGACAATATTTTAATACTTCCACAAATAGTTTCTAAGTCTACAGGACCTATAACCTTGCTCTGATACCAAATTGTAACACCCTGTCCGGATAATCTACCTAAAATCCGGCAGAGTTTCCTTTCTATCTCAACGATAATCCTCCTGCAAATAACACTTAATTCATATCCTCAACCAGCAATATTCCTCAATACTATTATCACATATATCCATATATATTCAAAAAAATTTCCATGATCAATTTATGCTCAAATCAAAACATATTGATCTATTGTCTCATATCTTCAAATATATACAATATATCCAAAAGTAAACCTATCTCAGCAAGGTTTACTAGATAAAAACATCAAAAGATCAAGACTTCAATAAATTTTTACTATGATGCCCACCACGTCACAATACTATTTGAAGCAGAGAATAGAGGAAGGTTGCAATCCCAACACCTAACTATCACCTGAAAATGAGAATATGAAATGGTGAGATATATGAATATCTCAGTGAGTAAACAACTTTTAAAGCGTGTGAAAACTATAATGGTAGTCTGTAGAGCATAATTTACATTTTCAAAATAAATAATAGTAAAATCATAATAACTAATTCAAAGGCGTAGCAAAGTTTTCAAATGTATAACAATATTATAATATTAAATCAATGTATAAAATCTGTAAAGTAAATCAAGTTTCGTATAATTGGGCTCCAACTCCTTTAAAACATAATAGACGTTTTCAAAATAAATAATAGTAAAACCATAATGAGTAATTCAAAGACGTAGCAAAGTTTTCAATTGCATAACAATATTATAATATTAAATCAATGTATAAAATCTGTGAAGTAATTCAAGTTACGTATAATTGGGCTCCAACTTTCTGTCGTGCACAAGAGTACATCCATGAAATAACCAGGCAATATCCATGTAGGCATACTAGTAGCCGGCCCCAAAGGCCAATACCACCATAGGACGCCCCAAAGGCATATGTGTCTCTATGATGTGCCCCCAAAAGGCAAATATAACGGGATAGGGACTCTGGAGGTGGCTCCCACCACAAAGGCGTAGCACGCAGCTCCCATACCCCAGTATAATATCACGGAATGGGGACTCTGGAGGTGGCTCCCGCCACAAAGGCGTAGCACGCAGCTCCCGTATTCCGGTCTAATATCACGGAATGGGGACTCTGGAGGTGGCTCCCGCCACAAAGGCGTAGCACGCAGCTCCCGTATTCCGGTCAAGGAAATAATCTCATACATTAAGTCAGGTGGAGCCAAAACCATGTACGTCAAATTCTATGTAAAATCATATTTCATAAAATCTACCAACTTACTCGATATAATATTTCTTGAAATAAAACTACTTTAATAACAAATCAATTTATATAATTAAATATCGTATATACCTTTAATGCATAAAATAAATATCATGCTAAAAATATATATATATATATAATTATAATTAAAGAAATTTCATATAACTGTAGTTGTCGTCTACTCACAATCCTTGAGATGATCTCACTGTACACCTCGACCTGAAACTTCGGGATCCATAGGTGACGTCGGATCTACGTGGCCTAGAGATTAACAATAATTAGTATCTATACATGCTCAAAGCATTACACAATTTTGAATGCAACTTAAGTCTCATAATCTTCCCTCAAGGTCAATACTAATTCCTCATACTCAAAACAACATATCCCAAATTTTTAATATCATTTCCATAATCATTTTCTCCAAATATTCAACTCCATATTCATGTCCTTATCAAATTCCTTTCTAGTACTCCATGCCTTAGAGATTTTCATAATCCATAACCATCATTTAGTACTATATTTCTCTTAAGCAATAAATTCCTTAATATCAAGTTAGATTAGAAAATCATAACTTGAGTTTGGTACCAATAAGTCTAATTTATGAAGAAAATAACTAACTTATACAATTAGAACAAGATTTTGATCAAATTTGATAAAACCCGAAACTATGCTGAAACAGGGGTCACACTGAACAGTCAACTTCACCGAATTTTATCTTTTTAACCGCTTATCGGTTTTGAGTGATTCAAAGACTAAAATTCTTGTATTGAAGTCTAGTTTCTAGGAAAAATATCAAAAAAATATAAACCCAACTGTGCCGAACCCAGAAAATCCGAACAGCAAGCATGCTCAGAAAACAGTGGTCACACTGAACAGCCAACTTCACCGAATTTTATCTTTTTAACCGCTTATCGGT
Organism: Fremontodendron californicum; assembly: GCA_030761205.1. Lineage (NCBI taxonomy): Eukaryota > Viridiplantae > Streptophyta > Magnoliopsida > Malvales > Malvaceae > Fremontodendron > Fremontodendron californicum. The sequence continues at coordinate 5,219,867 of JAULJL010000047.1, forward strand.
TTTGGTTGATTCAAAGACCAAAATTCTCGTAGTGAAGTCTAGTTTATAGAAAAAATATCAAACAAATATAAACCCAACTGTACCGAACCCATAAAATCCGAACAGCAAGCATGCTCAGATTCCCCTGTTTTGCTTTTTCTTCCCATTTTCTTGTTCATGCTTTCAAATCCTTTTAATTCTTACCAAAAATGAGTAAAATTCATACTTAATAGATGTATTTCAGACCTTAACATGTTTATGGAGCAAAGATCTTAGCATGCTCAAGTAGAATATCTAAAGAAAATGAAGAATTTATCAAGAAACTAACCTTGGTTGTAATTGTTGTTGAGATTTTGGTGGAGTTCTTGAAGAGAAATGGAGGAGATGAAGAAATTGGAGAGGGGAGGCTGCCGGCTGCTCATTTAGCAAATGAAGATACCTTGTGTTTTCGGGAGATCAATTGAACATAAGGGATATTTTTTTATTTTTGGGATAATTGCATATTGGTCCCTCAACTTTTTATAAATAACCATTAAGCCCCTAAACTTTTTTAATATGTTCATTTTGATCCTTTCTTCTTTTATTTCCTTCACTTATAACTTCTTACCAATTTCCAAGTTTGTCCTTAAAATTTTCGGGATTTAACTTTACATAATTATACGTAACCTCGGTTGTTACATATAATGTAATATATCTATATAATTGTAATAATATATCTATGTAGTTTTAATATATCTATGTAATTGTAATAATATATCTATGTAATTGTAGTATATCTATGTAATTGTAATATATATATATATATATCCAATTTATCTATGTAATTCTAATATATCAATGTAATTCGAAAACATTATATATTACATGTATTTTAATATATCTAATGTGTAATTGTGTAATTGTAATATATAATATAATATATCTATATAATTGTAATAATATATCTATGTAGTTTTAATATATCTATGTAATTGTAATATATCTATGTAATTGTAATGTATCTATGTAATATATCTATGTAATTGTAATATATCTATGTAACTGTAGTATATCTATGTAATTGTAATATATATATCCAATGTATCTATGTAATTCTAATATATCAATGTAATTCGAAAACATTATATATTACATGTATTTTAATATATCTAATGTGTAATTGTAATGTATCTATGTAATTGTAATATATAATATAATATATCTATATAATTGTAATAATATATCTATGTAATTGTAATATATTTATGTAATTGTAATATATCTATGTAATTGTAACGTATCTATGTAATATATATGTAATTGTAATATATTTATGTAATTGTAATGTATCTATGTAATATATCTATGTAATTATAATGTATCTATGTAAAATATCTATGTAATTGTAACATATTTATGTAACTGTAGTATATCTATGTAATTGTAATATATATATATTTATCCAATGTATCTATGTAATTCTAATATATCAATGTAATTCGAAAACATTATATATTACATGTATTTTAATATATATAATGTGTAATTGTAATGTATCTATGTAATTGTAATGTATCTATGTAATTATAATGTATCTATGTAATTGTAATATATCTATGTAATAGTAATATATGTATGTAATTGTAATATATCTATGTACTTGTAATATATTGATGTAATATAAATATCTATGTAATTGTAATTGTAATATATTTGTGTAATTGTAATAAATGTATGTAATTGTAATATATACACAAATATATTACAATTACATACATATATTACAACAAAATAAATATATTACAGTTACATAAATATATGCAATTACATAGATATATTATACAAATATATTACAATTATATAAATATTTTACAATTACATATATATATTACAATTACAGAAAACATTAGATATAGTCATATAATATTTTCAGTAATTCTAATATATCTATGTAAAAGTAAGTTTTCAGTAATTGTAATATATTTATGTAATTACTGAATACAAATATATTACAATTACAAATATATATTAGATATTACATGTATACATTAGAATTATATAGATATATTACAATTACAAATATATTACAATTACATAAATACATGTAATTCTAATATATTTGTGTAATTGTAATGCATCTATGTAATTGTAATATATCTATATAATTGTAATATATCTAATATTTTAAGTAATTGTAATATATCTATGTAATTGTAATGTATCTATGTAATTGTAATATCTATGTAATTCTAATGTTTTAAGTAATATATATTACAATCACATAAATGCGTTACAATTACATAGATACATTAGAATTACATAGATATTTTACAGATTAGAACTAGATAGATATATTAAATATGTAATTGTTATATATCTATGTAATAGTAATATATCTATGTAACTGTAATATATCTATGTAATTCTAATATATCTATGTAATAGTAATATATCTATGTAATTGCAATATATCTATGTAATGTATCTATGTAATTGTAATATATCTATATAATTGTAATGTATCTATGTAATATATATGTAATTACATGTATTGTTGTATATCTAATATATTTATATAATTAATATATTACAATTATATAGATATATTGCAATTACTGAAAACATTAGATATTTGATAATGTTTTTGGTAATTTAAAATTATCGCTTAAAATTACGTAAATTACACAAATATATTAAAATTACATAGATAATTAATACTTTAGAACTACTGAAAATATATCTATTTAATTGTAATATATTTATGTAATTGTAATAAATCTATATATCTATGTAATTGTAATATATTTCAGTAATTGTAATATATACGTATAGTATCTAATGTTTTCAGTAATATATCTAATATAGTAATTGTAATATTATCTATGTAATTGTAATATATCTACGTAATTGTAATATCTAATGTTTTCGGAAATAGTAATGTAACTTACATAGATATATTACAAATATATTACAATTACATAAATACAATTACACAAATATATTAAATTACATAGATACAATTACTGAAATTATCTAATGTATACATGTTTTTTGTAATTGTAATATATCTATGTAATTGTAATATATCTATGTAATTATAATAATGTTAATTGTAATATATACATGTAATTGTAATATATAACAATTCATGTAATTACATATATATTACATAGATATATTATAATTACATAAATATATTACAGTTACATAAAACATTAGACTTACATAGATATATCTATATAATTGTAATTAATAGAATTGTAATATATTTACATAGATATTTTATAATTACAGTAGAATTACATATCTATGTAATATATCTATGTTGTAATGTATACATAAATATATTACAATTACATAGATATATATATATATAGATATAATTGTAATATCTATGTAATTGTAATGTATCTATGTAATTTTAATATAAATATGTAATTGTAATTTTAATATATCTATGTAATTGTAATATATATCTATGTAATTCTAATATATCTATGTAATTGTAATGTATCTATGTAATTAGATATCTATGTAATTGTAATATATTTATATACTTGTAATTGTAATATGTTTATGTAATTGTAATGCATCTATGTAATTGTAATATATTACAATTACATAGATATATGTATAAATATCTATGTAATAAAGGAATCAAATATCAAACATGCTTCTTTATGGTGAAAGATATAATGCAAAATGTCATACTAGGCACGCTTTTTATATTTTTACTCAAACCTTACAAAGTGACAAATCAAGAAATCAGCACTAAAATATTAACACCAAAATAACATTTCCTTTTATAGAAAAATCAAAAGTTAAAAATCTTAATCTCTTAAAATCTTTGTCTATTCATACAGGACAAATCAATAATTTAATTAATTATAAACAAAACAAATCTCTTTTCTCAAGGAAGAAATTCACTTAAAAAAAATTAGTGACCAACTAAAAACAAAATCTCAAACGAGGCCCAGTGATCAACAGAGATAAAATGGAACAAATGAAAATAAAAGAAGGAAAGATATTGTTGAAAAGACGATTTTATTGCTGGGATTTTTTTAAAGAGTTTTTTCAGAGAAGTTATTCCTTCAGATGAAAAACTTGCCTCTTACATTGATTTTAGAAGTCTTATATAGAGGTTGGCTCCATGATTTGCCTTAGCACTATTGTGCAGGGAATATATTCCTTGACTCTAGTCCTATTTTGATGCTTTAGCATCATTACAACTTTTGAATTTTCAAACTAAGACTTTTAAGGGAATCTATTCCCTGTCTTTTGTCCTATTACAATTTGAATTACAGCTGAGACAGTATTTGTACATTTGTCCGTTGTGAATTTTGAAAATATTCTTGAAAATATTCCTGTTTTCTTTCCAGACTTTTTTTTTTTTTTACACTTTGTCTTGTTTTGCCGACAATTTATGTCATCATTTCTTCTTTGATTTGCCTGTAATAACTTCATCATTTGCCAGGTTTATGGTCTTGTTAGAGGAAATTGGGGATTTGTCTTCTTCTGAGTCAGAGTCCATCGAGCTGAGCATTTCTGCCATCAGTTTCTTGTATTCTTTTTTGGTCTTGGCTTGTGCTAGGAGTTAACTAGCATTTGTTTTAGCCTGAAAAAATCTGGCTGTATCTTGATCTGGTGCTACAGATTTGCAAAATTGTGGATTTTTGTTGAAGCATTCATGAGAAATTGTGAGTTATATTTTTCTTCATTAAATTTGTCCCACCACTTGGTTTTGAACTTGCGGATAATCAATGGTACTCCCATCTGGTTATCTATTAGGTATGCATATTCCCAAGACGTAATCCATGAGATACATAATTTTGAGAAGAAGGGGATGGAGGGATGTAATTGTTTTTGATCTTCTTCTGGTTAGAATTTTGAAATGAATTGATCATAAAAAATATCAAATTTATTTGGTAGTATTTCTCTGAAAGGTCCATACCAATTCCACCAGTGTTGAATCCAATACGAAAATTTGTATTGTGCACCAAATTTAAAAAATATGAGCCATGAATGCCGAATGTGCTTGTTATTGAACAGATTGAACCAAGCTTGCTGGTAATCCAATATGTAAAAAATGGGTAATGGTCAGTTTTGGTGGCAAATTTTGCTAGGAATTTTTTTGTTGTGTTTGGTTTTTCATCCCAATCAACTAGCCGTAGGACCCTAAGAATTTGGGCAGTAGAGTGGGTTATGAAGTTCGGATCTTTAGGGTCTGAATAGTGTTTGAAGATTGCAGAACCTGTCTGGACTAAAATGTTTTCAAAGTATTGCTCGGTTTTTTGGCAAATTTTTATAAAAAGTCAAAGTCAAAAAAGTCAACCCCAGAAAGTCAATTACATAGATATATTACAATTACATAGATACATAGATATATTACAATTACATAGATATATTACATAAATATATTACAATTACATAGATATATTACAATTACATAATTACAATTACATAAATATATCTATGTAATTGTAATGTGTCTATGTAATATATCTATGTAATTGTAATATATTATCTATGTAATTGTAATTATGTAATTGTAATATATCTATGTAATTGTAATAAATATATTTATGTAATTGTAATATATATATATATATGTAATTGTAATATATCTATGTATAATATATCTATGTAATTGAAATTATAATATATCTATGTAATTGTAATATATCTATGTAATATTTATTACAATTACATAGCTATATTACAATTACATAGATATATTGGATATATATATATATTACAATTACATAGATATATATATTACAATTACATAAATGTATTACAATTACATAAATATATTACAATTACATAAATACATTACAATTACATAGATATATTATAATTACATAGATAATATATTACAATTACATAAATATATTATAATTATATAGATATATTACATTAACACAATAATACAATTACATAGATATATTATTACAATTACATAAATATATTATAATAACATAGATATATTATAATTACATAAATATATAGATATATTACATATATACATAAATACATAAATATATTACATAGATATATTACAATTATATATATATTATAATTAAATAAATAATTACAATTACATAGATATATTACAATTACATATATTATTACAATTACATAAATATATTACAATTACATAGATGTATTACAATTACATATATATATTACATTTACTTAGATATATTAGAATTACATAGATATATATATATATTACAATTACATAGATATTACAATTACATATATATATATATTACAATTACATAGATATATTAGAATTACTTAAAACATTAGAATTACATAGATATATTACAGTAATTGTAATATATCTATGTAATGTATCTAACTGTTATAAATATATTTATGTAATTGTAATATATTTATGTAATATATGTAATATATCTATGTAATAGTAATATATCTATGTAATAGTAATATATCTATGTAATTGGGATATGTCTATGTAATATATATATTACAATTACATAGATATACAATACGTAGATATGTGGTTGTAATATATCTATGTAATTGTAATATATTTATGTAATATATATTACAATTACACAGATATACTACATATATATATTACAATTACACAGATATACTACATAAATATATTAGAATTACATATATTACAATTACACAGATATACTACATAAATATATATTACAATTACACAGATATATTACTTAGATATATTACAATTACATAGATATACTACAGTTACATAGATATATTACAATTACATAGATATATTACAATTAGACAAATATAACTATTAAATATATCTATGTAGTTTTAATATATCTATGTAATTATATTACAATTACATAGATATATTACAATTACATAGATATATTACATAGATATATATTTATTACATAGATACATTACAATTACATATATATATATAGATAATATATTACACTAATACATCTATGTAATTGTAATATATCTAATGTAATTGTAATAATATAAAATTGTAATAATATATCTATGTAATTGTAATATATCTATGTAATATATCTATATATCTATTTAATTGTAATATATCTATGTAATATATATCTATATGTAATATCTAATGTTTACAATTACATAGATAATATATTACATAGATATATTACAATTACATAAATATATTTACAATTGCATATATATCTAATTACATAGATATATTACATATATTACAATCACATAATTACAATTACATAGATATATTACAATTACATATATATTACAATTACATAGATATATTACAATTACATAAATATATTTACAATTACAAAGATATATATATTACAATTACATAAATGTATTACAACATACTATAGTTACATAAATATATTTATTACATACATATACTATTACAATTACATAGATATATTATAATAACACTATTAAATATATTACAATTACATAGATATATTATATAGATACATTACAATTACATAGATATATTACAATTACATAGATATATATTACATAGATAATTGTAATATATCTATGTAATTGTAATACATCTATGTAATATATGTAATATATCTATATAACTGTAATATATCTATGTAATTCTAACATAGATATATACTACAATCACATAGATATTACAGTTACATAAATATATTACATAGATATAATTGCATATATTTATGTAATTGTAATATATTTATGTAATTGTAATATATCTAATATATCTATGTAATTGCAATATATATCTATGTAATATATTATCTATGTAATTGTAATATATATAGATATATTTATGTAATTGTAATATATATTTGTGTAATTGTATAATTGTAATAGTATATCTATGTAATTGTAATATATATAATTGTAATATATATATAAGTAATTGTAATATATTTATGTAATTATAATATATCTATGTATCTATGCAATTGTAATATATATTACATAGATATATTACAATAAATAATATATTACAATTACTTAGATATATTACATTTCTATAGATTCATTGGATATATATATTACAATTACATAGATATAATTGTAATACATAGATACATTATATCTATGTAATTGTAATTGTAATTGTAATAGATATATTACAATTACATAAATATATCTATGTATCTATGTAATTCTAATATATCAATGTAATTCAAAAATATATATTACATAGATATATTACATAAATATATTAGTATTACATAGATATATTACAATTATATAAATATATTTACAATTACATAGATATATATATTACAATTACATAAATGTATAGCAATTACATAGATATATTATAATTACATAAATACATTATAATTACATAGATATATTATAATTACATAAATAATATATTACAATTACATAAATATGTTACAATTACATAGATATATTACATTAACACAATTACATAGATATAATACAATTACATAGATAATAAATAAATTACACCATTATATTACAATTACATAGATATATTACAATTACACAAATATATTACAATTACATAGATATATCTATGTAACTGTAGTATATCTATGTAATTGTAATATATCTAATGTAATTATAATATATCTATGTAATTGTAATATATCTATGTAATTGTAATAAATATATTTATGTAATATATCTATGTAATATTACATAGATATATTACAATTACATAGATAAATATATACATGTAATATATCTTTGTAATTACATTATCTAATGTTTTCAATAATTCTAATGTATTCATGTAATATCTAATGTTTTCAGTAATTCTAATATTTTCAGTAATATATCTATTACAGTAATTGTAATATATTTACAATTACATAGATATATTACAATTACTTAGATAAATATATACATTTAATATATCTTTGTAATTACATTATATAATGTTTTCAGTAATTCTAATGCATTCATGTAATATCTAATGTTTTCAGTAATTCTAATATTTTCAGTAATATATCTATTACAGTAATTTTAATATATTTACAATTACACAGAAATATTACATAGATACATTACAATTACATAGATATATTAAAATTACATAAATATTTTACAATTAAATAGATATATTACAATTACATAGATATATTAAAACTACATAGAAATATTATAATTACATAGATAATATATTACATAGATATATTACAATTACATAAACATATTACAATTAATAGTGTATCTATGTAATATTACATAGATATATTACATAAATATATTACAATTACATTGGATATTTATGTAATTATATCTATGTAATTGTAATATATCTATGTAATACTAATATATCTATATAATTGTAATTGTAATATATCTATGTAATTATAATATATCTATGTAATTGTAATATATCTTTGTAATATATCTATGTAATTGTAATATATCTTTGTAATTGTAATATCTAGGTAACTGTAATATATTTATGTAATGTATCTATGTAATATATCTATGTAATTGTAATATATCTATGTAACTGTAGTTAATCTATGTAATTGTAATATATATATATATATATGTAATTGTAATATATTTATGTAATTATAACATATTACAATTACATAGATATATTACAATTACATAGATATATTATTACAATTACATATATACATTGGATATATTACAATTACATAGATACATTACAATTACATAGATATATAATAATTATATAGATATATTATAATTACATAGATACATAGATATTACATGTATATAATTACATAGATATATTACAATTACATAAATATATTACAATTACATAGATATATTACAATTACATAGATATGTTACAATTACATAGATACATTACAATTACACATTAATATATCTATGTAATTGTAATATATCTATGTAATTGTAATATATCTATGTTATTGTAATATATTTATGCAATTGTATTATATCTATGTAATTATAATATGCCTATGTAATTGTAATATATCTATATAATTGTAATATATTTGTGTATTGTAATATATCTATGTATCTATGTAATTGTAATATATTTATGTAATATATCTATGTAATTTTATGTAATATATGTAATATATCTATGTAATTGTAATTATGTAATTGTAATATATCTATGTAATTGTAACAAATATATTTATGTAATATATCTAACATGCCAATTACATAGATATATTATATTAACAATATTAAATATATTACAGTTAAATAGATATATTACATTTATATAGATATATTACAATTACTGAAAATATTAGATATTACATGTATACATTACTATTATTGAAAACATTAGATATTACATGTATACATTAGAATTACTGAAAATTACATATATTACATAGATATATATTACATAGATAAATATATTACAATTACATAGATATATTTGCGTAATATATCTATTTAATAATATATATATGTAATTGTAAGATATATCTATGTATAATATATCTATGTAATTGTAACATATTATCTATATATTTATTTTGTTATATCTATGTAATTGTAATTATAATATATATTATGTAATTACAGTATAACTATGTAACATATTACAATTACGTAAATGTAATATATCTATGTAATATATTTTTGTATTATATCTATGTAATATATGTAATTGTAATTATCTATATCTATGTAATTGTAATATTGCCTATATATCTATGTAATTGTAATATATTTATGTGATTATAATATATCTATGTATAATATATCTATATATATATATATGTAATATATCTATGTAATAATATATCTATGTAATTGTAATATATCTATGTAACTGTAATATATTTGTGCAGTTGAAGTGTATTGGTCCAAGACATAGGCTTGTATCTACTGTTTCTAATAGAGAATCATTGAACCTGAGATGTTTTTGGTCTCTTAAGGCTATAAGCAAAGAGGTGTTTTTGCCTTCTATTAGCAGACCTTTTACTCCTACTTGGACTAATCCAAAATGGAGATAATTATATATTTGTTGTTTAAGCTTTTCTATTGTTGATTGGTCCAAAAGCCTAATGGTTTCGTATTGTTTTTGGATAGGTAGGCTTTTTTCCTTTGTTTTAATCAAATATCCACAGAAAGCATTGAGGCTATGGAATATTGATGTTTTGTAAATTTGATTTTGCGGAACTCTGGGGATTTCCCAATTATCAACTCCTTGGATGATATTTTCATATTGAATATTTTCTTCATTGACAGACTGGTTTTGGCTTTGAGTCGGGTTTACCAAGCTGGAATGTTGGGATTGGTTTGATAAAGAACTAGAAGAAGAAGTAGTTCTTCTAAGTAAAGGAAACATTTTCAATTATCACTTATTCTCATACAGGGGGTCTCTACTATTTAACCAAAATTATTATAGTTGCCTACAAGGGGAAACTGTTATCCTCTAGTGCCTTAACCCATGGCTGGAAGGACTTGAACTTCCCAAGAACTCAGCAAAATAATAATTTCATAGTAATGCAGTTAAAACTAGAACTGGAAAAGAAGAAATATTTGAGAATGCTTAAATTTCTCAGAATTACCTTCTCCCTCCGTGGCTCTAAACCAAACAAGGCCCATGCAGGTTTTGAACTCTGATGCCACTTGGTTTTCAACTTGCAGATAATCAATGATACTCCCATTTTTAGTTATCCGTTTAGTATGCATATTCCCAAGACATAATCAGAATTACCTTTTCCCTCCATAGCTCTCCTCAATATATCTATGTAATTATAATATATCTATTTAATTGTAATATATATTTATGTAATACATAGTAATATATCTATGTAATTCTAATGGTTTAAGTAATTGTAATATATCTATGTAATTGTAATTCTATGTAATATATTACAATTACACATTAGATATATTACAACTACACAAATATATTACAATTACATAGATATATAACAATTACGTAGATATATTTTTGTAATTGTAATATATTTATGTAATTTAAAACATTAGAATTATATAAATATATAACAATTACATAGATATATATCTAATATGTGACTGTAATATATTACAATTACATAATATTTTAAAACTACATAGATATATTATAATTACATAGATAATATATTACATAGATATATTACAATTACAAAAATATATTACAATTACATAGATATATTACAATTACTTAAAACATTAGAATTACATAGATATAACTATGTAATTGTAATATATCTATATAATTCTAATGTATCTACGTAATACAAAAATATATTACAATTGTAATATCTATTGAAATGTATCTATGTAATGTGTAATATATCTACATAGATATATTACAATTACGTAGATATATTACAATTACATAGATACATTACAATTACACAAATTTATTACAATTACATAGATATATTACAGTGACATAGATATATTATAATTACATACATTTATTACAATTACACAAATTTATTACAATTATATAGATATATTACAATTACACAAATATATTAAAATTACATAGATATATTACAATTACATAAATATATTACAATTACATAGATACATTGTCATTACAACAAATATATCTATGTAATTGTAATATATATCTATGTAATTCTAATGTTTTCAGTAATTGTAATATATTTATGTAATTGTAATATATATATGTAATTGTAATATGTTTTAGTAATTTAATGTATCTATGTAATTGTAATATATCTATGTAATTATAATATATCTATGTAATTGTAATGTATCTATGTAATTGTAATATATTTGTATATCTATTGTAATATATCTACTAAATTGTAAAAGATATTTGTGTATTATAATATATTACAGTTATATAGATATATTACACATTACAATAGATACACAAATATATTGCAATTACGTAGATATATTACAATTACATGTAATATATTACAACTACATAGATACATTTAAGTACACATTAGAAATATTAAAATTATAAAGATATATTACAATTACATAAATATATTACAATTAATAATGTATCTATGCAATATTACATAGATATATTACATAAATATATTTATTACAATTACACATTAGATATATAACAATACACGACAATTACATAGATATATTACAATTAGAAAGATATATTACAATTACATAAATATATTAAATAGATATATTACAATTACATAGATATATTATAATTATTGAAAATATTGTGTAATTGTAATATAATACAGTTACATAGATTTATTACAATTATTTAAAACATTAGAATTACATAGATATATTATAATTACATAAATATATTACAATTACAATTAAATAAATACATTACGATTGCATAGATATATTACTATTACATAAATATATTACAATTACATAGATACATTAAAATTACACATTAGATATATTAAAATACATGTAACATATAATGTTTTCGAATTACATTGATATATTACAATTACATAGATACATTGTGTATATATATTACAATTACATAGATATACTGCAGTTACATAGATTTATTGCAATTACACAAATATATTACAATTACATAAATATATTACAATAACATAGATATATTACAATTACATAAATTATATTACAATTGCATAGATATATTACAATTATTGAAAACATTAGAATTACATATCTATTGTAATATATTACAATTACAATTACAATTACATGTATATTACAATTACAACTACATAGATATATTACAATGTATTACACAAATATATTACAATTACAAAAATATATTACAATTACATAGATACATTACTTAAATATATTACAACTACATAGATACAATTGCAATGTATCTATGTAATTGTAATATATTCAAGTAATTGTAATATATTTGTGTAATATATTGTAATATCTATGTAGTTGTAATTGTAATATACATGTAATTGTAATTGTAATATATTACAATAGATATGTAATTCTAATGTTTTCAATAATTGTAATATATCTATGTAACTGTAATATATTTATGTAATTGTAATATATCTATGTTATTGTAATATATTTATGTAATTGTAATATATTTGTGTAATTATCATATATCTATGTAACTGTAGTATATCTATGCAATTGTAATATATATATCCAATGTATCTATGTAATTGTAATATATCAATGTAATTCGAAAACATCATATGTTACATGTATTTTAATCTATGTAATTGTAATATATTTATGTAATTGTAATATATCTATGTAACTGTAAAGTATTTATGTAATTGTAATTGTATTATACCTATGTAATTGTATTATATCTATGTAATTGTAATATATCTATGTAATTCTAATGTATCTATGTAATTCTAATGTTTTAAATAATTGCAATAAATCTATGTAACTGTATTATATTACAATTACACAATGTTTTCAATAATTGTAATATATCTTTGTAATTGTAATATATCTATTTAATATATTTATGTAATTGTAATATATCTATGTAACTGTAATATATCTATGTAATTGTCGTGTATTGTTATATATCTAATGTGTAATTGTAATAAATATATTTATGTAATATATCTATGTAATATTACATTGATACATTATTAATTGTAATATATTTATGTAATTGTAATATATCTATGTAATTTAAATATTTATAATGTGTACTTAAATGTATCTATTTAGTTGTAATATAATACATGTAATTGTAATATATCTATGTAATTGCAATATATTTGTGTATCTATTGTAATGTGTAATATATCTATATAACTGTAATATATTACAATACACAAATATCTTTTACAATTTAATAGATATATTACAATAGATATACAAATATATTACAATTACATAGATATATTATAATTAAATAGATATATTACAATTACATAGATACATTACAATTACTAAAACATATTAAAATTACATAGATATATTACAATTACATAAATATATTACAATTACTGAAAACATTAGAATTACATAGATATATTACAATTACATAGATATATTTGTTGTAATGATAATGTATCTATGTAATTGTAATATATCTATGTAATTTTAATATATTTGTGTAATTGTAATATATCTATATAATTGTAATAAATTTGTGTAATTGTAATAAATGTATGTAATTCTAATATATCTATGCCACTGTAATATATCTATATAATTGTAATAAATTTGTGTAATTGTAATATATCTATGTAGATATATTACACATTACAATAGATATTACAATTGTAATATATTTTTGTATTACGTGGATACATTAGAATTACATAGATATATTATAATTACATAGTATTATCTATTTAATTCTAATGTTTTAAGTAATTTTAATATATCTATGTAATCGTAATATATTTTTGTAATTATAATATATCTATGTAATATATTATCTATGTAATTATAATATATCTATGTAGTTTTATTATATTTATATAATTGTAATATATTACAATCACACATTAGATATATATTTATGTAATTGTAATATATTTATGTAATTCTAATGTTTACAATTACATATATATATATATATATATATATTAGAATTACAAAAATATATCTATGTAATTGTTATATATCTATGTAATTGTAATATATTTGTGTAGTTGTAATATATCTAATGTGTAACTGTAATATACTACATAGAATTACAATTACATAGATATATTACAATTACTTAAAACATTAGAATTACATAGATATATTATAATTACATAGATACATTACAATTACATAGATATATTACTACTTATTACATAGATATATATTACAATTGCATAAATATATTATAATTACATAGATATATTGAGGAGAGCCATGGAGGGAAAAGGTAATTCTGATTACGTCCTGGGAATATGCATACCAAACAGATAACTAGATCGGAGTACCATTAATTATCCGCAAGTTCAAAACCTGCATCGGCCTCGTTTGGTTTAGAGCCACGGAGGGAGAAGGTAATTCTGAGAAATTTAAGCTTTTTCAAATATTTCTTCTTTTCCGAGTTCTAGTTTTAACTGCATTACTATGAAATTAATATTTTGCTAAGTCCTTGGGAAGTTCAAGTCCTTTCAGCCATGGGTTAAGGCACTAGAGGATAACAGTTTCCCCTTGTAGGCAACTATAATAATTTTGGTTAAATAGTAGAGACCCCCTGTATGAGAATAAGTGATAATTGAAAATGTTCCTTTTCTTAGAAGAACTTCTTCTTCTTCTTCTAGTTCTTTATCAAACCAATCCCAACATTCCAGCTTGGTAAACCCGACTCAAAGCCAAAACCAGTCTGTCAATGAAGAAAATATTCAATATGAAAATATCATCAAAGGAGTTGATATTTGGGAAATCCCCAGAGTTTCTCAAAATCAAATTTAAAAAACATCAACATTCCATAGCCTCAATGCTTTCTGTGGATATTTGATTAAAACAAAGGAAAAAAGCCTACTCATCCAAAAACAATACGAAACCATTAGGCTTTTGGACCAATCAACAATAGAAAAGCTTAAACAACAAAAATATAATTCTCTCCATTTTGGATTAGTCCAAGTAGGAGTAAAAGGTCTGCTAATAGAAGGCAAAAACACCTCTTTGCTTACAGCCTTAAGAGACCAAAGACATCTCAGGTTCAATGATTCTCTATTAGGAACAGTAGAGACAAGCCTATGTCTTGGACCAATACACTTCAACTGTTTCCCAAACTTTACGGTTTCATTAATTGATAAAAATATTCTGAGTGCTTTAACTCTCCAAATTCAAACTCACAACTACACACTGCAAGAAGGATCTGAAGCTCTAACATTAGTATACGACTTTATTACAAAGCCATGTATTAAGTAGTCAACTCAAAAGCCTTGATCCACAGCCCAAAAGGAGAAACATTATTAATTCAAACAGACCTGTCAAGAGATCACACCACAATACCTAGAACCATACAGTGGCATGAAGTCCAACTTTCAGATAGATGGAGATTAGAAGGAGCCGCAGACCTAATCCCAGTCCAAAACACAAAAATAAACCATATTGCCCAATATAATGACGGTTCTGTTGAACTAGTCTTTGATAGACCTAGAATAATGCCCCCAAGGCAATCCTTTGACATAGGACAAACAAGCATAGCCTTTAGGATATTAAATATCTTAGATAATGAATCTTCTACAAGAACACAAATAGCAGACTCTAGAACGGCTAGAGCCTCTGTTTCGTCAATACCAACAACGGTTAGAACCAACCTACAAGGAATAAATAATTCCTCAAATATCCTCCAACCTGCTTACAACATACAAGAACCAAGTCCGCCAGCCTCATCTAATATGTCACCAACATATTCATCAATGACTAACAATGCAAGAGTCGAAGAAAATTCTGAAATATTTGTACTAGAAAAACATTTTGAAATCAATAAAGAATGGTGTAGAAAACATTTTTATTCTGAAAAAAAATAAACAGAAAAGAAAAAATTATTTCAAATACTTTGGTAAAGAAAAAGAAAAAATTCTTCAGGATTACTATAATTTTATGAGCTCCAATTTCAGATAAAATTCTTTGACTGGTTTGAAGAATATTATCCCAAAATAATAAATGCTACAAAAAATATTGTTAAATGGCAAACAAACAGAGGAGAAGTAGAAGCTCTACACCCTCCTTTAACGGAAATCCAATATCCCCACAAAAATATAGGGATAAAAGCAACTCCTCTAAGAATGAGGGCTCCAGATACTGGAGAACAAATTTCCTCTAAAGATATTAAAAATGATTGTTGAACAAAATAATTATACTAATTTAAATTTTCATTCCATTGGAAAACAATTAGAAAACATTGAAACCTTAATTGAAAATCAACCAATCAGTACTGAAAAGGTTAGAGTCTTAGAAGAACCAATTTCAAAAACTAAAGAACCAATATTCACACCTTTCGAAATACCAAAAGCATTCCAAAGAATCCAACATGATTTCCTAACAGAAATCCAAAATAGAATTGACGTTTTAGAAAGCCAAAAATCTGACATGGTGATTCCTGATACACCAACCCAACACTCCATAAATACAATAAAACACCAAACAGATTCTGATTTAACAGATGGACAACAAACTAATAAAATGGCCAGGAAAGAACCTAAAAAACTTTATATCCAAAAATCACTGCTCCTAACCTAAACATTGAAGAAAAAACCGTTTTCCAAAACAAATATAATGCCAATACCATATATAAATGGAACATTGACGGTATATCTGAATACAACGTCCTAAGTACACTCCAACAAATGACAATGGTGTCAAATGTTTACAAGTCACAAAACCAGACAGGCCAAATTACCGATCATGCAATAGCAAATCTTTTAGTTGGCGGATTTACAGGGTAATTAAAAGGATGGTGGGATAAAACTCTTACCAGAAAACAACAACAAGAAATTTTAAAGGCCATTAAAAAAGATAATCAAGGAAAAGATATCCTTGATGAACAAGGGAGAGAAATTCAAGATGCGGTGGCGACCTTAATCTTTTCAATATCTAAACACTTCATAGGAGATCCTTTATACCTCAAGGATAGGAATTCCGAATTATTATCAAATTTAAAATGCAAAAAATTAACAGAATTTAAATGGTACAAAGATGTGTTCATGACAAGGGTCATGAAAATGTCAAATAATCAACAACCGTTTTGGAAAGAAAATTTTCTAGCTGGACTTCCTACATTACTAGGAGAAAAAGTCAGAAATCAAATAAGAGAAAATTACAAAGGGATAATCCCTTATGAAAAGCTCACATATGGTGAACTTATTAGTTTCACCCAAAAAGAAAGATTAAAAATCTATCAAGATCTAAAATTACAAAAATTGCTTAAAAAAGAAAGACAACAATGTAGAAAAGAATTAGGTTCCTTTTGTCGCCAATTTGACATTCGACAGGAACCTTTGTCTTCAAAAACATGCTGTCTTGGAAAAACAAAAACCATAAGAAAAAATACTCCTGATTATTACAAAAAACCAAAATACAAAAATTATAGAAAAGATAAAAAACTGAAAATAAAATAAATGGAAAACAAGGTCACATCTCAAAATATTGTAAGATAAAAAGAAAAATCAATAACCTCAACTTGGAAGAGGATGTTGAATAAAAAATCAACGAAATTCTCTTAGAATCAACATCATGATGTCATGAAACATCCGAAAATACAGATTCCACAAATGAATTTCAAATAGATGAAATACAAACAACATCTCGATCTTCAACAGATGATGAAATACAAATAAACATCTTAATAAAAGATCAAGAATTTATGATTGAAATTATTGATAGGATTCAAGATTCAAATCTTAAAAAAGAATATCTCCAAAAGTTAATAGCTTCTTTGAAAGAAAGACCAGAAAGAGACATAATCACAAATCAATCACATATGTATAATATAAAAGAGATATTATATTTAATAAATATGAGACTTCAAAACCTAAACAGATAACAAATTCTGAATTACAAACAGAAATCAAACAAATTAAAATAGAACTGTCTAAACTATAAATTAAACAAGAAGAAATCAAAGAACAGATGCAATCTTTAAAACCAAAAACCTCAAACCACAGTTCCTCAAATACTGAACCAGAACCAGAAAAAAAATTCACAAGAATACATGATGATTCTCATCGAAGTCTCCATACAAAGATATTTGATTAAAATAAATCTTTTAATCAACAATGAATTTCAATTGGAAACAATAGCACTCTTTGATACTGAGGCAGACCAGAATTGTATCAGAGAAGGTATTATTCCTACCAAATACTATAATAAAACATCAGAAGCTCTAAAAGCTGGCAACGGTGAAAAACTCAAAATTACATACAAAATTCCTAATGCAGAAATCTGTAATAAAGGAATCAAATATCAAACATGCTTCTTAATGGTGAAAGATATAATGCAAAACGTCATACTAGGCATACCTTTTATATCTATACTCAAACCTTACAAAGTGACATATCAAGAAATACACTAAAGTATTAAACACCAAAATAACATTTCCTTTTATAGAAAAACCAAAAGTTAAAAATCTTAATCTCTTAAAATCTTTGTTTATTCATAAATCAATAATTTAATTAATTATAAACAAAAACAAATCTCTTTTCTCACGGAAGAAATTCACTTCAAAAAATTAAGTGACCAACTAAAAACAAAATCTGTTCAGCAAAAGATAAAACGAAGCAAAAACCACATTGAAACAACAATTTGCTCTGACATCCCAAATGCCTTTTGGGACATGAAAAAACAGGAGGTAAACCTACCTTATGAAAAAGATTTTGATGAAAGACAAATTCCTACAAAAGCAAGAACAATTCAAATGAACAAAGAAATGGAAGAATTCTGTAAAAAAGAAATTCAAGATCTCCTCAATAAAAAGCTAATAAGAAAAAGCAGTTCACCATGGAGTTGTTCTGCCTTCTATGTAATGAAAAATGCAGAACTTGAAAGAGGGATGCCAAGATTAGTAATAATTACAAACCATTAAATATGGCATTAAAATGGATCAGATATCCATTCCCAAGCAAAAAAGACTTGTTACAGAAACTCTGTAATGCCAGTATCTTTTCAAAAATTGGCATGAAATCAGGATTTCGACAAATACAGATCAAAGAAAGTGAAAGATATAAAACAGCATTCACAGTCCTTTTTGGCCAATATGAATGGAATGTCATGCCATTTGGATTAAAAAAATGCACCATCTGAGTTTCAAAGAATAATGAATGATATTTTCAATCTTTATTCTCAATTTACAATTATTTACATAGATGATGTTCTAGTATTCTCAGAAAATCTAGAGCAACACTTTAAACATCTCAATATTTTTATCAAGATTATTGAAAAAAAAATGGTTTAGTGGTTTCTAAGTAAAAAATTAGCCTATTCCAAACACGAGTAAGGTTCTTAGGACATTATGTCACGCAAGGAACTATTACTCCAATAGACAGATCTATAACTTTTGCAGATAAATTCCCTGACCAAATCTTAGATAAAACCCAACTTCAAAGATTCTTAGGTAGCCTCAATTATGTCATTGACTTTTATCCAGGCCTTAGTAAAATCTGTAAGCCGTTATATGATAGGCTGAAGAAAAATCCAAAACCATGGACCAAAATCCACTCTGATATTGTTCAACAAATTAAGGAGTTACCCTGCTTACACCTTGTAGACACCGGATTTTATCCGGGTATAATTTTTATTATTAAAGCAAAAAAACAAAAAGAAAAAATCAGAAAAACAAAAAAAAAAAACAAAAAAAAAAACAAAAAAAAAAACAAAAAAAAATCAAAAAAATCAAAAAAATCAAAAAAATAAAAAATTTGGATAATTTCGAAAATTAAAAGAAAAATCAGAAGAAATTCGAAATTAATAAAAAAATGAAAAAAAAAAACAAATTTGGGTTGAAATAAACCTCTTTTTGGATTGAAGTGGGACTCTAAAAATGTGATTGAAACAAAACACCTCTCTTGATCAGATTGAAGACTTCTAGCTAGATTAAAACTTAATTTCTTCTCTATAAAAAAGAACCCAAGCATCAAACACAGGACATCAAGAAAATATCAGAAATCAAGGAGAGTTAGAAGCAATTATAGGTTTTTTTTCGAAATAAAAAAATATTTTTTTTTAGAGAAAAAATTCGAAAATTCAAAAGTAGGAGTTAGAGTTTGTTTCGAAAAAAGTTCTTGAGAAAGAAAAGTTGTGTTTTAATTAGAAGAAACACATACTAAAAGTTGGTGGCCATTCGACGACCGACGGAGTAGATCGGAGGAGGTGAAGTCTCGAACTTCAATTTCAGATCTAGGAAATTCTAGAGAGATTCGAAAAAAACTAATTTGATATTTGAAAAGAGGAGATCGAAAGGAATTTTTGGTGATTTTTCGAGAATTTTTTGACCACCGGCACCGGCGGCGGCGGCGGCGGCGGCGGCACCGACGACGACAGCGGCAGCAGCATCTCACCGGAATCTGGAAAAATCTGGGTTTGGTGTTCTTGGTGTTCTTGAAGAATTTCAGAGAAAAAAGAGATTTTTTTTTAAGAGGTAAACAAATGAACCAAAAAAAAAAAAATTGTTTTTTAGAGACAGCAGGGGCCCGGGCCAGCAGGCCCGCGCGCGGCCCGCTCGGCCCGCGCCTGGGCTGGCCCGCGCCTGTGCTGGCCCCTTCCCCTGCTGTCTTCATTCAATTCTTTGTATAGTATTTAATTTGTTTCTTTTTACTTTGCTTATTTACGTTTTTGCTGTTTCCATTTTTTTTGGGTCTTATTTGCTTTTGTCTTATTATGTTTTTATTTTTGTTTTATTATTTATTATTTATTTACTAATTGTTTTCTTAAGTTTTTTTTGGCAGGTTTTGACTTTGTATTATTTGTATATTATTATTATTATTATTTGTATATTAGTATTATTATTATTTATTATTTTACTAACCATATATTTTTTAAGAAAAAAAACTATTATTATTATATTATATTAGTATATTATATTAGTATATTATATTTCATATTTTATTTTACTAAGAATTGTATATTTTTAATATTGTTAATTTATTTCTTAGATTAGATTGATTAATTTAATTGAAGAATAATTATTTTTTTAAATTAATAAATTGAGATTTTTCCAATGATGAAATTCAAAGAAATTACGAATGGTTAATTTCTGAGAAATTTCTAGGTGAGAAATTTCTCTTAAAAATTCTCCAGAATGAATGGAAGGATATTTTAAGAGATTAATTTCAATACCAAAAAAAATCAAAAATTTATTTTTTTAAGAATAATTAATTTTCAACATCTTTTTCTCAAATTGGTTTTCCATAATAAATGCTTAATTAAAATTGAAGAATAAATTAAAATTTTTTCCGATGATGAAATTCAAGAAAGTTGCGAATGGTTGACTTTTAAGAAATTTCTAGGTGAGAAAAATTCTTTTAAAAATTCTCCAGAAAGAATGGAAGAATATTTTAAAAGATGATTTTCGATATTAAAAATCATAATTTATTTTTCAAACAAACATTAATAAAATGTGGATTAATTTTGGAAGATTAATTTAAGAGAAATAATTTGATTAAATAATTCTAACTTTTCCGACGACGGAGCCTCTTCAATAGAACGAATGGTTTCTTTTGAATACTCTTGAGGTGAGGAAACATTTTTTAGTAATTTCTCCAGAATGAATGGAAGGAAGACCTAAAAAATAATCTCCGATATTTCTAACTTTAATAATTAAAATAAAAATAGGATAGACAAGACCAATTAATTAAGACTTTTTAAGTATCACAAGACTAATTAGGTACTATCTCTTAGATAGGCGTCGTGAGGGTGCTAATCCTTCCTCACACGTAACCGTACTCCCGAACCTAGTTCTGATAAAGTAGACCAGAACCTATTCTTTTTAAGGTGCCTTAGTCAAGCTTAGGATTACTTTAAATAGGATAGATTCATAAAGGTGACTAATCACACCTAGATTAGATGATTAGTGGCGACTCCATTGATTTGTGTCTAGCATGCTGAATTCGTATTTGGCACGTTATGACAGTTTGGCGACTCCGCTGGGGACACTTGAGAGTCAAGCCATAAATTAGTCTTGTGATAAATTAGGTTTTAAAAATTGGTCTTTAAGTGTTTAATTGTTTATTTATTTATTTATTTATTTATTTGATTTTTATTATTTGTACTAACAATTTTTGTTTCATTGTACATTTATGGGTAAAGAGAGGTTTGAATGTCCCTTCGCACACACGACACATTGCATATCATAAAGTCCTATACCCGGACTCGTCTCTTTTAGGAGGGGGTAAAGTACCTACGCCTCGAGAGGTGAAAACCTCCGCAACGGCTAGCGAAACACCTTCAGAGTGTAAAGTACCAAAGTCTTTGAGAGATGATAAATCTCCGCCATAACTTTGGAAAATACTCTCACCTGAATTGAACCCTTCCAGTTGGAGCCTGTAATGGGTGAGGAATGGGGTGCCTTACTCATCCTACATGGATGATGTTAAGGAGCAATTTGGGGACCTTTTTAGCTTGGTCAAGTATCCTAACCCAGCATATAAACAATACTTAAGTGGCCAAACTTTAAGATAGAGCCATATCCAACCTTATATAGAGGAGAACCCGAATTTAGGACACATGAAGGGACACTTCTTACCCTATACTTTTATCATTAACATGATGCTTTGTTCACCTAACACGTTTGTTTTGTTGATATGCTTACCATGATGATGTAATGCTTACACATGTTGTTGTATTTTTATCTTTTCATAAGTTTGTTGACATAACATCTAACTGTTTGTTTCTTTCTTTTCATACATCATGCATCTTCATAAAGTCATCTTGCCACATAACGGTCTAGATAGAAAGAATGTCTACTGAATCCATGGAAAACCTGACAGTCGCCAAGCGTGAGTCTGCCAATAGTTTGAAGCTTAGGTCTGAAGCAATCCAGCAACGTACAGGAGATTGTCTGCCAGTCGGGTATGTCTCTACTCTTCCCGAGAAAGTTCACATGGATCTGACACAAAACAACCTTGAAGATTTGATCAGCATTTGGCATTCCTGGAATGGAACTCGACAAGAAACATTCAGACGAAAGTATGGGGACCTGGCCTTGCTCCTATCTGTTGAAGTTGATAATAACCTGGTAAGAGCCATGATGCAGTTTTGGGACCCATCATACAGGTGCTTTGTGTTCAACGAAGTAGATATGGTTCCAACTATAGAAGAATATTCAGCACTGCTTCGTTTGGATCCCTCTAATCCAGACAAAGTCTACTGGAAGAACAAGACAGGTTATCGGAAGAAAGTAGCAAAGATCATGGGAATCAGCTTGACAGAAGTTGACAAGATTGTGAAGACAAAGGGTAAAAGCACTGGTATTCCATGGAATATTCTCCGAAACTTCATTGTCAAACACCCGGATGATGATACAGGTTTGGAGGTGATGGCTTTGGCTATTTACGGACTTATGGTTTTCCCGAAGATATTGGGACATATTGAAACAACTGTGGTGAATTTCATGGACCAAGTTCGACATCAGATCAATACAGCTCCAGCTATATTAGCCGAGTCTATCAGGTCACTGAATCACTGCCGGAGAAATGGAAAAGGGCGTTTCATCGGATGTTTACAGTTGCTCTACATCTGGATGAAAAGTCATTTTGAGTGCCAAGAGTCAAAGTTCCGAAAGCCGTACTTCACCACTAGCATTCCTATCAAGGAATTCTGTGAAAGCACATGGCCTGAGTCAAGGTCAAAAGAAGAATGGATAGTGATGTTACGAGAACTTACAAGCCGACAAGTGATCTGGAAAGCACCATGGATGCCTCATGGACCTATGTTATTTAGCTGTGGTGATCAACCTTGGGTTCCTCTCTTGGGACTTTGGGGTGCCGTTAGCTACTCTCCCATCATGGTACGGAGACAGGCGGGGTATAAGCAGTTCATACCGATGACCCATGGACTTAACCAGGTGGACTTCTCCTATTCAGACAATGGGGTTATCAACAGGATAGAAGAACTTACAAAGGCTTGGAAATTAACGGTTAGAGTCGAAGGGGGTAGTATCTCATGGAACACTACTCCTGAATACTTTGTGTGGCAAGCCAGGAGAACCAAAGATATTGTGATTCCTTGCAAAAGAAGTTCAGACGGTTTGGCCAAGGTTATAGCTTCGGATCCTATGCTAAGGATAGAAAAGGCTAAAAGAAAGCTACAAGAAGAGAAAGATGGATTGGGAGAAGAAAATCGAAAGCTGCAATCAAGGGTAGAAGAGTTAGAAAAAGGATTGAACAAAGAAAAAAGCAAGGCCAAGAAGCTTCGATTGAAGGTTCGAAAGTTGGGGGATGGTTTAGTGGAAAGAGATGGTATTGTTCAGAAACTCACCGAGGATGGCAACATTTTGAAAGAATCCTTGACAGTTATGGAAAATAAATATTCGCTTTTGATTACTGAGGTCGGACGCCTAAAAGATGAGAATGGGGAGTTATTGTTTGATCAAGAAAGAAGAATAGCTGATTGCCAGGAATTAGTGACCGAATTAATGAACTTGAAGGAAGAATGTTCCAAACTCCGAGATACGGACTCTAAAAAGCAGAATCTTTTGGAAAATATGTTTGACCATTTCGATGTGGCATCCCGTAAGGCAGAAGACATGTATGATAGGATCATGGAGGTTAAGGCGAAAGTACATCCATTCCATGAAAACGGCCATCTCATATACGAACTTTTGGATGAAGCTCAGTCTCACTACCGTCAGATTGTCAAGTTCCTTTGGAGGCGTTAGGATTTTTCTTTTTTTTTAGATTTATGATTTTAGGATTCTTTCTAAGAACTTTTCATTTTTTATCTTTTAGGACCAGTTGAAGTTGTTATTTTATTTTTATGTTTTTAGGATCGCTTTGGTTTTTAGGATTTCTATGGATTTGGTAATTTTATTTATAAAATTCTTTTTATCTACATTTGTTATGTGGCTGGTGTTTTTTCATAGCATTTCATCCATATGTGCATAAACATCATCAATTTAGATTTAAAGTTTTAAGCATATCATCCTAATTTAAGAAACTTTGCTAAAGAGGTTCAAGGATAGCTCGACAGTCAGAATCTTCGACACAGTCTTCTCGTCACTCTTACAACACCAGATCAAGAGTTAAAGAAATGGCTGAAGAACAATCTTCAAGAATAGATAAGGTAGAACAAGCTCAGGATGAGATTAGAGAGCAGTTAAGTTCTTTGCTGGAAATGATGAGAAGTCTGAAAGGGAAGAATAAGGATGATGAATCTGGTTCTCAGGGGAAAGAGCAGAATGTGGGTGAATCCTTATGTCCGCCCGGTTTTCGACCTCAAGCACAACATGAACAATTGCAACAGATGCCCTACATGGAAGGATTCACTTATCCACACGGCCAACCTCAAATCCCGGGGTTCACTTTTCCTGTTCCTGGAACAAAGATAGACCCAGTCCAAGTTCCAGATTTGGACGATCCTAAAGAGTTAGAGAAGCTGAAAGTGGCAGAAGAGATCGAGTCTCGTAAAATGAAGATGATTGAAGAAAGACTTCAAGCCGTTGAGGGGCTAGACTGCTATGGTTCTATGGATGCTGAGGGGCTTTGTTTAGTGCCGGATGTAGTAATCCCGCCTAAGTTCAAGACTCCTGACTTTGAAAAGTTTGATGGGTCTAAGTGTCCCATATCTCATGTCACCATGTACTGCCGGAAAATGGCAGCCCACACCAGAAATGACAAGCTGCTGGTCCATGTCTTTCAGGATAGTCTTACGGGGTCCGCTGCTAGATGGTATGTTCAACTAGACAGGAATCGAGTTCGTACTTGGAAAGAATTGGCCAAGGCATTCATTAGCCAATATAAGCATATCGTTGATATGGCTCCTGATCGTTTGTCTCTACAAAACATGGAGAAGAAGTCTACCGAAAGTTTTAAGGACTATGCCCAGAGATGGAGAGATATTGCTGCCCAGATTCAGCCACCTCTGACTGAGAAAGAGACTACGGTACTGTTCGTTAGTACTCTTAAGGCTCCATACTACGACATGATGATTGGGAACGCCACAAAGAACTTTGCTGATATGGTGATTTCTGGCGAAATCATAGAAAATGCCATCAAAAGTGGCAAGATTGAAGGGGGAGAATCTGTTGTGAAGAGGAATAATGTGACAAAGAAGAAGGAAGCTGATGTCCAGACTGTTGCATATGGGGGGCAACAAACGGGAGGTTACGTCCCACACTTCTCGCAGTCCATGTACCAGCCATACTACCCGAATACCAATGCCATCAATCCGATTTCATATGCTTATCCACCTGCACCTCCGCAGATATTCCAACCTAATTTCCGTCCAAGACCATTGGCTCCTCTAGTTGGGCCATCCGTACAAGCTAATCAACTCACAAGTAATCCGAGAGGACCACGAGCCAACCAGGAAAGAATATCGTTTGATCCGATTCCCATGGCTTATGCAGATTTGCTTCCAGATCTTATCAAGAACCATCTGGTTGCACCTGTACACTTGGAACCTTTGAAACCTCCATACCCTAGGTGGTATGATCCTAATGCCCGATGTGACTACCATTCGGGAAACGTGGGACACTCCACCGAAAATTGTACAGCTCTGAAGTACAAAGTACAAGGTTTGATTAAGGCCGGGTTGATAAATTTTGAGGAGAAAGGTGGCCCGAACGTCAACGGTAATCCGCTACCAAACCATGCAAGGCCGACGGTAAATGCTTTGGGAGATGGCAAGGTTACCGTGGTCAAGCGTAAAGTGGATGAGGTTACGACATCAATGGATTACATCTTCGATGTCCTGGTTAAAGC
This sequence comes from Fremontodendron californicum, assembly GCA_030761205.1. Lineage (NCBI taxonomy): Eukaryota > Viridiplantae > Streptophyta > Magnoliopsida > Malvales > Malvaceae > Fremontodendron > Fremontodendron californicum. The sequence continues at coordinate 5,248,024 of JAULJL010000047.1, forward strand.
TAGCATGATTAGTCCTATACAGGCTAATTTAGGTAGCTATCTTGGTGAATATGATCCAAGCAAGATTTGCAAATATCACCAAGGTATAGTGGGCCATTCGATGCAAGGTTGTGTTGAATTCCGGCATGAGTTACAAAAACTAATGGATCTCTCTCAGGTTGAGTTTTACACAGAGTTTGGGGCAGATGAAATTGATATGGTAATTGGAGAATCTTCAGTGAAACCGATCACATTCTTTGATGAGAAAAAGATAGTCGAGTTCGAGAAGAGGAAGAAAAAATTGGCTCGTGTGAAAGGGTATGAGTGGGAGCCGAGGAAGATGGTATTTCCTTATCTTTATTCCACTTTTCACTTAGGGGGATGTATTTATCCCTACACACTTCCGCCAAATTTAGAAGAAGCGTTTTCCGAGCTTTCTATTCAAATGGTGGAGAAAGCAGGAATGAAATCTGATGTCAAGGAAGAGTTGTTGGTGTACCCGTGCTCACCTGAAATGGAGCTGGGTAATTGGAAAGTGACAAAGCTGTTGGTTATCCTTGAATCTCATAAAATATAATGCAGGGAGTCAAGTCCCTAGTTGCTCATGCCCAGGGGCATTAGGAATGTTCTTTTATGTATGGGCTAGTTTATTTCTCACTATTTTAATAAATTAGGAACAAGATGCATTTTCATTCCCTCTATTATTCATGGTTGTCATTTTTCCTTTCTTTCATTGTTGCCTTTCTTTCTTTCCATTCAATTCAATTTCAGAATTCCAAGTAATGAATACAAAGACAATCTTAATAATAATTTGGGATTCGATTTTGAAAACATAGTTCATGTTGATGAATTTGATAATGAAGAGGAATCAGATGACTATACTTTGTCTCCAGATTTATTGAGATTAATGGAATAAGAAAAGAAACCGATTGAACCACATCAAGAGGTTACTGAGATGATCAATTTGGGAGATGAGGAAAATAAGAAAGAAGTAAAGATCGGCGCGTCGTTGCCACCTGTTCAAAAGAAGAGATTAGAAGATTTGCTCAGAGAATTTGTGGATGTGTTCGCATGGTCATACAGAGACATGCCGGGTTTAGATACAGATATTATGGAGCATAGATTGCCTTTACGGCCAGAATACAAGCCAGTGCAACAAAAGTTAAGATGGATGAAACTAGAGATGCTGTTGAAGATTACAGATGAAAGTTGATATGCAGTTTTGGCATGATTAGAGGAAAATTGGTAGAATTGCTTCACAAGTATATTAATGGTTGTTGAATTCCTTTACAAGCATATAGATTCATTGTGTTGAATTTCTATAAGCTTGTCATTTTTCAATAAATGTTCTTTGATGAAAATATTCACATTTGAGATGATAATGGCCATCTTTCATATTCCTTTCACAAAATGAGAAATTATCCTTTGCTACCCCTTTTGAGCCTATTGTATTTTTTTTTCGAATAAACCCAACTAAGGATCACCCGCCACACCAGGGGGCAAGTGTGAAGAATTATCTTTCTATGGAGAGTCATACGTTTGGATCATATTTCTACACCATGAATGCTTTGTGTCAAAGGGCAAATATTGAAATGGATTGAGTTTCAAATTTTCAAACTCACTTTATGATAGGAAAGTCTGTGAAAAAAAAAAGAAAAAAAAAGGAAAAAAGAAAAAGGAAAAAGGAAAAAAAGAGAAGAAAAAAGAGAAGAAAAAATGATGAAAAAAAAAAGAAAAAAAAAAGTTCGCAAGATGAAATCCTCATGAAAAGAAATGATCCATGGCTCGATTATCTTAGAAATGGAAAGAAAGATATGAAGTGTTTTGAGATAAGAAGATCCTTGGTTCGAATACCCTTAAACACATGTTTGAGCCTATTTTATCCATTCTTTCATAACCCCAAAACCTTGGCCTACATTACGTACCTGGAAAAGTCCATTTTGATCAAATGTGAATGTTTGAATTGGAAATCATGTATTGAATTAGGACACGCTTGTGGTATTATCAAGAGACAATGAAGCTTAGATGCATGAAGACAACTCCAAAAAAAAAAAAGGGAAAAGACTTGTTACAGTTTGATATGCTTAATTGCTTCCGAGAAGATTGAGACGAACACAGGATGAGGGAAGGTTCTTCTTGATACTTTGAGAAATAATTAGTTTTGAAGAAATTGCTCTCAAGTCACATGGCCATTGGAGATAATACACAACTATTTGTGGAGTTCTTATGAAGTGAAAAGCTTTTTTGAAAGGAAGTATTATTTTGAGAAAGACAAATGAGGATGATTTGCCAAATACTGTGGAGAAATGTTTCTTTGAAAAAAAAAATGAAAAAAGAATAAGAAAAAAAAGAAAAGAAAAAAAAAGAAAAGAAAAAAGAAAAAGGAGGACTCAAATTGAAAACCCGAAAAGGGCGGTTTGGGTCAATGGGGGTTGTCTAAGTTGAAAACCCGAAAGGGCGGCTTAGATATGAGGAAGATCAGCGTCGTCCAGAAAATTTCATGAAGATGGGGACAATGTCTAGTTTGATGAACTCTGAAAGATTGAAGACATCGATCGGGATTGGTTTTTAGATGAGAATTTTGAATGAACTATTAAGATTGTCTAAATATTCATTGTTTGGATACTGTTTTGTTATCCTAACACCTTTTTGATAAACCTTTTTGAGATATTCCTCTATTCCTTGAGATGAACTCTTTTCTTTATTTTGATAATAAAGATATTTCTTTCCAACTTATCCAGCCTATCTTTTTGCCTTCCATTTTTTATTCCATTTGTTATTCTCAACTTTATACCTTTGCATTGAATAGAGGGAATGCATCATGCGTTGCGTTTGCTATGAAATTCGAATAATGATTGATAAATTAGAATATGATCTTAAGAGATCCCTGCATTTATTTTTATGAGAAATCTATGGATAATTGAACAGAAAAGTTAGGAGATGAGATGAGATCTGATTTTTAAAAGTGAGAATCCGTGAATATGAGAATTTTCCGGGATGGAATGTGAAGCCCAGTTAAGCTGGCATAAGATGAGATATAGAATGTTTGGCGTTTTGAAATTTTTGAAGAAAGAAATTTATATTCAGCAGATTTTGAAAAATGAAAGAGATAATAAGATTCGTTCTACCAGCTTGAAGCCAAGTGCGAACAGAGATAAATGATGAGCTTGAGAACCTTTTATTTTCAGGGAGTTGATATTAGAGCATTCATGACATCCATTTGCACGATATGCATCGGCATTCATGGCATTCATGTACTGCATTGCATTTAATTGCACACAAGAAAGCTTATTTCAGGTATTCAGTATGATTCGGACATGAGCTCGGAATGCTAATTTGCGTTAGCGTTTTCTTTCAGGACTCAAGGTAAGATTTTTGAAGTCTGCATTTACGTTTGAGAATTTTGCAAATTTCTTTATTTTCTTTTAAAGTTGAAGCCTCGGTGGAGGAGTATTTTCTTTTAAAGTTGAAGCCTCGGTGGAGGAGTTTTTATTTAAAGTCGAAGCCTCGGTGGAGGAGTATTTTCTTTTAAAGTTGAAGCCTCGGTGGAGGAGTATTTTCTTTTAAAGTTGAAGCCTCGATGGAGGAGTTTTTATTTAAAGTTGAAGCCTCGGTGGAGGAGTATTTTCCTTTAAAGTTGAAGCCTCGGTGGAGGAGTTTTTATTTAAAGTCGAAGCCTCGGTGGAGGAGTATTTTCTTTTAAAGTTGAAGCCTCGGTGGAGGAGTATTTTCTTTTAAAGTTGAAGCCTCGGTGGAGGAGTTTTTATTTAAAGTTGAAGCCTCGGTGGAGGAGTATTTTCTTTCAAAGTTGAAGCCTCGGTGGAGGAGTATTTTCTTTCAAAGTTGAAGCCTCGGTGGAGGAGTTTTTTATTTAAAGTCGAAGCCTCGGTGGAGGAGTATTTTCTTTTAAAGTTGAAGCCTCGGTGGAGGAGTATTTTCTTTTAAAGTTGAAGCCTCGGTGGAGGAGTTTTTATTTAAAGTTGAAGCCTCGGTGGAGGAGTATTTTCTTTCAAAGTTGAAGCCTCGGTGGAGGAGTATTTTATTTAAAGTTGAAGCCTCGGTGGAGGAGTTTTCATTTAAAGTTGATGCCTCGGTGGAGGAGTATTTTCGTTTAAAGTTGATGCCTCGGTGGAGGAGTATTTTCGTTTAAAGTTGATGCCTCGGTGGAGGAGTATGTTTTTACGGTGAGTTTATTTAAAGTTTATGCCTCGTTTAGAGGAGCTTTTCTACGATAGAATTTTCTTTAAGTACATAGGACTTAGTACGGTGTCTACGTCTTTGCACATCCCCTGTTTCTCAGGGAATGCACAAAGAGGGGCAACTGTAGACACCGGATTTTATCCGGGTATAATTTTTATTATTAAAGCAAAAAAACAAAAAGAAAAAATCAGAAAAACAAAAAAAACAAAAAATCAAAAAAAAATCAAAAAAAAAAATCAAAAAAATCAAAAAAATAAAAAATTTGGATAATTTCGAAAATTAAAAGAAAAATCAGAAGAAATTCGAAATTAATAAAAAAATGAAAAAAAAAAACAAATTTGGGTTGAAATAAACCTCTTTTTGGATTGAAGTGGGACTCTAAAAATGTGATTGAAACAAAACACCTCTCTTGATCAGATTGAAGACTTCTAGCTAGATTAAAACTTAATTTCTTCTCTATAAAAAAGAACCCAAGCATCAAACACAGGACATCAAGAAAATATCAGAAATCAAGGAGAGTTAGAAGCAATTATAGGTTTTTTTTTGAAATAAAAAAATATTTTTTTTTTAGAGAAAAAATTCGAAAATTCAAAAGTGGGAGTTAGAGTTTGTTTCGAAAAAAGTTCTTGAGAAAGAAAAGTTGTGTTTTAATTAGAAGAAACACATACTAAAAGTTGGTGGCCATTCGACGACCGACGGAGTAGATCGGAGGAGGTGAAGTTTCGAACTTCAATTTCAGATCTAGGAAATTCTAGAGAGATTCGAAAAAAACTAATTTGATATTTGAAAAGAGGAGATCGAAAGGAATTTTTGGTGATTTTTCGAGAATTTTTTGACCACCGGCACCGGCGGCGGCACCGGCGACGACAGCGGCAGCAGCATCTCACCGGAATCTGGAAAAATCTGGGTTTGGTGTTCTTGGTGTTCTTGAAGAATTTCAGAGAAAAAAAGAGATTTTTTTTTAAGAGGTAAACAAATGAACCAAAAAAAAAAATTTTGTTTTTTAGAGACAGCAGGGGCCCGGGCCAGCAGGCCCGCGCGCGGCCCGCTCGGCCCGCGCCTGGGCTGGCCTCTTCCCCTGCTGTCTTCATTCAATTCTTTGTATAGTATTTAATTTGTTTCTTTTTACTTTGCTTATTTACGTTTTTGCTGTTTCCATTTTTTTTTGGGTCTTATTTGCTTTTGTCTTATTATGTTTTTGTTTTTGTTTTATTATTTATTATTTATTTACTAATTGTTTTCTTAAGTTTTTTTTGGCAGGTTTTGACTTTGTATTATTTGTATATTATTATTATTATTATTATTATTATTTGTATATTAGTATTATTATTATTTATTATTTTACTAACCATATATTTTTTAAGAAAAAAAACTATTATTATTATATTATATTATATTAGTATATTATATTTCATATTTTATTTTACTAAGAATTGTATATTTTTAATATTGTTAATTTATTTCTTAGATTAGATTGATTAATTTAATTGAAGAACAATTATTTTTTTAAATTAATAAATTGAGATTTTTCCAATGATGAAATTCAAAGAAATTACGAATGGTTAATTTCTGAGAAATTTCTAGGTGAGAAATTTCTCTTAAAAATTCTCCAGAATGAATGGAAGGATATTTTAAGAGATTAATTTCAATACCAAAAAAAATCAAAAATTTATTTTTTTAAGAATAATTAATTTTCAACATCTTTTTCTCAAATTGGTTTTCCATAATAAATGCTTAATTAAAATTGAAGAATAAATTAAAATTTTTTCCGATGATGAAATTCAAGAAAGTTGCGAATGGTTGACTTTTAAGAAATTTCTAGGTGAGAAAAATTCTTTTAAAAATTCTCCAGAAAGAATGGAAGAATATTTTAAAAGATGATTTTCGATATTAAAAATCATAATTTATTTTTCAAACAAACATTAATAAAATGTGGATTAATTTTGGAAGATTAATTTAAGAGAAATAATTTGATTAAATAATTCTAACTTTTCCGACGACGGAGCCTCTTCAATAGAACGAATGGTTTCTTTTGAATACTCTTGAGGTGAGGAAACATTTTTTAGTAATTTCTCCAGAATGAATGGAAGGAAGACCTAAAAAATAATCTCCGATATTTCTAACTTTAATAATTAAAATAAAAATAGGATAGACAAGACCAATTAATTAAGACTTTTTAAGTATCACAAGACTAATTAGGTACTATCTCTTAGATAGGCGTCGTGAGGGTGCTAATCCTTCCTCACACGTAACCGTACTCCCGAACCTAGTTCTGATAAAGTAGACCAGAACCTATTCTTTTTAAGGTGCCTTAGTCAAGCTTAGGATTACTTTAAATAGGATAGATTCATAAAGGTGACTAATCACACCTAGATTAGATGATTAGTGGCGACTCCATTGATTTGTGTCTAGCATGCTGAATTCGTATTTGGCACGTTATGACACACCTAGCAGTCCCAAATTTCCGAAAAATAGTAGAAACTGATGCTTCAGAAATAGGATATAGTGGGATCCTTAAACAGATAAAAAATGAAAAAGAACAAGTAATCTAGTTTACCTCCAAACATTGGACACCTACTCAGCAAAATTATAGTACAATCAAAAAAGATATTTTATCCATTGTTTTATGCTTTACAAATTTCAAAGTGATTTGCTCAATCAAAATTTTTTTCTCAGAATTGATTGCAAATCAGCAAAAGAAGTTTTACAAAAAGATGTTCAAAACATTGCATCAAAACAAATTTTTGCCAGATGGCAGGCAATTTTAAGTATATTTGATTTCGAAATCAAACATATCAAAGGTGACTCTAATTCTTTGCTTGATTTTCTCACCAAAGAATTCCTCCAAAATGCCACCAAAATTGAGAGATAAAGGGAAAGCAGCGGACACTTTCTCCAAAAAACCAATCAAGTCATGGTACAAAATATGTACCCAAGAAGAAAAGGAAGAATCTACATGTTCTTCCAACCCTGAAATTGTTCAAGGTGGACAAGATCCGAATGAGCTTAGCTCCCAGATTAAAAAATGGATTGAATCACTCTCCCAATCCCCAGAACTTGCATTAGCATTTGCACAAACAAAAGAGGAATCACCTCTCAAACAGATTGCTGCTCAAGCAGCAAAGGTTTCAAAAAATACAGAGATTGTTTTGCACAAACCTAAGTCTCTACAAACTATTTTACACCAAAATCAAGTAGCATCCTCTTCAGCCACTCAAAAAATTTCATCACATTATTTCCCCAAAAAAGCAGTCCAAAATGTTTTATTGGTGGAAGAAGGATTTTTTGAAAAATCCCCAAATTTAGTAATTAAAAATGTTTTCAAAGGATGGCATTTTAAACCATGGGACATCCAAAAAACCCAGCAATACTATGAAAACATTTTAGTCCAAACAGGTTCTGCAATCTTCAAAGACTATTTAGACCCCAAAGATCCAAACTTCATAACCCACTCTATGCCCAAATTCTTAGGGTCCTACGGCCAATTGATTGGAATGAAAACCCAAACACAACAAAAAAAATTTCGAGCCAAATTTACCACCAAAACTGACCATTACCCTTTTTTACATACTGGGATTACCAACAAGCTTGGTTCAATACTTTTCTGTTCAATAACAAGCACATTCGGAATTCATGGCTCATTTTTTTTAAATTTGGTGCCCAATACAAATTTTCGTACTGGTTTCAATAATGGTGGAATTGGTATGGACCTTTCAGAGAAATACTACCAAATAAATTTGATCTTTTTTATGATCAATTCATTTCAAAATTCCAACTAGAAGAAGATCAAAAACAATTACATCCCTCCGTCCCCTTCTTCTCAAAATTATGTATCTCATGGATTACGTCCTGGGAATATGCATACCAAATAGATAACCAGATAGGAGTACCATTAATTATTGCAAGTTCGAAACCAAGTGGTGGGACAAATTTAATGAAGAAAAATATAACTCACAATTTCTCAATGAATGGTTCAACAAAAATCCACAATTTTGCAAATCTACAGCACCAGATCAAGATACAGCCAGATTTTTTCAGGCTAAAACAAATGCTAGTTCACTCCTAGCACAAGCCAATACCAGAAAGGAATACAAGAAACTGATAGCAAAAATGCTCAGCTCGATGGACTCTGACTCAGAATAAGACGAATCCCCAATATCCTCTAACAAGACCATAAACCTGGCAGGTGATGAAATTATTACAGGCAAATCAAAGAAAAAATGATGATACAAATTGTCAGGCAAAACAAGACAAAATGTTAAAAAAAAAAAGAAAAAAAAAAGTCTGGAAAGAAAACAGGAATATTTTCAAGAATATTTTCAAAATTCACAACTGACAAATGTACAAATAATGTCTCAACTGTAATTCAAATTGTAATAGGACAAAAGACAGGGAATAGATTCCCTTAAAAGTTTCAGTTTGAAAATTCAAAAGTTGTAATGATGCTAAAGCATCCAAATAGGATTAGAGTCAAGGAATATATTCCCTGCACAATAGTGCTAAGGCAAATCATGGAGCCAGCCTCTATATAAGACTTCCAAAATCAATGTAAGAGGCAAGTTTTTCATCTGAAGGAAGGACTTCTCTTCTCTGTAAAATACTCGTTTGGACGAGTGCTTCCAAACACATCATAAGCTAAACCTGTGATGACGAATAACCAACCCGCGATGAATAGGGAAGGTATAGTAATACTATGAATGACCCAGTATCGAATACTGGTAATAATATCAGCAAAAGAACATTTTCCTGTGCTTCCAGACATGCTGAGCTCCACATATTCTTGTAGGGGATCGATTCCGTAAAAGATGAGATCAGTAAACTGAAATTCATTGAAATTCAATCTTTGAGATCGTAAATATTGTACCAAAGGTATTTTTAGAGTATACCGAATCAGTATAGCTATCCTTCTTTTGACACATTAACGCAATTTTAAACAGTATATCGACATGAAGTGCTAGATAATGTTTCTCTTCTTCTTGCTTGTCGATGTATAACCACGTATCATTCAATAGAAAATTCCTCAAATTCTTGGAATATAATATAGGGGGTTCTATTATTGGCTTGGGGCTAGAAAAGGAAGATCAGGTAACCCGTGAATCCAACGAGTTGGCTTATAATAATTCATGAAGGAAATTTGAAAAAACTCTTTAAAACCATCCCAGCAATAAAATCATCTTTTCAACAATTATCTTTTCTTCTTTTATTTTCATTTTTTCCATTTTATCTCTGCTGATCACTGGGCCTCGTTTGAGATTTTGTTTTTAGTTGGTCACTAATTTTTTTGAAGTGAATTTCTTCATTGAGAAAAGAGATTTGTTTTAGTTTATAATTAATTAAATTATTGATTTGTCCTATATGAATAGACAAAGATTTTAAGAGATTAAGATTTTTAACTTTTGGTTTTTCTATAAAAGGAAATGTTATTTTGGTGTTTAATATTTTAGTGCTGATTTCTTGATTTGTCACTTTGTAAGATTTGAGTAAAGATATAAAAAGTGTACCTAGTATGACATTTTGCATTATATCTTTCACCATTAAGAAGCATGTTTAATATTTGATTCCTTTATTACATAGATATATTACCATTACATAAATATTTATACTTATATCTATGTAATTGTAATATATTACAATTACATAGATACATTACAATTACATAAACATATTACAATTACAATTATATAAATATATTATAATTACATAGATATATTACAATTACACAGATATCTTAGAATACATAGATACATTACAATTATGCATTAGATATATTGCAATTACATAGATATATTACAATTACATAGATATATTAGAATTACATAGAGATATATTACAATTAGATATATTACAATTACACATATATATTACAATACGTAGATACATTACAATTACACATTAGATATATTACAATTACATAGATACAATACAATTAAGTAGATATATTACAATTACATAGATATATTAAAATTACAATTAAATAGATATATTACAATTATATGTTTATATTATAATTACATAGATATTACAATTACATAGATATTACAATTATGTATATATATATGTAATTGTATTAAATATGTAATTGTAATATATTTATGTATACATTACAACATAGATATATTACATAGATATGTAATTCTAATGTAATTATAAAATATCTATGTAAATATATTAAATTCTATTAATTACAATTACATAGATATATCTATGTAAGTCTAATGTTTTATGTAACTGTAATATATTTACGTAATTATAATATATGTAATGTAATATATCTATGTAACTATAATATATCTATGTAATTGTAATGTTTCAGTAAATATATATATATTACAATTACCTAGATATATTACATAAATGTTTTCAGTAATTGTAATATATCTAATACTTACCATAGCTATATTTGTGTAATTGCAATTGTAATTACACATATTTATGTAATATACCAATGTAATTTGAACATATCTATGTAATTGTAATACATCTATGTAATATATCTACGTTATTGTAATATATCTATGTAATTTTAATCTATTTGTGTAATTGTAATATATTTATGTAATTGTAATATATCTATGTAATTGAAATATATCTATGTAATTCTAATGTATCTATGTAATTGTAATATATCAATTTAATTCTAATGTTTTAACTAATTGTAATATATCTATGTAATTGTAATGTATCTATATAATTGAAATATATCTATGTAATTCTAATGTTTTAAGTAATTGTAATATATCTATATAATTGTAATATATCTATATAATTGTAATATATTTAAGTAATTGTAATATATCTATGTAATTGTAATGTAATACAATAATTCTAATATATCTACGTAATTCTAATGTTTTAAGTAATTGTAATATATTTATGTAATTGTATTACATCTATGTAATTGTAATTGTAATCTATGTAATTGTAATATATTTGTGTAATTACATAGATATATTACAATTACATAGATATATAAATACATTTATGTAATATAATACATCGATAGTATTTCTAATATCTATGTAATATTAGATATAATTCTATGTAATATATTAAAACATTATCATAGATACATTACAATTACATTGATATATTACAACTACATTGAATTACAATTACATACATATATTACTGTTACACAAATATATTACAATTCTAATATGTAATTCTAATATTTTAAGTAATATGTTTATGTAATTGTAATATATCTATTTAATTGTAAATCTATGTAGTTGTAATATATCTATGTAATATATTAATGTAATATTACATAAATATTACATGTATAGTTATATATCTATGTAATATGTATATGATTGTAATATATCTATTTAATTGTAAATCTATGTAGTTGTAATATATCTATGTAATATTACATAAATATTACATGTATTGTTTGATATCTATGTAATTGTAATATATCTATGTAATATGTATGTGATTGTAATATATATGTAATTGTAATTGTAATATATTACAGTTACATAGATACATTAGAATTACATAGATATATTAGAATTACATAGATACATTACAATTATATAGATATATTACAATTATATATATATATATTACAGTTACATAGATATATTACAATCACATAGATATATAACAATTACATATATTACAATTACATAGATACAATAGAATTACAATGTATTACGTAGATACATTAGAATTAAATTAGATATATTATAATTACATAGATATATTACAATTATATAGATATATTTCAATTACATAGATGTATTACAATTACACAAATATATTATAATTACATAGATATATTACAATTATATATATATGTAATACATAAATATATTACATGATTACAATTAGAGATATAATTCTAATGTATTCTAATATATATATATATCTATGTAATTATAATATATCTATGTAATTGTAATATATTTGTATAATTGTAATATATCTATATAATTGTAATGTATCTATGTAATTCTAATATATCTATGTAATTGTAACAGATATATAGAATCTAAACATTAGAATTACATAGATATATTACAATTACATAGATACATTAGAATTACATAAATATATTATCTATGTAACTGTATCTATCTAATGTATGTATATATATATATGTATATTAGAATATATTACAATTACATAGATAAATTATATTTGTGTAATTGTAATTTATCTATATAATTGTAATATATTTATGTAATGTAATTTATCTATGTAATTGTAAGATATATATGTATTTGTTATATTAATGTATATTATAATTATTGCAATATTTATAACTACATAAATATATTACAATTACATATATTACATAAATATAATTAATTCTAATATATTACAATTGCATAGATATATATTATAATTACAATTACAATTAAAACTGTAATTTTAATGTATATGTAATATGTAATTCTAATATATTACAGTTACATATTACTATATATGTAATATATCTATGTAATTGTAATATATCTATGTTATTGTAATGTATCATTGTAATTGTAATATATCTATATAATTGTAATTATAACATATCTATGTAATTATAATATAAATATGTAATTGTAATATATTTATATAATTTTAATACATTTATGTAATTGTAATTTATCTATGTAATTGTAATTCACAAGTTATAACTCATTTTTAAAATAAAAAAAAAACAATCAGCTCGGACATGAATATATAAATTACATTTAATTAAAAAATATCAATTATCAATGAATCTTGAAAAAAAACATAGTTATAAAAATACTAAAACTAAATCGTAATAATTATAAAAAAAAAATACTAATTAATAGTTTATAATTTATTTTTTTCTTAATTTAGAAAAACAACATTTAATAATGAAAATAATGATTCTATAAATATAAATAAAATTTCGCTAGATACAACCTAAATTATTTTTTCTTGATAAATTCAAATCTTTTGTAAATCATTGTCCAAAGAGCAGTTGGAAGATAAATTTGGAGAATAGGGAAAAAATAAAAGAAGTCAAGATTGGGACTGCTATTTCACCATCGATAAAGCAAGATTTGGTAAGTCTACTCCGGGAATACGCGGATGTGTTTGCATGGTCGTACCAAGACATGCTTGGGTTAGACTCTGACATTGTGGTTCACAAACTCCCTCTGAAACCAGATTGTAAGCCAATTCAGCAGAAACTGAGAAGAATGAGGCCCGAAATGCTATTAAAAGTGAAAGAAGAAGTGAAAAAGCAATTCGATGCCGGATTCTTGGAAGTGGCACAATACTTGGAGTGGGTAGCAAACATTGTCCCAGTTTCGAAGAAAGACGGCAAAGTACGGATGTATGTCGATTACCGGGACCTGAACAGGGCGGGCCATAAGGATAATTTCCCATTGCCTCACATTGATACCCTAGTCGATAATACCGCCAAGAATTTCGTGTTTTCCTTCATGGACGGGTTCTCAGGGTACAATCAAATTAAGATGGCACCGGAGGATATTGGGAAAACCACATTCGTGACGATGTGGGAAACCTTTTGCTATAAGATGATACCATTCAGGTTGAAAAACGTCGAGGCAACATATCAAAGAGCCATGGTAACTTTGTTCCATGACATGATGCACAAAGGGATCGAAGTGTATGTCGATGATATGATCGCAAAGTCGCAAGGAGAGGACGAACACATTGCAAATCTTAAGAATCTCTTTGAAAGGTTGAGAAAATTTCAACTTAAACTCAACCCGGCAAAGTGTACTTTCGGAGTCATTTCGGGAAAGCTATTGGGCTTTGTTGTTAGCCAGAAAGGAATTAAGATTGATCCAGATAAAGTGAAAGCTATTCAGAGCTTGCCTCCCCCTCGTACTTAGAAAGAAGTAAGGAGCTTCTGGTAGGTTGAATTATATCGCTCGGTTCATCTCTCAACTGACCGTTAAGTGCAATCCGATCTTCAAGTTTCTCCGAAAGCGTGATCTAGGGGAATGGGATGAAGGATGCCAGACAGCCTTTGATAAGGTCAAGCATAATCTGTCAAACACACCGATACTAATGCCTTCGGTCCCAGGGAAACCGTTGATATTGTATTTGATAGTATTCGAGAAGTCCATGGGATGTGTGTTGGGGCAACATGATGAAACCGGAAAGAAAGAACAAGCCACCTACTATCTCAGCAAGAAGTTCACTGAGTACGAGTTGAAGTATTCATTGGTAGAAAGGCTTTGTTGTGCCCTAGCTTGGATTGCCCGAAGGCTCAGGCAATACATGTTGTATCACACGACATGGCTGATTGCCAAATTAGATCCCCTCAAATACGTATTCGAGACGCCTTCATTGTCAGGAAGAACAGTGAGATGGCGAATGTTGCTTTCCGAATATTATATTATGTATGTGAGCCAAAAGGCTATAAAGGGTAACGCGGTATCCGAATTCCTAGCAAGTTGAGCAGTAGAGGATTATGAGCCTCTAGACTTTGATTTTCCTGACGAAGACTTAATGTATGTCTCGCAAGAAGAAGGGACTTTCGTTGAGAAGAAAACCTGAAAAATGTACTTTGATGGTGCTTCTAATGCCATGGGGCACGGGATCGGTGCAGTGCTCATATCTCCTAAGGAAGATTATTATCTTTTCACTGCCAGATTGTATTTTGACTGTACAAACAATACCGCTGAGTATGAAGCATGTACTATGGGTCTTCATGCCGCCATAGAAAGGAAGATCAAAACACTAGAGGTCTTTGGAGATTCAGCCCTAGTAATATACCAACTGAGTGGAGAATGGGAAACCCGGGATGCAAAGCTAATCCGATATCAAGAGCTTATAATGAGCTTGATTGAGGAGTTTGAAGAATTGGTCTTCAATTACTTTCCCTGAGAAGATAATCGAATGGAAGATGTTCTAGCCACTTTATCATCAATGTTTAAAGTGAATGAAGGGGCCGAAGTTATGCCAATCAAGATGAGAATATATGAGTCTCCTGCCCACTGCTTGAGTATTGAAAAAGAAGCAGATGGTCACCCTTGGTATTATGAAATCTTGCAATACATCAAGAGTCAAAAGTACCTTGAACCAGCAATGAAAAATGATAAGAGAACCCTAAGAAGAATGGCAATGGGTTTTGTTTTGGATGGTGAAATCCTTTATAAGAAAGGGAAAGATCAGGTCTTGTTAAGGTGTGTTGTTTCTGCTGAAGCTCAGAGAATCCTCGAAGAGGTCTACGAAGAGATATGCGGCACTCACGCCAATGGCCATATGTTGGCTAAACAGATTATGAGGGCAGGATACTATTGGCTAACCATGGAAAGGGATTGCATCAATTATTCCCGGAAGTGCCATAAATGCCAAATATATGTCAACAAGATTCATGTGCTGCCATCGCCGCTGCATGTCATGATGGCTCCATGGCTATTTTCAATGTGGAGAATGGATATGATCGGGCCCATTACCCTGAAAGCTTCGAACGGACACCGTTTTATCCTAGTGGCCATAGACTACTTCACAAAGTGGGTAAAAGCAGCCTCTTATGCCAATGTGACAAAGTCAGTGGTGTACAGATTCGTCAAAAAAGAGACTATATGCCGATATGGACTCCCGATGAGAATAATCATAGACAATGCTCTCAATTTGAATAATAAGATGATGAGGAAAATATGTACCCAGTTCAAGATCAACCATCATAATTCGGAACCCTACCGTCCGAAAATGAATGGGGCAGTAGAAGCAGCCAATAAGAACATCAAGAAGATTGTGGAAAAGATGATTGATGTGTACAAAGATTAGCATGAAATCTTTTCTTTTGCTCTCCATGCATACCGTACTTCGGTTCGCACATCTATGGGGGCCACACCATTTTCTCTGGTATACTGGATGGAAGCAGTGCTACCAATAGAGGTTGAAATCCCTTCACTTCGTGTTTTAATGGAAGTGGGCCTAGAAGAGGCAGAATGGGTTAGAGCTCGCTATGAACAATTGAATCTCATCGAGGAGAAAAGGCTAAAAGAAATTTGTCATAGGCAGATGTATCAGAAAAGGATGATTCGAGCTCACAACAAAAAGGTTCGCCCCAGGCAGTTTCAAGAGGGAGAGTTGGTACTGAGGAAGGTTCTTCCCATTATGAACGATCCTCGTGGAAAATGGGCTCTGAATTGGGAAAGACTCTATGTGGTGAAAAGAGCTTTTTTTGGAGGAGCATTGATGTTAACGCGGATGGACGGTGATGACTTGAGAAACCCCGTGAACGTCGATGAATTTAAGAAATACTATGCTTGAAAAAACAAAAACAAAAAGTGTGATACTATGCATATGCGAATTTGAATGATTCCAAATGAAAAAGTGAAAACTCCATGTATCTATTTCCCCTAAAAATTGCTTTTCAATGAGAATATCCTTTCTAGATATGAGAAATAGCCATCTTTCTTATTCCTGTCACTAAGAAGAAATTATCCCTAGTCACCCCTTTGAGCCTTAGGAACCCTTTCTTTCTTTGAACCCTGATCAAGGATCACCCTCCACACTGGGGGGCTAATGCGATGCAAAAATCTCCTTCAAAAAAAAATCATGGCAAAAAGAGCCATAAAAAAAAACACACGAAAAACGTGTGAAATCAAAAATGGCAAATGAAAGCCAAGAATGAAAAGAAACAAGAATCAAAATTCAAAGGAGAAGAATCCAAAAAGGATGAATATTTCGAAAATGAAACCTCCTCATGAAATGATCCTTGATCCAATCACCCTTAAACACATTTTGGGCCTATTTATCCTTTCTTTCTAAACCCAAACCTTGGCCTGTATGACATGCTTTTTAAGTCCATTTTGATCAAGCTCGGGTATTTAGTTTGAAGAGCTTTTCTCAAATTTCATCCCATCTTTTGGATTTTGCATTTTTACCATAGAAGCATTTAGAATTCTCAGATGCATGGTGGAACACAAAAAAAAATATGAAAAAAATAATAATATAAAATGAGAGGTTTAAACCTAAAACCCAAAAAGTGCAACTTAAAACCAAACAGGGGACACTTGGGTTGAAACCCCGCAAAGGGCAGCCCAAGTACTGAATCAATGCTCTGTGTAAAGGGGGAGAAAGTATCAGGAATTCAGAGAAAAGGGTAAATCTCAGTCTGAAGCAACAGCGAATGCCGAGAAGTCACCCAAGCAAATGATTTGCTCAAAAGACATTTTAGAGGAATTAAAGCAAGAAAGATCCAGAATATTCCGCATCTGGGGCATCTATGCCTTTTTCTTTTCATTTTCCTTTTAAACCTTGATATTCATCTTTGTTATCTAAACCTTTTTGAAATCAACTCTTGTTGGCCCTGTCATGGCATTTGGCTGTTTCATACCATCTTTCATACATGTTGTGATGCATTTTGAATGTTATCAAATTAAATGATGATTATTAAACATAAAAATCTTTAAGTGAAAGGATTTCCTTGTATTACTATGGAGTAGATTTAAATTTTAGAGGAGGTTTAGAAACCACTAAAATTTGGAGAAAACTCGCAATAATCCATAATGCTGAAAAACTCATCAAGTGGGACAAATTTTGGATGCACTAAACACATTGACCCAAGATACTGAAGAGCTCGTCAACTCAAGAAAATTAGAGATAGGATTGGAGATACTGTTGCAAAGTCAAAACTGGTGGATCATGGTGAAACCACAGAGAAAAGCTCATCAAGTAGAGCAAACAGTGGAGTTGAGAAGATTCGTGAACCTCAGTGAAATCATGGATTAAAACTCATAACAATCATATAATTGCATTCATCCCTAGGAAACATACATCTTACAAGCATTTTGCAAAACTTATCATCAACATCATTGCATTCGACTAACATTGCAGGAACTGTAGAAAGCTTTCCTTTTCTTTTCTTTTTCAACACAGCTGACACAAAAGGCAGCAAGCAGATATCCAAGATTTTTCTGGACAAGACATCCAGAATATAATTATATACAGTGCCCTGTGAAAAGAGATTTTTCGAAAACTCTGTCGGGTTGCCGGGGAGCTCGATTATCCTGACACATGTCATTTATATAATCTTTTCGGACAAGACATCCAAACCTCTTGGACAAGACATCCAAGATTTTTCTGGACAAGACATCCAGAATATAATTATATACAGTGCCGTGTGAAAAGAGATTTTTCGAAAACTCTGCCGGGTTGCGGGGAGCTCGATTATCCTGACACATGTCATTTATATAATCTTTATAGACAAGACAACCAGATCATTCGAACAAGACATCCAAACCTTTTGGACAAGACACCCAAGATTTTTCTGGACAAGACATCCAGAATATAATTATATACAGTGTCGTGTGGAAAAAGATTTTTCGAAAACTCTGTCGGGTTATCGGGGAGCTCGATTATCCTAACACATGTCATTTATATAATCTTTCTGGACAAGACAATCAGATCATTCAGACAAGACATCCAAACCTTTTGGACAAGACACCCAAAATTTTCTCTGGACAAGACATCCAGAATATAATTATATACAGTGCCGTGTGAAAAGAGATTTTTTGAAAACTCTGCCGGGTTACCGGGGAGCTCGATTATCCTGACACATGTCATTTATATAATCTTTCTGTACAAGACAACCAAATTATTTGGACAAGAGATCCAAACCTTTTGGACAAGACATCCAAAATCTTCTTGGACAAGACAACCAGATTTCGGACAACACATCCAAATTTTCCTAGACAAGACAACCAGACTTTTCATGGACAGGACATCCAAGACTTTGCCAATAGAACTCGTTTCCTTAAAATGTGTCGAGCCTTGATTAGTCAAGGAATTTAAGTTGAGGACAAATTTTATGTTTCAAACAAAGCTGCACCAAGATGTGGTAAGGCCTCGGGACTTCTATCGAGGTATTATCTTCTCTTGCAAATCGAACTCGTTTCCTTAAGATGGGTCGAGCCTTGATTAGTCGAGGAACTCAATTTAAGGACAAATCTTTTGTTTTGACCAAGCTTCACCAAGATGAGGTAAGGCCTCGGGACTTCCGTCGAGGTATTTCCTTCTCTTGCAATCGAACTCGTTTCTTTAAGACGGGTTGAGCCTTGATTAGTCAAGGAACTCAATTTAAGGACAGATTTCTTTTATTTTATTTTATGGCTTTCAAAATAAATGAAAAAAATGAAAATTCTCCTTTCCTATCCTTCACATGTGATTTCACTGACTGGACAAAATTATTGTATAGTTTATCTTTGTCTGATTTCTGATTTTCAGCAATAGTCAAAGATGGGCAACTATAGACACCTAATTTTGTCTGATCCCCCTAAACTGAGCAGAGTCTCCTTTTTGACTTTCCGAAATGCAAAGAGACTTCCAGCATTCCATAGATGGGTCTCCAAGACTTTGTTTCGGAGGTTAGCACCAAAAGTCAACTCAAAAAAGTCAACTCCAAAAAAGTCAACCCCAAGTCAACCACTAAAAAAGTCAAAATCAAGGTTCAAAGTTGAATTGAACAATGGAGAAAGAATTTTGACAATCCAAGATCTACAACGAAAGATATGTAGTTCGAAAGATGGGTTGCGGAAATTCAGCGTAGAGAAAGACCTAATCCGACAAATTTGGAGAAAACCGCAAAGATGGCCCATTTCGGTGAAATTGAAGCACCCAGTTGATATAGGATGGATAAATAAAAGTAGCCCAAGATCCAGTTTGAAGTGGATCCCAAGGAAGAGCCAGTTAAAGCAAAAACGGAAGAACGAGAAGATTCTCGAGTTTGAAAAGGGAAAAACTAAATCGGAAGGAAATTTGATCATAAAAATTGGGCGTTTTTAGACCAACTCAAATTCAATATATGAAAAAGGCAGTAGAAAAAGAAAATCTGAAAATCATACCCGTTTTGAGTAAAAACGAGGTTTTGGACGTTAAAGGGCAATACCGAAAAATCCCAAAAAACATTCTGGAAAAAATAGCAAATGAGCTCAGAAAATTATAAAAACTTCAAGATCTGAGTTTTATAATTTTTGGAATATCTTGGTGAAGAAAAATCTAGAATCAGAGCTCGAATGAAAAAGGCAAAGTTCGGGTGCATTAACCCGAAAAATTGCAAAGAAAATTTCGGTAAAAATAGCAAATGAGCTCAAAAAATTATAAAAACTTCCAGAGCTGAGTTTTATATTTTTTGGAATAGCTTGGAGAAGAAAAATTCGAAATCGAAGCTTAAATGAAAAATGACAAAGTTCGGGTGCCCTAACCCGAAATTCCAAGAGAAAATTCCGGGAAAATAGCAAATGAGCTCTGAAAAATGTGAAAATCTCCAAAATCAAGTTTTACATTGAATGGGATGAGTTGAAAAAGACAAATCCGAAATTGGGGTCCATTTGCAATTAAATTAAGTTCGGGGGGCTAAAAGGTAATTTTATCGAATAAATTGAAAAGGGCCAATTTTTGCAAAATTAAAAAGTGAAAAAATGAAGGAAATTATGGAACATTCTAGCCCTTGGCCGGCCTACATAGGAGAAAGGGTGGAGATTTGATCAATTTAATTCAATGGTCACTATCAAGCTACAAGATGCTACTTTTATTGCCTTGCAAGTGGTCCTCCCTCATCCAATGGCTTAGGTGCTTTGTAGAAAAGATGAGTACACCCTTCAATGACCAAGGTCAAATTGCAAGATTAAATTTTTATTGTCATGAAAATATCCTCATCCAATGGCCAAGATTATTGAAGAAAAGATGAGCACAATCATCCAATGGTGAAGAGAGGGGTTCGGCTAAGGGGAGCATAAGAGAGTGGTCCTTGTTTCATCTAATGGCCTAGGTGCTTTGTAAAGGATGAGTACACCTTCTAAGGGCCAATATCAAATGGCAATATGACACTTTTATTTGTCATGAAAATATCCTAATCCAATGGCCTAGATTGTTTGAGAGAAATGAGCACATTTCATCCTAAGGTGGAGAGGCCAACCGGCAAAGAGAGAAAGAGAGGGGGGAATGTTTTTTTTCTTTAAGTGGGCTAGTCATTTAAGGAGAGAAGTTAGTAGCTAATTTGGCAAGAAAAAGGTTTTTGAAAGAAAGGGAAGAAGGAAGAAAAATTTTGAATAGAAGCTAGCTTGAGAAAGCATTGAAGGTAGCCATTGGCACCTTTCTCTTGATTTTTTCTTTCCTTTCCATGTTTCTTCTTTTCTTCTCCATGTTGGTTGTGGTAGGATAGCTTTTTTTTTAATGGTTTAGTTTTCAAAAACAAATAAAAATAAAAAGGTTGAAAGGCTTCATGATCTTGATAAAATTAAGTGATTATGGTTAGGGGAGGGCTATGCCCATTATACCAACCATGGATCTCACTTCTATTTTCTTATTTTACTTATTTTACTTTCTGTTTTTTTATTTATTTTCATATATATCTTGGTTGTATTATGTTGTTCATACCAAGTTATTCATGTCTTTGCATCTTGCAGCTATGTCATGTAGCATTTTAGGTCATGCATTTATCTTTCTCTTTTTTTTTTGTATTTTAAGCATGCTTTGAATCATGCATAATGACATGTATCATTCGGCCATGTCTTGCATTTTTGCCATGCATCATATCTTGCATTTTTAGCATGCTTTGCATCATGCATAATGACATGTATCATTCGGCCATGTCTTGTATTTTTTTTCCATGCATCATATGGCCATGTCTTGCATTTTTGCCATGCATCATATCTTGCATTTTTAGCAAGCTTTACATTATACATAATAACATGTATCATTCGGCCATGTCTTGTATTTCTTGCCATGCATCATTCGGCCATGTCTTGCATTTTTGCCATGCATCATATCTTGTATTTTTAGCATGCTTTACATTATATATAATGACATGTATCTTTCGGCCATGTCTTGTATTTTTGTCATGCATCATTCGGCCATGTCTTGCATTTTTGCCATGCATCATATCTTGCATTTTTAGCATGCTTTATATTATGCATAATGACATGTATCATTCGGCCATGTCTTGCATTTTTTCCATGTATCATATCTTGCATCTTTAGCATGCTTTACATTGTGTATAAGATTCTGTATCATTCGGCCATGTCTTGCATTTTTCCATGTCATTTAGCTAGGTTACATGCCATATCATTCTCTACATCATTTAGGCATTAGGTCATATGCCATGTTTTTTATGTCATTTTAGCATGCTAGGTTAATTTGGCTATGTCATTTAGAACCTAGGTCATACATATGCCATACCACACATTTCCATGCATTGTATTTTTCATATTCATGCCTACTCTATGACATTTAATTTTCACTATCTTATTCATGTAGATTCTATATGTGTGAACATTCTATAGTGATGTCATTACTTTGATTTAAATTCCATGATGTTACCTTGATTATAAAGTAAACATGAATATTCCATGATGATGTCATATTTGTGCCTTTTGCCTTGTCATCATTTCTTTTGCCATTCATTATTATCTCATGTCATTCATATGCCATGCCATTCACAAGCCATGTCCTTCATCTTGCCATGTCATTCATTTTCCATGTCATTCATATGCCATGTCATCTATGCCATGCCATCATTATATGCCATGTTATTCCTACGCCATGACATTCATTTTTCCATGTCATTCATTATGCCACACCATTCATCCATGTCATTCATGTACATGTCATGCCTTTACTTCATGCCATTTATTCTTATGATTATGTCATTTAAATTTTGTCATAGTAAATTGCTTGTCATGCCATGTTATTTATGCATGTTATATATTTATGTTTTAATTTGTTTATTCATGATTATTCAAACTCTTTTAAAATGGATGTTTTTCAATAAAATAAGGTTATTCCCGAGTTAAAATAATTCATGAGTTCTCTGCCGGGTTGCCGGAGAGGATATCATCAATTATCATTAACAACGGAATATCTTTCTTTCAAAAAAGAATGATTCGGAGATTTTCTAAGTAAATAAAAAATTTTATGTTTTGCCGGGTCTGTCGGAAAATATAGGAAAATTTTGAGTTAATAAATTCCGGATCATTTTCAACTAGAAATGGGATATTTTTCTTTAAAATGGGAATTGTTTTAAAATATCAATTTCAAAACTAATTTTTACCGAGACTCAAGATAACACACGATTAATAAGGTATCGTTTTATACGGGCGTTGTAGGGGTGATAATCTTTTCCCGCACGTAACCGACTCCCGAACCCGCTTCTTTAATTTCTTTGGTTTAAAAGCACAGACTTCGAAATTGGTTTTAAAAAAAAATGTTTTAATTAATAATAGGTGGCCAATCACACCTAGCCAAAAAATATTGGTGATGACTCTATTTCTTTTTCAAGGTCATTTTCAAAACCTCGACCCTTAAATTCAAGAGGAACTAAGTCATCTTTTCCTCCGTCTGTCTTGTTTTTCCTCACCTCACTCGAACGGGTCCTCGCGATGGGATCACGTATCGACACTTATAGTTTAGGGTCCATATGTTCCCCATATGGCATGTAGTGAAATCATAGGCTGCTTAGTATTGTCAAGCTCTTGAAGGTAGTTCTCCTCCATAGACTCCACAAAATCCACAAACTCTTCCTATTCTGGCACCACTTCCTCCACATCATCCACCAACATCTGATACAACTATGATCGAATGCATCGATGACCTACTGTAAACTTCATCCCACACGACATTCATAACCTCTCTTTCTCCTATCCTCCCTTTCTTCCCTGGTTGGTAGTTTTGTGGATCTTAGACTGTTTTGCTTAGTTTTTTGTGTTTGAGGTTTGTAGGTTAAAGATGGTATTGGTGGTTTAATTGGATGAGAGTAAGATAGGAATGGGCTTTTAGGGGTGGGTAAAAGAGGGGTTAAGGTTGTTTTAGGAAGTGTTTGGATGTTGGTTGTGTTAGAAGTAGGGTACGGATTGTGTTTGTAAGGTATATAAGGTTTCCTAGGTACATGAAACACAATAGCTTCCATTTGTTTTGCAAGGTCATAGGCATGTGTTAAGGTTTCTGGGTAGAACATCCTAACAGGTTTAGCAATCTCAGGTTTAAGGTTACGAATAAATATGCTAAGCCCATATTCATCTGATAACTGTAGGAGTGTTAACAGCCCCTCAAACTCCTCATAGTATTCCTCTACGGTATTCATCTGCTTAAGACTAACCAATTCATACATAGGGTCTGTGAATTCGTTTTCAGTAAACCTAGACCTCATCTCATGCAAATAAGCAGTCCAGTTAACAGTAGTAAGGTTACCTTGGTTTTTCATAAACTTCTTATGCCATTGGAGAGATCTTCCATCGAGATGCATCATAACAGTCCGCACCTTATCCTGTTCTTTAGTCTGATCTGTCTCAAAGTACTGTTCCATTTTCAACAACCATCCTTTGAAGTTCACTCCATCAAATCATGTACACTAGATTTTGGAGTATTTCGTTTGGATCTTGGGAATCTCCCTAACCTCTTGAGATGTTGCAGAGCTTTGTACCACAATTCGATGGTCATCCGGTACTCCCACTATTGTCTTCTGTTTCATCTCCGATGATTCTGCTCCTAGATGTTTGTTAGTGTCTTCTAACTTGAATGATCCTTCCATCCTCAGCATAAATTTTGCCCAAACATGCTACGTATTTCCACGCCAATACTCTCCAGGCCCATGCGCATTTTCGCCTTCAATTCATGCCGGATCTGATCTGCTGATAGCTCCAGTTTAGATTCTACACGATCGGTCTCCTTCTGCAACTGCCCAATTTCCTTCTGTAGCCTGGTTGTCGTGCCCTCCGTCATAGCCAAAATCAGTAGGTCTTACACCAGTTGATATCACACCAAACCTGTGAAGAAGAAGATGGAAAACAATTGTAAAATTGAGAGAAAAGGAAGAGAGAGAGAGAGAGAGAGAGAGAGAGAGAATATTTGAGAATTTTGGTAAAATTGTTGTGTCATTCCTTCTGCTCGATACCATATATTTTGACAATAACCGTTACTGACTCAGCAACATCATTTAAGACTGTTAACTAAATTTTAAAGTGAAATTAATTAACTCTTAACAATTTAACTAAACAAGAACGTTTATATCCCTTGTTTATAAACAACCCAGCCTGCTGAGAAAGCCCTGAAATGGCTTGTAACACATTCAAACTCTTCGGATCATCATTCTTCAATCATTTTTCGGTTGTAAAATCTTTTTCAACTAAAACTTCCTTTAATTTCCCATTTTTCGAATTTTTTTTAAAAACAAAAGAAAAAGAAATAAAAAGAAAGAAAGACAAAATAAAAAATAAAAATAAAAATAAAAATAAAAATAAAAAGAAAGAAAGAAAAAGAAAGAAAAAGAAAGAAAGAAAAAATAAAAATAAAAATAAAAAGTCCTAAAATAAAAAAGAAAAAAGAAAACAAATATGGATGTGTACATGTCACTTGGGTTTTCAAGCCTAAAAGTTAAGTTCTAATCCAAAAGATGATTAAATGTCCAAAAACTTATTGAAATCCAAAATCAATTCAAGCTCAAAAGTCATTCATCAATTAAAACCCAAAGTTAAATTGAAGACTTAAAATTTGAACCAAAATCGATTTTATAAAAATTGACCTGTAAAAATCAAAAACCAATTTTAATTCTAAAATCGAGTTAAATAATATTTTTTCCAAATTATTTCAAAAGGAATTAACTTAAAAAATAAATATAATGTAACTCGAATTAATTTAAATAATACTTTAAGGATCGGGACAAAATTGAATATCTATAGTAATCAAAATTACTTTTCAAGGCTAAAGCATATTGACGGTCTTATAAAAAGATTGATTTCAAAAGAACTTGACAAACTCAAACCAATTCTAAAATCATAATCTTTTACAACTTAAAAGAGTGTTTGGACTGTCAAAACAACTTTTGATGCAAAAACACTTTCCAACCTCATTGTCAAACTCACCCTTACCCTTGAATTTAGATTTATAAGGTGGGGGGGGGGAAATGAACGCTTCAAATGCACAGTCGCTAATTTAAATGCCTTACAACGAACTGTCAAAGATCAAGAATCCCTGGGACTATAGCGAGAAAGTGGGTTTATAGGACTTGTTGGGAGGGCAAAGGGGATTTAAGGCTTCAACAATCTACAATTGAATACACTTCGGCAGGCCATTGCTGCTTAGTAATTGAGTCTTGTTGAAAAAATCATAGATGGTCACACGGTGCATCGTTAACAGAACATGCTTAGGATAGATGTCTCCATAGAGCATTAAACTGAAGGTCCGAGCCCCCTCCCCCCCAGTAAACCTATTCATTGACTAAACTACCGCCCGACCTGACAGATCAAGCCCAAAATGAACTGGGTCTAACATAATTTTTTATAATCTGGACCAACCCAACTTGGCTCAAATTACTATTTAACTAATAAAAAATATTTTTTTTAAATTTAATTATATAAATATTAATATAAAAAATTTAATGTTTTAATATATTTTAAATAGTAAAACGGTTTTTCGACCTGGACAAACTTGTAGTAAATTTGTTTGCTATTCGAGCATGGCCATCCATGAACACCTGTACCCACCAAATATCCAGGCGATTATTTACTGAATGTGGATATCAAAATCTTCAACTATGCCCTTGTCACCTGCAAGCCAAACGTGCAGCTTTCTTTGTTGCTCGATAGTAAGCTTCCTTATGGTTTTGGAGCGCGTTTCTGGATATGAGAAGTAAGATTTAGCTCATCCATATCAGCCCCATCCTTTTTTACAGATAAATTTACCGCTGCCCGCTCTTTCATGGCTTCCTTCTCCAATTTCTTTTTCTCAGCATCAGCCAACCTCTCATTCTCCTCTCGTGATTTATTGAACATCTTAACAAAAACGGCCAATATCTGAGTCACTGCAGCAACAAACAATAAACTCAAGCAGTCGGCGTTTATTTGAAAGGAAACGATTAGAAAAGTCACATAACAGGTTTTCAATATGAACACAAATGTCAAAAGAACATGGAAAACCTTGTTCAAAAGGACATCTTGCAGGATCCTCTCCAAAGTACTGGGATAACGAATCAGCATTTCTTCCCTGCAAGACAATAACTTCAGACTAACCTGCAACGCAAGGCAAGTTTATTCCTACCCTATGAGCAACTACAAAACTGGGGAGAGTACTTACCACTTCAGAATATAAGGAGATAAGTGACCTTACTTCAGCTTCAGCAGTATCAAGGAAATTCTTCAACACCTAGAACCGATGAAACTTCTATTTAAAACTAATTGTACACGCTCAAAGAAAATCCTAATGATTTCCTTTCCATAACAAAACAAACAAAAAAAAAACTCATACAAATAGTTAGGCCGATAGAGACCACTATAGCAATGGTTTCAGTGGTCTTATTTGTTTATAAGCATCTTAATTTATTCACCGTATGGTTGATTGCCTTCCAAATGATTAAACTGCAGCACATTATCAACAATGAACAGTGCAATTGAATAGAAGCAATCTACAGTTACACAACCAATGTCCAAAGAAGATATAAAGTTTCAAATTTTAAGGAAGTATGATGAATTAACTGTTTAGATAGTTAAAGTATTAAACCAAGTCATTGATTAAAACTTTAAGCCTCGCAATGAAAGGAATTACACATGGAATTCTATAATGGAAGTGTTAGAAGCCTTTGGAGAGATTAAAGATTTAATTGATTTCATTTTTTACACAACCACGGAGGAGAGGAACATCAATGTTTAATACTTACATGCTTATTTGTATGATAAAAGAGACCACAGCTTTATTGCTCCAAGTTTTTCTTTTTTAAAAAGCCAGCAAATTTTGCAATATATATTACAACTATTAATTGACCAAAATATAAAAAGATTGAGACGCTAATCATAATTGTCTACAACATGGAAGCTATGAGATCTTCTTTGGATGTAATGCAAACTAGGAATGATATCTCAGCATCGGCATACCATCTACCAAGGTTGCAAGTGTCCAAACAATCTAAGACATCATTCTCTAGATTTTTCTTTAGTTGCTGCTACCTCCAATTTTCAAACTTTCTTTCTTAGTCTATCCTCTTCATTATTACCAATATCTCTTGATAGTCATATAGAATTACATGCTCTTACAAGGGTGAGGTTCCTCCATTATTTTTTGTCCATTACTTTCCAATACACTCATCAACACCATTCACAAGTATGACTTTCACACTTCATAAGTGGTCCTACATATGTGAATAATGTTGATGAATGTATTGGAAAGTAATAGACAAAAAAGTAATGGAGAGGAGCTCAACCCCTCTTACAAATACTAGCATTTGTTGTCACGTCGCACGTGAATACTTGTTTTTAATATCTACTTTTAAATAATAATTATGTATTCAACATATAATTATATGTTATAAAAATAATTGAAATTAATAAAGTGCATATCAACATGTAAAGTTTAACTCATGCAAAATATAGTAAATTAACATAAAGCTTATTACTAAAAATGTTTATGTAAATTTAAAATTATGAAGATAATACAGTAGATTAACATAAAGTGTATTGCTTTTAACTTTAATGTAAAATAAGAACTATGAAGATAAAGAAATTTAATGTAAACTTTAACCTTTTTTAGTAATCAAATAAATTCATTTAATGAAAGTCTTCTAATGAAATAGACTTATATATAAATTAGATAAATCTTACTAATATATATAATAAAAGAATATTTAAAGTAGCAATTTAGAAATATAATAAACATAGATGTCTGTTTTTCCAAAGGTGCACTTGGTTTGTTAAAAAGAAAATAAAGATAGTATTTAATTGATTCTTGAAAGGGAAAATGCTTGTCCTTAAACCCTAAAACCAAAATAAACAAAAAACGTTTTTGGAGAATTTTTTTTTTTTTTCTATAAATGATGAAAGGGAAAACAAAGTAAGTGTTTAAATAAATGGTATTTCAAGTAAGAGAAAATTCAGAAGATTTTGTTTCCTTCACTTGCAAATCAACATCATGCCAAATCCTACTATCTGTAATGACAGGAAAAAAGTGAACTAGGAAATTTTTGCAAGAGAACTATTCTGAAAAGATGGAAGCTACTCAATAATTGGATGCCACACACGTTAACTAGAAAAAGTAAATAGATAAATCTGTAGCAAAAGTAAATGGAATTGATTCTTTGTTTAAGCTATAATCTTCATTTGTCCTCACCTTCTGAAAGCCCGTAGAGATATCACCATCATTAACTGAAGCAGTGAGTTCTTGCTCAACCTTTTCAAGACCCTTACTCACAGCTTGCATTTCTTCAGCAAGAGTTTTCAATTGAATCTAGCCAGTTGGTATGAAAGTCAAGTGGATAAAAAAAATTTACTACTTTAAGAAGAGAAGGATCCAATAAAATAGAACCGTATAAAACATACCTTAGAAGCAGCTTCTAAATGAATAAGATCTTTATCAAAATCCAGAACATCTGGCATTTTCTCCAATAGAAGCTAACACATGCAAAAAGAGAGAAAAAAGAAAAGGCACAATTTAGGAAACCTGAGTGGAACATGCCAGAAGGGGCATTGGCACAGTGCAAATTGTTGTTTGGCTAAAATGAAACAATCATGTTAGCAAGAAGATAAATAACATACTTGAATCAGAGGAAAAAGCAATGACCAAAGCAAACAGCTATTTCCTTCTTTTTATGACTAAAAATGAGTTATTTACCCAAAAATTAATTAATAGTGATGATTTACCATCCCAAACCCCAGCCACAAAAAAAATTAATAGAGAGGATCTAACTTCTCTCCTCAAAGCTTACATGAAGAGTACCACAGTATTAGAAGACTTCCCCTAAGTCAACAAAATACCATTTGCAAGAAGGGCACAAAAAAATTATAGCATTGCTGGCCCTGCCCCCACAAAGAAATGACAAGAAACCTCATTCCCAACTCCCAATGCAAATATAGAACTGGAAAGTCGAACTTTCAGCGTTTCTACCTTGCATAGATAATGCATTAAAGTCATTTTGTTGTTTCTTGCACGCGTATCAGATAATTTAAGGAGGCTATCCAATTTGAATCCCACCGCAGATCCTGCAAAGTAAAAGTAAAATAATGATATGAAGAAGCACTATGAAAAAACAATAAAAATTGTCCTAAATCCTAAGCATAAGACCAGCTGGGTAGTACCTCGTGCAGTGCCTTGATTCAAAGCATTTCCCAATGTAAGAATTGTCTGCATTATCTGACGCAATTTCACAGATTCCTTTACCTGAAAACACAAGTTTTTGACATTCAGGAAGAAAACACATACTAGACATTTAGCATGCAAAATGAACAATTTATACATGACCCTTTTAAGATTCAGTAAATATAGCAGTACCTCTGCAGTTGCATTATTAATGGTTTTCAAGTTAGATCTCAAGTCATCCACCTGAAACAGATGAAGAGAGTGAATATAGATTAACAATAAATTCAATAAATTCCAGCATACAAGATCGAATATACAAATTATCCAGACAATACCTGACAGGAAAAGGTGATTCTGAATGCAAATACTCGTAATTTTGATTCTACTCGTGGAACCTTCATCAACTCTAGGAAAAACTGAAAGATTTATCAACTATAATATTAATAGCTGATCAAAGGGATCTTAATGTGTTAAAGATAGAAATTGGAATGGACCTGTTCACACTTCCCAAGCATTGTCTTGTCACCTGTATAATTCTACCAAAAACAAAAGGTAGCAAAAAACTTAAGTTGTTAGTTGTTCACTGTTTATATCTGAATCTCAGATAGAAGGATGTTATTATGCTGTCTACTCCACCTGATCTTTAGTGCTTATCAAAGACCAACTTGTTATCTGTTGACACAAATAAATTTATCTATTGTTTACTAGTTCGAGTCATCTCTCAATGCTTATGTTTACATCAACTAAAGAGCTAGCACATTTATTTTGTTTCCGTATCTTTCTAGAAAAAAAAATTTCAAATAGCAATAGCAAATATAAGTACTGCATATTCCTCACCAGCAGTACGCTTTTGTTGCAACTGAGAAAGAAAGTGACCACCACGTGCACTATCAATTGAAGAAATCAAGTACTAAGGACATTTAGACATTAGGACTGGTATTTTCAGGTAGGCCTCACCACTTTCATATTAAGAGTAACTGAGCTATATCATGAGAACTGAATTCTCATTATTCTCCTTGAGCTGTTCTACCACATGCAGGATGGATTAGCCTATTCTATCCAAACTTGGAGGAATTTTTAAGAAATAGATAAAAATGCAAGCACAGAATATTATACAACTTTCAGCCATATCTACATATCCTCACTTTGTTATCCATCTACAGATCTTACAAGATGGTGGAATGTAACATGAAAACAGTAAAATCTTAGGATTTCCCACACAAAAGCAACAACTAAACATCAAACCTTGAGTGGGAAAAGGCTTACTTTATCATAGTCATTATCGTAAGGCCTTTATCTAAGCAACAATAGTTAAAAGGAAGTATAAAATTAATTAGGTTAAACTCTGATTTTCATCCCTAGACCATGGCTAAATGTTCGCTTTAGACCATATTCTTCAATAAATACCATTTGAATCTCTTTATTTGTAAATTTGTTAAATGGAGAAAAACCCAGAACTCCATCAATGGCACATAAAATGATGATTTGGCTGGCACCATGACTTTTTTAATTATGCAAAACAATGATCTGTAATTCCTTGTGGACACATGGCTTATTTATTCTTTTATACCAGTTGTCACTCCTCTAAACTCTACCTATTAAAAATTGACATTCTTTTTTTTTTTTCTCTTTCTTTTTCTTCTTCCCTCTCTTTCTTCAAACACAATAAAAACCTCTCTCTCTCTCCACTTTTTCTTTTTTCACCTGGACTAGGGGATCTCCCAGCCAATAAGTCACTATTCTTCTCTCTCTCTATCTGAACATTCTTTCCATCACCTTTATGGATTAAACCCCCCCCCCCTCTTTATTGCCTCAAATCTCTCCATGAAACTCTCTTATCTTTCATCTCCCTAACCCTATGTTTGGGAACTAAACGGCAAAAGAAAGAGAGGGTACAGTTCTTTTTTCTTTGAATTGATTAAAAATAAGAGGGAAGGAAAAGGAAAGGACACGTTAGTAACCGTGTTTGTTAAGGAGTTAATAAAAGGAAAGTATAATCTATTTTCTATTTTTACAATTACACCCTTTTAAGTTAAATAAAATGTTCAAATGATGGCTATCTAATAAAGTTGTAAAGAGGAATCCTTTCCCCAAAATCTTCCCAATTTGAGGAATTTAAAGAAAAGGATGGTTCAAATTTCAAGGGTTCAAGGGGGGTACACAACAAATCCCTCCCTTGTGTTAAAATATTTTCCAAGCTAGGGAGAAGGCAACACTCCCCCTCCCTTCTTCCTTCCCATTCCTTCCCTTTCCCTCATTCCAATCAGAACATAAGTTAAAATGAAATAATGATCTTTCCTTTATGTATTGTCTGGTATGGGGTTAAAATCAAACTATAACCAAAATCCTTATAATGCTCGCAAATTAGTTCAGAATGTAGCCTTACTCATAACTAATAAGAAAAATTGGTCCCCCTAAACTGAAAAAGTTCAAGTTCAATCAGGAGTTTGAACATATAATAATGACAAAAGGCAGTTTTAAAAATTTCTGTAAAGAGGTCTACCACCTGTAACTCATAAGAGAGATGGTGGCAATACAATTGTGCCTCATTGATATGTGTCTTCCCATGTCAAATATGTTAATATTCTTTTTAAACTAAAGAATAGTAAAATACAAGACAATATACTATTTCCTAGGTGATAAGATAATATGTAATGAGTTCCTTTCAAAAAAATATATACAGTATCATTTAAAGAGCACAGTAAACAGACTGGAAAATGTAGCATTTGAAAACATATGCAACCAAAATGTTACAGGAGATATAAATTACCTTTAGCAGTTCCATTTCTTCCTTAGTGGGACAAAATTTAATCAGATTCTCCACCTGATCAATATCAAGAGCTGAAGAATCCAACACTAGAACAGCGTTCTGAAAATAAAAGGCATTATATTTAGAACCACCAACTTTACAAGCCAAAGCAAAACAGAAACTTGAGAGTTCCGTAGAGAAAGTTTGACCCAACTTTGCAAGGCAAGAGAAAGAACCAACAGCAGATATCAATTAATTGATAGGGAGGAACAGAAATTCCAGTATCAAAATTTGGTCGTGGTTAAATCAGAAATGGCAAACTACAAAGCAAGACAAGCTGAGCCACGAAAAAAGCACAAATAGTTTATTTGTGATCTATCCCAGATTCTGTAAAGCCAACTCTCACTCATTTTCCTCCCACAGAGATCTAGCAAGAAGATCCAACTATAACAAACAAAATCAAACTTTAACCTCAACTATAAAAGCCACAATAAATATTTCAAACCTATCCAAGTTACCAAATCAACGTTAGTAGTGACTAGTGAGTTCAGTATAATATTGGTCTTTCTTTATACCATCTTTTTTAACAGGTATAGTATATGCAATGAAGTTTCCAAAGTTGATACTTATTATCAGTAGTATATAGTATACAATCTCAAAGTCCAAATTAACATCAACTACATCATTTAAACTTCCAATTATATCAAATATATTTTCACCTCTCAGGCAAAAATATTAACGTTTCAATATTTCTGAACATCCATAACATAGCCCCAAAAGATTTCTCTAAAGAATCACACCACATCAAAAGAACCCTAAACCAATGCCCTTCAGCAGATAGAAGTCCAATAAAAATATCATGAGCTCTAGGTGGACAATAAGATGTCTGGGTATTAATAAAATATTAAAATTCATGCTTGCTGCTAACTGAAAAATGAAATAGTAAACTGAGGCCCCTGAGGAGTACCCAATTTTGATATCAAATCATACAATATGCTACATAAACAAAGATTCCAATTTCCAGGATTCTGGTTGCCAGCAAAAGCTTTATGCACAAAACTTATACCATCAGAAAGTAAGATAATATTAGCATGGAATAATATTAAAAAAAAAAAGGATCAAATAGAAGACATCAGATAGGGATATATTAGAAATAATATAACAACATCAATTTTAATCAAAAACTAAAATAAAATCCAAGAAAAAGATTACAATTTAACACACTTATAACATTTAGCAGGATAAGCAAAGGTAAACTTACAATCATATCTGGCAGAGGGATTTTTATTTTTGTGAGCATTATTTCACAATTATATGCTCTGCGCAAGTCAACCTGACAGATATAATACAAGCACCACATACACAACATAAGGGTAAAGAAATTCAATGTTCTTAAAATTGCATATAAAAGAAATTATATGATGAAACCAGGAATCAGATGACTATATGTAGCACATGGTGAATTGGCAATAGATGGTCAAGTTCAAAGTTAATAAAGGAAATAATGATGCATCATTATAGCAGCACAGGATCTTTACAAACTTAAATATTCATAAAAGAGTAGCAGTATGTATTTAAATAAAAAGTGTTCGGACTCCTCTTACAGTATTTTATTAGGGTTGTAAAATATGTAATTTGCAACACAAGGACCTGCTTTCTAGTGTCAGAATAAAACAGCATTGTATAGCTATAGCAGCACATATAACATCAACAATAACAGTAAATTGATGGCACCAACGCAACAACGGTACCCTACCCCTGATGAA
The DNA here is from genome assembly GCA_030761205.1 of Fremontodendron californicum. Lineage (NCBI taxonomy): Eukaryota > Viridiplantae > Streptophyta > Magnoliopsida > Malvales > Malvaceae > Fremontodendron > Fremontodendron californicum. The sequence goes on from JAULJL010000047.1 coordinate 5,282,725, forward strand.
CTCAATATCTCTCATGCAACTAGACCAATATGACCTTCATGCTGCTGCCATAAAAATTAATAACAAAAAAGTAGTGAAGATAAAGGTAAGTATGACAATGATGGAACAACTAGAGCAGCAGCCATAACTGAAGCAACCCCTTGTAATATTTGTATACTAAAAGCTTGATGATTATTTGTCACAATGGTATCATTTAACTAGAGGAACCACAAATTAAAAGATTGCCATTGAAGTTTTCTTAATGCTTACTCGACCAACTTTTGTATTATGTATATAGTTGATAAGGCAATTACTGAAAGAGATATAAACTTAAACTTTTTGGAGAAATTACGCGACCAATAACAAAGTTGCCTGATTCTGCTCATTATTCAGGAAAAGAAACCCCAAATCACGTTCCTTATTTATTTTCTTTGATATTATAATCAAGCCCATTAAGATCGTCCTAACTGTGTTTTTCCTTCTATACTGGATGTTGTGTAAAAAAAAATAAGCCAGAGTTAACATATAGCCACCTGATTATGTATCCTTCACTGTATACATAAAAGTCATAGGGAATTTTAGCTGGAACACAATAGTTTCTGACTTTTCTTAATTGAAAGTCTGAAGAAAGAAAGAATCTTACTAATTGCACTTTCTCGGGTTTGTTGATGTTAGAACCACGTCGACCTCCAAGTTTGTTAGTACTACTCCCATCTGAAACAGAGGCTGCTGAGAACAAACTTTCAAGTTCGGACATATCAATTTCAGGGGCCCTACCAAAAAAATTGATCTATAGGGTTAAAAAGCCATCATCTTCCCATATTAGAGGGAAAAGTAATCCCAGTAAAACTAAAGATAAAGAAAAGAAGGGGAAACAGAAAAGATGACAGATTGACCAAGGATTCATGCTTCTCTTTTTTTTTGCTTATAGACCACAATCACATAACAAGATAGAAAGTAAAGGGACATGTAACATGACGAAAGGCTTTTCGAAATATATTCTAGTGAATGCCAAACAAAATGCAACTAACTACTCATAAAAAGTTTTATCCATGCTCCAGCCCAGAATGCGAAATCGAACATCTCTTTATAAATTTTTTTGGCAATTATAAGAAATTATAACATAATTTGGTACTAATATACAAATTATATATGCACGCACCTTGACTGATTATCCTTCTTTTCAGAATCAGCCCATAAACTCCCTTGCATTGCTCGAGTGACTTTGACCCAATGTAATGGCTTCAACGAGTTTCTCTTAGGGGTATTACTCACACCAATGACTCGACCTCTTCCATGACCAGTCTGTCCCAAAGCTTTTACCCTACCAATAGATGGAGGTGGTGGTGGTGGCACATTGGACACCTTTGCACCTGGCAGCCGTGGACCCACCATTGTACTGCAGCCTGGTGGTGGAGGGGGCATAGCAGGAGGTTTTGGAGCAGGGGGTGGAGGAGGAATATGACCTGGCCGAGCAGGTCCTGTACGAGGCGGAGGTGGGGGTGGCTGAGGGACATTAGTATTATGACATTGAACAGGTGGAGCAGGTCCCCTATGAGAGGAACTAGTAGTAGAGATTGCCATTGGAGGTGGTGGTGGTGGTGGTGGTGGTGGTGGTCGTTGGTGTGGCTCTTGCTTTTGGGATTTGCTGCCCAATGAAGGTGGAAGCAAGGGTGGGGGTAGGGGTGGAGGCAAGGGTGGGGGCAGGGGCGGTGATAGCAATTGAGAGGAAAGTGCAGGAGGGGGTGGAGCTGGTGGCAGCTCTTTGGAAGTGCTAAAAGGCGGTGGGGGAGGAGGAGGTGGAGGTGGTAAGCCCCTGTTGGTAGCTGCAGGCGATGTTGAAAACATTCTACCAGATAAACTATGAGGCGGAGGTGGTGGAGGTGGAGGTGGTGGAGGACCTCTTTTAGTAGTGGCAAACAAAGATGTAGCAAAATTCCCTTTGGAAAAACTAGGTAGAGGAGGGGGAGGGGGTGGGGGTGACAGAGGTCTAATGATATTGACAGATGAAGGTAGATGCAGTGGAGGAGGAGGAGGAGGTGCTGGTGGCATGGTGGGTACAGGAGGTGCTGAAGGTGGCAGTGGAGAAGATGAATGAGATGGCGTTCCTGAACTTGAAACTATCTGAACAGTTTCAACTGATGCATGATCTAAATCTTGTAAACCATCGCTTTCTAAATGTAAGGGAACTGTATCAACAATGTCTGGCAGCAGTGATCTTGCTGGATCCACCGAAGACTTGTTGATTACATCAAATGCTTCATCTGAACTATCAGCAGTGCTAGATGCATTATTTTCATCCTCAGAATCAGCAGGAGATGCATATAAATTTCCTTTATTCTGCAATCTGGAAAATTCTTTTACATCACTCAAGACAGAAAGTTGTTTAAGTAGCCACAAGGCAGCATCATCACTGTTATCAACCCACTCAACACCACTAAAAAGTTCTTGAACCCGAGAAAAAGCTTCAATAGGTAATCCCCCTTTCTCCTCACCATTTAAAATTGTTATAGGAGCCTTAGGCGGGGAGGAACTTTCAACCTTCCCAAACAAAACCTGAATTTAGAAGTTTATTGAATTAGAGATACAAATGTCAAAGAAACTATATAATCATGAGTTCATGACTAAAATTAATGACACATTTAGGTTTTGAAAAAATAAGGAGGTTAGTGGCTCAGAAACTGAATTGCTTAACACGGCTGTCCTCTGCTCTTCTTTCTCTTGATGTATCCAAAATCCTAATAGAGACTCAAAAAGATATTTACCTCTGCTCGGAAACCTTTTGGATACCGCTCCTTTGAGTCCCAAAGAATGTCCAAGTTCTCAGAGTTCAGCATCAATATGTTGGATCGAATAAATGCAGTGTTGAACATTACGCGAAACATCATAACTTCCCTTTCAGGATCCAAATCCAAATGGACACACTCCAATACAACATCGCCTTGCACAGAACACTGGATGTCAATTTTAATCACATCACAGTCTGCCTGCAACAAGAGGCAATTCATTTTTGACCAGTTAACATGACAATCATAAATTAATACAAAATGTGGAAGAAAAAAAAACTTTTACCTGACGATAATGTCGAAGCATCTTCCTTTTCTTGGACATGGAGAAGAGCATCTGCGTGTACAGGCCATCAGTGTTATGAAGATTCCTACCAAAAATGCGAATGATTGGCCTGCATCCATTTTGGGCATCAAAGCTTGGAATGCCTCGAAGAATGATACAATCTAAAGAAAGAGCACGCTCGGGAGGAGGCCATTCAGGAGCTATATTCCTTCGTGCTACATACTGAAGGTAGCGAAGCTGAGAAGGGAAGGGATTTAAAGGTGAGAGGAGCTGCAAGAAACCTTTAGGAGCCTCTCGATGAACAATTTCAAGAGTCTTACGCTCTCCACTGTGCAGTTTTTTAAAAATCAAGAAACTAGCTAATAGAAATGCCAAAAGTGGCCAGCCCCCTCTTTCACAATGTAGAAGAATAACATTTTGATGATTCCCAAGTGAAAGCCAACTCTCACAAACACGTAGAAAATGCTGAATCAGAGACAATGTGAGTAGGGGACAACCCTCATATTGTCGTGGATAATCCAAGACAGTAACATCGTATTGAGATAAAATTCCCGCAAAATTACTTGGTTTTTCACCATCGCGAAAATTGAAAGCGAGAAACGATGACTCTGGGAATTCTTCATGTAACTCGGTTACAATTTCGTGCAGATATACTTGGTACATACCGTCGGGCAAGACTTCAGTGGAGAAGCACGAATCGAAAACTGCATTAATTTAGATTGAATTGATCAAATAATCAGGGTTCAGGGATAATTAAAAAAAAAAAAAAAAAAAGATTAAACAAAAACACAAATGAAACAAGTTGAGGTTACAGGATTTGAGCAAGTACCATATACTCTTTCAACAAATTCAAGCAAGCCATCCGGGGGTCTTCTATAAAAAAATCTACTGAGGAGGGTCATCTCTGCTCATTCAATTTCACGCAATGAGCTAAAACCCTGACAACAACAACCCGCGAAATTGTTTGGCTTTGTTAACACGTGCTTGTGATTTTAAAGAGCAAAAGCAACAGAAAAATAAAAATAAAAACAAGAACAAGAACAAATATGTAACTATTTAAAGGAAAGCTAAAGTTGTAGTTTCAATCAGACCAAAACTACGAACATGAGAAGAGCCACGCTCAAGACTTCGATTTGAAACAAAGCGAACCATATATTCCCAAAAACAAATAATACTAAAAAATAATTAAGATTAAGGGTCAGATACACAGACCGGTGATGAAAAGAAATGCAGAAACTTTAAGATTTGGAGAAAGCAAGCAAGTTCCCAACTCTCTAGTGCTAGTGCTTTCAACTTTCAAATCTCACAAAGCGTTCTTCCATTTTGAACTTCAAATATTCGGGTTTTTTTTCTCAGTTAACGTAATCACGAATCTACCCTTTCCCGTCTCCGTGTTTGGGTTAGAGAGAGGGCCCATGAGGCCGCGACCCAACTTCTTTTGCTCCATATTTCCTTTTTCTGAATCTTGAAGTTATATATTGATTTAATTGATATAAGGACTAAGGAGTACCATTTCTACAAGATATTAAAATTTAAATATTAAAAAAAATAGTGAATTAGAATTAATTTGTCTAAGCTCTTATGTTTTGTTGTAATCAATTAAATACTTAAATATTTATTTTTATTCAATTAAATTCTCAAGTGGATGAAAAATAATAAAGTGGATTATATAACTGAAATAGCTATTAAGAGAATGTGACACATGTAATAGAATGATAGCATATCTGATGAGGTGACAAGAAAATTTCCAGCATGGCAGCCCATTTGCTGGCGGCACTTTCCCTACCTTACCTTTTGAGAGCCACATGGCGATGATCATTGATTGTAAATTTAAAAATATTTAATTTTAACTTTTACTTTGATGGCAAAAAAACTCTTCTAAAAAAAAATTTAGGTGCCCCTAATTATACAAGCAACTCTTATTTTGTCATGTGAATTTTTAATATTTTTTTAACTAAATTAATATCATTTAATTTGTAAATTTTATTATTAATATGAAAATATAGATATAATAAATACGCATGTTATTTACAAATAAAAACGTTTAAAATTTAGTGGCATGTTGTATATAAGAAAATTTAGGAAACCTAATAAAACCAAAGTGCTCTTTTGGAGGGTCTTTCTTTGTTTTTTTTTTTTTTTTTTTTTTTTGATAATTAATTTGGAGGGTCTTTCTTGAAGCCTTATCAGTGATGTTTAATCTCGAGAAAAATAAAATCAACGACGATAAGATTTGCTTTCAACGTAAGGAGGCAGTGGAAACAGTCTTGCATGTAGTTCGGGATTTGCACTTGTGTGGACAGCATTTGGAAGCATATGGATTTTCAATGGGAAGCTAGCACGGATGATAACTTAAGCATAGCAGATTGGTTGCATCAAGTTTGCTTAAATCTTGATATGAACTTATATATTACCAAAAAAATATTTTATAAAAGAGGTCATAATGTGTCAAGTACGAATTCAGCATGCTAGACACAAATCAATGAAGTCACCACTAATCATCTAATCTAGATGTGATTAGTCACCTTTATGAATCTATCTTATTTAAAGTAATCCTAAGCTTGACTAAGGCACCTTAAAAAGAATAGGTTCTGGTCTGTTTATCAGAACTAGGTTCGAGAGTATGGTTACGTGTAAGAAAGGATTAGCACCCTCACAACGCCTATCTAAGAGATAGTACCTAATTAGTTTTGTGATAATTAAAAAGTCTTAATTAAATGGTATTGTCTATCCTATCTTCATTTTAATTACTAAAAAATGTTTTCTCACCTCGAGAGTATTCAAAAGAAACCATTCGTTTTATTGAAGAGGCTCCGTCGTCGGAAATTAGATTATTTAACAAAGTTATTTCTCTTAAATTAATCTTCTAAAATTAATCCACATTTTATTAATGTTGTTCGAAAAATAAATTCTGATCTTAATATCGAAAATTATCCCTTAAAATATTCTTCCATTCGTTCTGGAGAATTTTTAAGAAAATTTTTCTCACTTAGAAATTTCTTAAAAGTCAACCATTCGTGACTCTCTTGAATTTCATCATTGAAAAAAATTTTAATTTATCCTTCGATTTTAATTAGGCATTTATTATGAAAAATTATCTTGAAAAAAAAACATTGAAAATTAATTATTTTAAAAGAATAAATTTTGATCTTTATTGATATCGAAAATAATCCCTTAAAAAATCCTTCCATTCATTCTAGAGAATTTTTAAGAGAGTTCTCTCACCTAGAAATTTCTCGAAAATCAACCAAACGTGATCTCCTCAAATTTCATCATTGAAAAAGATCTCCATTTTTAAATTAATTAATCCTCAATTAAAAATTAATTAGTCAAAATAAATAAATGATCAATATATGAATATTTACACAAAATAAAAAAAATAAAAAAAAAAGTTAATCAATAAAATATTCACAATAATAAATATAATTATTCAAGAAATAAATAAATAGTTTAGACCTGAAACATGAAATAAAAAATAATATTAGTAACAAATAATAAATAACACAAAATAGAATAAAAATAATAATAATGATAAAGACAAAATGAATCATTATGTAATAATACATATAATCATAAAACAAAATAATAATAATCATATTATAAATATATAATAAATAAAATAAATCATCACATCATGCAATCATAAAATCAATTATGCAATCATTATGCCAATCATTATCATCTAATCATCCAACAATTATGCAATCAAGAAACAATAATTAAATAACTAAAAAAAAAAAAAAAAACAAAGCAACAAAGAAAGAAACAAAGGAGACAAGTATACAAGTATACAAAGCAAACAAGGACGTGATATGTTTGACCAAATTTAAACATTTGGGTCGGGCAGACACGTGTGACGGTCCGCGAGAGGGTCCGTGCCCGAGACTGCCAACCAAGCGTAACAGGTGTGCCATGCCCACTCCCACCTGGACTGGCACACCTGTTACGCTTGGTTGGCAGTCTCGGGCACGGACCCTCTCGCGGACCGTGACACACGCGGGTTGCCGCGACCCGACCCAGATGTTGTATAAAAATCAAAAAAAAAAATTACCTTCTTAAAAATATATATTATTTCCTCTCTTTGACTCAAGAACACCTACCAGTGTTCTTCAAGAACCCAAAAAAAAATTCAGATTCCGGTCACTGCCTGTTGCCGCCGCTGCTGCTCCTCGTCGCTGTCGTCGCCAACCTCTGCCGTCGCCGTCGATCACCGAGTTCAAAAAAATCCCAAAAAATTCCTTTCGACCTCCTCTACCCAAAAATCAACTTAGTTTTTCTCGAATCTAACCCGATAATCCTAGATATGAGTTTAAAAGACGCAACTTCAACCTCTCTGATCTCCTCCGTTGACCGTCGAACGATCACCAAACTCCAACCTAAACTTCGTCTAATTAAAACCAAGATTTCCCACTACTAAACACTCTTCGAAATAAACCCTAGAATTAACAAACCCCAAATTTCGAAACTCACAAAGGAAAAGAAAAAAAAATTCTACTGATCTTGCTTGCTTGCTCCGAAAATTCTACGATTCTCTGATGATCCTTGTTGTTGAGACTTGGGTTGTTTATATAGGAAAAGAGTTTAGGTTTCAATCTACTTAGAAGTCTTAATCTGATCAAGAAGAGATTTTTTTTCCAACCATAACTCCTAGAGTCCAAGTTTAATCCAAAGAAGAGTTTTAGTTCATCCCAAACTTGTTTTCATTTTTTTTTTTCTATTATTTCGAATTTCCCTCTCTTTTTTTTTAAATTTTCTGATTTTCTCTTTTTTTTTTGTTAAATTCGAAAATAAAAATAAAATAATATACAAAATTAACTAATTAACTACAAAATTAACCCGGATAAAATCCGGTGTCTACAAAAGGTTTTAAATGATGTACAAAAGTTTGAAATCATGTAGTTTGTATTTGTGTTAAAAAATAAAGTTGAGAAGTAATTAATAGGCTTTTGGAATGAAAATAGGCGAAAGGATTCGAATTCTTTTAAAGAAGATTCAAATGGCAAGTTTGAAAAATTTAATCTGTTACACAACCTTACGTAACTTTATAAAACTTTACATTCAATTCTCGTGAAGAATCATTTCAATTCTTTCACTCTCTTTTGGTCCGTTGTTCATGTGTGTTTAAGAAGAACTTGAAGTGCAATCTTGTTCTTTTTCGAGTAGGCATTGTATCCTATGGATAACGTTTCCAAAGAGACAATTTGCACCATAGTGGGGAAACTATTATCCTAAAAAAATTCCTAAAAGTGCCTTGCCTACAACCTTTTTCGTTTCTTCTTTTTCTCCATTATTCTTACTTGATTACATTAGTCCAACCCCCAATATATAACAATTTTAAGATAATAGTTCTTCTCCAATGTAAACTACTGTAATCAAACCTCATGTGTTATGAAGTGGAGAAACTTGAAAGGTTTAATAGCCTCAACTACAAGCGATGGAGTATGAAGATTTACTATTAGACCAGTCTTTTGAAAGTTGTTTATGTACTACATGAGCACTATCCACAAGAAAAAAATGAGAAAAGAGAATTGGCGGTAAAACAACAAAATTGGATTGAAGATGACTAAGCATCTTCAAGCCCTCAGCAATTCTCTTTTCAATGTGTTTTACAAACATAATTCAACGTTGGAACTATGGCATGCTATTGAGAAGAGGTATGAGAATGAGGATGCGGATGCGGATGCGGGGAATAAGTCCTTCCTTGTGAACATGTATGTTGACTTTAGTATGACGGATTCTAAACTTGTTATTAATCAAGTTAATGAATTAAATGACATTGCAATTGAGTGCAATGATGCGAGATAACCAATCTCTGAAACTTTCCAAGTATCCACCATCATTGGTAAGTTACCTCCATCATGGAAAGATTACCAAAGGTATTTCAACATAAGAAAATATTATTTACCTTGGATGAATTGGTTCAACACATACAAATTGAAAGTGCAACCCAAAAGAGAGATGAAATCTCTAATAAAGTGAGTGACAACAATGTGCATAACATTGAAGGTCCTATTTTATCATCTTCTTTCAAAGGTGAGAACAAAACTCACAACAAGGGGCAAAAAAACTCTTCAAAAAATGAAGTTCAACAAAATTGAAAAGGACTTCTAAAAGAAGAAAGGTCCTTGCTATGTATGTGGAAAGAATAGCCATTTTGCAAAGGTATGCCACTTTCGCAAAGGTAATAAAGATAAAGCCAACATGGTGACTGAAGATGACATGGTTGCAATGCTCATCGAAGTTCTCATGGTTGATAACCAAAAGGATTGGTGGATTGATTCCGGTGCAACTTGTCATGTCACACCCTTAAAAGGTGAATTCCAGACCTATAAAGAGATTAATGAGGACAAATCAGTCTTCATAAGGAACTCCTCCACTTGCAAGGTTGTTGGCAAAAGGACCATCAAACTTTCTTTTACCTTCGTCAAAGTTCTAACTTTGCAAGATGTGTATCACATCCCTAACTTAGGAAGAGTTTAATTTCTATTAAGAAACTTGATGACCATGGTTTCAAAATTGTGTTTGATTCTAAAAAATGATTATTTGTGGGGAAAGGCTATGCTAAAGACAATATGTATGTTCTCAATATCAATAAAAGCATTTCTGATTATGCTTATGTTGTTCATGTGAATGATTCTAATTTTCTATGGTATTATAGATTAGGACATACTGGCATGAATGCATTGAGTAGAATATCTTATAATTAGAAGTGGCAAAATGAACCCGAACCCGAAAATCCGCCAAGAAAACCTAAACCCAAACCCGATTTGACCAAAAAGTCAAAAAACCGAACCCGAAAAAATCCGAACCCGAAATGGCTCGAGCCCGAAATTACTCGAACCCGAGACCGACCCGAATCCGAACTCAAATTTAATACTAACAATAAAAATGATCAAATTGTAATTAAATAATTTTTTTATAAAGTAAGAACTTTATTTATCAATTTTATTCTAATCTCTTTTTTAATAATTTAATTAAAATTTAATTTATATTTTATATATATGATAAAATAATACTTTTATCAAAAATAAAATTATATTTTGTACTTATAACTTTAATGTCCCATATCTTGATGAATTCAATGTCTAAAGATTCTAAACTCATGAAGATTTTAGAAATGTGAAATTTTTTTGACATAAAATATTACTTGTTCTTTTTTTATGTTATTTTAAAAGCACCCTTATAATAGTATAATAATGTTTTCTATATATTAAAATTAATTAACAGAAATCATTTATTTTAACTTATCTCTAATATAATAGTATTTTTTATATTAAAAAATAGATAAAAACTACTTTTTAAAAAAATGTGTTGCTCTTTGCAACATATATATAGTTTTCTTAGGCACATTATTAAATTAAGTCATCAAATATTGATTTATAAAAGTATTATGTCTTTTTAGAATTTAAAAGTATTTAACATAATTAGCTAATTTAATTTTGTAATTAATTTATTATATTTATTTTATTTTGGATAAGTATTTTTTAAATTATTATTTTATTACACTTGATATAATTTAAGATATAATTTACTTTTAGTAACATATCATATCAAAATTTAAGATTGGTTCACTTGGTATAGAGGTGTTCATGGGTCGGGCCGGGCCGGATTTAGGTATGATATTAACACCATACTCACTTGCCCAAGCCCGGCCCAACCCAAAATATAGGTCTCAAATTCTGCCCAAGCCAGCCCATATTTGTAAATGGGTAGTCCAAGCCCGTTTAGGCCCGCCCATATTATCTTTTTTCTAAAAAAATTTAAACAAATATTTTTTTTATTATTTAATTTTTAGTAATTTTATCTCTTTCTTTCTTTTTATTAAGTTCTAAAATATAGATACTTATCATAATTTTAAATGTTTACACTATAATATTATATATATTTATTTTTTATATGATATAAATTACATAATATATAAAATATAAAAACAATATATTGTATAAATGAAAAACGGGTCGGGCTGGGCTCGGGCCTTGATTGTTGGAGTCAAGGCCCGGTCCATTTTCTAAATGAGCCTCATTTTTTTGCCCAAGCCCATATTTCGGACCTAATATTTTTGTCCAACCCCTCCAAAATATGAGCGGGCCTTTGAGCTTGGGCTGGTAGTCCGGCCCTTGAGCAGGTCTAACTTGGTAATATCTTTACTAATAAGATTTGAATGTTAGGTTCAATTCTTTATATAAGCATAAAATTTTTACATTCTACAAATATATAAATGGATAGTTGAATGCTAGGGTTCGTCCCTAAAAGTCTCTTATTTTGTAGTGAATATAAATTATAATGTATTTACATGTTGAAATTCGAGTTCATCAAATCAATTATTTTAAATATTAATATGATCAATTTATAATATATCATATTTTTTATAATAAATTATTTTAAAATTTTATTTTATATAAAAAATTAATTTTATATTCTTTTGATCTAAAAAATATTAATTTTAATAAATAAATATAATTAAAAAGATTATATTATAATAAAAGGTTACGTTTAAAAATAATAATAATTTATTTAATTTATTTTTAAAAGTAAATATTTAAATTACGTAAAAATGATTACATCTAACATAAAACAAAAATGATGTAAAACATACTCGAACCCCAATGGGCCTGAATCCGAAAGGACCCAAACCCGAAAAAATCCAACCCCGAATAGGCCCGAACCCCAATGAGCCCGAACTTGAATGAGCTCGAACCCGAATGAGCTCGACCCGGTCCCGTCCAATTGCCACCTCTACTTCTCATGATTTGATTCCTAAATAAATTAAGTTTTTAATACTAAAACTTGTGAGTGTTGTGCTCAAGCAAAAATTACTAAATCTTCTTTCAAATCGATTCTCAAATCAAATTCACAAGTGTTTTGTTATTCATCTTAAGTGATGCAAATCACTTTAGATTTTGGTGATTAAATTTATGTACATAAATATTGTATAGCAAACTCATTTCAATGAGAAACAACCATATGTTGTAATGAGGTAGGTAAAATACTAGCTATAAATAAAATGTTAGCGGATCCCTTTACTAAACCCTTGTCGGGTGATAAAATAGCTAACACTATAAGAGATATGGGACTAGTACCGGTTACTAGAGACAATTTTGATTGGTAACAACTTTATCTCATTGATGTTGCTTAAGAAATTGATCCTTTAAGTTTAAAGGATAATCTCTTCATTCGATGATCATTGTGTATGAGAGTCAATGGATATCAATCTTGAATTGTCCAAGGAATTTATGTATATAATATATAATATTCCTAATGCATCAACCTTTGGAATAGTGGGGGAAAAGAATGAAAAGGACTATATATTCCTTATAAAGTCTCATATCTAGATGCATTGTTATTTCACAACAAAGAGGTTGGACATAAAGTCCTTAATAGACTTGTAGCTCATTGAGTAGAGTGATAAGTAAAAAATGAGGTTGTGAACACTCTTGACAAAGTCTAACTATGTAAGTAGAGAAGTGAAAGGCTGCTTTTTATAGATTTCAGTTAATCCTAGAGTACTATCCATGAAAGGCTAGCACGGGATCAAAGCGAAGGCCCATATATTAAATTGCGCTATCCATGGAGGAACGAACGGACCAGTGTAGAGTGTAAATATGTTTCCTTGTGTCTCATATTTAATCTAAAGGTTCAAGCCTTGGGCACCTTTAGACATACACTTTACATACGAACCTATTTGCATTTTTCTTAGGTTGCATTGCATACATGAAAATATTTTTGGTAATAAGTAGGGGATTGTTGTATATATTACCAAAAGAATGTTTTATAAAGCATTTTAAATGATTTACAAAGGTTTGAAATCATTTAATTTTGCATTTGTGTTGAAAAATAAAGTTGGGAAGTAATTAATAAGCCTTTGCAATGAAAATAGACAAAAGGATTCGAATTCCTTTAAAAAGATTCAAATGGCAAGTTTGAAATATGTAATTTGTTACAAATTTTCCTAAGAGATAAGAATCCCATATTCAAGGATTTGAATTCCCTATCTGGAAATTCAAAAAATCAGCATGCTCATTCATTCCAAAAATTGTGATTCTTCATCAAAGACATTTCTAATCATGAAAGGGTGTTTCTAACACCGATTGGGCTTATAAATACTTCCTTTTAAAATTCATTTTACACAACCTTACATAACTTTACAAACTTTACTTCCAATTCTCTTGAAAAATCATTTCTCTTCTTTCACTCTCTTTTGGTTCATGGTTCATGTGTGTTCAAGAAGAATTCGAAGTGCAATCTTGTTCTTCTTAAAGTAGGCATTGTATCCTGGGGATAACGTTTTCAAAGAGACCATTTGCACCATAGCGGGGAAACTATTATCCTAAAGAAAGCTTCTTGGAAGTGTCTTGCCTACAACTTTCTTCATTTATTATTCTTCTCCACTATTGTTCTTACTTAATTGTATTAGTCCAACCCCTAATATACAACACGAATGCAGCTATTTATGGTTACCAATTGGACCATATGGAATGATAGAAATGGGGAACTACATGGTGAAGCTCGCAGACCTACACAAATTGGGTACTTTACCAAGGATTATGTTGCAGAGTACAGCTAAGCACAGATGCGTTTAGGAGGTCAAATAAGGCAGGAACTTCAGACATAGGTACCTCCTGTGAAGCACAGACACGAGGGGAAAACTTCTTGTATCGGTGTCGTACCGGTGTCCAACACGGACACACCGTCGATATGGCGGAATACGTATGGGACATATCGGGATACAATAAAAAATAAAAACCAACTTGGACATGGTTCGATACGGTTAAGTCACGCGCAGACATGGGAGTAGAGTAAGAAAGGAAGAAGTTTTGGGCATTGTGGTGGCGAAAGACGGTGGAAGCTCGGGTTTAGAACCTAGATCTAGGTTTTTTGTGTGAAGGTTTTTGAAAATCTAATCTGGTGAATGTGTTAAGAAGGTTGAGAGGAATCGAATGAGATTTTTTTTCTAGTTTTTCCAGCATTGACAGAAGATGCTGGTTATTGGGGCGATAGCGGCGGAGCTTCTTATTGGGTTCATAAATAGGTTGAAGAAAAAGAGAGGTGGAGAGAGAAGAAAATTTCTATTAAATATAATGCTTAAAAAATAAAGCCATAAATTTCTATAAAAAAAAATACTTGCTAGGTTGGGGCAAGGGCTTAGAGGGGATTGGTCAAGTCCACATAAGATTTGCAGTACAATGAAAAGGATCCTAAACCCGTTTCTTAAAATTTGAAGCACCTGGACCATTTAGGTTAGCCCACTATATCCTTCACCTATATTCCCAGGCTAAGGGAGGTCAATGGCTAATGGCCCAACCTGAATTTCTTTTTCTTAATTAATGTACTGTGATCCATTATTATATAGCCTATGTCTATATAATGTGTTTGAACGGATTGATTTGTCATAGCATTTAAAATTCAACTGTTAGGCCCAACGAGCCCTTAACAATCAGACCAAAGTAGAAAGCCCAAAAATGGGCTCACCACGATTTGAATCAGTCAGGGCTCACCTAACCTTGAACCACCTGACGAGCCCTACCACTTATCATGTCAAAAAGACACGTGGCTTCCCCGACAGCCATTTTGTCTTATCACATCGCCGACCATCACCTCAGAACTCACGTGGGGCCTCGATCCACTTGTCCTTAGCCAAGCCATAACACGTGGCGCACGGCGACCAGTCAGCAAAAGTATAAATAGCCCCTTAAGGCCAATTTTGAGACTCTAGACACTTTGAACATAAAATCATTGTTGTTCTGCCTCATTTCTCACTCATTTTCCTTAGAATCCTCCAACACCAAAATAACCCTCAACACACCTAAAAATTTCTTTAGAAGACTACCCGATTGTAGTTCCTCTAGAATTTCATCTTCGGAAAGATTTCAACTTATTTCTTAGTTTTATTAATTTAATTATGTAAATGGAAAGTACATTATGCAAATTGATCATTTTTTTTCCTTTGTGTTAATTCTTTATCTTTCTAAATTTCTTTTATTGTTATTATTACATAAAATATCATTCCAAATTAAATTTCAACATCCAAAACATGAGATAAACAAACAAATGATGGGTTCACAATATATGATATAAATAATTTACACAATATAAATCAAATAAATCGATTAATAATTAATTATTTTAAATAAAACAATTAATAAATTAAAATTAAATAACTAAATTAAATAAAAAAATGAAGAAAATAAATAAATAAAATAAAACTATAAAATAAATAATAAATAATTAAAAATTAAAAAATAAAAATTACAAACGGTTCAGGCTGACGCATAGATTTGTGCGCGGGTTGACGTGCGAATCCTCGTGTGACTTGACTCCTGGAGTATAAAAGTTGAACTTTCTTCAAATCATATTCTTACCTTTCCTTATATCTCCTCTTCCTCTTCCTCTTCCTATTCCTCCGTTCTTTGTCTCTATCTCTATCTCTTGTTCTTCCTCTTTCTTCCATCCAAACCTAATAAACCTCCGTAGTCCTCCACAAATCTTAGAATTCGATGGCTACAAAAATCAATGGTCATTGAAAAACTCAACTTTCTCAGATTTCGGTGGTTTAAAAATATCAAAATCATAAAGGAAATTTTAAACCACACCAGAAACTCGTCGAAGATTTCAAACCTCGCCGGAATCTCATCAAAAAATTCAAAAAACCCAAAAAAATCCTTTTTTTTTTTTTGGAAATTTAGCCCTCCTCGCCGGAATCTCATCAAAAAATTCAAAAAACCCAAAAATATCCTTTTTTTTTTTGGAAATTTAGCCCTCCGAATCCTTAGTATCTTCTCTCTCGTTTCTAGAATAAATCTCCCAAAAATCCAATGAAACAAAACCGAAATTCTAACCTTTTAGATTTCTCATAGAACTTTTATTTTCACTCTTAGTTTTTTTCTCCTCCGGGATTTTTTGATTGTGGTTACAATTTATAGGAGATTGTTGATAAAAATCGAAGTTTTTAAATTCTAGATTTTATCTTTATATGTTTCATATTACTTATGTTTAATCTGAGTTTGATTTTAGTTGTTCCTTGATTTTTCAGTTTTATCTAAGAACTTTGTTTTTGATTTTTAGTTTTCTGGATTTCAATTTTTTTTTCTTATTTATCTGATTTTCTCAAAAACATAAAAGATAAAATAAATATAAAGATTAAAAATAAAATAAAAGATAAAGATTAAATTAAAAATAAAAATAAAGAAAATGAAGATAAAGGCAAAAAAAATATATAAAAAAAATAAGAAATCAAAAATAAAAAAAATAATTAAAATAAATAAAAAATATGGGTTGATTTTTTACTGAATCAAAAAATCTTAATTGCCATACTTTGAGTCCAAAGCTCAAATGTAAATTGAAACACAAAATAGAATTCCAAATAATGTTGGATCCAAAATCAATTTAAGGCCCAAAGCAAAATAAAATTAAATTTAATTTAAGACGTAAAAATTAAATTAGGATCAATAATTAATTCAATAATCCAGGACAAAATTAAAGTGTATATAATAAGTATTAAATTATAATGTTATAACTTTATTATATATTTGAATATTGTTTTTAGTTATGAAAATTTGTTGGTTGTTTCTTAGATATAAACTTGTTCACAGGTCGAGCTACTCGGTTAAGTCCGAAAGCTTGTATGATATTTGTGAAGACTTGGATAAAAATTAGTACCAAAAAATAGACTTGGACAAAAAAATGAGACCCGTTTAAAAAACAGGTCGGGTCTTGGCTCAAACATTCAAGACCCGAGCCTGGCCCAACCGGTTTTTCAATATATAGTATTTTTATTTTTTATATATATTATGTATTTATTTTATAATGTAAATATTAAAAAGTATGTTCAATTATCAATATTTTAAAACTTAATAAAAAAAATTAAATTATTAAAGATTAAATAAATAAAGAAATAACATTTTTTAATTTTTTTGAAAAAAAAAAAAATATGCATGGGTTTAGACCATCCATTTATAAATGTAGACGGGTTTGGGCAGAATTTGTGCTCATATTTCAAATCAGATCAAGTTTAAACAAGTATATAGTGTGTTGATACCATATTTAAGTCGGCCATGGACTCCTCTACTTAGATATAGAAAACATAGTTTTCTTAGGTATGAAAAATATTATTTGTTTTTTAAAATTATAATATATTTTATTTGTATTTTAATTGATAAATATAATTTTAAAAATTACCACTAATGCTTATGAAAATATTGCTTTTAAATATTTAATATAAATATTTGTTAACATTATATATTATTGAAAAAATATTAAAATTAATATATTTTATATTTTATTTAATAAAAATAATTATCATATTCTAGTAAAGTGTTTAATAAATTAAACGCATTAATGTAATTTTTTAAAAAAGTTTAATTAATATTTTATCTATATTATTATAAAAGGATTGACTGAGTTTGTGTTACTGAGTCAAGTGACACCAATTCAGTTGGTGAAAATACAAAAAAACCCAAATTGAATAGATGATATAAAACAAAATCAAATCTCATTAGATAACTTTTTTATTTAAAAAATTCATATGATATTATCAAATAAATTTTTTATTTAAAAAATACCTACATTTTATATTATTAAATTATTTATTTCAAAATATATTTCTTAACTCATTAATTTTTTTTTTTAATTTTTTACCCACATTGTGGTGTGTAATATCGGTTTTTTTTTAATCCAAATATAGCTAAAAAAATTATTTACCAAAATATCGTTCTTTTCAGATTAATTCTCAAAATCCGTTTTTTTTTAAACCAGTTGGAAAATCGCCATGGCCCATGGCGATTTCCCAACTGAAAATTTTAATTTTTTTAAAAATACCAGTTGGAAAATCGCCATTGGCCATGGTGATTTCCCAACTACAATTTTAAATTTTTTTAATTTTTTACATTTGGAAATTGCCACGAGTGGCTATTTTTTATTCTTTTAATTTTAATAAATAATAAAATTTAAATAAAAATTATATAATTTATAAATTTAAAAAATAAAGATTTAATAATTTTAATATATAATTTTTATCCCATGGTGGTAGAAGTGTCCATGGGCTGGGCCAGGTCCATGTATGGTATCAACACCACATTGATATTTGCTTGCCCAAACCACGGTGGCAATTTTTCAACATTTATTTATTTATTTTTAAAATTTATAAAATAATAAAAATTATATTTATTAAAAAATAAAAATATAACAATTTACCAAAAATTAAAAAATTATATTCGTAATTAGACCTGTTCATTGGCCGGGCCGCGACCCGGAATTTTTTCCCTTGCCCAAGCCCATTTCGAGTCGTGCCGACCCGAAAGCCCATTTCACTATTAAAAAAATATTTTTATATATTTCATAATTTTATAATGTTTTGAATTTTGTTATTTAAATTTTTTTAAATTAAAAATTATATAATTTTTATTTAAAATTTATTATTTAATAAAATTACAAAAACACTTGTCCAAGCCTGAACTAATACGACACTTTGGTTGGCCTTTCTCCTGGAGGTCCATTTATTACTAATACAAGTTGAAAGAATTCGATTGACATTACGGATAGACCTGCTTATGGGCCGGGCAGCCCGTCCGACCAGGCCCGGATCACTATTTATATATTAAAATAATTAAATTCAGGCCCGCGAGCCGGGCCTTGGCAAGGAAGTTGAAAAATTTTGTATCGCGGCCCGGCCCATGAGCATGCCTAATTACGAATATAATTTTTTTAATTTTTGGTAAATTGTTATATTTATATTTTTTATTTTTTAAATTTAAAATTTATATAATTTTTATTATTTTATAAAATTAAAGAATAAATAAATGTTGAAAAATTGTCACCGTAGCTTAGGCAAGCAAATGTGGTGTTGATACAATACATGGGCCCGGCCAGCCCATGGACACTTCTACCACCATGGGATAAAAATTATATATTAAAATTATTAAATTTTTATTTTTTAAATTTATAAATTATATAATTTTTATTTAAATTTTATTATTTATTAAAATTAAAAGAATAAAAGAAAGAAAGAAACCTTGGGAAATCGCCACCGTGGGTGGCAATTTCTCAATATAAAAAGTTGAAAAATTTTAAAATTGTAGTTGAGAAATCGTCATGGCTCATGACGATTTCTCAACTGGTATTTTAAAAAAATTTAAAATTTTCAGTTGAAAAATCGTCATTGGCATGGCGATTTTCTAACTGATTTATAAAAACAAATTTTAAAAATTAATCTGAAAAAAATTATATTTTGATAAATAAATTTTTTTTTTGGTGTGGCTATATTAAGATAAAAAGACCGTGTAATATCTAGTCGTATAAAACAAACGAAGTAATATTGTTTTTCTAATAATTTAATTTCAAGAATCACGAAAATTAGAATCATCAGGTAAGAAGTTAGCAAACGCCCCTAACTTCAGGTAATCCAAAGTTCTTCAAAGCTCACCTCATCTGAAAAAACTTGACTTGTCACCGTTTGTTTGCTTTTCATGGTATATTTTTTGTTTCTATTAAGTCATTTGTTTCAAAACTTTAAAGTTTTTTGCACCAAGTCTATGAATAAATAGCCTTAGCTCGTTGCTTCTTTTTACCCTGTTTTTTTTTTTTTTTTTTTTTTTTTTTTTTTTTTTTATAGTTTTCCATCTATCTATTGATTTCAGGTATATATTTTCTCTATTTGGGTGTAGCTTCCTTATCCAGGGGATTGAGTCTACCGGTTGTCCAGTTGCACACCAACTGTCTGTGTTTTTTCCTATGTCAGTTTGATATTAGATCTTACTGGGTGTTTTGCTTTTGTTTCTGTTTTGGGAGATCTCCAGATTTGGGGATAATTTGAACTAATTTACGTTAAATGAAGTTGTCAAGTTGATGCTGAAAATGCCAAGTGCTCCCTTTTCCTTCTTGCCTAGTCTGCCTTACATATAAAAATATATATAAAAAAAAAAAACTTGGAAACGAGTTTCTAATTCTTCAATCCAAAGAGTTGGCCAAAAGTTATTTTTTCTCAATCTAAAAAATGGAAGCAGAGGAGATAGCAGAGGAGCTGCAAAACGTTGAGGTTCAGATTCATGATGTTGAAGGTGATCATTAATCAATCTTCGTGAGAGCAATTATTATGTCTTTGTTTGTGGAATTATGGATGAGCGTGTTGATTAATTGAGTAATTGTAATAATGGTCCAGACCAGATAAGGGAGTTATTTGAGAGGCAAGAGAAGTTGTACGAGAGGCAATCGGAACTGAAAGCATTGCTGGAAACATGCCCTGTAGCTGTAAAAGATGTCTACGCTCCAACCACTGTGCAAGCGGAAGACTGGTCAGGAGCATTTGATTGGGATTCTCAAGCCGATGATATTAGGTTCAATGTTTTTGGCATATCTTCATATCGTCCAAATCAGCGAGAGGTAGGTTGCCTGACTCCATTATGTTTGAACACCCCTTTTTTTTTTTTTTTTTTTCCTTTTTGGATATGATATGTCTAAAAAAAACCCTAGGTTTGTCTGAAAATGAAGATGTGATGTAGTTACTAATTAAATTAATGGTTTGTAGATCATAAATGCAGTGATGAGTGGAAGAGATGTTCTGGTGATTATGGCTGCAGGTGGTGGCAAGAGCCTTTGCTACCAGCTTCCTGCCATCCTTCGTCAAGGAATTGCTCTTGTTGTCAGTCCTTTGCTTTCTTTGATCCAAGATCAGGTCTATCTTTCCTTTTTTTCTAAAATAGTATGAATATCAGATACTACATTATTTGGTCCCTTTTTTTTCTTTCAAAATTTTGACTGCAAGTATTAATAACAATTCAGGTAATGAGTTTGGTTGCCTCAGGCATTCCAGCAT
Organism: Fremontodendron californicum; assembly: GCA_030761205.1. NCBI lineage: Eukaryota > Viridiplantae > Streptophyta > Magnoliopsida > Malvales > Malvaceae > Fremontodendron > Fremontodendron californicum. The sequence goes on from JAULJL010000047.1 coordinate 5,303,582, forward strand.
TTATGCTCACATCCACCACAAATAAGGAAGATGAGAAGTTCATATACAAGGCCCTGGAGAAAGGCGAAGAAGACTTAAGATTATTATATGTTACACCTGAGAAAATATCCAAAAGCAAGAGATTTATGTCCAAGCTTGAAAAATGCCATCATGCTGCTCGCCTCTCTCTTATTTCCATTGATGTTAGTCTTCCTTTTCTCTGCATCTTCTTTGGTCTTCATTTTGATGCATATATCTTTGTTCCTTTGTTCTTTTGCTTATTTTAATTTCTTATTCTTTCTACACATTTTCATATCTTTTAAGCATGCATGATTTCCTTTTATCAATATTGTTATGAATTTAGTTTTAAATGTTGGATAATTAGAGCTGTGAGAGCTATAAAATACCTGAAATTGGTAGTTTACTAGTTTCTTCTAGATTTGAATCTTTATCTTTTATAAGAATAGGAAGTAGCTAGAGTTTATGAACTAATATGAATGTTGTACCATGCTATGTTTTTATATGTTAAGTTGTATTAGACACTCTAGGTTTGATACATAGAAGCTGTACATGTGCTTCTTCCAAAATGTGTTGCACCATTGATTGTACTATATAGTGAACATAATTTGATAGAAAGCTGCAAGTGTCAAACAACTTAACTCTAATATTATACCCCTCAGGTTAATTTATTTAACAATATATATGTATTATTATTTTCTCTTGTTGATTTAGGTTATTCAATTTAATAGTTTGCATGACCATATGGTCCTTTTATGTCGGTTATTCTACAGGAGGCTCATTGTTGTAGTCAATGGGGTCATGATTTTCGCCCTGACTACAAAAATCTTGGTATACTCAAAACTCAGTTTCCAAATGTACCTGTCGTAGCTTTGACAGTATGTGGTTCCTTGCCCCTTAATGTTTGCATGCTTTTTTATATTTGCTGTTTTCTTAGCTGCATTTTTTTGGGCTAAATGTATTATCTTACTTTTTAGATATATTTTGCAGGCAACTGCTACAATGAAAGTCCAGAATGATCTGATTGAAATGCTGCATATTCCAAAATGCATAAAGTTTGTCAGCACTGTCAACCGGCCAAATCTGTTTTATATGGTAATTGGTACAATTATTAGTAATTGCCATTTGGTTGTTAAGAGTTGCTATCTGAACTTTGTTATTAGATCAAAGAAATTTCTTAAATTGCAGGTTCGAGAGAAGTCATCTGTTGGAAAGATGGTTATTGATGAAATAGCTAAATATATAAAGGAATCTTATCCAAATAAGGAATCTGGCATAGTTTATTGTTTTTCCAGAAAGGAGTGCCAGCAGGTATGAGCTTTTTAACACCAATTTTGCCTCACAATCACAGACACGTAAAAGTACATTTCATGTCTTTTACTGTTTGCCATTATTGTCCTCTTAGTTAATAGTTCTACTCCTAGGAACAAAAGCTATGCTTAGTTTAGTTCCAAGTCAACATTATGGATAGATGCATAGAAACATTAACCTTTATGTTTTTAATAGATGCTCTTGGCATCATGCCATCATATGTACCAATATATGTTACTCAACTTATTTGCTTCTAGATTCCATGATCATTTACTACTTGTTAGCATGTTATTCACCTTGTCATACTGCATCCTCAGACATCTTAAGTGCCCATTTTAATTCAGTCTTGTATAACCACTAGACTATGTTATAACAATAAATTGATATGTGATGGTTGTCAAGTTGTCAAGTCTTACTTATAAGGTATCAATATCTAGTTTCTAGATTTACAATGAGTATATAGGTAAGTATTATATATTCTTTTCCCTCTTTCAAGAGCTGTAGGTTGCAAGTGAGTTATGTGAGAGAGGAATATCAGCTGATTATTACCATGCTGATATGGATGTAAATGCTCGTGAGAAAGTTCACATACGGTAAGCTCAACTGTTCTAACTTCTAAGAGTAATCCTTTTTTTTCAAACTATCTCATGCTCACAGTAAACTCTTTTTTTTTTTACCTTACTAGATTTACACCTCATATATTGAAGTGATGAATGACTGCAGTATAAATTATATAATTTTTCTTCTCTATAAATTTTTTATATTAAAGGGTGTGAAACTTTTGTGATAACTATATGAGTTTATATTTGATGCACTGACAGTGAATAAGTACTATACATTGTCAATGAATCATAAGATGACACATCGCTAATGAGTAAAACTAAAAGTGGTCAGGTCCTTAAAAATAAATATTAATAAATTTATTAAGGTTTAATTAAATATTAATTAAAATTATTATTTCTGTCATCGTAAGTGTAAAAGTCCTGCAACGGCCGAGTATCCTTCATCTTTTGCCATAGAGGTGATGAATTCCCATCATACTCTCTTCTTCCAGTTACATTTATTAGTGGTTTTGAAGCAAATGCAGGTGGAGGACCACGGGGTTCTGTTGTAGGCAAAGAAACAGATGATTTCCAAACAAATTCTTCTCCATGCCAGTCTGCACTCTGCACAATATCAAGTAAAGTCATTTATAATTTATTTAAGTAGATATGATAAGAACTCGAACTGCATTCATCCTAAAAAGGAGACTACAAACTTTAAAACTGCATGCACTTAATCACATAAACATAAATCAAAGAAGAAAAAAACAACAAAAAGCCAAGAGGGAACAAACTGAACCATGAGAGGGGGATAGAAGGGTAGCAAAAACGATGAGAGGGGGATAAAATGAACACAGGCTTCTTTAGGATTTTAGAGAACCCTTAACTTTTTTTTCTTTCTAAAAAGTCAGCGTATGACAAGAGATAGGGATAAAAGTTCAAATAATTTTAGTTAATATTTAATTAAACATAAATAAATTTATTAATATTTATTTAAGGACCTGACACTTTTACTTTTACAGTTTTACTCATTAAAAATGTGTCATCTTGTGATTCATTGACAGCATATAGCATTTATACATTGTCAGTGCATCAAATATAAACTCTAACTATATTGCCCTTTTACTTTTATATTCAAATATCAATTATGTCATTTTATTTTAATTTTGTTAAGTATAATTTTAATACTAATGCTTTATAGTTTATATCTTTATTATTACTTAAATGAGTTCTTATTAAAATAAAGGTAAATTACAGAAAATACCTTATGGTTAGAGACAGACGAAAATTTTCCCTTGAGGTTTAAAAAGCGACAATTTACCACCCTAAGGTTTATTCTGTTATTCTTAAGTTAATAACGATAATTACTTTTCTCACTTAGTTTGCAACGTGGCTTTCTTGTTTTCTGTTTGTTTTGTTCTTTTTCATTCTTCTTTGTCTTCATCATTTTCCAGAAAATTTCTCTCTAAACCTCTTTAACTATTTTTCGCATAACTGTTCATGGGTAGTTATGGTGGCATGGTTTATCATTATGTCTAACTTTCTCACTCTAGATCCATATCCTCATACCAAGTATCACAAGATGCAACAATTTAAAGAGAAGGGCCATCCAGCATCTCTACTAACCATCCATCACCATCCACAAAATTCAAGATTCCATGAATAGCTATCACCTTTACAAGTCTGTATATCTGCAAGCCAACAATTATTTTATTTTACCAAAGTCCATTCCTATTTCGAAAATAATTAAATCTTTTAAAACTTGCATTTTGCATGAAATTGATCTAGAGTTTGTAGGATTAGTTTTTGAAATTAGAGAGAAGCTTGGATAAGGGATGAAAGAAAAGGTAAAAATGAAAGAAAGAAGAAATTGATGGGGGGTGGGTGCATGGCTGAAACTTGGAGCCATGCTCCAACCCTAGCTTTGAAAGGCTTTTGTTTTTTTCCGGAAGCCTTGGAAGATTAAAAAGGAATAGAAATTCCGTGGTTTTAAAGAGAGAAAAAGATTCTGAAGTTTCTAGGAGAAGGAAACAGAAGGGAAAGAGGAAAAAGTTAGCCCCATGGCAAAAAAAGTGGAACAAGTTACCTGTCAGGTGTTAGTCTGGTAACTAATGGAAATTTCCCCAAGGTAGTTAAGTGTCAAATTTAAACCTCAAGGCGCAAATTTTATTTTGTCTTAACCACAAGGTAGTTTTATGTAATTAACCTAGCATAAAACACCTTTAAGAATGTTATAAATCTTAAAAGTTAGTAAAAAGAAATTTGGTAAAAAATAATTAACTTAAGTAATAAATTGGATTAAACATAATTAGTTAAAAATTTTAGTTGAAAACAATTTTTAGATTTTATAGAATACTTATTTTAATAGAATAACTTGTAAAAACTATTGTTTCAGTAAACTGATTTGAGTTTAAGATAATATGTTATGTACCTATGGTTTACATGCAAATTGCATGTTAAGTAAAAGCTACTATATCTACATACATAGATATATGTTTATATGTATGTACTATATATTTGTATGTATGTATGTTTGTACGTATTCCTTGTCTGCCATGAATTCAGTTTTCTATGAATTGTTAATTGCTACCAACACTCGAATAATCTGAATTCCCAATCAAATTCTCGAATTTCAATATCAAATACTAAAATGTTCAGAACATATCAATAACATCAAATTAAGCCTGCTTGAAACTAATTGAGTTTAGGTACTTATAACTAAACCTAAAAAATACCAATTATACCCTAAAGCCCTACTATGTAGAAAAAAAGAAAAATACTAATTAATGTAAAATAACCTAAATAATCTAAATTTGCCTAAACAATGTAAAGATTACTATCAAACCCATAAAATATAAATAAAGTCCTAGATAACTTAATTTCTCAACTAGCATATTTTCATTCTCCATCAGCCTCTTATATGTGTTTCATGATGTAGATGGAGCAAAAATAAATTGCAGGTCATTGTTGGTACAGTAAGTGTATCGTCAACATTTTTCTAGATATCTTGTTGATTCTCAGTTTTCAGTTGTTATACCTTCACTTATATGCCAGGTTGCATTTGGTATGGGAATCAACAAACCTGATGGTAAGTATGAGTACGGAAAATGGTACTTAGGGGAGAAAGAAAGGTGTATTTAGCATCTTAATGTGCATTGATATGGTCATTTAACTTGCAGAAGTTAGATTTTATAGTTTTTACATGTATTTCTTAATTGAATATGACAATGACCATTATAGTTTTCTGGCAATCCCTCTTGCTGAGACATCCCCAGCCTATATATCTTGGCAGTCTCCATATGTTATAGATGAAACTAATACTATAACTAACAAAAGTTAATAATCTCATACTTTGGAAGATAAAACTAGTAGGAACTTAGCAAAGCATTTGTTGTCATTCCTCTCTCTTATTTTCCCATCTTCTCTAATGTCTAACCAACAAGCTTCTTATAGGTGCGTGAGCATTTACGATTCTCTTTTCATTAGACATATATGTCTGTTATTCAATATCATTTATACCTGTTTCTCTTATATTTAATACTCATTTACTATTTGATACTGTACCTGCTTGTAGTCAGGTTTGTCATCCACCATAGCCTGAGTAAATCAATGGAAACATATTACCAGGTTTTTGGCCTTTCCCCTGTAAACTTTTTCCTTCATACATTCTCTTTTTCTCTAACTTACTTTGCTGCAGGAAAGTGGCCGTGCTGGAAGAGATGGACTCCCCTCTGAGTGTTTACTCTTTTTTAGGCCGGCTGACGTTCCTAGGCAGGTAATTCTTTGGCTTTATTTTTTTAAACTGTCAAGTTTGCTTCAGACATTGTACTAATCGTGATCTTTATTTGAACAGAGTTCCATGGTCTTCTATGAGAACTCTGGATTGCAGAGCCTTTATGACATAGTAGGATATTGTCAGGTATAATCATCTGTTTTTGATCTCCTATGTCATATATATTTTTTTCTGAAGTGGCTGAATAAGGGTACTTGCTGTATATACCTTAGGGAAGTTGTCGGGAAGACTGATTTTAATAATCAGACATAACTGATATTAGTTTTAGTGTACCCTATTTGTTGCTTACTGCCGGTTAATTTTTAACCTTAAGCTATCTGTGATGGAATTAATGGGGGAAAAATGAAAGGAAGACCCTGTTTAAGATGGAAAACCAATATAACATTTTCTTTCACACAAATAGGTTCCATGACTCCTACAAATCCTTATGCTTTATAGAGTTTAGAAGAAGGAAGACCCGGTTTAAGATGGAAAAGAAAAGATACCAATATAACAATTTCTTTCACACAAATAGGTTCGATAACTCCTACTACAAATCCTTATGCTTTATAGGGTTTAGAAGAATCAATACTCGATTTCTATCATTGAGCTCATTGGCTCATAGTTTCAGTACCATTAGTTGTTCCAGTATTGGTTTAAGAATTGGTACTTATTGCATTTGGATTTAGTTATATTACTAGTAGTCTTCATGTGCGAAATCCTTTATTTACAGAGAGCTACTAAGTATTACATTTTCTTCTTATTGTAGTCTAAAAGACAATGTCGCCGAAGTGCCTTTTTCCAGCATTTTGCAGAGCCATTACAAGAGTGCAATGGTATTACTTTTGCTTTTACTTTCTATTATTGTTATGCCAATTTTGGTTAATATAATCATAATTTCATATTATGTCAGGGATGTGTGACAATTGTGCGTTCTCAAGTGAGGTTAAAGAAGTGGATGCTTCAGGTATGTTTATTTGACTTCTATTCATAGAAGTTATTTTTTCCGTATTTAAATTTTATATTTCAAGTAATCTTCGCGTCAACTTTCTTTTGAACTCATTTTATTTAGAAACTTTTCTGTTTCTCTGGCTCAGCCATCTTTTTTTGGTTTTCTCTCCTATCTTTAATTACATTTTGCCGCTAAACTTTTGCTCTGTGGTGTGAGGTATTTGTATTTCCTACACAATGAGTCAAAATCTATATCTTGTCTATAATATTGCAGAGTGAAAAGCAAATATACTTTATGGAAGTAAAATATTTTGACATCCATGATTCTTCATTAATATGTCTATGGCCTTTTCATAAGAGTCTAAATAAGGTGTTTTCTTATTTACTTTTGTTCTAGGCTTCTAGTAGAAGACTGTCTTCATATTAGCTTCTTGAACAGATTGTTGATTTCCTAGACTTTTCTGGTCCAGGAGTTGTGCTACTGATCTTGTTATCTAATTCCTTAGTTAGCCAGCCATATGCTGATATAATTTAAAATGGAGCTTAAACTTTTCATTTGAGAAAATTAAAAGAAATGAGACACATACATTCTTTACAGATGTCAATTATCATTTGATTTACTTCTTGGTACTTGGATTTTTCTCTTTCTTCTACATTCCCCCCCTTTCCGCTCCTTTTTTATTCTAGATGTTATGTTTTGCTTGGAAAAATAAATAAACAAAGAATAGGGAGAAGTAAAAAAAACCTGGGAAATCTCACCTAGGGTTTCATTTGCAATCACCCTGGGACATGTGGCTCTCACACCCTCACAAAGATGATACTTCTGAAAAATTGCAAATTGTGTTTTATGATATATCAGAATAACCTGGTGCATGTGATATATATGTATGCAAGAGAACTACATGATTCATGTGGCAAAGAACATAATATTGATGCCAAAGATGCCCTTGGGCCGTGTGTAAAGACGAAAATAATACCCTCGACACACCAAAATACCTGCTTATATTAAAATCAGAACTTAAAAAGGTACAACTCAAATTAAATCTTGACTAATCTTCTCAAGAGCCCATATTAAAGCTTGCACATTGGAACCAGTTTTTATGCCTTTTATACACCTTTACTCACTGTCATCACTAGCACTTCAACAGGGTAGAAGTAGAGAGGTAGAAGAAAGAACAGTTGATTAGAGGTGAGGCTAAGTGATTAACAATTTAAAATTCCATGCATAAGAACAATCATAAATCTTCATGTTTTTTCTCTCCGTGTTCTGAGTTTCAGTTTTTTTTTTTTTTTTTTTTTTTTTTTTTTTTTTAAGAAAAAAAGGACATTCTTAAGGTTGTTTTGTTTAAGGTGCTGAAAGTTTTCCATCTGTTAAACTCATTTTTAGGTTGTAAAACATTTTCCATATTAGGAATTATCTGTTGAATTATTTATTTGGTTTGGATAAATAAACGGTATTTTGCTTCATATGATCATTCTTTGCAGGTCATACAAAACTTATGATTTCTCTGGTGCATGATATGCAAGATAAAGATCAAAGAGTGACAATGTTGCAATTGGTGGACAGAGTGAAAAATAAGCAAAAGCAACTAGGTTCATCCATCTCTTGTTGTACTACATCTAATAAGCATGGTTAGGATATATCTATATGCCATTATAGATACCAATATATACTTACCTTGCATTTCTATTGTATAATTTCTAGAATGCTGTAAACTTTTTGCTTTCTATCTAGTAAGACGTAAGAGGAGCAAAAGGATGGTTTTTGTGTGTGTGTGTGTGGAGGGCATAACATTCAATGGGTTAAAGTATAAGCATGAAATTATTACCTCTAGAGGGTGGTGGGTAAGTATTCCTGTCTCTTGGTGCATGAAAATAATGCCACTCCTAAGAGACATATATCTTGTATGTCGTGGTTAAGAAAAACTCAGAAAGCATGACTTGCGCAATATGGCTATTGATAGAGGCATTTATGCCTCCCTAGAGTACTCTTAAAATGTACTGACCTAAGAACATTGTATTCACCTGTGCTTTGCTATTGAAACTTCTTATACTTGTTGGTTGGGTAGCCTTTGGGACGTATACACTCAATAACATTATGTCTAATGTCATATTCAACATGTGGGCTACATAAATCTGCTTGATGGAAGATTAATGTCATGTTTCTTTCATTCTCTTGCATTCATTATCATTAAGGTAAAGTAAGTTCTTGCCAGTTTACATTTATTATAGATACATAAATATATCTATTATTTTATGAATTCACCAGATTTGGAACTAAAGAGGGAAGAGATGGAACAGCTTGTAGTACAGCTTATACTAGATCGTGTTTTGGTAAGAATCACTTACTTTGTGGACCATGAATCTAGTATCTCAAGTTTACTCATGATTACATGCATCTAATCTGGCTGCTGACAATGTGAGAATTTTGTACGATGTGTTTGTTGGCAGTCAAGTTATTTTTGAAACTTAATAAGTCTTACAATTCTGCATGATATAAACTTGATTAGGTATTTGTAGAACATACTTCACAGCTGAAATTGCTCATTTTTATCAGGAGGTAAATGCTTGGTGTGTGCTGAATTACATTAGGAAATCATGTGCTGTATGATTTAAATGCTGCCTTTGAGTTTTGACAAATGAGCAAGGTGGTTTAAAATGTTTACCTTAAAATTTGAATTGTATGAGAGGAGAATAAACTACTATACCTTCAAATTTGTGCAAAATGAATGATGTAAAATGCGGGATAAGCAGTCATTATTTCAATATCTAGAGTTTAACCACAAAGATTCACTCAAGAGGGTATTTAAAGGAATAATTACTTCAGTAGAAGTTGTATTGCTCCTTTATAATTGGAAATATTCTGGCATGCACCCGTGCATTTTTATCTAATTTCTAGTAATTATGAAGTGACATCTTCATGTTGTAGTTTATGGGGAGAAAAAGGAATAGACAAGAACATATAGTAAATAAAACATTGTTACTAGGAAGAAAAACTGACAATTGCCACCATACTTTATAGTCATTGTCAGATTGTTTTTAATGTAGGGGTTTTCCCTGTTAGGGTGCTGCAGTGGTTCTGAATGTTAAGATTTTGCTTTTAAATGCAATTTTATGATTTTGGTCAGTTTGTTTTTACTTCTCTTTGCCCCTTCCAATCATGCAGAAGGAAGAATTCCAGCATACAGCTTATGCTACAAATGCTTATGTTACAGTAGGACCATCAGCAAACCTAATTTTGCAAGGTCTGTGTGCATCTGTTGTAGAATACAATGCTGTTCATTTTCTGCCTATGGGTTTTCTTACATTCACTTTTACACTTGCTAATATAGCATTGAAGTCCATGCAGGACATGTTATTTTGCTGTTCTTTTGTCCGTATGTGGATCATATTCATTTGTTAACCATTATTAATTATATCCTGGCCCCCAAAGTATGCTAAAATAGGCATATGATTGATTTATCATCGAGCATGCAGGGAAAAGAATCATTAAGATGGATGTCACTAGCAGATCTAAGGTTATGGATGGTTACAGGAAATCAATTAAACATGGTGTCACATCAGGTTTGGAGTTTAAGCTAGATGAGCTGAGGAAGGAACTTGCTTCTCATGATGGGGGAATATTCCCTTATTCTGTGTTGTCAGGCCAACAGATCAGCAGCATAAGCGCCCATATACCAAATTCAATTGGAGAGGCAAGACTAAAAATTTCTTTTAAGTCTTTTTCTTGTATATTTTGTATATATCCTATTCCTATGCTTAACAATTGCTAGAACAAAACTTTTGTTTGCCATCATGTGAAGCAACTTTTAATCTAGCATTATCTTGTTATGTTTCAATTCTAGTATTTCTGTGTGTCAAGTCGTCAACTGTCAAGAGAGAGAGAGGGGGAGAGAGAGAGAGAGAGAGAGAGAGAGAGAATCTAAAATAATAATAATATATATATATATATATATATATATATATATATATAAATGATATATTTTGTTTCTTGCAGTTGGAAAAGATTATTGGAAAGTTAAAGACAGAAAAGTATGGGGATAGAATTCTTGAAGAAGTCAAAAAGTATGGTATCACGGAGCATCCAAATAATGATGAGTTGAATGAAGAACAAGGCACTGAAATAAGAGCTAGAAAGAAGCTGAAGACCAAAAAACAAGTTATTCTGGTTGAGAGCAGTAATGATGAATCTTAAAATTTCTTATGCTTTCCAGAGTACCACTAAACTACATTACCCTTTGTCGGGAGATACAAAGTAATCTTCTGCAGTTACGTCATTTTCTAGGCTTTTTCGAACATTCTAGAATAAAATGAAAAGTTGCTGCTGCTGCTTTTAATGGGCGTATTATAGCTAAAGATATTTTGTTTTTTTTTTATTTTTTTATTTATTATTATAGCTAAAGGTTTGTGGTTGAAAAGAAGGGAAGGGAAAAGCTAATTGGAATTTCTGTGTAGATTCATTCTTGTTATGTAGTGTGCTAAGTTGCTAGCGACTCTAGGTTGTCTCAAATATGACAATACATAAGTTTCTTGGTCATAACATCATTATTTGCCTAAGTTTTGCAGGGTGGTTTTTTCCTTTTCCTTTTGCTTCGGCCTATGCTGAAGCTACTGCACCTCCTTGAACGTCTACAACTTTGAAGGGCTTAGAACAGAAACGAAGTACTGTGACAATTTCTCCTCAATGGAAAAGTGGGAGAAGAAAGTTGGGGGTAAAAACGAGAAATAATGATTTTTCTTTTTTGATAAATGAAAGAATGATTTTTATTAATACTTTACAAGAGAAAAGAAATTGAAAAAACGAGAGGTGTGGTACAAGATTTATTTTAAAATATATATTTTTATCTTCACTTACAATTTAAAAAAGATATAATGATAAAATAAAGTAATTTTTATAACTTTTTCACTTTTCAACTCTATTATAAGACAATTTTATTTATTTTTTGTTATCAAATACATTAATAAAAGAGAATAAGAATTTCGTATAATCAATACCATTATATTGAATATTTGAACAATAATGATTTTATGATTATTGATATAGCATGTTGGTTTTGAACCAAATTGCTTATAGACACTCATCTCTTATTAAATGATATATGAGTTTATGGTTCTTATGGATATTCCTTTGTATTGCATATGCTTGTGAAAGATTGTTAATACTTGAGAATTATTGATTGAGATATATGTTATCTTTAAATTGATCACTGTTTTGAAGTGACAAAAACTTTTTAAGTGTGATTTTCAAATCAAATTTGCTTAAGTCTTTTGTTTACTTCTCAAACCAAAGTATTGCTATAAAGATTAATTGAGCCTAACGCAAGTCCATTTGGTATTTCAAAGAAAATTATTTTCATTGGACTTAATAAAAGTGATACTATTGGTTTTGAAAACAAAAGGATTAATTTGAAAATGTAAGTCCAATTGATATTCAAAAGGAAAAAATCATTGTGCTTTACTTAGAAAAATATATATTTTTAGACTAAAAAATTATTTTGAAATCTTACAACATTTGTTTTAACTTTTCTAAAAAATATAAGTTTTCAAGTGATAAATGGTGCTCAAATGATATTTAGCAAAGTCAACACTTTTCGAAAGTAAAAAATATGAAAATTTTGTAAAATTGAAAGAAGGGATCAATCCTGTTAGAGGAGTGATCGATCCTTAGTACGTATGAATGTTCCCAATAGAAAAATTGCTCTAATAGATCGATCTTTATTGAACAAGGATCGATTCTTTCTTAAACATAATGCTCCCTAAAGCCAAAATATTCAAGGGATTGATTCCCTTTGATAAAGGATCGATCCCCTAGCCTTTACAATGACTAGAAATTGAATTTTGGCTTGAAGGGATCGATCCCCTTAGTAAAAGGATCCATCCCTGTAACCTAAAAAGCTTCCAAAGGCTAGTTTCAAGTGTTTTCAAATTAATGACTCTTTTCACTCTCTAACCAATCTCAATGGCTCCACGCTCTCTTCAACTATAAAAGGAACTCTCCAACATCATTGAAGATAAGAGAACAAGCATTACAAAGCCATATCTTTATTTTCTCAATAAATTAAGAGCATTCAAGTGTTTTAGTACTTCAATTCCATATTTCTTTGTAACTCTTGTGTCCAAACTTCATTTCATATTCATTTGTTTCTCTTTGTACCTAATAGGCAAACATTAAACCTTTGTGAGTTTATATTAGTTTGCAAAAACCTTTGTTGAAATTGTGAAATCAAGAGGCGAGGTATCCTCTTGAGTGTTTTTGTGAGTTTTGGTAGAAACTCAATTTGAGATTTAGAGGTTATTATCTAAGCCTAGAAAAGATAGGGATTATAAAGATTATACCTTAGCCTAGAAAAAAAAAATATAAAAGATTCATTTAATAGTGGATTGAGCACTTTGACGAGGACGTAGACGCTTAGAGGAATGGTTGAATCTTTATATATCGTTTTGTTTGCTCTCCTTTCTCTAATCTTTTACTTTAGTTACTTGCCATATACTTGCATAAATTGTTTATATATTCACTACAAGGGAACGGACGTCAATATTCAGTCGGTAATGCCTTTTACCGACGAAATTTTTTGTCAAAAATTTTCGTTGGTATTTCTTAAGTCGGTGATACTAAATCTGTCAGTAAAAAATATTCTGTTGGTAATACTTTTACCGACGAAATATTCCTTCGGAAAAGATAATTCTGACGGATTTATTTTTTTTACCGATGGAATATTCCGTCAGTAATGTGTGAATTGGATTAAAATAAATAAATAAATTTTAAAATTATATAATATTACGAAAACATATTATTATAAAATTTAACATATAAGAAATTAGAAAATAAGGTTTAGACAACTAGATGTACGAAAATAAGTTATAATATTGTTTGATCAAAACCTCTCAAAAACATGTTCAAAGCAAAATAATAGAAGGATAACATCAAAACTACAATAGAAACAAAACCATGAAAATCTTTTCAGACAATAGCATTGGCAGCACTTGCAATTCTAGGCCACAGATTCATTTGTAAAATATTATAACATGGCATAAACAATATTATAACATGTTAAATTTATTCCAACAAAAAAAAAAATGAATAAAAGAGATCCATTTGTAAAGAAAAGATAAGAGAGGAGAAGAGAAGAGAAGAGAAATACCAGGCTCGGATGACGACGGCGGAGGCGAACGGTAGGGACAGAACGCGATCAGACGGCAGGCTCGGACGGCAAGGGCGGAGCTAGGTTGGGTCTAGGGAGGTGCGGGGATGGGGGGAGGAGAGGAAAGAGAGAAAAGGGAAAGAAGAAAGAAGAAGAAGTCTCGGGCATATTAATTATACCCGAGACTTTTACCGACGAAATTTTCATCATAACCGACGAAAATTCCGTCAGTAAAAAGCTCCTCTATTTTCAAAATAAAATTAATTATTAAAATTAATTTTCGTCGCTAATACTTATTAGTGATAGAAAGTCGCTAATAAGCTTATTAGCGACAAAAATTTTCGTCACTAAATTATATTAGCGACAGAAATTAATTTTCGGCTAAAAATATATAATTGAAATTGATTTATGTAAATAATAACTAAAAGTAATTATCAAAATCTAATTTCCTTCGCTAATACTTATTAGTGACGGAAAATTCCGTCGCTAATATAAAAATATTAGCGTCAGAAATTAATTTTCGGCTAAAAAAATATAATTGAAATTGATTTATGTAAATAATAAATAAAAAATTAATTTCCGTCACTAATAATCTATTAGTAGATTATTAGCGACGGAATTTTCCGTCATTATTAGCGACGAAAATTAATTTTTGACAAAAAAATATATTGAAATTGTTTTTTATAAATAATAAATAAAACTAATTATTAAAATATAATTTTCATTGCTAATACTTATTAGTGACGGATTGCCATCGACTTGAGGTTCAGGCACTTCCTTGATCCTTGGCTATAGCAAGGTGAACACATCTGGGTCAAAACGGGGATGTCACGCATTGGCTTACGAGATCGGATTGACACGAAAGAGATCTTTGACTGAACCATTAGTAATTCCCTCCCCTCGGTGTTGAGAGCTATGGGGCATTCTATGGTTCTACCCGTAGTCGTTTTTTCAACATAGACCTTACTCCCAGTCATCATCCTTACTAAGTTTCCCCCTTATCTTTGATAGCAGTCGATCGGTCGGCGATAGCCCGATTTTGATTGATCTTCACGATAGTAGCAACTTTACTTTTTTTCCTAGAACCGGTAGTTTTTTCAGCTATGCTGATCATCCATTGAGATGTCAGACACAATGCATTAACATCACTGATGTCATACCTTTTATGGAATGTTTAGGACACCTCTCACCTATCGAATGTCGTTCCGTCCCGCCACAGCCATCAATGCCTGTCGTCTTCGTCTAGCCATTGGAGTTGCTGAATCTGCGTAGACGGTAAGGTAGGTCTCTTGGGTGGACATGGGCAGGGAGGTCTCGTAAGAAAGCAGCTGGGTCATTCACGATGAAAATGAAGACGTCGCTAGTCCTCAAGGCCCCAAGGTTTGAAGAGGATGAGTTTTGGGCATAGAAATTGAGGATGAGGGCTTTCATAATGGCTTATGATGTTAGAGGATGGTTCTTTATGAAAAAGGTCTTGGAAATTTAACAAATGATGAGACATTCTTGAAGAAAGTGCTAGATGATGCCAAGTCCAATTGCTTTCTCTATGGAGCTCTAGGCTCTTATAACTTCAACTTGGTCAAATTGCCCAACCTCTAAAGATATATGGGATAAGCTTGAGGAAATATATGGGGAAACAAGAAAAGAAGAGGAATCAAGTGCAAGCCACTCTTCAAACCAAAATGAAACAGGCCTTATGGCTCTTGAAGTACCCAAGGTTAATTCGTCACCTTATTAGTCTATTTCATATTCGTTTGGTGAATTCCGAAAGGCTTTTGAAGAGTTAGCCATTGAGTTTGAGAAAATGAATTTCAAGTATAAGAAAATTATTTCAAAATTAAATGTTGAAAATGAATTCTTAGTGAAAACAAAGCTTGATTTAAAGAGACAAAATGAAAGTTTGAAAATGAATTTTGAGACTTTTCAAAAGAACATTGAAATTTTAGAAAATGAGAATTTATGTTTGAAAATAAAGCTTGATGATTTGATAAATGAAAAACAAAAAGTTTTAAACAAACCTTTACATAGTAAAATGACCAAATGCACACATTCTTATTTTCATGGTCATTCATCATCCACTTGCCTATTAGAAGAAAAGTTCCATATAAAACTAGGCAAATGTGGATTCTAAATGAACAAGAGATTTGGACACTAACTCTTAAGGACCCAAAGCAATTTAGATACCAAAATCCAAAAGATTGTCTCTTCTAGGTGTGCTATAGTAAGGAAAAACAAATTGCTTTCTTGGAGTCTGAATGCTCTAGATAAACAAAACGGAAGATGGGTAAACTTTATGATATTTGTTCATTTAATTTTGGTTTTCCTATTTCTATGTTGAATTATTGTGCTAAATTCTTTATTTACTCTTCTTTAACTTCATTGTATATCTTGATTGTGCAAAATTGATTTAATGCGATATATGTTTTTAAAATTGCATAATCTTGAGTGAAGTATGAGCCTAATCGAATATGTTATTGTATTTTCCCTTGAAGTGCTTCAATGACAAATCTTGATTATGCAAAAGTTCAATAATATACATGTTTTGAATTGTATAATCTTGAATATGCTATTTCTTTTGATCCTGAGTGCTTAATGATCTTGATATAAATACTATGCATGTTAAAATTGATTGTGCCTAACTTCTTAAGATATATTTATACTTTAATAAGAGATTGAGCATGATTATGTATTCGATTTTTTTATATTGATGGTAGTCATTCTTTGTTAAAATTGTTATATATGCTTTCATGATTAAGTTGTATTTATGCACATATTTAGGGTGAGCATACAAAGTTTAACGATGTTAAGATTTCAAATTTTACTTTAAAAATTATTTTGCAAAATAAAGTTTCAAAATACTAAAATTAAATTTTATTTTAGTAAGTTTTTAAGTGCAAAATGAAATTGAATATCTTAAGTTAAATGTTTCAAACTTGCTTAAACAAAAACATTTGATTAACTTGTAATAGTTTTGATTCTTGAAGTGCTTATTGCAACTTTTCAATTTTTAGAGCTTACAAGGTCAAATATTGCTTTTGAGCAAATATGAGCATAAAATCCATTTGAACATTTTCAAATTGTGATATAGAACTTTTCTAAATGGTTTAAAGAGCTTGAAATGCATCCCAAACATCCTTGCCCATTCTAGTAGCATTTTCAAGCAAAAAAGGAGTATAAAGAGTTGACTTTCTGATTTTCTTATTTCTAAGACCAAATGACTATTTGAACAACGTTGTGTTGTGATTTGAACATATTAAAATAGCTCAAGTTGGTTTAAAATGTACTTAACAAGTTTTGATATTTTTAAAGATCATTTTTTAAGCAAAAATGAGGTTTAAGTTGCCAAAATTAAAAATCTTGAGTATATTAAACTTTAATTGATAATTATTTTTTTGCATAAATAAAGTTGTTGGAGTAAATTTGGTGCTATAGATATGTTTTTATGGACTTTATGCCTCTTGAATATTATATTTATATTTGACTAGTATGAAGCCTAAAGTGCTTACTTGAGAAATTTGCTCATAAGAACATGTTTTTAGGACTTGGACAAGTTTTTTCAATGTTGATATGTACTTGTATCAATGTGATTTAAATGAGAAATTCCACACTTGATGCTTTAAGGGTACTTTATATATTATTCATTGCATTAATGGGAATTTGACTAGTGAAAATTTAAAATATATGCATTTAATGAATAGTTGTGCTTTTTTCATGTCTATATGCATATTTCAAATTTGTTAAAAATGGTTTCATTACATAAGCTTTGTCCCAACTATTTTGCATGTTTAATTCCAAAAAAGGGCATGGTTGTACTAATTGCAAAATCATGTCCAATATGTTTCAAAATTATTTTTGATCCAAACTTTTTGTTCCCACAAATATAAAATGATGTTTTTCACATTTTATTTTTGTCTAAAGACATCAAAATCTATAATTTGAGGTAAAAAAATCATTGTTTATTACTTCATTGGGCGAAGGGATCGAAACCCTACAACATAAGATCTATCCTCTATGCACCAGAATGCAAAATTAGCATGAAACCTATGATAGGATTGATCCCTTCAAGAATAGGATTGGTCCCTTCCTTTCTGGAAGCAAAGTTCTGAATTTTTTTGAAAGAAGGATCGATCCCTCTATGTCAAGGATTGACTCCCCACGATCAAAAAGCCAAATTTTGATTTCTTTATTGAAAGATAAAGATTTTGAAATTTAAAATTGATTGTCATTGTTTCTTAAGTAATCATATGCTTATATGGATAAAACTATCTTCTGATGCATGTTCGGATCTTTAAATGTTCAAAATGCTTGGCTTTTGAAATAGTCTTGAAATATGCTTTATCTTTATGCTTAATTATTGATTCAAGACTTATTTCTTGGCTTATACATATGAATTTAAATTATGATAAACTTCTTGAACTTAATGAAATATATTGGTTCTTGGTTCATGTAGGTCTTGGGCAAGTTGTATGCTTAAATTGATTATTACTTTTAGCTTTATCGTGATGCATGAAGTTTTTATGGCTAAAACTTGACTTAAGTAAATGATTTACTTATGATGCTTATCTTGTACCTTAAGTCATAGTTGTTTATCGCCCATGACTTATGTTGACATATTTATCATTTTATGCTGAATTTTTTTTGAACATTAATTTGAATAATGAATATGTTTTCCTTGAATTTTTATGTATACATGGTTAAAAATATGTGTGAAATGCTTGAGAACTTTAGCTTTAGTGTTACCTTTGAGTTACTTGAAGTTTAATATGTTATATGGCCTAATGCTTATGTTATCATTAAATGCATGATTTGTACTTACTCCTTGAAATTGGTATTTTGAGCTTAATGTACATATCTTCTTTTGTCTATAATGATTTTTGCTTGAAATATAAAAATAATAATTTAACAATCGGTATTCTTGGAGCTACTAGTAAATATCTTTTTCAAGAATTTTTCTATGTTTATACAAGGAGAATTTGAGATGAGCATGAATGATCTTACACTCATTTTAGATACAAGTAAACAAAGCATGTCATCTTTATAAGACAAACCTAGTACATCAAGGAATTTCTCAAACATTTGGTATGAAGAATTCGAAGTTAAATGAGCATATCAACAAAGCTTGGTAAGAATTAGACTTGTCCAACTGTAGGGTTATCCGCCCGGCCCGAACTGTGTAGGGCTTGAGGCAAGATACTTTAATAAATAAAAAAATATTTTTTATTTAAATTTAATTATGAAAATATAAATATTAGTATAAAAATAATTTTTTAAATATATTTTGAATAGTAATTCGAGATTTTCAAGCCCAACAGACCGGGCCAAGCCTTGGACAAGCAAAATTTTTGTTACTCGAGTCTAGCCCAACCTATGGACAACTCTATTAAGAATGGAGGTAAATGCCTCATTTGCTGCGACTTGACTAATGACTAAACTTGCTTCATTGGAACCCCTATTGTGACTAGCATTTGTTGCTGTAGAATTAACCAATTTAAAAATGGGATAACTCTATGATAGACAAGTTCATAACAATTGGTATCGAGTTTGATGACATATATGAGTTGAATATCATTTGTTATCAAATTTATTTCATGTATGTTTAATGCTTGGAAAGTTCTCTTTATAAATTTTTTGAACATGTTTATGAGTTGAACATCTTGATATTTCTTGAACTTTAAATAGCCTTAACTTATGGATCATGAACTTATATCTTGAAATTTTTATACATGTTCATTGATTAAACTAAAGAACCTTTTATAGCGTGTACCACATTGTGCTTAAATGCTTGCATATGTTTGGATTTGATATATTGCTATGTCTTGAACTTTATTGCTTGTGGATAATCATGTCTTATTAAATGATGTATGAGCTTACAATTCTTGTTGTTTATCTCTTTGGATTGAATATTGAAGATTATGACTTATATAATCTATAAAAAATACAGATTTAAATAACTTACAGGATCGTTCGATGCGAAACCAGTTTTGATTCACTAATCGAAGACAAGATCACGTAGTAAAAATTTGTCTATTTGCCACAACCTAATCCTTCAAGATTACAAAGAGTTTCATCTTCAGAGTATTGTTTCTTTGTTTTAAGAGAAACTTATTTCTCTTACTTTTTGGTTTGTTCTGGTCGAATGAATCATCTAACAAATGGAAGTTATTTTATGCTTTTATATTCTCAAATGTGAAGTAACTTCCCTTTGGAAGTTACTTTGCTTTTCAAAATTGAACTGGATATTTAACTTCCAAATGGAATTCGGGCACCATCAATTATGGGTGGACACGATTCCAACATCTTTCACTTGCATATAATGGACACAATACTCTTTCAAAAGATTTCAAGAGATCGATATCTCTTTTATCTGCAAAAATTCATACAAGAAAATAGGTTGTTGTTGTCGGATTTACCATGTAAGTGCACGAATCGTTAACAAGTAATATAATAAAAAGTGGAGTACCGATCCCATGAGGAATTGTTACCAAATTCGTTAATTACTAAAATTAAAACAACTTAATCTTATTCAAACACACGATTAAAGTTTGTAAACTAAAAATTAAAGAAAAGAAGACAATTGAAACTTAGATTAATCAATTGAGAAAAGTCCAGGATTACAATTTCCCTCAGTACTTCGTTTGAACCTCTTCTACTCTTTTAACTTGATTAATGACATTGAGTTATTAACCTAGAGTTCTAATTTATTTATAAGTATCTTCCGATGGTCTTATAAAAATATCTCTCTCAACCAATTAACTATATTCATATGAAAATTGAATTAAAGAGAAACTCATTAAACTTAGACTCTAAAATTGGTTACACATGACATGTAAGTATATTCCTACACTACATGCAACTCAATTCATCATAATAAATGAATCTGAAACATATGTTATTCAACCTATGTCTAACATTAAAATCTCTTTTCCAAGTTGTATTTAAACTTAGACTCTAAAATTGAATTAAAGAGAAACTCATTAAACTTAGACTCTAAAATTGGTTACACATGACATGTAAGTATATTCCTACACTACATGCAACTCAATTCATCATAATAAATGAATCTGAAACATATGTTATTCAACCTATGTCTAACATTAAAATCTCTTTTCCAAGTTGTATATAGGTTACCAAATCAATCTAATTGGTGATCAAGCAATTAAAAGCATTAAGCACAAGATTGAATAAACAACTCAAATATCATTAAATCAAGAAAGAGAGTAATATAATTCAAACTACAATATTGAGTTCCATTGCAATCCTAGAAAAAATAAATTAGTTCATGCTAATTAATGAAAACATAAAACAAAAGAGTTTCACCATCATAAATATTACAAGAAAGTAAAAGAAGATTAAGGGAAAAGAGAAAACTAAGGTTTGCAAGGTCTCCGGCCTTCAATTCTCCAAAATCTCTCTTGCCTCTTACAAACTTTTAGTGGCTACTCTCTTTTTAAGAAAACTAGGTTTATGAAAGCTAAGAAGTTGTACATAATTAAAACCTAAAAGGCTCCTATTTATAGAGCTCCAAAGGCCTGGAAAGAGAAACTTTGCATACAAGTAAAAGGTTGGACTTTTCATATATGCACTAGTTTTCTGCCTGCTTATTGCTGCATTATCCTCCTTCTTGCTTTAGGACCTACAAAAATACAAAAGGCATTAAATTAATAACTAATTAAAGCATGAAATAAATAAATAAAATTATTCTAAAAATAACTAGAAATAAGTAATTCCAAGTTTAAACTTCAAGGACTTAGCTAATTTGAATACACAAAATATGGTAAAATAACTCTATTTCATAGAGTTATCACATCCCTAAACGTAAGATTTTGCTAGTCATCGAACAAAAACAAAACAAAACAAAACAAAATGAAAAACTAGAGATAAATGCACTTAACTAATGATTCCCTTAATTGCCCTAAAAAGTTATCTCAAAATCTCGACTCAAAGTATAACACAATCATAATCCAAATTCATGATTCAATTCAATCATATGCCTATTGCTCGAATGGATTTTCAGTGTGTGTGTGTGTATAATCTCTTTGCAAATCCTTGCATGCAATCCGAATAAGTTTATGCCAATGCAAAATATAAATATGTACTAGATTCTCATATGTTTTCTTTTCATCTCTCTCTCCACTAATGTAGACTAACACTTCATCAAAGATCATGTCATTAAACTTGTGATGAAAGACTAGGGTCAAGTTAGGATAAAGGATATTCGGTTTAAGTCACCAATGACACTTTTCATTGTTTCAGGATTTTCGAAGAGGCATAGTCTTTACCTCAAGTCACATACTCATTTTTTGAATGCAACCCCCTTTTTTCTCACCACTTTATTCTTTTTTTTTTCTTTTTTTTTTTTGTTTTTGATAACTCTAAGAAATAGAGTTATTTTACCATATTTTGTGCATTTATATTAGCTAAGTCATTGTAGTTTAAACTCTTAATTAATTATTTCTAGTTGTTTTTAGATCATTTTTATTTATTATTTTATGTTTAAATTAATTATTAATTTAATATTTTTTATATTTTTGTAGAACTTTAAAGCAATAAGGAGAAAATCAGTTCATATATGAAAAGTCCAAGCTGAAAGCTGTTACTTGCCCATAACGTTTTCCTTCTTCAGGCTTTTGGAGCTCCATAAATAAGAACCCTTTAGGACTTTATTAAGTACACCTTTTTATCTTTTACAATTTCTTAGCTTTCTTAAACCTTGTTTTCTTAAGAGGAGAGCAGCCACCACAAATTTGCAAGGAGCTAAGAGAGGTTTTGGAGACTAGAAGACTGAAGTCCTGCAAACATTAGTTTTCTCTTTTCCCTTAATCTTCTTTTATTTTCTTGTAATATTTATGATGGTGAAACTCTTTTGTTTATTGTTTTCATTAGGGGTGTGCAAAAATGTCGAAGAACCAACTAAAACGAAAAAACCGACACAATTCGATTGTTTCAGTTTGGTTTTTTCGGTTTAAAATAACACCGGCTGGCTTGTTTGATTAAAACATGTTTAATCGATCAATTTGCGGTTTAATTTTTTTAAACCGAACCAACCGATTAAATCGATGGTTTAATTAAAATAAATAAATTTATTAATAACATTTAAATTAAGCCCAAACCCAAGTACCCAACCCAAATCCTAAAATACTCAAATGATTAAATCATAAATCCAACCCAGTTACCCCAAACCCAAATCCCAAAATACCCAATGACTAAATCGGCCTGTCCCCATCCCCCTTCCTTTTCAGCCTTTTTATGTTTCTAATTCTAAGTTCTAACAACTTTCTTCTTCTTCAGTTTCAGACTTAGTCAAATTCTTGTCTATTAATCAAATTCTTCAATCTCTCGATTCTACCCTATAGCAAACCTTAACCCGATCTAACTTTCTTCAATCTTCACTCCTTCAGAAACCCTAGCCGATCGTGCACCTCCATCTGGACGAGCCCCTAGTCCCCCTTACAGCCTCCAGCCCCTTTCTTTCTCTCTCAAGGTATCCCGTTCACTCCCCATTTTTTTCTTTCTGTTTTAATGTAAAATATATGCATGCCTAGATTTGTTGGAAGCAATTCCTCTTTTTGTGTAGTAGTATTTGATTAATTCTAAGTCATTTTAATGAATTTTATTTTTCAGGGGAGCTATAAGTCAGTCCTTATCAGGAAGTAGGAACTTTGTCTAGGTAGATAGGAAATCTCACCAATTTTCGCCAACTGTAAGAAGACAACATTTTGTTTTCCTTGTTTGATTTTTTTCCCCTGTTGGTTTCATTCATAGAAAATATTAGTATGTGTTATGTTTAATATTATTTGCTTCTTAATTATAATATTAGTAAGAATTCTGATATATATATTTTTTTTCATGAAGTTTTATCAGAGTTGGTAGAACATGGTCATCATGTTTTTCATATCGTTTTAAGATTTTGATCATTCATCATTGGGGTTAGAGGAAAATAATTAAAGAAGGGCCAATTTCTTTTAGCTCATTATTGTTATGCCTAGAGAAAAATGCCATTAGTTGTTTAATGAATATGTATGCGTGTGTGTGCATGCGACTCATAAGTATTGCATTGCATATGCCTAGAGGAAAATGTCATCTTCATCAGTAGTTAATTACATGTAAAATGTAGATAATTATTAAATGTGCAAATATAATCTTCATGTTCTTTCCACTTTTGTTTAATATATATTTAGTTTTTTTTTCCTTGAAGATGTCAAATGAAATTTAAATGAGTAATGCCAGTCCTGCAGTTGATGATACACAATCAACCCCTCTCCCTCAAGTAGACTCACATGATGGAGCAAAAACTGAAGCTGCCTACTCTAAAGTGAAAAGGAAAGGACCTAACCAAAGGTCGAAAGTATGGAATCACTTCACCAAATTTATCAATGAGCAAGATGATATCTAAGCTAAATGTAATTACTGTGATAGACAACTTTATGCTCATCCTAAAAGAAATGGGACAACTGCATTAAAAAATCACATGAATTCTTATGCCAAAAGTCATATTGGTAGTGATGATCCTCCCCAAACAGAATTAGTTTTGCAATTGGGAGATGGGTTTTTAGGTACATGGAAATTTGTTCAGGATGCCATTAGGAGAGTGTGGCTGAGATGATTATTATAGATGAGTTGCCTTTTAAATTTGTATAAGGAAAGGGATTTATACGTTGCATGGCACTTGCATGTTCTAGGTTTCATGTCCTATCTAGATGGACTGTTGCTAGGGATGTTTATCAACTTTATTTAGATGAAAAAGTTAAGGCAACTCTTGAAATCATCAACCGTAAGAGTGTTTCTTACCATCGACACATAGACTTTATTGCAAAGAATAAATTATATGTGTCTTACAGCTCATTATATAGACAATGATTAGAAGCTAAATAGGAGAATATTGAATTTTTGTCCCATTTCTAGTCACAAAGGTGAGGCTATTGGCAAGGCGATTGAGAAATATTTACGGGAAATTTATAAGGTTTTTACCGTTACAGTTGATAATGCTAGTTCTAATGATGTTGCCATCTCATACTTGAGGAAGAAATGCAATAATGCAAGAACTAGTGTTGTAGGAGGCAAATATCTTCATTTGAGATGCATTGCACATATAGTTAATCTTATTGTCAATGATGGATTGAAGGAAATGAATGATTTAATTGCTCATGCTAGAGGGGCGGTGAAATATGTTACACAATCTCCCTCTAGGTTAGCTAAGTTTAAGGAGTGTGTTGCAAATGAACATATTGAAAGCAAGAGTTTGTTGTGTCTTGATGTTAGCACTAGATAGAATTCTACTTACTTGATGTTGGAACAAGCTCAAAAATTTGAAAAAGCTTTTGAGGCTTTTGATGATGTTGATCCTTATAGAGGTGAGCTCTTGATGAGAGATAGGGTGCCACATCAAAATGATTGGGAATGTTTTAAGAGGTTATGTCGTTTCTTGAAAAAAATTTATAACCTCACAAAAAAAGTTTCAGGGTGTTCTTATATCACCTATAACAATTTTCTTAATGATATTTGTGGTGTTTATGCTACTTTACGAGATTAGCAATTAAATCCTGATGTTGAGTTGAATTCAATGGCAAAATTAATGAGAGATAAATATGACAACTATTGGGGGAATGTGGAAAAAATGAATATGTTGCTTTATTTTGCTTCTGTTCTTGATCCTAGGAAGAAAATTACATTTGTGAAATTTTGCTTCATTAAAATGTATTCTCGTGAGGAAACTACACTGATGATGAAGAAATTGCGAGAAGCATTAATTGAGTTGTTTAATGAATATAAAGCAATTTCGAACCCTCAATATGAACAAGTTGGATAAAGTAGTCAATCGAGCCATGTTATAGAATCCACCTATGAACTTGAGGGGGGTTTTAACCCAATAGCTGAGTTTCAGAAGTATTGGCTTGAAACTAGGAAAGATGAGAATAAAACAGAATTGGATAAATATTTGGATGAGGCACCTGATGATATTAATGTAGAGAAGTTTGATGTCTTTATTTGGTGGAAACTCAGTAGTCATAGGTTTCCTATCCTTTCCCAGCTAGCTCGTGACGTATTGGCGATTCCAATATCCACAGTCGCTTCTGAATCTGCTTTTAGTATCGGTGGTCGTGTACTTGATGCATATAGGAGTTCTTTAACTCCTAAGCTCGTGCAAGCCCTTCTATGTGCTCAAGATTAGATACGTGAATCTTCACATTTCAAACCAAATGCCCTTGAAGAAGAAGTGACATAACTTGACAAATTAGATATTGGTAATTATTTTATTCCTATGTTTTTCTTTTTACAAGTTTGTTTCTTTAAATTTTTTACTTATTTATTTAAAGTTGATTTTTTTTATTTGTTGTTTATGTATATTTTTAGATTTGTCCAAGATTGCATTGGATCCTGTAATTGATCAGTGAAAAGTGAAAAGTTGAAAGGATCAGATATGGTTCTAATTTTTTAATTCTTAATCTATAATTTATTGCCAAAATCAATAAATCATATTCTAATAAACTAAGTTGTTGATTTGTTCAGGGATAGATGTTTTGAGCTTTGCACTTGATGATGTTGAGAGTTGATTTGTTTAACTCGACTACTCGATGATGATTTCTTGTCTATGGACTATGAATGTTTTTGTTGGTTCATGGTTTTGAATGTTGTTAGCTTTATCTTTGAACTTATTTCCTTTAAGTTGGCTTAGCTTGAACTTTATGTTTGAACTTTATGTTCAAGGATGATTGATTTCTTGTTACTTAACTTTATGTTTGAACTTTAAGTTGTGTATGAATGTTTAAACTTTATGCAATTATGCTTAGCTTGAATGTTTGAACTCATGACATTGTTTAAGGAGCTTGAATGCAATTATACTTAACTTTATGACCATTGTCCAAGGTTAACTTAAAACTAAATTGTTTAAGGAACTTAAGTTAACTGCTAATAAAATATAAAAAGTTATCCCATGATGAATTGAGTGTTTAAAGGCTTGTAGATGGATGGGGAGAACAGAATTGTGATGATAGATCATGCCTTAATGATGCTGATATTTCATTTCCTGATGTTAAAAAGTGCTGTGTAAAGAAGCAGTTGTTGCAGTTTGATAAGAGCTACAGACCTGCATTTTATGGTATTTGGCCCAAGAAAAGGTAGGCTCCTATTTCTTGCTTTTGTATCCTTTTCCTTTAAGTTAAGATGTATTTAGTCTAGAAGATCAGTATCTAGTTGAAAGGTGCATTGTCAAATAGAAGAAAATGCATTAGCAATGTGTTAATATTGAATTCCACTTCCTCAACTGTATTCTTTAGTTATCCTTGAAATTTCAAAATAGCTTCCCTTAAATGATATCAACAATGCATTAATTAAATATGATCAACAATAAAAATAGTTCGAAAAAAGCAGGCCTTAAAAACCAAGGAAGAAAAGCAAAAAGCAAACCCTCATAGAACCTTGTCCCCCATCGACGGGGACAACTTGGGTGACCCTAGGCGCCACATACTGACATCCAAAAGATGTCGGACCCTACAAGAAGAGCCAATTGAGATGGAAGATGAACCTTTGGAGAATGACCCACCCAATTTAAGAAATGTCCGTTCATTCAAAAATGCACTTTTACAAGGCAAAACCATGCATGTAGCGTCATGGGAGGAAGCATTGGGGAATATGGAGGAGCCAAAGGTGGAGCTATCAAGGCAAGTCACTGATGCCGACTTATGGCCGAATCTGAAAATCTCCAAAGAGAAGTATTCTAAGGTATGTGAACCTTGACGCAGAACATTAATTGTCAAAATCCTGGGGAAATCCCTTGGTTTTAATTTCTTGGCTACTAAACTGAGTCAAATCTGGAAGCTCAAGGATGATTTTGCCCTGGTCGATTTAGGTAATGAATTTTATTTGGTGAAAGTGTCCAATCCAGAAGATTAACTACGAGTCCTCACAGAGGGACTTTGGATGGTGGGAGGTTATTATCTTACTGTTCGTAAATGGAAACCCATGTTCAAGCCATTTGAAGAGGAAATTTCATCTACAGCTGTTTGGGTTCGACTACCAGGGCTCCCAATTGAATTTTTCAATCAGTTAATCCTCAATGGAGTGGGAAATTTAATAGGAAAAACACTCAAGATAGATAGGACCATAGAAAAATCGTCTAGATGGAGGTTTGCCAGGATTTGTGTTGAGATTGATCTAATGAAACCTTTAATAGAAGGAGTTATTGTTGGACCACACTGACAATGAGTGGAGTATGAGGGACTAGAAAATATTTGTTTTGATTGTGGGAGCCATTGGCACTGAAAAGTAGTAGTCTCTTGCCCAAAATTGTCAAAACTTGTTTCAGGGAAAGGTTCTGTACTGACGGAGATCACCACGAATACTCATGTAGCAGAGTCTAAGAAGAATGATGAATGTA
Source organism: Fremontodendron californicum (assembly GCA_030761205.1). NCBI lineage: Eukaryota > Viridiplantae > Streptophyta > Magnoliopsida > Malvales > Malvaceae > Fremontodendron > Fremontodendron californicum. The sequence continues at coordinate 5,331,671 of JAULJL010000047.1, forward strand.
TTGAGTCACCATTTGGACCTTGGATGGTGGTCGAAAAGAGGAAACCCATGGTTCACAACAAGAGGGCACAAGGGCTTAGGAAGGATCCTAACAAAGGTAATGGCTCTAGATTTTTCATTCTTGAGGATGAAATTGTGGCAGATAGCAATACTAGTCAGGAAAACTTGATCTCGAATCTTTTGGGAAGACAAAACCAAACAATCCGAAAGCCAATAATCCTATCAAAGTCTGCCAAAGGAAAAGCCAAAGCCAATTCTCTACAAGAGATTACAAATGTTCATGCTCCAAAGTCCAATGACCAACCTAGACCCAGCTTACCTACCAAATCCCTCTTTACCCCAACCAATTTCGACTTAGGAGCTGCTAGTAGTTCCTCAAAATCCCTCAAAAAGGTTCCATCAAGAAAGATAGTCTCAATATCCACCCCAACCTCCAAGTCTGACCCTCATTTTTCTCCAAGTAACAACTATCCAAATATATTCCTTAATCAACTTCCTACCAACCACTGTAACTCACCCGTTCACTTGGACATTGTTGCCCACCCCAAACCCCCAGACCCAATTAAAATGTGCACTGTTGAAAACTTGCAAAATCACCTTGATATACTTAAAGAACCCAAGTCTAAACCAACTGGAGCTATCCCTTGCTCTATGGATTGTGAAGTAATTGATGTTGAAATGCATATTGAAACAATTATCCCTCCCACCAATGAAATTGGAGGTGGATGTGATAATGCCTTGGGTAATGCTGCTAGTGATGGAGATGATGCAATGGAGGGAGTCTGTGGACTCCATGATTGATCCCTCATCTATCTTAACCAATAAAATGAAGATTCTTTTTTGGAATGTCAGAGGAGCGGATAGTGAAGATTTTCTTCGAAGCATCAGAGATTTAATTAGACAGCATAGACCTTCTATTATGGGTATCTTGGAAACTCGAGTTCAAAACTCTAGAGCAGATAGTATCATTAGACGTATTGGCTTGCCTTGATGGAAAATTGTTGAAGGCCTTGGTTTATCAGGTGGCATATGGTTACTTTGGAATGACCAAGAGATGGATGTGATGGTAGAGGAGACTTTCTTTCAAGCCATCATAGTTTTGGTGAAACAAGATAATAAAGAGTAGAAATTGTCTACAATATATGGAAGCCCTTCCCCTAGTTCCAGAGGAGAGTTATGCGATTACTTGAGAGATCAATTTCAAAGACAAGATATTCCTTGGGTGATTGGAGATGACTTCAATGAGATAGCATCATCCTCAAATAAGTCTGACTTCTTAAACTCTGATACTAATAGATGTAGAAGGTTCCAAGAGGTTATTAATCACTGTAATTTGATTGAATTAGGATTTAGTGGCCCGAAATACACTTGGAGAAAGGCTAGCAATGGACTAGCAACAGTTTGGGAACGCATTGACAGAGTATTTTGTAATGCGAATTGGAAAATTTCTTTCTCGGATGTAGTTGTCTACCACCTTCCTCGAGTTAAGTCAGATCATTGTCCCCTTCTTCTGGAAACCAATGGAATCCAAACCCCCACTCTAAGTCTCAGACCTTTTAGATTCGAAGCAGCCTGGATGATTCATGATGAGTTTCCTATTTTCATAAAAAATTTCTAGGAGTCCACTCAGTCCAGCATTGCAACCAAGCTGACATCACTAGTAGATTCACTTTATGAATGGAACAAGAATGTTTTCGGGAATATTTTTAGACAAAAAAAGAGGTTATTAGCTAGAGTTACGGGCACCCAGAAAGCCTTGGAGGAAAACCCAAACTACTTTCTTTTTGAGCTTGAAAAAGAACTTCAAAGAGAGTATTCACAAATTCTTATTAGAGAAGAACTTCTTTGGTTCCATAAATCATGTGCAAAATGGATTCAATCTAGAGATAGAAACACTGGTTACTTCCACACTCTTGTACTCATCCATCGTAGCAAGAATAAAATAAGTGCCTTGAAAGATAGTGATGGTGAATGGATCACGGATAAGGAAAGCCTCAAGCAACATGTTGTTTCCCATTTCAAAAATCTTTATATTGATCCAGGTATGGAAAGTGTTAAACCTGTCTTATCGGCTACCTTCCCTAGTCTTGATCCTGTTGAAATTGAAGACCTCCATAGGTCAACTACTGACGAGGAAATTAAGAGAGCAATGTTTCACATAGGACTGCACAAAGCCCCAGGGCCTGATGGTTTTCAGGCTTGCTTCTTTCAGAAAAACTGGAATATTGTTGGAAGTGAATCATAAGGATGGTAAAAAAGGCTTTCATGAAAGGTGAGGTTCCCCAAGGCCTTAATAAGACCCTTATTACATTAATCCCTGAAATAGATAGCCCTATCAATATTAACTAGCTTCATCCTATAAGTTTGTGCAGTGTTGTGTACAAGGTGATCACAAAGATTCTTGTTGACAAAATTCGTAAGATCCTCCCTAGCCTTATCTCCCTTACCTAGAGTAGTTTTGTGCCTGGCAGACAAATTGTTGATAATATTGTCATTGTTCAGGAGATGATCCACTCTCTTAGAAAAAGGAAAGGAAAATTAGGAGCTGTAGCTTGGAAAATTGATTTGGAAAAATCCTATGACAAAATGAACTGGAGCTTTTTAAGGGAGATACTTGTGGAAATTGGGCTTAATAGTTTGTTCCTTTCGCTCAACATGAGCTGCATATCTACCGCCTCCTTTCAAGTGTTGTGGAATGAGGAGAAATCAAACAAGTTCTATCTAGGGGGTTAAGACAAGGGGACCCTCTCTCACCTTACCTGTTTGTCCTTGGGATGGAAAAATTATCTCATATTATACAGGATAAGTTGACTGCTATGAAGTGGAAGACTATCAAAGCATCAAAAGATGATCCAAAAATCTCTCATATTTTCTTTGTTGATGACCTTGTTCTCTTCTCCTAAGCCTCAATTAACCAAGTCAAGGTTGTGATGGAAACCTTGGAAGATTTTAGCCTTTGGTCAGGACAGACTATTAACTTGGCCAAATCCAAGATGTTAATAACAAGGAATACTCCAGAAAGACTGGCAAAAGATCTCTGCAGGCTCTGTAACATTCCCAGAACTATAAATCTAGGTAAGTATCTTGGTGTCCTACTTTTCCCCGAAGGGTTAACAAGAAAACTTACTAGCATTTAGTTGAGAAAGTCCAGACTAGACTTGCAAGCTGGAAGATTAACCAACTCTCACTTGCTGGAAGAACTATTCTTATCCAAGCTGCTTATGCTCATATTCCAAACACTATGCAAACTACCAAAGTTCCATTTTCTATGTGCGACCAAATTGATAAACTCAGTAGAAACTTTCTATGGCTAAGTTCCATTGACCAAATTCTTTAGGTAATGAATTTTATTTGGTGAAAGTGTCCAATCCAGAAGATTAACTACGAGTCCTCACAGAGGGACTTTGGATGGTGGGAGGTTATTATCTTACTGTTCGTAAATGGAAACCCATGTTCAAGCCATTTGAAGAGGAAATTTCATCTACAGCTGTTTGGGTTCGACTACCAGGGCTCCCAATTGAATTTTTCAATCAGTTAATCCTCAATGGAGTGGGAAATTTAATAGGAAAAACACTCAAGATAGATAGGACCATAGAAAAATCGTCTAGATGGAGGTTTGCCAGGATTTGTGTTGAGATTGATCTAATGAAACCTTTAATAGAAGGAGTTATTGTTGGACCACACTGACAATGAGTGGAGTATGAGGGACTAGAAAATATTTGTTTTGATTGTGGGAGCCATTGGCACTGAAAAGGAGTAGTCTCTTGCCCAAAATTGTCAAAACTTGTTTCAGGGAAAGGTTCTGTACTGACGGAGATCACCACGAATACTCATGTAGCAGAGTCTAAGAAGAATGATGAATGTATTGAGTCACCATTTGGACCTTGGATGGTGGTCGAAAAGAGGAAACCCATGGTTCACAACAAGAGGGCACAAGGGCTTAGGAAGGATCCTAACAAAGGTAATGGCTCTAGATTTTTCATTCTTGAGGATGAAATTGTGGCAGATAGCAATACTAGTCAGGAAAACTTGATCTCGAATCTTTTGGGAAGACAAAACCAAACAATCCGAAAGCCAATAATCCTATCAAAGTCTGCCAAAGGAAAAGCCAAAGCCAATTCTCTACAAGAGATTACAAATGTTCATGCTCCAAAGTCCAATGACCAACCTAGACCCAGCTTACCTACCAAATCCCTCTTTACCCCAACCAATTTCGACTTAGGAGCTGCTAGTAGTTCCTCAAAATCCCTCAAAAATGTTCCATCAAGAAAGATAGTCTCAATATCCACCCCAACCTCCAAGTCTGACCCTCATTTTTCTCCAAGTAACAACTATCCAAATATATTCCTTAATCAACTTCCTACCAACCACTGTAACTCACCCCTTCACTTGGACATTGTTGCCCACCCCAAACCCCCAGACCCAATTAAAATGTGCACTGTTGAAAACTTGAAAAATCACCTTGATATACTTAAAGAACCCAAGTCTAAACCAACTGGAGCTATCCCTTGCTCTATGGATTGTGAAGTAATTGATGTTGAAATGCATATTGAAACAATTATCCCTCCCACCAATGAAATTGGAGGTGGATGTGATAATGCCTTGGGTAATGCTGCTAGTGATGGAGATGATGCAATGGAGGGAGTCTGTGGACTCCATGATTGATCCCTCATCTATCTTAACCAATAAAATGAAGATTCTTTTTTGGAATGTCAGAGGAGCGGATAGTGAAGATTTTCTTCGAAGCATCAGAGATTTAATTAGACAGCATAGACCTTCTATTATGGGTATCTTGGAAACTCGAGTTCAAAACTCTAGAGCAGATAGTATCATTAGACGTATTGGCTTGCCTTGATGGAAAATTGTTGAAGGCCTTGGTTTATCAGGTGGCATATGGTTACTTTGGAATGACCAAGAGATGGATGTGATGGTAGAGGAGACTTTCTTTCAAGCCATCATAGTTTTGGTGAAACAAGATAATAAAGAGTAGAAATTGTCTACAATATATGGAAGCCCTTCCCCTAGTTCCAGAGGAGAGTTATGCGATTACTTGAGAGATCAATTTCAAAGACAAGATATTCCTTGGGTGATTGGAGATGACTTCAATGAGATAGCATCATCCTCAAATAAGTCTGACTTCTTAAACTCTGATACTAATAGATGTAGAAGGTTCCAAGAGGTTATTAATCACTGTAATTTGATTGAATTAGGATTTAATGGCCCGAAATACACTTGGAGAAAGGCTAGCAATGGACTAGCAACAGTTTGGGAACGCATTGACAGAGTATTTTGTAATGCGAATTGGAAAATTTCTTTCTCGGATGTAGTTGTCTACCACCTTCCTCGAGTTAAGTCAGATCATTGTCCCCTTCTTCTGGATACCAATGGAATCCAAACCCCCACTCTAAGTCTCAGACCTTTTAGATTCGAAGCAGCCTGGATGATTCATGATGAGTTTCCTATTTTCATAAAAAATTTCTAGGAGTCCACTCAGTCCAGCATTGCAACCAAGCTGACATCACTAGTAGATTCACTTTATGAATGGAACAAGAATGTTTTCGGGAATATTTTTAGACAGAAAAAGAGGTTATTAGCTAGAGTTACGGGCACCCAGAAAGCCTTGGAGGAAAACCCAAACTACTTTCTTTTTGAGCTTGAAAAAGAACTTCAAAGAGAGTATTCACAAATTCTTATTAGAGAAGAACTTCTTTGGTTCCATAAATCATGTGCAAAATGGATTCAATCTAGAGATAGAAACACTGGTTACTTCCACACTCTTGTACTCATCCATCGTAGCAAGAATAAAATAAGTGCCTTGAAAGATAGTGATGGTGAATGGATCACGGATAAGGAAAGCCTCAAGCAACATGTTGTTTCCCATTTCAAAAATCTTTATATTGATCCAGGTATGGAAAGTGTTAAACCTGTCTTATCGGCTACCTTCCCTAGTCTTGATCCTGTTGAAATTGAAGACCTCCATAGGTCAGCTACTGACGAGGAAATTAAGAGAGCAATGTTTCACATAGGACTGCACAAAGCCCCAGGGCCTGATGGTTTTCAGGCTTGCTTCTTTCAGAAAAACTGGAATATTGTTGGAAGTGAATCATAAGGATGGTAAAAAAGGCTTTCATGAAAGGTGAGGTTCCCCAAGGCCTTAATAAGACCCTTATTACATTAATCCCTGAAATAGATAGCCCTATCAATATTAACTAGCTTCATCCTATAAGTTTGTGCAGTGTTGTGTACAAGGTGATCACAAAGATTCTTGTTGACAAAATTCGTAAGATCCTCCCTAGCCTTATCTCCCTTACCTAGAGTAGTTTTGTGCCTGGCAGACAAATTGTTGATAATATTGTCATTGTTCAGGAGATGATCCACTCTCTTAGAAAAAGGAAAGGAAAATTAGGAGCTGTAGCTTGGAAAATTGATTTGGAAAAATCCTATGACAAAATGAACTGGAGCTTTTTAAGGGAGATACTTGTGGAAATTGGGCTTAATAGTTTGTTCCTTTCGCTCAACATGAGCTGCATATCTACCGCCTCCTTTCAAGTGTTGTGGAATGAGGAGAAATCAAACAAGTTCTATCTAGGGGGTTAAGACAAGGGGACCCTCTCTCACCTTACCTGTTTGTCCTTGGGATGGAAAAATTATCTCATATTATACAGGATAAGTTGACTGCTATGAAGTGGAAGACTATCAAAGCATCAAAAGATGATCCAAAAATCTCTCATATTTTCTTTGTTGATGACCTTGTTCTCTTCTCCTAAGCCTCAATTAACCAAGTCAAGGTTGTGATGGAAACCTTGGAAGATTTTAGCCTTTGGTCAGGACAGACTATTAACTTGGCCAAATCCAAGATGTTAATAACAAGGAATACTCCAGAAAGACTGGCAAAAGATCTCTGCAGGCTCTGTAACATTCCCAGAACTATAAATCTAGGTAAGTATCTTGGTGTCCTACTTTTCCCCGAAGGGTTAACAAGAAAACTTACTAGCATTTAGTTGAGAAAGTCCATACTAGACTTGCAAGCTGGAAGATTAACCAACTCTCACTTGCTGGAAGAACTATTCTTATCCAAGCTGCTTATGCTCATATTCCAAACACTATGCAAACTACCAAAGTTCCATTTTCTATGTGCGACCAAATTGATAAACTCAGTAGAAACTTTCTATGGGGAAGTTCCATTGACAAAAATAAAATCAACTTAATGAATTGGGAGACTGTTTGCAAGCCTAAAAGCAGAGGAGGCTTGGGATGGAAGAAATCTAGAGATATAAATCTTGCTTTCCTTGCCAAGATGGGTTGGAGACTCTTGGAAGAGGAAGATGGTCTGTGGAAACAGGTCTTGATCGACAAATACCTCAAACATAGGGATTTCCGCTCTTCTTGTAAAACTGGGAATAAATATTTTTTACACTTGACGAAGCATTTTAGAAGGAAAATTTATCGTTGAAAAAAGGCTAAAATTTAGAATTGGAGACCGAAGAAATGTAAGTTTTTGGCATGACAAATGGTGCAACAATGAGTATCCCCTTGCAGAGTCGGTGCCCATTGCCTTTAATGAAGACATGGAAAAACTTACTGTCAACGATTTCATCAATGAAGTAGGGTGGAATGAGGAGAAATTGAGAGATTTTGTTCCCCAAGAAATTGTTTATAGTATTGTTTGTATCCCAGTCAAACCTTTTATCAACTTGCCTGATAGAAGAATATGGGGACCTACCTCATCAGGTACGTTCACAACAAAGTCTGCCTATTGGAGTATCTCTGAAGATGAAGCTAACAATTCTACCAACTCCAAGCTCATCTGGAAGCTTAATATCCAACCGAAAGTGCAAACCTTCTTATGGCTTGTCCTTAATGATAGGATCCTTTGCAATGTCAACAGGAAGGTAAGGGACCTCACTGATGATACAAGCTGCAAAGCTTGTAGGAATCCCCTTGAAACAACACTTCACATTCTAAGGGATTGCCCAAGTGCGAAAACCATCTGGTCTGTCCTTCTTGTTCATGAAAAGCAATCCAACTTCTGGAATGGCAACTTGGTTGAATGGCTCCAACTAAACTTGAAAGATTATAAATCAATTATGATTGGTGATTGGAACTGGTCGAGTCTCTTTGCTAACACACTATGGCTGATTTGGAAATAGAGAAATAGAGTGACATTCTCTAATAACTCTATCTCGCTTAACAAGAAGCTTCAAATTATTGGGGATACCATGAATGAATGGAAAAACATCCAAGGAAAGAGTGACTATTGCACCTTGAGATCTCAAATCCTCTTAAGTTGGGAGAAACTTGATTTGCACTAGAAAAAGTTAAACCCTGATGGTAGTTGGGATCAAACTAAGAATATTGGCACTGCTGGAGGACTTATTAGAGACTATAATGACAATTGGATCGCTAGGTTTAGTTGCCAATTTGGAGATTGTAGCATTGATTTGGCTGAAATGTGGGCTATTTATCATGGGATTAATTATGCCTGGCATAATGGAATTAATTTTTTGGAAATTGAATCTGATTCCATAAATTCTATTTCAGCTATCAAAAATGGAGTGTCCCTTAATCACCCTCTGTATCCCCTAGTTTGCGCAATTAAATAAATTCTTGAGAAAGATTGGCACTGGTCACTTAAGCACATTCATAGATAGAAGAATATGGCTGCAAACTTCATCGCTAAATGGAGCTGCTCACAAGAGAGAGGACTTTGTATTCTTCCAAAGACACCCTCGGGTCTGGCTTCTATTTTGATTGCTGACATGCTTGGTGTTTGTCAACCTCGTGTTATCTCTAGTTAATGGTATGGGTCTTTGACCCTCCTTTGCACCAAAAAAAATATGATCAACAATTCATATTTGTTTTGCACCATCTGATCTGATAATTGTAGTTTATAAATGATTCGTTTATGTCGGTTTCTATTTGTAATTGTTCACTTGTATCTGAAATTATTTTAAGAATGAAACTATTTACAATTTCCTGATTATTTTATTTAGCAAAATCATGTTCCTATCTTGATCTTTAGCTTCACCACCAATATTCTTTGCTAAAATGAATACTAAAAGCCCTGAAAAGACTGGTCTGATAAGCTTCAAACAAAGAGCTCTAATGGCTATTCATTAGTATCCATTGTTCTATAGATTCTGATTCAGAGAATTGTGGTTATTGTTAACTTGGTAAGAAATTTGTCAGAAAAGAACTGAGAGGAAGTCCTTTAGAGCTAGTTATCACATGCAACAAATCTTATGATCAGTTTCTTGTCATTATTACAGGGATGATGTTGTTTTACTATGTTTATGTTTGGGACTGTTTGCTAAGTTCCAAAACTTGTAATGCAGTGACTAGTTTTGTCTCCTTGATTCTGTTTGATCATGCGTGGATGCTATCAATGAAAACGATCCTTTTCGTAGAGACTGTCATTAATGTTTACTGGATTTAGTGTTTGGGCTTTTTTTTTTTTTTTTTTTTTGCATTTGGTTCATTCTCTTGTAATTGCATATGTCTGGCATGCCTGCCCAATTAGTCTATTAGACATGAAGCTAGGATGTTCATCCATGGATGTTCTTTTTCAAGTGCTTTCTCTCTGGATAAATTCCCTACACTAAAATATGGTCACATACTGTCATGGACGTGGCATAAATGATGATTAATTACTGTTTTCTGGTTTTATGTCTATATATTATAGCAACATGAAAATCGAAATAACCGACCGAGCCGTAGGTTCAGTTTGATTCTTTTATGTCGATTGGTTTGGTCGGTTCTAGAGGTAGTGTCGGTTTAATCGGTTATCGGGTTTTATAAACCGAATTGGCCGAAATGCTCACCCCTAGTTTTCATTAGTTAGCATGAACTAAACTTATCTTTCTAGGATTGCTATGGAACTCAACATGTAGTTTGAATTATTTTACTCTCTTTCTTGTTTTAATGATATTTGAGTTGTTTATTCAATCTTGTGCTTAATGCTTTTAATTGCTTGATTACCAATTAAATTGATTTAGTAACCTAAATACAACTTGGCAAAAGGAGTTTAGTGTTAGACATAGATTGAATAACATGTGTTTCAGATTCATTTATTAGGATGAATTGAGTTGCATATAGGATAGAAATATACTTACGTGTCATGTGTAACCAATGTTAGAGTCTAAGCTTAATTAGTTTCTCTTTAATTTAATTATAATAGACATATAGTTAATTGGTTAAAAGAGATATTTTTATAAGACCATCAACAGATACTTATAAATAGATTAGAACTCTAGGTTAACAACTCATTGTCATTAATCAAGTTAAGAGAGTAGGAGAAGTTCATACGAAGTCTTGAGGGAAATTGTAATCCTAAGCTTTTTTCAATTGTTTAATCTAAGTTTTAATTTGTCTTATTTATTTATTTTCTTTTATTTAGTTTTAACTAACAACCTTTCTAATCGTTTGTTTGAATAAGATTAAGTTGTTATAATTTTATTACTTAACGAATCCGGTACCAATTTCTCGTGAGAACGATACTCTACTCTTCACTTTATTACTTGTTACGATACGTGCACTTGCGTGGTAAACCGACAAAAGTTTTTTTTTTTTACATTCATTGAACATCACTTTTCCAACCAATTTAGACATGGCTCATAGTTATTTCCTGTAATATCATACACATGCCTATGTAGTGAGGGTTAGTCATGGGTTTTTCTTATTAGGCTAGGCTAAAATATGTGGCAATCAAAGAAAAGAGATATATCTATTAAGCACAAAGTGGTAGACTAAGGATATTCATATATATATATATATATATATATAGGTAGGCTAGAAAGGCTCAAACGATCCAAAGATGGCCTAAATCACTTTCTCAACTTAGTGTTGTCTAGGATTTCGCCTCGAGAGAATAAAAAAAAATTAGGCTTCTTAGAAAAAATTGCAATTCACATCAACATAAACAGTCTTCAAATAAGCAATGCAAATTTAAGCAAGAGATCAAGTGCTCAATTATTGAAAATCATATCCTAAAAATGAGTAACAAAAACATTTAACACAAAATCAAATCATGCCTATATTTTTCCATGTAGATATTGGAAGATTTGGTAGACTTGCATTTAATAACTAGAGTGAGCTTTAACTGGAGGGTTCTCCATGTATCTAATAGTTTATTAACTTCACTCCATTAATAACATCACCTACTCTTTCTCTATTGCTATTATATATGACTACTTATGCAGTCTTAACTTCACAGATTACACAGCTTTTATTGCTTTAGTTCTTTCCTTCTCTTCTCTTTATTAGTCTCTTTGTTATTCCTTTTCTCCCACTTTCCATTGCACCAAACAGTCCCAGGTACTTCTCCCAAATGTTTCTTAAGTTCTTTTTGTCTTGCATTTTTTTGTTATGCAGTCATTATTCTCATTATATATTTTTAGCAACTACAACATGTTGCCTTCAGATAGTTTTTCTCTGCAAACCTGGTTTCATGTTTCTTACAAACTTATCCAGCCTAACTTTTTCTAATTTTTTAACAGCTTTTATAGGATGAAAAACGTGGATAACAGGACTATTCCATTTTTCATACAGGAGAATCCTTGACGAGGTTGCTGAAAAATTGCGTATCCCTAAATCGACTTTTGACATAGAGCAATTTGGAGCTAATCTAGTAAAGGGGTAATTTGAGATATATACAGATAATTATCCCTCTCGAATATATGGCCATTTTGCTCCAAGCTTGGCTAAATCGTTTGAAAGAGCTGCAGAGTTGTGTATTAATTTTTTACGTGATACTTTGAAGTTTGATGTTGTTGACGTTGGCTATGTTGATAAATATGTATATGAGCATAAATACCAAGAATGCTTTCACGAAGTGGAGAAACTGAATGCTCATAACCTCAACTGTTTAACGAATGGGCATATTCTCAATGCATGTACAGAGAACTTCATGAGAAGTTCATTGCACTGCTGTTGGAGAATCAACGACTCTCTGTAGCCGTGGAGAATTTACAAAGCTTTCTAGGTGAGACCGAAAATGACGAGAATGTTACCCTTTCTGGTATCTAATGAACTGGCGTATCAGTAAAAGTAATATGCTTAACTAGTTGTTTTGGAGCCGTTAATATATGTATATATATATATATATATATATGTTATATGCTATGCCGGTGGTCTTCCTATGAACTTTGTATGTTCCCTTCTTGATAAGTTTTGACTTTTCTTTATGAAAGGACATGACGATCAACTTATGTTAAAAACCCGGAAACATATGGATCAAGTTCTGTCAATATTTCCTTTTTCATTTGTTCATTTCAAAAGCACAAACTGATATAGACATGTGCATTTGACGACCCTGTATCTATCCTAAAAACATGAAGTCATTACGATATCGTTAAACCCTTATCGCTAACTGATATATCCGTAAACAATGAAAAGTAAGATCAGAATTAAAAAGCATTAAAAGTCCATCATCAAACCAAATACACCTTTATACCAAGCACAGTTTGTAGGGTTTAACATATATCAGATGAAGTTGAATATAGACACAGAACTTAAAGTCAGTGATAGTAACTGTTAACGTCTTTTTGTTTGACTTATCTTTTTTGTTCCCTCAAATGGGTGTATGTTTGATGAGATTTTTAAACGGTGAACTTTTAATATAAGTTTTAATATTATTATTATACTAAACTAGATCATGGGAAGATAAAAACAAAAAAAAAAAACTGTCTAAAAAAAAAATCATGTTTCTAAAAAATTAATTGGGTGGTAAATTGAATGTATTTGTAGTTATTTTAAGAAAAAATGTTGAGATTTTTATGAAAGATTGGTGAGTTTTTTAAAATTAAAATTATCTAAAAAATCTTAATGTATGAGTAGTTTTTTGAGAAAAAAGTTGGAAGTTTTTGGGCAAGTATAACAAAAAATATGTGTAACAAAAAAATAATAGGCTTAATATAACTAAAATTCGTAGATTAATTCTAATATAATTGATGGCAACACATGAGACACAAAAAAATAAAATGAATATAATATGAATGATTAAAGTGTCAAATTTTATATATGAGATTCCAAAGTAAACAAATACAACGTTGATACATGAATTGTCAATTTTAACAGTGTGTAAAATAAATAAAATAAATTATTGATACATTTAAAAAAACATAAATTATTTTGATATACTTTTTAATAAATACAAAAATATATTAATTAGCTTCACTCATCTTTAAAGGTTATAAATCAATATTGCTTGTAAATACAAATATGTGAGAAATGGCTCTCAAAAAGTTCACCGCGTCGCCCTTTAAAAGAATTCTTTTTTAAGAGTGCAACAATTAGTCCCTGTTTGGGAAAAAAGAAGGAGAACCGAAAGAAATAAATTTTGTTCTAGATAATCATCATGAAAGCAAAGCAATAGTACTTATAAAAAAAACTCAATTTAAAGTGACGAGATGATTCATTAATTTTGATATTTGAAAAGATTTGTAAAAATTGAATTTCATTCATTTGCAATATATGAATATCAAGTTCAGATATGAATCTTTTAATATATATAAGCACAAAGTATTTTAGAGTTTGTTTGATTCTTGTTGTATATTGTAATTAGCTTAATCGTATGATACCCAGATTCAAATTAACTCTTTCAAAATAGAATAAGTTAGTAATTATGTTACCTAGATTCGAGTAAACTAGCAGACAGACCCGGATAACTTCAAAACTTCTTTTATGTACAAAAAAGCTTTTTGAAAATACAAATGAAAAGATGACAGAAATCATATCTATCTACAGACGATCTCAAATGGCCTTAAAACTAATTAAGTAGCATATTCAAATATTCGAACTTGATTTTCATTTGCGTGTTTAATTTTTGCATGAATTTTCATTTGTTATATACATTTGTTTTATCCTATTCCTTACTGGTTTGCTGGCGTTAAAAGCATCATACGCAATTAATCTTTGGTCTGGACAAAGCTTTAACCAATAGAAGCCAACATTTGACATTAATCTTTCATTAACTCACGGCTTCAAAGGGTTGTCCATGCAAATATTGTCAAGATTTAATATATTTGCATTTAATAACTAGAGTTAGTTATTGTTTGATAATTTAATAATTTCACTCCATTAATAACCTCACCTACTCCTTCTCTATTTCTACTATATATAACTTTACAGTTCATACAGCTTTTACTAATTTAGTTTTTTCCTTCAATTTTTTCTCTTTATTCTTTTCTCTCGCTTTGTATTGCACCAAATATTTCCAAGTACTTGTTGGACAAAAAAGCATTCCTAGGTACTTCTCCCAGATGTTCTTTTAATCCTTTTTCTCTTGCATTTTTTGAGTTATGCAGTCATTATTTTCATGCTATCTTCTGAATTGCAACTGCAATAACCTTTCCTTCAAATAAATTTATTTTGCAAAACTGGTTTGCTATTTTTTAATTACTTTTCTATCCTAACTTTTCTTTTGATTTTTATATCGGCTTTTTTACAAGATAGAAAACATGAAAACCATGACCATCACGTTCTGGCCAGTATAATCCTTGAATAGGTTGCTGAGAAACTCCGTATTCCTAAATCAATTTCTGGTATAGAGCACTTTGGAGGTAATTTGGTTCCTCTCGTATTTATGGTCATTATGCTCTAAGTTTGGTTGAATCGTTTGGAAGCGTTGTAGAGCTGAGTGTTATTTTTTACAAGATACTTTGAAGTTTGATGAAGTAATATGTTTAATCGGATGTTTTAGGAAACGTATATATATATATGTTTCCCTTCCTATGAACTCAGTGTGTCCATTCATGATAATTCTTTGACATTTTTTTGAATGAAATAATAAGGTGATCAAGTTCTGTAAATAAGCTTGAAAACATATGGATCAAGTTCTGTTAATATTTTCGTTTTGTTTACTTCATGTTTTTAGGTTACACACGGCAAATTATTTCAAAAAAGGGCAAATACAAATATATGTCAATAGCTGTTAAAAAGAGCACTATGTAATCCTTTTAAAAAATTAAAATTTTTTTTAGATGTCATGATTAATTTTTTTTAACAAATATTATTTGTTATTTTTATGAATATCTATGCTTGTATTTATTTTTCAGATCTGATCTTTTTATTTATTTTTTTAAATTCAAAAATCAATTTTTGGGTGTTTAATTTTTTTAGGAGAGATGTGATTTTTGATAAAAATTATTGAATTTTTTACTTTCTTAAAATGTTATAATACAAAAAAAAAAGTTATCAATTAATTTTGATATTTATTAATTTTTTAAAATGTTATAATACACACAAATAAAAAATTAAATTTAAAAAATTTACCACCACAACGAAGGCTTTCACTGGTCTTCATCAAAATGAAAACCTAATTAATCTATGCGGGATTCGAGAGTAAAGGTCCGGGGGGCTTGGAAACATATTTGGGGGCCCAAGTTGTATATGCCGTTGCGCTTATGAAAATCTAGGCCTAGAAATGTTGATGGAAGAAAATATCATTCAATGTGACAGACAGAACATCAAAATATGCATGGAGGGAAACAAATCAAATAACTAACACTTTGTGCAATAGTAATCCAATCTTCTGTTTCTATAATTCAAACTCATTCATCTCTATATCAAGTATTAACCAAATCTCTCAACTCTTAGACGCCGTAATTCATCCAAAGGAAGATCACGAGAATAATGGCGAGATGCTTGTCGTGATAACCCACCATTGCTGCTTCGACTTGTTCCACACATCTCACAATTTCTTAACCAACCGGAATTATCATATGTACATGCTTCGCATCTCCATCTGCCAGATAAATTTCCACCAACACTTCCCCTGCCAGAGATTCTCCGTCTCCTTAACCTAAACATGTCTCTTATAAACCTTAGAGGCCACCTTAACACGCCACTGAGCGCTCTGATTATCATAGTCAATGGGTCTGAACCTGAATATGAACCCTTCATTTTTAAATAGAGAATCCCAGCAAGTATACCACCAAGGTGACCAAGAAATGAGACGCCAGGGACAAACATCTGAATAAGAATCAATTCTGCCCATGCTGCATAACGGGCCGGTATAATAAGTCCATGCACATTAGTGTAGTTTTCTGACTGAGAATTGAGGACAACTTTCATGGCAAACAGGAGACCCGAAAATCCAACAGCATATTCAGAGTAATAGGCTCTCTCATAATCAAAGAACAAGAGAAGGGTTTTGGCTAGTAGCAAAGTGGCACCTTGTGACATACCAAGGAGTGCAACAACCATAGATGCAAACTCAGAGCTCCCCATTGAAGTTTCCAATTGGATCCCCTTCCATAAGAGCGACATCATATTGTAGACAAGGTGAGATTCATCAACATGGTAGAATGCTGACAGGAAAAAGCGTTTCATATCTTTGTTCTGCACAATAAAAATATGAAAACAGATTACTTACTAAGAATTTGACTTCAGATTAATGTGGAATATTTAAGAGCTTAAGATACCTAAATACCAGGTACATAAAACTACGGATCTGGAGGCAAAAATGAGGCATTGCCTTTGAACAATTGGTAAAACACAAGGAAAAACAAGGGATATTTATGAAGTAGATTCAAAACATGCTATCCAAGGGATACTGTTGCCCACACCAAGGCCAACGTTGCTGGCAACAATAGGTTCCATTCCTCCATACTTTTGAAATCTTTGAAAAAGGGAGAAGGCTCACTGACTCTCAAAGAACTCTCTCAATGGCTACCAAAGTGTATGTTTTTGATGTATTTCTATCTATGATTTTTTTCTTTCCATTTTCTGGTTTGACTTTCAAAGAACTCTCTCAATGTCTACAAAGATGATGGATTCTGTCATCAAAATCTGCTGTTTTGCTTTAATGCCTTTTTTTTTTTGCCTTTTTCGAATGATTTTATTTTGTTGGAAGTATTTTCATCGGCAACACAGGACTATCAATTTAACAGCACACATTTCGTAAGGATGTGATATGGAACTTTGAAGAATCACACCCCAAAAGTTAGTTAGTTATTGAGGTGGGAGAACCTAGGTCCATATAAACCTCAGAAGAAAATTCCAACATTCTAATGAGGGATCCAAATCTCATACCTTGCAATTAGACACGTAACAGGATGAAAGGTATTTTGCTGAGCATCGAGGGGACTATCTTGATATAATTGACATTTGATCTTAAGTTAGGAAAATGATTTCCTATATTTTCCCAGATGTTTCTTCAGATTCTTCATCGCTCTGTTTGATCAATCTCTGTTCTCTCACTTTCTTTCTTACTTGATTATTGATTTTTCCTAGGTTGCTATCAAATCATGCACGCTAGTGCCTAGTTGAGCGATTTTACCCTTATGACTAGTTGAATCAAACCCAAGAATAATAATAATAATAAAAAATCATCGATATAAAAGCAATTGAGAAAGTGAATAGAAAAGTAAAGAGAAGAGAAGAATACCTTGAGAATGAGATGAGGATTGAAGCAAACCTCATGGAGAGAAGGGAGGAGAGAATCGAGGAAAGAAGGCCTGATATAGATGAGCGTGTTGGCAGCGAGAAGGCCGGCGGTGACAGGGGGCTTCCACGGCAGTTTGTAGTATTCGTTGACGGCGTGAAGAGCCAGCAGCGGCAGCATTCCCCGAGATACCCCTCCTCTTCCGCCTCTCCATCTTCCACTCTCCATCCCCACTGCTTTCTTACTTTTTCTTTTTTTAGCAATCTTATTATTGCTATTCCTATTCCTATTCCAATTCCAATTCCAATTGTCACTCAACATTCAACATTGAACAAACTTTCTTGCTATTATTATATATAATATAATATATGCTTGCCCTTTCCAGACTCTTCCTTCCGTTTCGATTCGCCCTCAATTTTAACTTTATATTTAATTTTTATTATTATTATATCTTTATCTAATCTCTGCGAGCGCTTTTAAAAAAAATTTAAATAAAAAGTTATTTTTTATTAAATATATAGATTTTTTTTTTTAAAAGAGTGGATAATTTTTAATTTAAAAATATATGTAAAAATAAATTAAAAAATCAAAATTTTCTTAATTTTATTTTATTGATTTAATTTTTAAATAATTTTTTCAATAGAGTTGGTATCACTTGACTCATGATACCAACTTAACCATTCTCATTATATATATTATAGATTATTATTATTATTACTAAATATATACACACCCACTGTGTGGGTGCAAGAAAAAATAACATATGGAAAAAAAAAAAAATTCATGTATGCATGTGTAGTTTAAAAAAGTTATGTATGCATGTGTAATTTTTTTTTAAAAATGGATAGTTTTTGTAAAAAAAAAAAAAAATGGTGATTTGTGTGGTGAGTAGTATTTTTTAAAAAATTGGTGAATTTTTTTAAAATAAAAATTATATAAAATTTGAAAAGATCAACACCCTTATTATATTATTTGATATAATAATTTATTTGATTTTTTTGTATTTTCATTAATTGAGTTGGTGTCACTTGACTCATGATACCAGCTCAATCATTCACATTATATATAGTATAAATAAAACCATGATTGATTAATCAAATAACACCAATTTAATTATGTAATTGGCCAAAAAAAAAAAACATGTAAGAATAAAACATTATAAGGATACATTAATTTTTCATTTTTAGTCCATTTTTATTAAACTTATACATCTATCTATTTTTTCTCTTTTAAAAAAGTTTGAATTACATTTTTTTTCAATTTTATATTTTTAAATAAATGTAATTTTTTCAAATAACTATATATTTTTTATTTTTTAACAATTATATAAATAATATTGATGGTGGAGATATTTTGTATATTTGTAAAAGCCTTGTTGAATAATATTTACTTGCAACAATTAAATAGCATGCCCTTAAATAGAATATTAGAGAACTTACTTATTGAAGACAAAATTGAAGAATTAAGAATTTTACGTTGTTGACAAGGATTGAACCCTTTGTCCTTAAGGCGAAATTGTCCGTCACTTGGTGCACACGGTTTCAATGTAATTGCCTCCTAAGATTTCAACAGCACCACTTTGAAAAGCTGCACAGCTTTTCAAGATCCACGAACTTATGAAATTTGACTCAATTTTCTCTTTACAATGACAGATTCCTAAGTTTTAAAGTAGAAAGAATAAATAAAACAAAAACCTTAGAAAACTAGAACAACAAAAGAAGAAAGGAGCTTTAGGATAGTTGGATTGTTTATTTCCCATCCTATCAAAACACCTATATATAGGATTTTAGGGACCTAAACATTAATGACTCAAATACATGAATGAACTTGATACAAGAATATACATTAAATAGGATGAAAAGACATGGCACATGAATGACATAAATTATGTTCATGAATTTTAAAATTCATGAACATGTATAACAACCAAATTAATCTTCTTGGGTCATGCACTAGACACAGAGATCAATTTCACATTCAGTTTATATTGGTTAAAAACCAAATTCAACAATCCCCCACATGACCAGTACGAAGACTCAAAGAATTTGTAGAGAGAATTGAATTGGAAGAAAACAACATCAGGAGAGGTAGTTTTTTGCTTTGAACCTTCCCTAGTGAAGTACCATCGGATTTACTCGGCTAACTAGTGAACGCGATGTCTTGAACTATTGAGCCTTTCGTGTAAACGAAGACAATAGTACTCACATAATTTCTACCTAGAGATTCCATTAGTTCTCACGGTTGTGTTCATTTTGGCCCTGAACAACTCCTGGTTTCATGAATGCTTTAGAGAATTCAGCCTTTAGAAATTTTCAAAGAAACAGCCATATTTCTCATTCATATAGGTGATCTCTCATTAAGAGTATTTTGCTTATACCCCACTTGAAAAATAAGATATGAGAATCATTAAGAGCCTAGCTCATCCTTATCTCGCTATAGCTAGCACTTTTTCATCATAGGAATAGGCAGAAAATAATTACTTCCAAGTGCTACTTAAAGTGCAATATGACTTAGTTCTCCCTTTGAACCTGGATCTCCAGTCAATTAGGTAGGGTTACCATCATAACACTTTTTGTCTCTTAAAGGCTTTAAGCCCATTTCCCTCGATGAACTATACACAAGCTCTCTTGTTAAACCTTTTGTTAGCATATCCGTAATATTTTCCTTAGACTTTACATAATCAATGAAAATAATTTCATTCAAGAGCAAGTGTTTAATGGTATTATGTCTACGACGTATAAGTCTAGACTTACCATTATACATGCTACTTTGTGCTCTTCCAATTGCTGACTGATTGTCACAATAGATACAAATTGTTGGCATTGCCTTTGGCCAACATGAAATATCCCAGTTGGAGTATTCCTTCACATTTATTTTGGACAGATGTACACTCAAGTCCATTGGTGTTTTGTCAATGCTATTGTCACCTTTAGAAAATTTGTTGAGAATATTCTCAACATAATGAGATTGAGACAATACAAATCCATCAGATGTCCTAGAAATTTTGATTCCTAGTATGACATCCTCAACACCCAAGACTTTCATGTCAAACCTTTTAGTTAACATATTCTGTGTAGACTTGATCATGTACCCATTGCTGTCAAAAATCAACATTTTATCTACATATAGATATACAATGGCATAGCCCTTATCAGTGTTCTTCACAAAAATACACTTATCAATCTCGCTGATTTTAAAGTCATTTGACAACTTAACATGTCAAAATTTTCATGCCACTGTTTAGGAGCTTGTTTCGAACCATACAAAGACTTGACAAGTATACACACTTTATTTTCCTTTCCTTTAACAACAAACCCCTCTGGTTGTTGCATATAAACCTCTTCTTCAAGGTCACCATATAGGAAAGTTGTCTTTATATCCATTTGATATATTTTTAACTTGTTAATAGCAGCAATGGCTATTAACGTTCGTATAGATGTTATTCTCGATACAGGTAAGTATGTATCAAAATAATCCATACCTTCTTGTTGTTTGTACCCTTTAACAACAAGCCTAGCTTTGTATTTGTCAATAGTTCCATCAGCTTTCATTTTCCTCTTGAAAATTCATTTACAGCCTAATGGTTTGCTTCCAGGAGGAAGATCCACTAGCTCCCATGTATGGTTTTGTAAAATGGATTCCGTCTCGCTATTGATTGCTTCTTTCTAATTTGAAGCTTCAAGGCAGGATATTGCCTCGGAAAAACTTCGAGGTTCATTTTCTAACAAGTTAGAAAATCTAGTCCAAACATTTTTGTCGTTTTAGCCCTCTTACTTCTTCTCGGCTCAAACTCATCAACTTCTGATTGATGATTTCCACTTGAACTTGCCTTATGCGTTCTTTTGAGTGAACAAATTTCCTGTGCCACCTTAAAAGGGAACACATCCTCAAAGAATATTCCTTGATTCCATAATTGTATTTGGATGAATATCCTCAATGCTCAATTTATGCACAAGAAAGCTATATGCACTGCTGGTGTATGCATATCCAATGAATACACAATCCACAGTTTTAGATCATATCTTGACCTTTTTGTGATCAGGTATTGCTACCTTTGCTAGCACCCCCACACTTTGAGGTATTTGAAGGAAGGTCTCCTTCCTTTCCACAATTCATATGGTGTTTTTTTTCAACTTCTTGTGGTGTTTTTTCCAACTTCCTTTATTAAGTATAAGGGAGATTAAATGACCAACTAAACATCAAGATTTTAATTGATATAGCAGCTTGTTCTTGGCTACAATGATACATAACATCAAGAAAATAATCATAAAAACTGCTGATAAATAGGACATAACAAAAAAGATAGTCATAGAAACCGACAATTTTTTCATGATAAAACCTGTCCAATTAGATAACTCTTATTATTTGTACATCAGCTTGTTGTTTTTTATCTCATGCACATCTAGAGGTTATGCATTTCCATACATTCTACCTCTTAGAATTGTTTTTTCCTTTCTGATTTGTTTTTTTAAGTCCAAAGGTGATCACCAGTAATGTGATAATGGATTGGTAAAGTAAATGATTGGAGCTTAAGATATCA
Organism: Fremontodendron californicum; assembly: GCA_030761205.1. Classification (NCBI taxonomy): domain Eukaryota; kingdom Viridiplantae; phylum Streptophyta; class Magnoliopsida; order Malvales; family Malvaceae; genus Fremontodendron; species Fremontodendron californicum. The sequence goes on from JAULJL010000047.1 coordinate 5,353,593, forward strand.
ATACGATCATAAAATGATTGATGAACTGATCACAATCACATCATGCACATAACCATTATAGTTAATATGATCATAAAAATATGCAGATCACATGTTGAATTTTTAAGCTATTAGGTATGTGAATGGATAATTCAAATAATGTAACAAATTTGGGCTGCTATGAATGATCAAAATTTCAACATCTCAAGCAAGGAAGTTCTCCTAGTCTTGGAAACTAAAGTGATTTGTATAAGTAAAGTTCACTAACAAACTAGCTCATGTAAATGAAAAGTGAAGATATACAAAAATACAAAAATAATACACCCTGAGGTTTGAAATCATTATCACTTTTTAAATTTTCATTAAGAGAGGAATACAAACTAGTCATGAAAGCTCTGTCCATTTCTCTATTCCATTGAACATATGCTCTTGACTTCTTTTCCCCTTGAGATTCTGATCTTGTACTAGGTTGATATTGCAATCCTCTACTTAATTGAGGTTGCAATCTTGGACTTGATCGAGGCTGCGATCTTGTACTTGGTTGAGATTGTTGGTTACCTAACAAGTTAACACATTTTAACATAAATTATTGAAATAAATAATTTAATATATCAAAGAAAATATACTAGCTGAAATTAGATACCTAGAACTCTTGAAAAAGTTATTGCATTTCTCCTTGCATTATCCATTCAATTATGACAGTAGCTATATATATAAACATGAAAATAATGGTCACAGTATACAATAAAGTTACAATACAAGAAAAAAAAAAAGGAAAATCTGTATAGCTTAGGGATATATAATATTTTATTATAGCTAAGAATTAAAATATTACTCATATGGTGAAAACATGCTATAAACTGGCTTTAAATGCTTAGATTGGAAGTTAAGTTTATAAAATAATGGTAAGTTATTCAATAGAAAAGAACAATTGAAGCAGAAGAAATAAATTTAGTAGAAATTCTTCATTAAGATTGATTGGCATTTCATAGTAAAAGCAACCCAAAAAAAAAAAAGAGTTAGAGCATCAAGGTCCAAAGTCCAAACAAAAACGAGAAGAATTGCAGCAAATACTTGTTTACTAGGAAACAACAAGCAAAACAAAAACTTTGTCACATTCAGAAGCAGAACATAGTAAAAAAAAAAAAAGAATGCAGAGTTGAAGTAGCGAAGACAAGTTTTACAAACCTAAAAGCATCCAAAGTTTAATGCCCTAACAATCTCTGTCTTCCAGGTTCTCTTATCAAATGTCACAAAAAATCACGAAAAATTTGAACATGAACGCATTTCAATTTAACGTTCGTCTTTTCTAGATATCAATATATTGATAATTAACAGTTTGGGTTGTAACAGAAACCGTAAAATCTGGTTCAAGTTCCTAAAACAATATATGAAAAAAGAATCTACAATTAAAGAAGAGCAGTTTAATTTAGAATATTACAATTTTGATTAGATGTAGAAATGATTGAATTGTAATTTAAAATTAGTTTAAATTTAAAAAACTATATAAATTCAAATCCAACTAATTAACCATACATCTTACACTTACTAACCTGTTTCAGTTAGAATAAATTTTCAGTTGCATTTAGATAATTTATTTTGAATAAATCTAATAATTAATCCATTTCTAAAGCCTATACATTCAAAGAACCAAGGTTCAGCCTAATAATTATTATCCTTCTTTAGATAGGATAAAGGTTCAAAGTTCGAATTTCTTTCTCTCCTTCAACTTCCTTAATTGTATCCAAAAAAGCCTATATATACAAAATTTTCCTTTTAGTATCACTATTATTTGTAATGAATGCTCATGTTTATTGGTATTTTTCTTACATGTTTTCAATATAAAAAACTCAACTGGAAAATAATTGAACTAGGACATTGTTTTGTAGTCCTTAAAATAACTCCTATCAAAACTGACCAGGATCTATTTTTCTTTTATAAATTTCACGAGTTAAAAATTGTGTAGCACTAACTAATATTGATTAAGACCTCCATTTCCATGGGTATAAATAGTCAAACTCATCTCACAACTCACATACATTTTGAGCAAGTTCTCACTGCTTCATTTTTCTATTCTTTAATTGAAAAATATAAAAGGCTAAACTACATTCGTACCCAAGATTAGGACATTATCAGCAGATAAGGACATCATCAACAAAGCTGGTAAATTTGGAGCAACGTTACAACCCATATGTCTATCTCTTTAACTATATTCATACCCAAGGTAAGAACATCATCAACAAACTTAAATTCTCCCTTTTAAAACTTGGACTAGTCTAAAAATGAGGATAACCAACCAAATCAGGTTAAGGAAGAGACTAATCTAGAGCTCTAGATGACCAACCACAACATATCATTCAATGTAGATTGTAGATTTAAATGACAACACAAACAGTTAAAAATAGGGTATTCAAATTGTGTCAAGAAATATGATTTACCAAGAAAATGGTTTTACCCAAATCAAAATATACCTCTTATCAAGAATGATCATAGTCTAATCAAATCAAATTGAACCAAGTTCAAGGTTCTCATGAGAGTATATATTCCACTCCAAAAACGTCAGTATTCAAATAGAGGACATATAATAACCATAAATATTTTCCAAAATGAACCAGAGGGCATGAAAATTAAAACTAATCAACTTGTAAATTTCATACAAAAGTTAGTAGAAGCTTGGAGATATTGTAAGAAAGACAAAAGATTTGTTCAAAGAACCTCAATCATTTTCAAGTTCGAAACAGGTAAAAAAAGGTGAGCAAATGCAAAATAGTATCTCATACCTCTACTGCAGACAGGATACAACAAGCTTCTGATGATGGTGTCGAGAAAGATGAGAGAGTATCGAGCATGAAAGGAAAAAGAATTGGCGAAAGCAGATGAAAGGAGGAAAATGAGAGGAGAAGAGAAGAGAAGATGCAAAATAAAATTTCAATTGAGGTTTAATTTTTGTTCCCTTGTTTTTTTAATTTTAAGAAACTTTAAATTTTGTAAATTCCTACTTTCAAAAGGGTTTTCAAATTTTAACTTTGGACAGTTCAAAATTGACGTTGTATTTGGCCTAAATCCAAATTCATTTTTTTTTCCCTTCAAATAAAAAATTTGAATTTGTAAATCCAAATCCAAATTTATGAGCCGAAATCTAAGTTTACAAACATGCTATAAGTGAAATGTTTAATCCAACCTAATTAATTTAATTTAAAATCTAAAATAACTCTAAAATCATTATTAAATACCCTAAATAATTTACAAAATATATTTTACCATTGCTTAGTTGACTATCAATCCTACTTCAAATTACTTAAATAATCCGAAAAATATTATTTAAATACCTCAAATAAACCCAAAATCATGATTTAAGCCATTAATTAATTGGCCACAAATCATATTTCATTTCCCAGATTCAAGCCTCATTTGAGATAACTTTATCGATGATGATTATTGATGATTGATGATTGATGATTTTAAACTGAGCAGCTGAAAACGCTGCGTTTTTTGTATTCGTATTCCAAATACCCTTTCCTTCTGGCAGTGTCACTGCCACAACAAATACAAAGACAGTTTGAGTGAGAAACCGAAAGGTTTGTTTGGGTAAGAAGAAAAAAAGAAAAAGAAAAAGAAGGAAATGGCAACGGCGGCAATGGGTGGTGGATTTATGAATGTGATGAAATCCGTTGATCAAATAGTGAGAAGTAATGGCGTTTCCTTGGTGGGTAAGGCGGCATGGCCATCGCCATCGCCATCAAGCTATTTCTTCGTGTCCCTAAAGAGAAGAGGAATAAGATGGCAACTGTACTGCTGCAGTAATAGTAATAGTAATAGTAATAGTAATAGTAATAGTTACTTAAGATTGAGGGATGAAGAGCTGATGCGACAGTGCGAGATGAAGAGCTTTAAAGCGTCGGGGCCAGGGGGTCAGCACCGTAACAAGCGAGAGTCCGCCGTTCGTCTCAAGCACCTTCCCACCGGTATCATTGCTCAGGCTGTTGAAGACCGATCCCAGCACATGAATCGTGCATCCGCCTTGGCACGTCTCCGCACTCTTATTGCTCTCAAAGGTACCTATTTTTCTTTTTCTAAAAACTTTCATTCTTCAATGCTAATTGCTATTTGCTATTTGCTATTTGATTGATATGAATGAAGTCAGAAATCCCGTCCCTCTTCTCTCATATTCTCCTCCTCCCGAGCTTCTTCAAATTCTTCCCCCAAACTCAACACTCAGGAGATCTGATTCTGCTCCCCGAATTGGACCCAACAATCCTAAATTTGTTTTGGTATATGTGTCTTCCCACTTTTTTTTTTTTCTTTTTCTTTGCCACTTTAATTTAATTAATTAATTCTAGCATCACATACTGATGAGTTGTGGTTCCTTTTTCCCCGTCCACAGGGCATGCAGGCTCTGCTGGATCTAATCTTTGCAGTTGAAGGTTCTGTATCTGAAGCCGCAAAGTTTCTGGGGTGCGTTACATTGAGCTCTGTTACTTCCATTACCTTCTTTCTGCCCAATCTAGTTGACTCATAGATTCTGCCTATGGTCTCTACCGGTAATTCAAGAATGAGTCAAAATCTATCTTCTCTTGTAGACATTATAGACTGCTGGCCATCCCTTAATGAATATAATGAACTTCTAGCCATTGTAAAGGAGGGAATGTGGTAGGAAATGTCTGGAAAGAAAAACACTTTTAATCTTTATACACTTGTATCATGCGAGAGTTTCTGTCGACTGTAAGCTTAGAATTGCATAATTTCTAACTGTTCTTCAGATGTGTTGCTTGATATGTCAGTTAGCATACACACCATGTTATAGTTGTCCTTGTCTAATCTTGCAGGATGAGTACAGGGGCACTGTCACGGTTAATACTATCAGATGATTCTCTTTGGAGGGCAGTAAATGAGCTGAGGGCTTCCAAGGTAGAACACTTAACCATTATAAGAGCTATGATTTTACTTTGTTTCCTTCTTTACCTTTATCATAGAAATTACTTGTGAACTAAAAAAAAATGGGATATTTTTAGTTAACTATGCAGTATGCTAGTATTTTGTTCCTTATACTTGGTCATCATTTTTGCTCCATTCCCAATCCTATTTGTATTGACAGATTATCTTGTTTCGTAATGCGTCTTACTGCGTTCTCAATTTTTGAACATTACCTTTTGATTGTCTCTTGGGAAAAGGCATGCACACCTCTGAACATTGAGGTGTTCATTTTTCTGACTTATCAATACCAGTGTCATGCATAATGCTACCAGAGTCGTGCATAATGCTGCTCTAGAGCACTCAAATGGCTGTGGTAATAACCTTAATTCTTAGGTTAAAGTACAGATATAGTCTTTTTACTTTGCAAAAGTCTGGATTTCTTGTCCCTCTTCTTTCATTCCCACAATTTAAATGCCTGACTTCTATTAAATATTGATCGAGCAAAATAGATAATTATGTTAAGTTTGCACCATTAATATTGTTGATGTGGCTTTTTTTGGCTGAAGCGGCACTTGACTTGGCATACTTTTTGGCCAGCTGTCATACCTACTCAAACAAACAAAAAAATTCTCAATAAAAACAAATTAAAAAATCAATCTAGAATTAAATTTATCCTCCATCTGAACACTCAGTAATGATAATAACACCAATAATACCACAATAATTTTAAGATTGATTTGATAGTAGTAAGATCAACGAAAGCAACCCGACAGCTGAAACTACTTGAAGTTATCCAGGAGATAGGAAGAAATCTTTTTTAAAAGTTCATGCCTATAGCACTGTAAACACAAAATATCATTAATAGTTAGAGATGGTAAAATTTGACCAGAACTCGAAAACCACATGGAACCAAACTCGGTCGGACTTGAATCAACTGAAACGATTTAATAATTTGGATTGGTTGAAAAAGTCAATGCCTCGAAAGTCGAGGAAAACCTAGCTTGTGGAAACTTGAACATGATACAACCCAAACTCGAGAAAGACTCGAACCTGAAGCGATGAAAACTCGAAGTGACCTGAACCCGCAACTACCCGAAATGGCCAACTTTCCATTATTTATGACTAATTGACCAAAGAATAAGCATCTTTTTCTTTTTGGTACTTTCGGGTAGTCTAAAATGGGGACTATGGATTTGACTCTTAAAGCTCAACCATTTTAAAGTGGGTAACAACATCAGACTTAGCTTGAGTTATTAGGAATAAGCTTCTTTTGTCATGAGGAGGGAGGGTTTTTATTTTTTTATTTGGGTATCTCATGGTAGTAGAGCTTCTTTGGTTGTTCTTGCTTCTAGAATGGTAGGGCTACCAAATTGGTAGGAGCCTCCTTCATAAATATAGATTGAGATTGTTAAAAATGGGTGATCAGTATTCAAGAAGTCCACCATTTCATAGGCACATTATAAGTGGGGGGTACTCTTAATCTTTTGTAGTTACAAAGAACTAATAGTGAGCTTTTACATGCTTTTATAGTTCTATTATTTGAATATTAAGAATATAAAGATGAAATTGGCTAACTATATTTGTCTTTGAGTGAGGAAAAGCTGCGGTGCTTAAAAGGGACTGGCTAACTAGATTGGAGTATATGCTTTCTATTAATAGTTGCTCTTGATCTTTTTTCCCCTTTACCTTTTGAAGTATTCTTTTTTTATGCCTTGGCCTCACCATGTAATGGAGTTTGATGATTTAATGGTTCATTTATTTTAGGGATAAAGTGTAAATTTACCACTTTACTTATGTGAGTGGTTCAAATTTACTACTAATCTTTCAAATGGTGTAATTTTACCATTATACTTTTAATTTTGGAGAAAAGTTACCGCTATACTTCTAATCTTGAAGCAAATTTGGTCAAGATGTAACAGTTGAGAAATATTTCGTAAAAATATTTTGTTAGAAATTGTTTTATAATTAAGAAGAAAAGAATTTTGAAAATGACAGCAGGGAAAAACGTCATGAAGCTATAATCCAATTTTTTTTTCTCTTCTTTCATAATGTCATTTTCTATTAAATGTAACGTCAAATCATGATTTTTGTGATCCAAAATTCGAAGTATAGTGGTCAATGTGCTTCAAAATTAGAAGTATGATGGTTAAAGTTAAATTATATTTTATTTTATTTTTTTTGAATTTTAAAGCAGCTTTTTAAAGAATTATTCTCCAACTATTATATCTTGACCAAATTATCTTTAAAATTAGAAACATATTGGTAAATTTATTCCAAAATTAGAAATATGATGGTAAATTTACTCTAAAATTAGAAGTATGATGGTAAATTTGCATGAGTTGAAAGATTAATGGTAAATTTGAACCACTTACACAAGTAGAGTGGTAAATTTACACATAATCCCTTTATTAATATTGTCTTGATGGTAAAAATTCTTGATTTGGTTAGAGTGTCATCTACGTGGGCTTAGTTGGTAGAGCATCATTAAAAGAATTTATGTCATTGAATTTCAACATTCTTCTAAACATCTTGGTTTTTGTGACTAATAAATTGGAAAGGAACGAATTATATTTTCGTGTTTGACCTCCATAGGGTCTGAAGCCGCTGAAGTAGCATTGTCATCTGTGGATGCTAATTATTCCTCTATGTAATCAGGTACACCAATTTCTTTATTTTTTAATAAATGATGCAAGAGGCACAAGTTTTTTGCTACCTAAAATCCACATCTAACTATTGGGTCATAACCAAAAATTGAAAATAATAATTTTTTAAATGTTTTTTTTTTTTTTTAAATGTTTATTTGGTTACATTTACTGAGCAGCATTCTTTAGTATACAAATTGAAAATTCTTGAATTAAGATTATAGTGACATTTGGGTTTTCGTTTTGCTTGTGGCTATGAAGTTGTTTTCATGGTTGTGTGCATCATCGACGTAATACACTTAGTTGCAGCCTTGCAGGTAGCACAAGTGTGGGTCTCAAGAATGTAATAGTGCTAATGGCATGTATCATGATCTTGAACTTTTCTAAATCACGCATACTTTACTATATGATGAAACAAATTATACCTATAATAACAATAACTATTTCTTTATGATATTAAGAGTAATTTATAATAGAATAAATATATGATCTTTTTGTTGATTGCTGCTCTTTGCTTAATCTAAATGTGGCTTTAGGAGTGTGAAGTTTTGAAATAGAATAAAAATAATGCAAGAGTAAGTTGCCTAATCTTGTCACACCTTGATTTGCACATTATGCCATGTCTCACCAAAACCTCCCTCTGCAATCCTGTAATAACGTGCCTAACAAATGACTTGTATAAGTCTACATCTGTCACTAAAAATGAAACCACAATGGCTGCACTTCTAAATCAAGTTTGTCAACCTAACATTTTGGAGATCCAGGATTCACTGAAATCCCGAGATTCTTGTACTAATTAACTGTAAATTAGTAGACCGTAATTATAGGAAGTTAGCTGTAAATTAGGAGATCATACTTTTCTATTTTCTAGAGATTTAGTAAAACCTTCCTAGAATACCAATATCTTCCTATATAAAGACCTTGTATCAGATTATTTTTATAAGAGAATAGAATTCCAATATTTTCTTCTCACTTAAATGTTGAAAAAACATAAGAGATCAATAGCCAATAAAAATAAAACAAACTACGATGCATACAATATGTTGGGATTCAGCCTCATGCAAGCCATACATGAGTACAAATTAAAAAATAATTTTCATGCGGTTAAAAGCAATTAAACACATTTAAAAACATACTTACTCAAAGTCTTTTAACTCTAGGTGTGTCGTTCCTCTCATGACAGCAACAAGATGATCACTATAAAGGTTTGTTTTTCGAGGTCACGAGCTATTCAAGCATGCAGCCTCTAATGGTGATCCACACAACCAACAATCGGAGCCTTCGCGAGGAATGTGCATTCACCGATGCTAGCGGGTAGACTCATAGTCTCAATCAAACGGCTATCTCTTTTATTCCATTGAGTAAAGGCTGAGAGACTCAAGGAGAACAATTCTATAGGCTAACAATCTCCTACTTGCACTTGGGCCAATTATTAACATCTTATACTGAACTCTTTCCATTAACAATTATGTCTCAACATGGACATTGCTTTAGTGCAATTAAAGAGAATATGCATGGTCATATTCTTTATGATCTTTATTATCATAGTCACAATACACATTCAGATCACAATGAGACCCAAATTCCCATTCATATGGCTCTACTAAAACTTTAATAACTATATGAATCTTTTATTTGCTAGTAATATATTGTGTTAGCGTATAGGCGAACTACTAGTGGCATTAAACCTTTTGGACAATCCTTTGTTAAACATCTAACCTTAAGTTGGCCTCCATGAGGTTTGGCCTTCAAAATGGCATTTGGTAATTTTATTTCTCGAGCTTTGCCAATAAGTAGGAATTTTGACCCAAGTTGAAATGGTGAATATCTGCCACAGGGAAGATCCTCTCATCGACAAATTGTTCGCTGTCCTATCAGTTAGTCTTGAGGAAGATTTACAAGACATGCAATGCATCATACATGTTAGTTTATTCATGTGTAAATACTGAAATATTTTATTTCATTCACTGCTTGCTTGTTAGCTTTAACACATCGGCCAACAGTAAAAAGATTGCCAGATGAAGACGAGACATCAATTTCCTCATCACTGTACATGTTTCTGTTATGAATTTTATTAATTTATTTATGTATTTAATTTCTTGCATTTCTTTTCTCTTGATAACTATGGAGATATGTTTCTAAAAATGAGCAACTATATATTTGTCATTGGAAGAAACATCTTTGTTGATTGGTGGCACAAATTAATCTACTTTAACTGTGGCAGTACTGCAGTCATAAAGAAAAGAGAAAGTTGGATGATTGATGGAAGGAGGGGCCTGCCTGGCTGTGGAAAAGCAAATTTTGCAAAGTCAAAATTGTTGTTTATTTATATATATATATATATATATATAATCTGATGCTGCGTGCGAATGGCAGGAGAATTTGTGCACAAGAATCGTATTCCCCCAAGAATGAGGTTCTTTCCGCCCACCACAAAACACTTTTGCCTCCTCTTTGACTCTTGGGATTGCATTTTATTCATTTATATCCAAACTCAAAAGTTAAAGAGCCTTCTAAGGCACTCTTTTCTTTCTTATTCGGTTTTAAACTTCCTAACAATCAATTCTTAGTTGAAAAGGAAAGAATGTTGAAAAGAAGAGATTCCAAAGGTTTTTAGTGGTGTGTCCAATGCCCAACATTTTATTTCTCCCTCTAGTTCTTATTAATGTTTTTCTATCATCAATATATATGTTTACACCTTCATTTTTCACATATATATATATATATATATGTATATGTATCTTGATGAATTATGAGCATGTGTTATATATATATATATATATATATATATATATTCTTATGAGTATTTATTTTTAAGGACTCTTAATAATTTTAAATTATTTATTAATGAGGTGAAACTATATGATGATTCACTTACATACGAGTCTGGAATTGGATTCCTCATTGCTGCATAATTTTCAAATAGCTCTCTCTGCCTTTTGCTTTCTATCTATCTATCTATATATATAAATCCGCCTCTTCTCAAATATTATGTAAGAAATAAAAAAAGAAAATGGGGGTGGACATAGAGGGCAAAGCTCCGCCTAGCTCTTGGCTCAGTTAAGGATGAGGCAGGCATGCATCCATTGGTAAGGCCATGATATACAAGCACGACGGAAAAGGGTTTTGTGAAATAGAGATTGCAGTGCTGCGTGCAACTGGCCATAGAGGACAACTACTACATGCATATTGAGATCCTCTTCCTTTTCTTGCTCAAAGGATTTCACGCCGTCTCTGCAACACCCGACATTGCCTGGTGGCTCTCAAAACTCTTTCTCTCATTCACCGTCTCTTACGTGGAGGCAACCGTTGCTTCGAGCAAGAGCTACGTAGCGCTCATGTTTCCGGTCATCTCCAAATGAGCACCCACCCTCAAGAAATATTAAGATTATTCTTCATTTTCATTCCTACATAGCTATGCAGCTTATCTTGAAGAACGAGTGGGATGGGCCATTAATCAAGCTGGGAAACTAGAACCCGTTATGTTCAACGCCCTGGAGTTTGCATGTTACGAGGACAAGTCGTTTGATGTGGTATTTCGTAAGTTGCCAAAATGTCAAGCATCTATAGACAGAGTGTTGGATTGTATTTGTTCACCACGTGATATTTTGTGCCCGCAGACAACTTGGCTCGAGCAGCCATGGGCAACACCTTAAAAGAGAGCTTCCAAGTTTACTTTATGTTTTGTGAAGGCATTGAATTTCTTGTCAACATGTTCTTTGATTTGACAAGGCCAGCTTAGAACTTTGGCCTGCGACATACTCAAGAGGGCTTCTCGCCAAAGCAAAGAGCTTCACGATCTATATGAAACTTGCAAACGAATTATTGAAAACAAGAATCCGGAGTACCCTAGGGATCATGTTTTGGCATTGGAACGATGCTCCAGCTTCATGTCAACAAGTTCATCATCAATAATGTGTAAAGAAAGCGAAAAGGGAGGAAATAGAGATACTAATGATTCGCCATCAACTCCTTTTTCGTGCACTCTGGAAACCAAAATAAGCAAGGTTTGGGTGGTTTTTGAAGAAGACTGTGGTGAACTGCAGCTGCCCATGCATACTGTATAAACTATAATGGCGATATCCTTATTATAATATATCCTTCAGCCCCATCAGGGTTAAGGAAGGTTGTCAATATTAGAGAGATACATGATGAACTATCTTCTTTTTTTTGGATAAGTAAGTGTTTTATTTATCCAGAAAGCAGTTAAACTGCTACATCCAACATCATGTGCAACATGTACTTAAAGCTATACATACTTAAACAATACTTGAACAAAACTTAAGACCACTAATAAATCAGGGAACAATAGCAACATACTTCAGCAATACTTAAAGCTATTCCAGAATGGACAAAGATCCTAGGAAAAAAGAGACAGTCCCCAATCTGCATCCAATCTTCGGTTCACTTCATCAGGACTAATGTTCTTGAGCCCCAACAATCGCATTCTGATGATCTCTTTTATCTGCTCAATGATGGCTCCTTGTGTGGATTGAAGGCGATTAAAACACCTATTATTTCTCTCCCTCCAGATCGAGTAAAGAAAGGCACTCCATGATAAACGCAAAATAACAGAAATGAGAGTTTTTCCTCTGATTCTGTTTACTGCCCATTGCAGCTCTGCTTGCCAGCTCCTTATGCTTCTATGAAGTTGACATAAGCATAGTATATGCCCCCAGATTTCCTTTGAATAGTCACATTCAAAAAATATATGATTCCGGGTTTCTTGCTCAGTTTGACATAGCTCACATTTGCCATCCACCTCCATGCCCCATGACATCAATCTGTTCTTTGTAGGCAGTTTGTCCAATATAGCCATCCAAGCTACCAGTGCATGTTTAGGAATATGAAATGGAAACCAGATCAGTTTATCCCACTCCACCTTGTCCTGCCTAGGCCTGAGATCATTCCAGACTTTAGCCACCATAAATCTGTTCCCAGGGAACTTCCAAGTTAGAGCACCATTCTGGTTGGAGGTGAACCTCAAAGCCAAAGCCCTCAGCTGAAGCATTTTACGCCATGTCCAGCTGCTTCCTGGGGAAGGTTGAACCTGCCACACTGTTCTTCCTTTCAGCACATAGGCATGAAGCCAGGCAATCCATAATGAACCTGCCTGAGAGAGAAGTGCCCATAGGTGCTGAATAATGCAAGCCTTATTCCATATTCCCAAGTCTTTTAATCCAAGTCCCCCCTCTGACTTTGGACAGCAAATGGAACTCCATTTGACTCTTGCTCCCTTAGCTGAGTCATCTCTTCCTTTCCAGAAGAACCTGCTGCATAATTGATTAATTCTTTTAAGAACAGCCTTAGGCAAAACAAAGTGCCTGCACCAAAAATTGGACACATTAAAAAGAACAGATTGAATGAGCTGAAGCCTTCCTGCATAGGATAACATGCGTGCTGCCCAGCCATTGATTCTCTGAGTAATTCTATCGATCAAAGGAGAACAATCCTTTTCAGAGAGTCTTCTTGTGACCAAAGGGACCCCAAGGTACCTAACAGGTAGTTTGCCAAGTTTAAACCCTGTCAACTCTTGCATCTCAAGTAGAGTGGTCCTACTAACACCAGAGGAGAAGACTTCACTCTTGGAAGGGTTTAATTGCAAACCAGAAATGGTATAAAAGTAATGGAGAATACCCTGTATGCCCACAACAGAATCCAAGTTACCCTTTGCAAAAATCAGCAGATCATCTGCAAAGCACAGGTGAGTAAGCTTGATTCTATGACATTTAGGATGGTAGCTGTAAACTCCATGAAGAGCCCCTGCATCCAGAAGTCTGGATAAAACATTCATAGCAATGACAAAAAGATAAGGAGAGAGAGGGTCTCCCTGCCTTAACCCCTTTGCTCCTTCAAAGTACCCTACTAATCCTCCATTAAGAGAAATTGAGAACTTTGGGGAAGTGATGCATGCCTTGATCCATCCTATGAACTTATCAGGCAATCCATAAACTGATAAAACAGTGAGAATGAAGTCCCAATTTAATGAATCAAAAGCTTTTTGGAGATCAATCTTCATTGCAAAACGGGGGGATAAGGTTGCTCTTCCATACCCTTTGACCAGTTCCTGAGCCATGAGAATATTATCTGAGATGCTTCTCCCTGGTATGAAGGCACTCTGATTGCTGGAGATCATAGTAGGAAGGAGTGGAGTGAGCCTGGCAGTGATGATCCTGGTAATACATTTATAAATGACAGAGCAGCATGAAATAGGCCTGAAGTCCTTCATATGATTAGGATTCTGGAATTTTGGGACAAGAGCAATACATGTAGAGTTAAAGACTGATATCCTGCTCCCTGATTGAAAGAAGGATAAGATTGCTGCAGTGACATCCTCTTCCACAATAGGCCAAGCAGTTTTAAAAAATTGTGCAGTGTATCCATCTGGCCCTGGGGCTTTGTCCCCATTCTGCTCAAACATGGCTCTTTTCACCTCTTCTTTTGTAACAGCCTTAGCTAAATTGTCCTTAGCTTCAGCAGGCAAGGCAGGCTGAATAAGTTCAGTAAGAAGCTCCCTAGGGCAGTCTGTGACCTGTTTGTCCTCAGTCCCAATCAACTTCTGAAAGAACCTTACAGCCTCCTTTGAGATTTGGCCAAAATCTTCCAACTTCCTTCCCTCATCATCATAGAGGACTCTGATGGATTGCTTGCTATGCTTTGCTGACACCATTTTATGGAAATAATGAGTGTTCTGATCCCCCTCCTGCAGCCATTTTATCCTTGATTTCTGCCTGTAATAACTTTCCTCAGCCTTTTGGAGTTCCATCAATTCTGCATAGAGTCTTCTTTCTGTTTCAACAAGAGTATTAGATGGCCTTTGATGCAGGTTGATCATCTGCATGCTCTCCAATTCTTGCCTTTTATCTTGAACCTTCCCTGAAATGTTGCCATATATGGCCAGGTTAAATGCCCTCAGTACTGCCTTTAATCTCTTCAATTTGTGGAATAGAGTGGTCATAGGATTGCCAATGAAAGGCTCTTGCCAAGAGTTTTCCACAATGTTCAGGAACTCTGGATTCCTAGTCCAGAAATTAAAAAACCTAAATGGCTTTGGGGGAGAATGAGCAGTCAAGTTCATCTTTATGTATGCTAGGCAGTGATCAGAAACCATTGGAGCCAAAAACTCAACAAATGAGTGAGCAAACTGTGTATGCCAGCAATCATTCACCAAAACCCTATCAAGCTTTTTAGCCAAGTAAGCATCAGTTTGGTGGTTGGACCAAGTGAATGCTGGTCCAGTACTGGTATGATCAAACACTGATAGCTGTGTCAAGCAGTCCTGAAAATCCTTCATATCAGAGGTAAGCATGTAGGAGCCATTGAAATCTGAGCTTTCCTGTGGTCTTGCTATAACATTGAAATCTCCAGCCAAAAGCCAAGGAGAGCCATCAATTCTGCCTTGAATGTCCTGAAGATGGTGCCAAAGCCTTCTTCTACTTATGCCTTCATTGCTTCCATAAATTGCTGTAATGTAGAACCTGGTAGAATTATAAGTGGTGCAGCATGTAATGCTTTGATCAGATGTTGCAATAAGATCAACCTGCATCTGATTTCTCCATAGGAACCATATTCTCCCATTATAAGCTTCTAAGTAGTTGTGATGTAGCTTCCATCCCTGAAAGAGCCTATCTACTATAGCTGGCATGTTTTGTTGTTTCACTCTTGTTTCCAGTAAGCAAACAAGGTCTGCCTTCAGGCAGTTTATTCTCTGTATAATACTTTTCTGCTTTTGAGGGTTGTTTAGCCCCCTAGTATTCCACACTATAAAATTCATGAAAGTTGAGGGGGGGTCACTCCAGAGGCAGGTAAAACTGCCTTACCTCTTTTCCCCTTGTCAATGGGCCCTTTCTTCTTATTCTTCAAGGCTTTCATCAAGTCTGCAACTCCTGCTGCTGCTGCCCTTTGCTTCTTAGGAGAGTTTGGAAGGATTTCCACCACTTGTTCCTCCTCTCTCCATTGCTCAGAGTCACTAGTTTGTCCAGGGTCTACATTTGTCCTCTCTGAGTCACTCAGGATGTCAAATCTGTTTTGGGAACCAGCTAATACTGACTTCTTGCTTTTCTGTATGCTTCTGCTTCCTCTCCCTTTACTGCCCTCATTAACTTCTGTTTCCTTCATACTTACCTCTTTCTGTTCTTGAGCCATAGGCAGGGCACTGCTTTCAACTTCTACGCTGCTTGTAGCCTGTGCATCATGTTTTGACAGTTCTGCTTTAGGCCCCTCATTTGGAATCCAAACTTTGGTAGCCCCTACAGGCTGTTTGGTGCAATTTCTGTCTGTATGCCCAAACAAATTGCAATGCTTGCATTTTGGAGGGTACCAAGGGATATCCACAACAACATTTGCAATAGTGCCATCACATAACTCAACATTAATACATTTTGGGATGGGGACATCCACTGCAATCTCCACACATACCTTTGCATAGGCCAATCTCTGTTGGCTAGCAGTGATTCTATCCATATACAATGGAGTTCCTAGGGCACTAGCAATATAGCTGAGGCCACGTCTGGTGTACAATTCCAGAGGAACTCCTCCCAAATGGATCCAAACAGGTAATTTCTTCAAATTAAACTCTAATGATTTCATACCTGGCTCCCATTTTCTCAGAATGAGTGGCTTATTCTGAATGTGCCAAGGTCCCTGCTCAAGAACCCATTCTCTGGTGTTAGCATTCGGAAATTGAACTAGGTATAAGTTCAGGCCAGCAGATTTGATCACCACTGCTCCATTCTTTCCCCATAACATGTTGGCAAGTCTCTGAAATGTGCTGAAGTTTGGTGCCTTGCCAACAAACTGCGCCACAACTGAGTTCATCCACACAGTTGCTCCTTCTTCAAAAACCTCAGCTGGAGGTTTGACGGTGATGGATCCATTTGAGTGTTGAGGTGGGAAAAACAGCAACGATTGATCGGAGGAGATTGTGAAGAGCTTCTTCCAATCAAAATTGTTCTTGACTGATGCCACGTCAGCAAAGGTGGTTGTAACTAACTTTTCTGGAATGTGCAAGCGCTCCGTAACTGTCTCACGATCCTCTCGAACATTGGATAATTCAGTATTTGGATCACCATTGATGAGATCATGAGAACCTGGTTCGTTGTTGAGAGCAACAGCAACCACTGTAGAACCTTCTTTTCTCATGCCAGGATCCATACTCTTCATCTGTTCCAAAAGAGCCTCAGCATCCTCTTTCTTGAAACACAACCCAAGTGATTTTTCAGTTGAAACACCCGAAACCAACGCGAATTCCTCCTCTGAAATACTGAAAGCATAAACCGGAACCCCAACCAATCTCTCAAGGCAGCCGCTGTTTTTTTTTTTTTTTTTCAAATCAATCTTCCATACCTCAGCATCCTCTTCCCGTTCTCGGTCCCGCTCTTACTCCGGCTCAGACTCCAAGTCCAGCTTTCGCTCTCGGTCTGTGTCCCGCTCCAGATCTGCTTCCCCGTCTAGCTCTCGCTCTCGGTCCAGATCTTCCTCCTAAGTCCAGCTCTCGCTCTCGGTCAGCCAATCGATGCCCCAGTTCAAGAGAACCAGAAATGGAAACCACCAGATGCTGGAATCTTCAAGGTCAATTTCGATCGAGCTTCTCACAAAACCAACAGATTTGGAGGGATAGGTGTAGTGATCAGAAAATCAAATGGGTTAGTGATGGGGCTTACTCCACAAAAGCTGTGAACGTAAATGACCCTTTCTTGGTGGAAGCGAAGGCAGCAGTTCAGGCACTTGCTTTTGCAGTGGAAATCGGCTTATGTAAGTAAAGCTGAAGCAGTGTAGGAGTCGAAAGTCGCTAGTCCTCGCAAACTCCTCCCCTCCCGACTTTCTCAGATCTGTTTCTCTTTCCCTCCGACAGCTAGAGAGAGGCGTTACTTGGGAGTTTAGCTTTGACTTTCTCAGATCTGTTTCAGTTGCTGCAGATCTTGGGCGTAGCCGAACTTCCTTCTATTGAGTATTGACATTGTGCTTGTATTTTGTTTTGGGGGCATGCAGTTAAGCGTAGCTGCTGCCGCTCCACTTTCTAGAAATCGCAAGCTTCAGCGAACGTCAACGGCTCCATTTTGAGGAATATCTATCCGTGCCCTCCTTCCTTTTAACAAATCTCTCTCCCCCTTTCTTTCTTTCCTTTTCTCTCTGCTGATCAGCAGCGGAGGTCCTTTAAGCTAGAAAAGGAATGAATTTGTATAGGTTTAGGGGAGGGTTACCGATTATGTCAAATTCTGGTGTGGGTGAGAAGAGGGGGGGTTGTACCTCTAGTTGCAAGTGCAAAGACAGTTGATTTTGGGAATGAAAACATTAGTGGCCTGTTGGGGGAAGGAAACTCGGGTATTTTTAACTATCTTCGCCTTAGCCTTAATTGTAGCTTTTCAACGCCATTATAACTTACTTGACATTATATATATATATATATATATATATATATATATATATATATATATATATATGAGAAGGTATAAAAATTCGAATCTCAAATTTCAAATCTAACATAATTGTTTAAACCAATCACAATTGATGCAAAGTTTAAAAGTATTTACAATTAAAAAAAAAAAAAAGTTATCATAATTTAAGAGACTCAAGCCTTGATAATATAGTAATTTTTACAAGTTATTTTACTCTCAACTTCCTCTATTTAAGTCGCCAAAGGTGTCATCCCAACTGTTAAAGGACTTCTTCTAAAGAGGAGGTTATTTTATAAAACTCCTCATTGAATTAATGTCACGGGTGATATCAATTAGTTAAAGAATTGATAAAAAAAAAATCAAATTATAAAATAAAAATAATATATTTATAGAGTTATATTAGTAATTTAGTAAACTATTACTTTTACCTCTTTTTCTCCATTTTGAAAAACCACTACATGTAGTTAGGTAACTTCTTTCCTTTTTCACATTTTTTTAATTTATTTATTTTCTTTCACCCACAAAGTGGGTGTCTCATAATGTAGTTGTATATAATATTCTTGAAAAAGTCGATGTCACAAGTAAAGTGATATCAACTCAGTTGAGAGTAAATATAGAAAAGTCAAATGAAATAATTAAAAAATATATATAAAAATAAAGATGAATATGTCTTTTACGAGTAATTTATATTTTGAATCACTGAACTTAGTATCAACTTTCATGCAGGTCACAAACCTTTAATTTTATCAAATTATATCATTGACTTTTTATTATTAATAAATTAGGTTACTTATGCTAACTCCGTCGAGTAATTCTAATGAAAAAGCTGACTCAACATGCATATTTTTTTTACATCTCATCAAGATAATGTCTTACTGGCATTTTAGGTTAAAAAAAAATTCCATGTTGAGTTTGTTTTTTCGTTAAAATTACTTAACAGAATTAGCATAAGTAACCTAATTTATTAATAATAAAAGTTCAGTAATTTAATTTGATGAAATTAGACGTTTGTGACCTATATGAAAATTGATACTAAATTCTGTGACTTATAATGTAAATTACCCTGTCTTTTACTTTAAAAAAATAACTACCCACTAAAAACTATCTATTTTTAAATTAAATTTTAATTTTTTTAAAACACAACTTTTTTTTTCACCTCGGTGTATCAATTCTTATTGTGGATAATGTGTTTAAAAACTAGTCATATATACGAAAAAAGCAAAAAAAAATTGATAACACTCATACGATTAAATTAAAAGAGTACTAAGTGGACTCAAGTACATTAGTACATTCACATGGACATATATCTAATTTTAAATTACAAAAGCATCTTGACAGCTTTACCTATATAAATGTAAAAGTGGGGCCGCTAATTATCTAAAGCGCTCATTAAAATCAGAATAAATCATATTATCATAATGTGCTGAATAAAGAAGTTCATGGTAGGAAACTAAAAATTTATGTATATGACGTAATGCTTTGTTTTTCTAAAACAGTCTTAGTTCAAGACTTAGCTCGTTATTGATTCGAGAGTAGAAGTTGTTGAAAAACTAAAAGAAGATTTAAACCATTAGAACTTTTATTATGCATCATTTTCTATCTTCACCTAAAAAATTAATACTTAAATATTTTTATTAAAAGAAATGAGAGATTGTTGGAGTACTTTAATAGTAAAAAAAAAACTTTTTAAGGTAGTCTGTGATTAAATTTTTTAATTCTTGTAAGTTTCTCAAATTGTACCTTTGTAATAGAAATAATTAATTTTTTAAAATAAATAAAAATTCTTCGCTGGAGCTATCATTTTCACTTTACCAGTCCTTTCAACCCGATTTCTTTCGAAGCTCTAAAATCTCCCTTGTCGATTCTTCTTCTTCCTCTCCCTATTCGCATGTCGTCTTCAAACATTTTCTTCTTCATCTTCTGAGCGTGGCGGCTATGAAATGATTTTAATAATTCATTTTCAAGCCTAATCAATAGCTTCCACCTTTTTCAAAATCTTTTTTGCTATCTTTTTCCTCATTTTGACTTTTCATCTTACCCGTGTTTATAAAATCTCTATTTAAGTTATCAAATCTAAACTCTGTCCCTCTAAAATCCCCTAACAAATACTTCCCCCTCAAATGATCCTTGTCCTCAAGGATCAAAGAATGGAAATCTCTGTTGAAGATCAAAGAGACATTCCCATGTAGCGTCCTCTGGAAAACAGTTGCTCCACTGTACTGAGACTTCTGTGATCATCTTCTTCCTACATTGATTAATTTGTCTGTCCAAGATGACAATAGGTTCCTTGGCGATGACTCTATCTGTGTCTAGTATTGGCAAGCGTGTCTGTATAGGAAGCTGACCTACATGTTTCCTCAGCTGTGAAACATGGAATACTGGATGAACCTTTGATCCTGGAGGTAGCTCCAACCTATAAGCTACAGCGCCCACCTTGCTCAGCACTTTATAGGGACCAAAGTACTTTGCAATTAGTTTCAAACAGAGCCTATTAACCACCGTTTTCTGTCTGTAGGGTTGGAGCTTGAGATAAACAAAGTCTCCCACTTCAAACTGTCGATCAGTTCTGTGTTTGTCTGCCATCTGTTTCATCCTATGCTGAGATCTTTGTAGATGAAATTTCAGCATTTTAATAGCTGCTTCACGGGCTTGCAAGCTGCGATCCACTGCTTCGACCTTGGACTCACCAGGCAGATAAGGCATGTGATTAGGAGCAGCTTGCCCATACACAATTTCATAAGGAGTATTATCGAGTGTAGTGTGGTAGTTGGTATTGTACCACCACTCAGCTAGTGGAATCCATTTAGACCAGTCTTTGGGTCTCTCCCCCGTCATACATCTGAGGTATGTCTCCAGGCTTCGGTTAACCACTTCTGTTTGTCCATCTGTCTGCGGGTGGTAGGAGGTAGACATCTTCAATTCAGTACCAATGTGCCTGAAGAGTTCTCTCCAAAAGTTACTGATGAAAATCTTATCCCTATCAGATACGATGCTATGCGGTACCCCATGGAGTCTATAAATCTGATCCAAGAAAAGTTGAGCTACAGTGATGGCAGAAAAAGGATGAGATAAGGTAAGGAAATGGGCATATTTACTTAGTCGATCAACAACCACCATGATGGTGTCTTTACCATGAGACTTAGGAAGACCCTCAATAAAGTCCATGGAGATATCAAGCCATATCTTATCAGGCAGTGGCAGTGGCTGTAATAACCCTGGGTATGCTGCTGTATCATATTTACACTTCTGGGAAGTCGAGCATTCTTTGACAAATTGCTTCACTTCCCGTTTCAGCCCTTTCCAATATACCACACTGGATATTCGCTTTAAGGTAGCATCAATACCTGAATGACCTCCAATGGAAGAACCATGGAAATAATCCAGCAACTCCCTCTTAAGCCTAGGGTCGGATCCCACCATAAGTTTCCCCTGTCTTCGCAATTGACCTGCTTGCCACGAATATTTAGAAGATGAACCCTGATTATGCTGAGTTCTATGAATAAGATGGATGATTTTTGGATTCTTGAGCCAAGACTGCTTGATTTTTTCCAACAACCCTGTAGTAATCACTGAAATAGCATTAAACTCAGTTGTAGGCCTTCTGGACAATGCATCAGCAACTACATTAGTGATTCCTTTTCTGAAAACCACCTCATAATCATAGCCCATCATTTTAATCACCCAATGTTGTTGTGCTGGAGTGTTAGTCTTTTGGTCTAACAGAAACTTAAGACTATGGTGATCAGTCTTAATCTGAAAATGTCTGCCCATCAAATACGGATTCCACTTTTTAACTGCAGTCAATATGGCTAACATCTCTTTCTTATAGACTGAAAGAGTTTGATGCTTGATAGATAAAGCCTGACTAAAATATGCAACAGGCCTTCCCCCTTGACTTAACACTGCTCCAATTCCACCACTAGATGCATCTGACTCCACCACGAACATGACAGTAAAATCTGGCAGAGCAAGCACTGGGGCAGTGACCATGGCCTGTTTAAGCTGTTCCAAAGCTGCCTGGGCTGTGTCATTCCAATTAAAAGCATTCTTCTTGAGCAATGCTGTTAAGGGTTGAGCAATAGATCCATAACCCTTAATGAATCTTCTGTAATACCCTGTTAGGCCTAGGAATCCTCTCAATTCCTTGACTGATGTAGGTATAGGCCAGTTAACCATGCACTCCACCTTCTTGGAATCCATTGATACACCTTGTGCACCAATAATGTGGCCTAAGTATTCAATTTGAGAAGCTCCAAAGTCGCATTTAGAGAATTTGACATAGAGTTGGTGATGTTGTAATACTTCAAATATGCACTGCAGATGTCGCAGGTGATTAGACCAAGTGGCTGAATACACTAATATGTCATCGAAAAAGACAAGGACAAACTTTCTGAGGAAAGGCTGGAAGATACTATTCATTATGCTTTGAAAAGTGGAAGGGGCATTAGTAAGCCCGAAGGGCATGACTAGGAACTCGTAGTGCCCTTGATAGGTCCGAAAAGCTGTTTTGTGGATGTCTTGCTCGTGCATTCGCACCTGATGATATCTAGATCTAAGGTCCAACTTAGAAAAGTAGCATGCACCTGTAAGTTCATCAAGTAATTCTTCTACCAAGGGTGTTGGAAATCTATCCTTGATAGTCAACTTATTGAGCTGCCTGTAATCGATGCACAGGCGCCATGACCCATGATGCACCCAAAAGAGTGTATCTTATTTAACCTTGCACTAAAAAGATCAATTGTAAGTATAATGATTAGCAAGGGTCGAGTCCTCAGGGATTGGGTTTTAATTTATGAGTTATTAGTTTATAACTTACGTTCAAAGAAAACAATAAAAGAAAAGGGGTTTTTGAAGCCAGATTTAAACTAAGTAAATAATAAGAATAAGATGCAAGGCGGTATAACCAGCCAATAAAAATAAATATAAAAAATAAGCAAACTAAAAGTAAGAAAACAAGTAAGTAAGAAGAATTAAATATGAAAAATATGGTTAAGGTTTCATTCTCCACCACTAGACATCATTAAGAATCAATTTCAGATCTATCAATATCAACCAACTATCAAAGTTAACAACCGTAGATAACAACAAGCTCTGTTACCCCAATCTTTCCTTAGTTTGTCGTTAAATAGAACAAGCTCTCTATTTAATCTCTAACCATTAAACAACCTAGAATAAGCTCTCTAAATTCAATTTAATGGCAGCTTTATGATGAGAAAGATAGGTTGATCTAAGCAACAAACACATAAGCTCGGATTGTTCAACTTAGGTTATGTTCCACTTTGCAATTATTGAAAACTTGACCATAATCATTAATCACAAATTGCCACTTATGAATAGGAAATCAAGACAATTACACGGATCAAGACTCCTAAACTAGCAATAGATAATTATCAAGATCTATCTAGTTGTACACCTAAATAAATCAAGACAACATCATGAACAATTCTTGTAGAAGAACATAAGCAACTTTGATAGAAAATTAATGATAGATAGAATCTGAAAATCAATCACAAAACATGTCTAGGGCTTTGAAATCACCCTTAACCAAATAGAAGTTTAGCCTAGCATAGGCATTATAAACATAAAATTAAATAGAATCTAAGAAGAAAATAAAAGAAAGAAAGAAGAAGAAGAAGAATATTAATTATCCAACCTCTTGCTCTTTCTAAAGAAAAAGAAAACTAGAGAAAAGAAAGAAGAAGAAAACTTAGAGAATTTTATTACAATGGCTAATATCCTACCTATGTACAATATGATCCTCTACAATCATCCAAGGCCCTCTATTTATACACATTTTGGAAGGCTAAATGACAAGAGACAAGCTTTACAAATTTCAAAGGTAGGTATAATAGGTGGGTGAATTTTTCTAACAATTTTCGTCATATTGTATGACAATTTTGATCAGCCAACTTTATGGTCGATTTCGTCAATGTTGGAGGCCTGATCTGATCACATGGTCTTCTAGAAAAAGGTTCCCCTATCAGTTACGGATCCATAGCCGTTGGAATCAGCTCATTTGCTGATGTGGATAAGCCGATATGGGCAAAATACGAAAACATGTCAGCACAGACGTCATTGCACATCAGCCAACTTGATGGTCGATTTCGTCAATATTAGAGGCCTGATCTGATCATATGGTCTTCTAGACAAAGGTTCCCGTATCAGTTACGGATCCATAGCCATTGGAATCAGCTCATTTGCTGATGTGGATAAGCAGATATGGGCAAAATACGAAAACAGGTCAGCACAAACGTCATTGCACATCAGCCAACTTGATGGTCGATTTCGCTAGGGAAAACGACTCCGTTTCAAGAAGTATAAAACATGAAAAAGATAGATATGCCTCTTAGCTTTGCACGGCTACAAAATTCAGCCTTATTGCTTCAGTGAAACTCCAGATATAGCTGATATGGAAAAATGTGTCGGAACTGGAACTGAACTGGATTTGCCCTTAATTCTAGTAATCTGAAATCACTCAAAGAAACTTGTGAAAAACACCAAATTACATAAAAATATAAAAGATCATAAACACAATTAGACTAAACAATAATAACTCGTATTTGACACAAAACAATAATAAAACATAACTAAAAACTATATAATTATACGAGTTATCACACCCCCACACTTAGATTGTTGCTAGTCCCTAGCAACGACTCAATAAAAATAAAATAAGAAAATCTAATCTAATCCACTTTCGTAGGAAATCACGGTGGCACTTAGCATGTGACACAAGCCTTTAAACCCCTAGGTGTCCCTAGTGGACGAGTTTAGTCTCGTGAGGGTTTACTAGAACGATACCCACAAACATTGAAAAATTAAAATATAAATAAACTTCATATAAATAAACTACATATACTAAAAATATTTACTCCTAATCCTTTCAATACAAATTAGAGACAATATTTGAACAAGTCTTATAAACTAATCAATAGCTTAAAAAATTTCACAAAAAATCATGCTTGAATGTAAATTGTTTGAGTTAAGCCAATATTAGCATAACATATCTCAATCAAAATAGTGCATGTTCAAATTTAATCTCAACTTCTCACATGGGATACTCTCTTGATTTTCACTCTTTAAAGTAGTGGTAAAGTGTTTACACTCAATCAATCTCATGAAAACACTTCTACCATATGCTTGCTTGTCCACCTATTCTCCACTAAAAGATCATGCAACTTCATAAATCAAGAGGTCTTTAATCAAGGTTGTAATGGGGCTAAGGGGTTTGTAATGTGGTTGAAGAACAAAAGGATAAAGATATCACAAAGGTTCCAAAGAGTTCATAAAGTTTAGAGACATAAAAAGATCATACAAAGAAACTTCTCAAAACTCTTTACAAGTACATAGTCACCTAGGCCAGATATTCATGTTGGGCCTTTTCTTCATTCTGAACAACTTTGTAACATCTTTTTCTTTTTCCCAAAATTCAAGAGATGAATCATATTTTTTTTTTTAATGTATTTGCCAGTATTCCATTTCTTTTTTTTTTTTTTCTTTCCCCCCCACACTTATTTCTTGTTTCTAACCCAAATTTTCAATAGATCTTCCTTGTCTTTGCAACTTGTCTCAAAACATGCTAATTCATCTTTGGAACAAAGGTAAAGATATAAGTATATTTAGGTTAGGGACAAGTTATGGTTACCAAAGAGATAGCTTATTCAATGTAGGCTCAAATTGGTTCACTAAGGGTGGTTCTCTTGGAACATCAATAAGGGATGGCTGTTTGGCCCTGGCTAAAAATCCTAATGCCTCTATCATATTCATGTTGTCACATGCATCAATATAGTCTCAAATGGTTTAAAGCAAGTTCTAGAGAATCATGTAATCGTGAGAGCACTCAAGAAAGAAATTAGATTGATTTGTATAATGCATCAATCATTATAGGCTCAAAAACTCACAAGGATGATTATACAAGTCAGATTAAGTCTAAACATGCTTCTTTCTCAATCAACATATCATATTAACATTGGCTCATAAAAATTAGTATCAAGCTTAATTCTCATGAAAATCTTCTCACTAGTAACCAGTTTAGACCTATGCAATTCATATCTCATCATTGTATTAAAAAGGAACTAAAACTCAAAAAAAAAAAATTAATAATAATAATAAAGTCTCATAAAAAAAATAGTAGACAAAATAAAAGAAATCCTAAATCATTCCCCCCACACTTAATTCTTACATTGTCCTCAATGTAAGTCTATTAACTCAAATGAAAGAATCATGTGTAAGAGAAAAGAACTAATAACATAAGAATAGGAAAAGCTAAGACTCAAAACAAAACAAACTCATGCAACCTGAATAATCTTAAAATACTAAACAAAAATTAACAAGTAAACATAAAAAGATTAAAATCAAACTGACAAGGTGTGTCTCAAGTCTCCCTTACTCAGACCTTGTTCAGAATGAATACTTCTAAATTGCTTAAAACACAACAAACTATTTTTGTTTTTTTTTTTATTTTATTTTTTTTTTGAAAAGAAGAAATCAAGCTGAAAAGGTATGTCTCAAGTCTCCCTTACTCAGAGCTTGTTCAAAATGAATACTTGTAAATGGCTTAAAACACATCAAATTTTTTTTTTTTAGCAAAATATGTCCCTTACCCCCTACTAAAGGTAGAATTTAGGAGATATTACCTGCAGAGGTTGCTAACCACTTATTATAACTGAGACACAACAAACAAAATGTTAGATAATGTCACAAAGACAAAGTGCAATCCACTCCTTGCTCGTCCATATCTCTTTTTCTTTTTCCGAGCGTTTGCGAAACAACCGTAGCAGATAAACACTCATAAGCTTGGAGCTTTTTGAGTAAATCTTCAATGGTTGTAGCAGAAATTATGGTTCTCCTTGCCTCTGAAAACATGAATCCATTTTCCACAGCATTATCTAAATATGAAAGCAAATTACTAAAATAACCATTAATATTAAGCAAACCAATGGGTTTCTTATTTGTGACCAAAGATGACCAAGAAGCCACGCAAGCTATTTCTTCCAATGTACCCAGACCTCCTGGAAAGCAATGAATGCATCGGCAGAATGGTACATGATTGTTATCCGTTCAGGGATACTCCAGACTTGTATTTCCTTACCCACGGTAGGTCCACAAAAACTTGTGAATAGTTTTGGCACGATTCCTAGAACTGGACTTCCTCCGGCGTGTGCTGCTGTAGCGACTGCTCCCATTAAACCCGTACTACCGCCTCCATAAATCAACTGGATCTTTTGTTGGGCAAGTATTACTCCAACTCTTATGGCTTCATCAGCGAATATGTTATTTTTCCCTGGATAAGCACCTCCAAAGACACAAATTTTTTTAATGCGCTGGGACGAAGTACTTTCCATTTTTTTTCTTTTTCGAGTGCCTAAAAGAGAATGAGTACATGGTGTAATATATAGAGGACTGAGTAGTGAATCAGACAAGAGTAATAATGTCGCCGAAAGTGTATCTGACCTGTCAGAAGAAAATGTTAACCTAACAAAAGATTTTTGCGTGATTTCAGGAAGAAAATCAAAAAGAGAAGAAAAAATCAACCGTAAAAGACAAATAAAAAAAAACGAGAATAATTACACAAATCGAACAACACGTAAATTAAAACGAAATAAAGTTATTGCAAATCAAACCAAAAGCTGAGAAGTCATTTATTGTAGTTGTGATTGTGGCTCACATCTTCCTCTGGTTTTACGTCCAGAAACGGCTTAAACGCCTTCTATGAGTCGAGGATATGCTTCCCATCCAGTTTTCTTACAAGCTGGCAAACAGGGTCTTTTAACATCAGATTCCCAAGATGTTGCCATTCCCTTTGGAATTGCGGCCATAAATCAAGAATTTCTCTTTGTACGTCTCCACTAGGATGCGTCTCAAGAGAAAGTTGGATATTACCCAAATTCTCCTTACTCAGTCCATCCTTAATGAATTCAATTTTATCATCTCGATTAGAGGACGGAATCCCAATAGAACGACATTTACCGTTACACGTCCATCGTGCACATTTGTGGCAATTTGAACTCATGCGCTTTGCTCGTCGCTTCTTTGCAAAAGTGCTTCTACCTGTACCTGGTAAATGCAAAACAGGAAGATATTCATCTTCACGTACCTTGGCTTCAATTATCCAACGTATGTCTGCAGGAATCCCTTTGTGCATAAGCATTCTTAATCTTTCAAATCGAACTTGGTAAAGCTTCAGTAAAATATTTCGAGGAAAAGGAGGAAATCGTTTCTGCAATCTTGTGAGAATATCATCCATCCTGAAAAAAATAAAAAAAAATTGAAAGAGAAATTTATATACAATATCAATTTTGTGGGTAGCTGATGGAACCGATTTAAATAATCACGGAGTACCGTTATCCGCCATTTAACCGAGGTTAAAAAAAATAAATAAAAATTATATTTATATCTAGTTATTTTCAAAACCAGGATCAGAAAGAAAAACAACATAAAAAAACTCAAAAACAAAACACTCTAAATAAAATCCTAAATTCTTCCCCCCACACATAATTCTTACATTGTCATTAATGTAATGCTATTATCCCCAATGCAAGAATTATATGTAAGAGAAAAGAACTATTAAACAAAAGAAACTTATGCAGCCTAAATGAACTTAAAAGCAGTAAACACAATTAACAAAGAAACATAAGAAATAAAATAAAAATAATAAAAATAATAAAAGAAAAAGGAAAAGAAAGAGAAAGCAAATCTGAATATGGAAGGTTGGCAATTTCATCTTTAATTGGACTGCCTTCCCAATTAACACTTGAGTTAGTCTTTTGAATCTAACCAGCACCATTTCTTGGCTTTTTAGGCTTGTCAGGCTCATACATGAAATTTCCCAAATTTATGCGTTTAAGAGGAAGCTTTCTTTGCACAACAGTGGATGCATTCTCCATTACAAGTATTGTTCCATCATCCTTGGTGGTGCATATCTCATCGAGGAATGGTGTATCTTTTGGTACTTGTTGAATGACATCCACAAACAAACTGTTTAAGGTTTCCAGCGTGTCTTGTTCATGTTCATCCTCCTTGAACTTTGCAAATCTACTAGGAAAAGGTGGAGAAGAAACATTAGTAAAAAGTAGAACTTTAAACGTTACCTCAGGTGCCGAAATACTCTTATTTGTATTTGTGGCTTCATTATCCTCAAGAATAGAATCCATCTCTAATTCTGTCTCATCCTCATCTTGTTCATCATTCCTCAAGGTCACAATAGTAGTATTCTCCTTTGGGTTAATCATTGTTTGGGCAGAGAGTTCTTCAGATCTTTGTGCTACCCATACCACCATACTACTAGCCAATTGGCTCATTTGCTTTTCCAAACTCTTGATGCTTGCCCTTGTTTCCTGTTGAAATTGCAAAGTATTAGTAACAAGAGAATCGACAAGATCTTCTAAAGAAGTACCTGAGTTTTGAGTCATATGTGGTGGTTGAAGAAGATCTGGTTCTTGAGACCATGATTGATTGAAGCTAGATGGATGAGTGTAATTGGCATAAGGATCTACTTCTTGGTAATTTTCTGAGTAGCCATAATTAGTATGATCCCACCATCCCTCATGGTAAGTGTTTGAGTAATGATCATACTGTTGGTCTTGGAACACTTGATGGCCTTGACATCCTCCCATGGCCAATTGTTGAACTGGGTAGGTGAGATTGGCTTGTTGATTTTCCATGTTCATGTATGCCACCAACTCTTCAAGTGTTAGATTGCTCAATTCCATCGTTTTTTTTTTTTTTTTTTTTTTTTTTCAAAATATGATAAGAAAAACTTGTATGTACAAGAAAATAGAACTAATTAGAACTGAAAATAAGAATAAACCAAGTAACAAATAAACTAAAGAAAACAATCCCCGGCAACGGCGCCAAAAATTTGATGCACCCAAAAGAGTGTATCTTATTTAACCTTGCACTAAAAAGATCAATTGTAAGTATAATGATTAGCAAGGGTCGAGTCCTCAGGGATTGGGTTTTAATTTATGAGTTATTAGTTTATAACTTACGTTCAAAGAAAACAATAAAAGAAAAGGGGTTTTTGAAGCCAGATTTAAACTAAGTAAATAATAAGAATAAGATGCAAGGCGGTATAACCAGCCAATAAAAATAAATATAAAAAATAAGCAAACTAAAAGTAAGAAAACAAGTAAGTAAGAAGAATTAAATATGAAAAATATGGTTAAGGTTTCATTCTCCACCACTAGACATCATTAAGAATCAATGTCAGATCTATCAATATCAACCAACTATCAAAGTTAACAACCGTAGATAACAACAAGCTCTGTTACCCCAATCTTTCCTTAGTTTGTCGTTAAATAGAACAAGCTCTCTATTTAATCTCTAACCATTAAACAACCTAGAATAAGCTCTCTAAATTCAATTTAATGGCAGCTTTATGATGAGAAAGATAGGTTGATCTAAGCAACAAACACATAAGCTCGGATTTTTCAACTTAGGTTATGTTCCACTTTGCAATTATTGAAAACTTGACCATAATCATTAATCACAAATTGCCACTTATGAATAGGAAATCAAGACAATTACACGGATCAAGACTCCTAAACTAGCAATAGATAATTATCAAGATCTATCTAGTTGTACACCTAAATAAATCAAGACAACATCATGAACAATTCTTGTAGAAGAACATAAGCAACTTTGATAGAAAATTAATGATAGATAGAATCTGAAAATCAATCACAAAACATGTCTAGGGCTTTGAAATCACCCTTAACCAAATAGAAGTTTAGCCTAGCATAGGCATTATAAACATAAAATTAAATAGAATCTAAGAAGAAAATAAAAGAAAGAAAGAAGAAGAAGAAGAATATTAATTATCCAACCTCTTGCTCTTTCTAAAGAAAAAGAAAAATAGAGAAAAGAAAGAAGAAGAAAACTTAGAGAATTTTATTACAATGGCTAATATCCTACCTATGTACAATATGATCCTCTACAATCATCCAAGGCCCTCTATTTATACACATTTTGGAAGGCTAAATGACAAGAGACAAGCTTTACAAATTTCAAAGGTAGGTATAATAGGTGGGTGAATTTTTCTAACAATTTTCGTCATATTGTATGACAATTTTGATCAGCCAACTTTATGGTCGATTTCGTCAATGTTGGAGGCCTGATCTGATCACATGGTCTTCTAGAAAAAGGTTCCCCTATCAGTTACGGATCCATAGCCGTTGGAATCAGCTCATTTTCTGATGTGGATAAGCCGATATGGTCAAAATACGAAAACATGTCAGCACAGACGTCATTGCACATCAGCCAACTTGATGGTCGATTTCGTCAATATTAGAGGCCTGATATGATCATATGGTCTTCTAGACAAAGGTTCCCGTATCAGTTACGGATCCATAGCCATTGGAATCAGCTCATTTGCTGATGTGGATAAGCAGATATGGGCAAAATACGAAAACAGGTCAGCACAGACGTCATTGCACATCAGCCAACTTGATGGTCGATTTCGCTAGGGAAAACGACTCCGTTTCAAGAAGTATAAAACATGAAAAAGATAGATATGCCTCTTAGCTTTGCACGGCTACAAAATTCAGCCTTATTGCTTCAGTGAAACTCCAGATATAGCTGATATGGCAAAATGTGTCGGAACTGGAACTGAACTGGATTTGCCCTTAATTCTAGTAATCTGAAATCACTCAAAGAAACTTGTGAAAAACACCAAATTACATAAAAATATAAAAGATCATAAACACAATTAGACTAAACAATAATAACTCGTATTTGACACAAAACAATAATAAAACATAACTAAAAACTATATAATTATACGAGTTATCAACCCATCTTTCTTCTTGACAAGCACCACAGGAGATGCAAAGGCACTAGTGCTGTTTCTGATAATACCTGCTTCCTCCATTTCAGCCACGATCCTTTTAATCTCATTTTTCTGAACAGTAGGGTACCTATAAGGCCTAATTTTGACAGTTTGAATTTCATCAATCAACTGAATTTTGTGATCTTGAGGTCTTGGGGGTGGTAACCCTTTTGGTACTTCAAATAAGATAGAGAATTGAGATAACAAAACTTGCAGATCCATAGGCAGAGTAGAAATGTCATTCATTTTGGTGTGCATAGCCATTACCTGCGATGGCTGAGCATCCAGCATCACAAGTGTACAGGTTCCAGTATAGTGATTGCACAATTTGGATGCTTGCTTTTTTGCCATAACCTGCACTGCTACTGCTACGATTCCCTTTAACATAGCCTTAGATTCACCAACCAAGAACTGCATTGTCAAGTCATTAAAATTCCAAATAATTGGACCAAGTAACTTCAACCATTGGACTCCTAAAACCAAATCACAGCTTGTTAGGGGTAGTACTAAGAAATCAGTGGTCTGCTTAAGACCTTGTACTTCCCATTCAACATCCTTACAAATATTTTGTGCCCACATCTGGTCTCCATTGGCAACTGAGACACTCATACCAGTCACCATTTGTGTTTTACACCCCATCTTCTTGGCCAATGATTGGTCAATGAAGTTTTGTGTGCTGCCTGAGTCCACTAGAATGATGACTTGATAATGTTTAATGCTGCCCTGCATTCGCATAGTTTGATGATTAGCCGTTCCTAATAAGGCATGCAATGATATCACTGGAGTCCCTGTATTGACAGGTTCCTCACCTCCAGGATGTTCCATAGTATCCAAACAGTCCAAGAATTCTTCAGGATCAGTTGGAAGTTCTTCTGTATCATTCACAAGCATCTGGTATAGCTGAGACCTCACACATTTATGCCCCATTCCATATTTGGCTCCACACCACATACATAACCCCCTTATCCTCCTATCATCCCGTTCTTCTCTGGTAGGTGTTTTGGATAAGGTTATGTTGGTGATGTCTGTCTTCATAGGTGGTTTGTAAGTGTTCAATGGTGTTTGATATCTAGGTTGATTTTGATAGGGAGGGAAAAAATGTTTTGGTGTTGGTAATAATGCTGGTAATTCTGTTTTTGGTGGGGGTTGGTTAATAGTATGGGCAGAAGATTGAATGGTTGGATTTTTGTAGGGAATATGAGGTTTTCTGGGAATGTTAAACATTAGAGATTCCCATTGTTTTGCTAGGTTGTATGCATGAGTCAATGTTTTGGGGTAGAACAGTCGAACAGGATTTGATATCTCAGGTTTTAAATTGCTTATGAAAATACTCAAGGCATATTCATCAATTAACTGTAACAGGTTAAAGATACTCTCAAATTCTTCATAATAATCATCAACAGTACTGAGATGCCTAAGGCTAACCAGATCAAACATAGGATTGGTAAACTCATTTTCAGAAAAACGAGATTTCATCTCAGTAAGGTAACAGACCCAACTAACCACAGTAAGTTTATCATAGCCTTTCATGAACCTCTGGTGCCATTGAAGAGCCTTGCCCTCCAAATGCATCATCACCACTCTCACCTTATCATGCTCCTGGGTATTATCTGCTTCAAAGAACTGTTCAATCTTGAGCATCCATCCTCTGAAATCATTGCCATCAAAATGAGGGCATCCCAATTTAGACAGCTTGGTTTGGGTTCGAGGTCCTCCCAGCAAATCAGCATAAGTTGCAGGTTTTGGGTGATCCTCCAGATTTTCCATTGCAGATTTTTGTTTGTCGATGGCAGACCCACCTTCCATAGAATCACTGCATTGAGGTCCCTTGGAGAACTGATCGAAACGATGCATCATCTGTTCGAACATAGTCCTCATCTCTACCCCAACACCTTCAAGCCCGATTTGCAGATCATTTCGCAGCTGTCCAGTAGTAACGCTCAGCTTCTCAAAATCTTTCTGCAACTGGTTCACATCTTTTTGCAACCGTGTTGTAACGCTTTCTGCCATAGCCAGGAAAAGGCTCTGATACCAATGATATCCACCAACAATATTCTCAGCAATTCACTGTAACAATATGATGAACACAGCAAGAACACTGTGAAATGAAAGGTTAGAATATAGAGAGGAGAGGAGAGATATCAGAAATAAGAGAATTATCGAGAGGAATAGAATGTTGTTAATCCTTTTCATATCCAACAACCAACCTCTGCCAGTGTTCAAATACCACTCAGAATTGCCTAGTCAGCAATTCTGTTACAACAGAAAAATAAAACAATAATGGCTAATAGAAAATAAGACTTCAAATAAGGCCTCAGTATTTGGCCCGTAACAATTGGTTCTTCATGTTTAATCTTATCTGTTATCTCTCGTTTTTACAAGTTGTAATCATTTCTTAGCCGTCTGGTTTTCCCATTTGCATGCCCATCCTTGCTCAGCCCAATCAGTTTCCTTAGTTCTCTGATTTTCATAGTTTTCAAAACTTTGTTTGGTTTTCTACTACAATGGAAAAAATAGATTTGGAAGTTTCTGATTGTCATGATCATCTTTGGAGGCAAAAAGATCTAAACAACCTCCGATTGCCTTTAAATAGGAAATGTCCTTGTCTTTCTCCCTCGCCTTTCTTTGCTCCAGGAAAAGATAGTTCCACTAAGTACATCCCCCCCTAAAAGAAAAATTGAGCGCTCTACAAATCGGAGAGAAGTTAGATGGTCTGAAAGTGAGGACTCTACTTTGGCCAGTGATAATGAAGAACATCGTGATTTGGGTCGCTCTTCCTTTTGGAACCCAAAAGTCTGACAAAGGGCAATAAGGGGTCTTTTATTACAGTTTGAAGTTGAAGAAATTGCTCCACAAAGAACTTTATGGCAGCACTGTTTAGTGGCCTATTTGTTGGATATTAGAGAATTCTCTGCTAGAATAGTTCAAAGGATTGTCAACACTGCTTGGAGATTAAGAGAAAGAGTTATTATTGTGGAAAGGGAGGATAACTTCTACATCTTTCACTTTGAAGACATTGCTAATATGGAATTTATATGGAATGAGAGCCCTTGGTCACTGGAAGGAGGGTTCTTTGTATTTGATAGATAGAGACCGAATATGGTGCTAAGAGATCTCCATCTCTCTGCTTCGCCTATTTGGATTCAGATTTGGGGCCTACCACTTGAGTATCAAACACCACAATCTACTTCCAAAATTGCTAATGTTGTAGGAGACGTGATAGCGGTTGACTAGCAAAACATCATTCCAAGGAATATAAGATTTATGAGAGTACACGCCTGGTTCAATCCATGTCTCCCATGATAACGGGTTGTTTCATCAGAGGTGATGACGGGTTCAGATTCTGGGTAGACTTCAAGGATGAGAGAATTTGTAAATTTTGTAGAAATTATGGTAGAATCGGACATACATTTCCTAACTGCATTTTGGATAACTCTGAGGTGGAAAGAATGATTGGTGACCAAATGGAAGACATTGCAACAAGATTTGGCTATGAAACAGGTATTGATCTTTCTCATGTTCTCTTTGTGAATAAGGTCAGAGCTTATAGTAATAGAAGCAGTAGAAGAACCACAAAAAATTTTCTATAGAACGAATTTGGTGGATCATAATGGTTTGGATCATATAATGCCGAAGCTTCTCAACATTTTGCCTCCTGAAAATACAGATGATCTTGTTGCTATTGATCCTCCACCTTGGGTCCTTGCTACTACAAACGTTGGGATTCTTGAAAATCATAGATCGGGTGAAGTACAACAAGAAGTAGCTACCACTGATCAGACTAACCCCCACTTCCATCTTGAAATACAAGAACCTCTTAATCCTTTTTCTCACCCCATCACTAGTGAACCCCGATGGATTGAACTTGAGAGTGGGGAGACCTTTTTCACAAATGCTAAACTAGTATTAGAGGGTCCTAGTGATGGAGCGAAAAGTAGCAGAATGGCTGAAAGAAAAGCAGAGCTTAGATCTGGTAGAAGTCTGGAATCTTGCTTTAGGCTTGAGGCTTTTAGAATTGAGATTGATGAGCATGAACAGGAAACTTGATTCAATGTTGGTTGGAAAATATTGAGAAGGAGGAACAATTTAGTATTCAAAATCTAGAAGCTGATCTAGGGGATAGTGAAGCTCTTGAGGAAGATTACCATCAACAATCATCCCGCAAAGAAGAAAAGACTAATGAGTCAGATAAAGTAAGGGAAGAATAGGATAAGTAGGAGACAGAAAGCCAGAATAGCATCGAAAGTAAGAGAAAAAGGGAAAGTTCGGATAGTAGGGAAGAATCAGAAGGAAGAAGACAGGTCAAAAGAATGCTATGGAATCTGAAAGTTAAGGATGATGATGGAAATATCTCTGCTGCGTGGGGGTTCAGGCAGGCTATCCCTGAACAACCTCCATAGGAAACATGATTATCTTAAGTTGGAGCACTAGGGGTTTGGGTCAGCCCATAGTTGTTCACCAATTTCACCAAATGATCCAGAAATACACCAAACTTTTGTTTTGCCATGGAAACTAAAAAATGGAAAGATAGGTTGGTTAGTATATCTAGAATATGGGACTTTATAGGGTATGAGGGAGTTTCATGTGTTGGGAAAAGTGGGGATCTATTAGCTATGTGGGATATCTCTATTAATGTAACCTCGATTATTAGCAATAAGAATATTATGCATTTTGCTGTGTATGATGAGGAAGGAAATTTCTTCTGGCTTACTTGCTATTATGGTCACCCAGATTTAAATCGCAGACAAGAAGTATGGAACCAACTGAAATCTATTGCTGATCAAGTGGGTGATGATAGTTGGGTCATTCTTGAGGATTTTAATCAGGTTCTTGCTTCCTCTGAAAAATTCTTACTGACTCATAATAACATTAAAGGGCACTCTGCTTTTAGAGACTATTTAAACCATTGCAACCTATTTGAGATCCCTGCGATAGGTCAATTCTTTACATGGACCAAGAAAGGTGAGGAGGTAATATGGGAAAGATTAGATAGAGCATTTTGCAATTCTAAGTGGCTCGGAATGTTTCAGCAAGCATCGCTGCTCAATATGCCTGTTCTTAAATCAGATCACAGACCATTGCTTCTTTTCACAAATAAGAAAATGTTCTTCACTAGAAGACCTTAAAAATTTGAGGCTATGTAGTTACTTCACCCTCAATGCAAGGAGATCATTAAGAAAGCTTGGTCAAACCGAATTGAGGGGTCTCCTACTTATGCACTGGTAGCAAAACTCAAGATTACTAAAGAAGCTTTAAGAAAATGGAACAAAGATTGCTTTGGTAATCTGAAAAGAAGGAAACATGATCTTAAAAAGGCCTTAGAGACAGCCCAACTCAATCTCACTGATGCTGATGCAGCCATGAAAGAAAATGAAATTAGGGGCAAGTTGGAGGATCTGTTGGAACAGGAATAGATACATTGGATGCAAAAAGCAAGACTTAACTGGATTGTTAATGGAGAAAGAAATACCAAATTTTATCATATGGTGGTGAATAGAAGAAGAGTAAAGAACCAGATTCTAAAGAAAAAAATGAATCAAATGTATGGGTTGAAGATCAACAGGCCATTAAGAGCTTATTTGAAGAACACTTCCATCACATATTTAGCAGTCCCGAAGTATGCTCCATGGACAAAATGAGAAATTTTGTGCAAACCATGGATCTGAATAAACTGCCAAGTGACCATATCTCCAAACTAAATTCTCCTTTTACTAAGGAAGAGGTTAAATTGGTTGTTTTTTGGTATTGGTGCTCTGAAGGCTCCCGGTCCCAATGGTAAGTCTGCTATCTTTTTCCAAAAAATTGGGATATAGTGGGTTCTATGGTGGTCTCGACAACCCTCTTTTTCTTAAAATCTGGTATTATGCTCAGAGAAATGAACCGAACTTTTATCACCCTCATCCCAAAACAAAAAAGCCCCAATACTATTGATCATTTTAGACCCATCATCTTGTGCAATGTCATCTACAAGATAATTTCTAAGGTGTTGGTTAATAGACTTAAACCAATTCTTGGTAGTTTGGTCTCTCGTTTCTAGAATGCCTTTGTTGAAAAAAGGAAAATTTGTGATAATGTTATTTTGGGAGCAGAAATTCTCTATGTGATCCATAATAAGACAAAGGGTAAAGGAGTGTTGGGTGCTTTAAAGATTGACATGAATAAAGCCTATAATAGAATCAGCTGGAATTTCCTTAAAGTGGTGCTGGAAAACTTGGGCTTTGACAATCATTGGGTTAAATTGATCATGTCTTGTGTGACTACTGTTAATTATTAGGTTATTGTCAATGGTGAAATATCAGGTTTCATTGTTCCCAAAAGATGACTATGGCAAGGTGACCCACTCTCTCCTTATCTTTTTATCTTATGTCAAAGCTGTCTTTCTCATCTTTTGTACAAAGTTGAAATCTCAAGAAACATCTATGGTATTAAGATCTGTTGAAGAAGCTTACCAATCAGCCATTTTTTTACGGATGACAGTTATATTTTTTTTCTAGAGCTAATTGGGACTCTTGCCACAGAGTTAGGAGTATTTTGGATCAGTTCTATGCTATGACAAGTCAAAAAATCAACTTTACCAAATCTAACTTTGTTGTTAGTCCGAACTGTCACCCCAAATTTAAAAGAATGCTCCAAAGGATTCTTCAAGTAAAGGTGACCAACAAGCCTGGCAAGTATCTAGGATATAATTTTGATCATCTCCAAGCCAGAGGTAAATTCTTCCAACCATACTTGACAAACTTGACACTAAACTTGCCCATTGGAAGACAAAATTGTTGTCAACTGGTGGAAGATATACCCTTATTCAATCTACTTTATCTAGCATCCCTATTTACTACTTCTCTTGCTTCAAGGCCCCAGCTTTCATCTGTGAAAAAGCTGATAGAATTATTAGGAATTTTTGGTGGGGTCATAATATGGGAGAAAGGAAAATCCATTTTAAAAGTTGGGATAAACTTTGTCGTTCAAAATCACTAGGGGGATTAGGTTTTTGAGAAACAAAGAATATGAATCAAGCACTCTTAGCAAAGCAAGCATGGAAGATTGTTAGAAAAGAAAGTTGGTTGCTTGATGAAACTTTGGGCAGGAAATATTGTCAAACAAAAAATTTCATGGAAGTGCATACTCGATCGGGGGACTCATGGGCTTGGAAAAGCATCCTCTTTGGAAGGGACTTATGTTCTCAAGGGTTAGACTGGCAGTTTTGGGGTGGAGGAACAACGTTTATCCTAGATGGTAAGATCCCAATCTCTAGACCATTATACCCAAAAATCGAGACGCACTGAATGTAACACCTATGAGTACTGTCATGGATCAAAATAGAAGAACTTGAAATCAACAAATCGCCACCTCCTCCCTTGATCAAAATTTAGTGTCTGATACTATGAATAAATCTTTCTCTTATTTGGGTGGTGTCGCAACCTAAAAAATAATAACGACGAGTCTCATCGCAAGACTTTATGATTCGTTAAGCGTGACATTAAAAAAACGAGGAAAAGTCGACTTAATTCCTCTAGAAAAATGAAGGTTTTGAAAATGACCTTAAAAAAGACATGGAGTCGCCACCAATCTTTTTTAGCTAGGTGTGATCGGCCACCTATTAAAACCGGTTTTATAAAATATTTTAAAAATTAATTAAAACATTTTAAAAACCAATTTCAAGTCTACGTTTAAAACCAGAGAAATCAAAGAAGCGGGTTCGGGAGTCGGTTACGTGTGGGGAAGGATTAGCACCCCCACAACGCCCGTATAAATCGGTACCTTATTAATCGTGTGTTATCTCAAGTCTCGGTAAAAGTTGGTTTTAAATTTAGTATTTCAAGTTAATTCCCAATTTAAAGAAAAATAATTCAATTTTTATTTGAAAATGATTCGGAATTTATAAATTCAAAATTTTCCTATATTCCCCAACAAACGTGGCAAAATATAGAAATTTTTATTAGTTTTGAAAAACTTTCCGAATCATTCTCTTTTTTTTTTTGAAAGAAAGATATTCCTTTTTAATGATAATTGATGATATTCCCTCCAGCAAACCCGGTAGAGAACTCATGAATTATTTTAACTCGGGGATATCTTTATTTTTTATTGAAAAATCATTATCCTTTTGAAAACATTTTAAAAGATATGAATATGTATATGCATGACATAAATAAAATGACATAGCAAAATCTAAATAATATAATGCAACCTAAATGACATGGCAAACATGAATGATATGGCATATAATTTAAATGACATGGAATAAAATAATGCTATCATATAATATGCATGAAAATAAAAATGCAATGCATGAAATGTATTTTTTCCTTTAATTAAGGAAATCCGTATATCTAAAAAGATATCCGGCTACCTTAGGAAAATATGTCAAATTAAATATTCTAAAACCAAAATACTTTGTGATTGTTTGAAAACAATTTTGAAAAGCTTGAATTAACAATAAAAACTGGGCTAAAAAATTTTAAATGACTCTAATTTCCTAAGTTTAAAAAATCCGGACTTGACTACCCTTAGCCCGGGACTTGAAAAACCATTTTTAGAGTTTAAAAGGCTTAGAAATCACCCTAAGTCAGTAGCTAACCCTCCTAATCAGCCCACTCTAAGTAGATTAACCAAAACAGAAAATTGGTTTTTCTTTAAATTCAATTCTGACTCCATTGTCCAGTTTTAATCCACGATTTTTTATCCTATTTTGAAAAATTCCAAAAATTCTAAAAAAAATACTGGAGACTCAAGACATGTAAAACTATACGAGAAAAAATCGGCTTAATTTTTTGATCAAAGATGAATTCCCAGAAAAACCAGAGATGTACGAGTTTTTGGAGGAGAAAAAAACTGTTTTGTTTTTCTTTAAATTCAATTCTGACTCCACTGTCCAGTTTTAATCCACGATTTTTTATCCTATTTTTAAAAATTCCAAAAATTCTAAAAAAGATACTGGAGACTCAGGACATGTAAAACTACATGAGGAAAAATTTTCTTAATTTTGTGAGCAAAGATGAATTCCCAGAAAAATCAGAGATGTACGAGTTTTTTTGAAAAAAACTGCTTTGCCAACACATTTTTTTTCTTGATAAAATCATTTAAAAATCATTTAAAAATCAAAATAAAAATATTTGAAACTCATAAAATGACTTGAAAGCAGTAGCTAGGACTTTTTGAAAGTTAGATAAAAATTGGCTAAGTAAAAAAATCACAAAGGTAGAATAATCAATTTGACAAAATTAATTTTCCACAAGTGTGCTCAAGAGAGCATGACCTTGAACCATTAATTGGCTCAAGTCATTATTCAAGTGGCATGAACATGAAATGCATGAAACAATGCAGCAAACATAATGCATGAAATGCATGGATCTAAACCTAAATGTAAGGAAAATGCATGACATAAATAATATGGCCTAGACCTAACATGAACTTGCATGGCATTTAATGTAACCTAGACCTAAGACATGCATGGCATTTTAACAAACACAAGGCATGCTTAATTCAAAAATCCAACCAAATATCATGCAAATGCAAAAACCTAACAACTAGCATGACAAAAATACAACACACAATGCAAAACACATGGAGTAGCCAAATGGCCCCAAGCTCCAACAAGCATGGCATTTTCACAAACACTTGGTATGCTAGCATGAAAAACTAAGTCATAACACAAAAATCACACAAGCATTTTCACAAACACCTAATATACCAAATCTAAAACATGCTCACTAAGATATAAAACAAGAATCATGCAAAGAATCACACAAGCATTTTCACAAACACTTAATATGCTAACTCTAAAACATGCTCAAATTTAAACAACATAAAAACAGAAAATTAAAAATGCAAAAACATGATATCTAAGACATAAATGGCAACAAACAAAGCAACCAAATTAAATATAACTTAAGAACATGAAATAACATAATATTTAAAACATCAAAAATAAAGAAAATAGCATAAACAATATGGTAAAATGAATCAAAAACAACAACTTAAAATAAATAATGTAGGCCATTTGGCCATGGTGAGTTTATTGTAAAAACAAAATGTAAGAAAAATATACTTAAGAAAGGAAATGAAGGAAGAACAAGAAACATTATTTTAAAATGAAAACTCACCAAGTAGCTTTTGAACGGATTAAGCTATAAACCCTCAGAGTAGCTTTTGAACGGATTAAGCCACAAACCCTCTCACAAGTAGCTTTTGAACGGATTAAGCTATAAACCCTCAGAGTAGCTTTTGAACGGATTAAGCTACAAACCCTCAGAGTAGCTTTTGAACGGATTAAGCTACAAACCCTCAGAGTAGCTTTTGAACGGATTAAGCTACAAACCCTCAGAGTAGCTTTTGAACAGATTAAGCTACAAACCCTCTCAACAAAAATACTATGACTCACCACCCGGATAATCCTAATACAAGTGTATAGACTATCTCACAAGGGGTAGTGGGTGATCTCAACCAAAGGCCAAGACTCCTTATTTATAAGGTGAGCACCTCCTTGGCTTGACATTACAAAGGGATGTGGGATTGGGAAAAAATACCCTTGATCAAAAAATCTCTAACTAACTCTTGATTTTTAACCACTTGATTGAAAAAAATCATAAGCTTCCTCCTTCCTTTGGGCTTGGGCAGGCCAGTACTTCTCTTTTCCAGCCCAGCTCTGATTTTTGAAAGGCCCGAAGAAGCCCTTTTCGGTTGCTTGGGTGAAATGACCATTTTGCCCCCCCGGATGCAAATAAATATCAAACGGACTCCAAATTCAATTTTTCTTTTTTTAATACTTCCAAAATAATAAAATATTGAGTTCTGGAAGTTTTCAAAATTTTCCGAGTCCGTTTGCTATTTATTTGGATTTTTTCTTCCCAAAATGTCCTTTTATGCCCCTACTTTTTACCATTTTTTAAACGAGCTCCAAATCAAGATTTTTCTTCACCAATCTCTTCAAAATAATTAAAAAGTGTGATCTGGAAGTTTTCATAATTTTTGGAGCTCATTTGGTATTTTTTCGGGATTTATCAGCTTGAATTACTGCATAGGAGGCCCGGGATTTGGCCATTTTGCAAACGAACTCGGAATCAAGATTTTCTTTCGCCAATC
Organism: Fremontodendron californicum; assembly: GCA_030761205.1. Lineage (NCBI taxonomy): Eukaryota > Viridiplantae > Streptophyta > Magnoliopsida > Malvales > Malvaceae > Fremontodendron > Fremontodendron californicum. Next base: position 5,396,432 of record JAULJL010000047.1, read on the forward strand.
TCTTCCAAATAATTTAAAAATGAGATTTGCAAAATTTCAGAATTTTTGGAGTCCATTTGCTATTTTTCCGGGATTTTCCTTTTTGAATTACTACATAAGAAACCCGGGATTTGGCCATTTTGCAAACGAACTCCGAATCAAGATTTTCTTTTACCAATCTCTTTCAAATGATTTAAGAATGAGATTGACAAATTTTTCAGAATTTACGGAGTCCATTTGCTATTTTTCCCAAATTTTTCCAATTTTGCCCTTTTACCTCCGAAACCCGATTTTGCTCAAAACAAATCCGATTTTCAGATTTTCTTCAATCTGAGCCTTGGGCCATCCTTTTTAACCATTCTTCATCCATTGGGGGCTTTGGTCTTACCAAGTCGGGCCATTTCTGTGATTCTTCCCGATTTCACCGAAATCCACTAAAAACCCTAATTCTCGGTTTTCTCCCGGATTGACTTTTCTTTCGGTTTTTCTTGCAAGTGACTTCTCCATTACCCGTAGTCAGTGCTTATCTTTCATTTGGAACCTTCAATTTCGACCAGTTTGATCGTTTAAGCACTTTTCCTCAAATTTCTCGGATTAGGGTTTCTTTTCTACTGAATCTCCAAATCCCAACTTCCGAAGTCCATATCTTTCAATGTAGACCTCGGATTATCAAAATTCTTTCTCCATTTTTCAATTGAACTTAAAATCTTGATTTTGAAAGTGGGTTGACTTTTTCAGTAGTTGATTTTCTAGGGTTGACTTTTTCGGATTTGACTTTTTCGGGGTTGACTTTTTTTTAAGTTTGACTTTTTGTGCTCGCCCTCTTAAACTAAGTCTCGGAGTACCACCTGCAGGATGAAAACAGTCTTTTTATACTCGAAAACATCAATATGGGAAGAAAACATACATGTTTAGTGGTCCGGACAAAATTAGGTGTCTACAGGTGGCACTGACAAAATTGTGTATAAATATTCTTTTAACGAGAAATTCATAGTCAAGTCGGCTAATCATCTTACTCAAGCAAATCGTAAAGTGGAACATAGGGACTCTAATATTGTCTTTTGACCAAAGAAATTTTGGAATAACTTGTGGGCACTTAAATTTCCCTTCAAAATCATCATGTTCTTGTGGAAGCTTTGTAATAATTGTCTCCCTATCAAATCAGAGATTGCACGAAGAATCAATAGCATTGAGGAATATTGTGCCTTATGTTATGGAAATATTGAATCAATGAATCACTTGCTCCTGGAGTGTCAATTTGCACAGGCGGTTTGGTTTGGCTCTGAATTGGGTATTCGTGCAGATAGAGTTAAGACACCTAATATCCTTAGTTGGATCAAATCTTGGATCCTTTCTATTGATTTCAAAGCCTACAGGAGCTTCTGGTTTTCATGTAGATTTGCTTGTACACCTTGGTGCATTTGGGTTCAGAGAAACAAAGTTTGCTTTGAAAGGGAAAATCCCAACCCAATTGCAGTCATATGCCAAACAAAATAGCTAGTTGGTATCTGTTAGAAAGCATTTGGAACCTACTTTGGCAAATATACTGTCAAGATTCCAAGTTAATGTTTTTTCTCCTCCTAGATGTCCTAGCCAAACCTTTCATATCCAAATAGCTTGGAAAAGATGCATAAAAGGACATGGAGTTGCTTTCATTGTAAATTCATGGCAGGGTCAAGATCAACTCATTGTATACAAGCCGGTTAATAATCATGATCGAATCTTTGCTAAACTGTTTCTCATCCGTGAAGTCCTTGTCAGAATTAGAAGCATGGCCCTTGCTCCATGCTTCTTTTGGAATAAGGATAAACTCATTTGCAAGATTGTGTTGAGATAGGATATGAATTTTCACTTGAGGTACCATCTCATGTACAAAGACATCAATACCCTTAAGTCTAGCATGAATGGAGTGGACATCATCAAGCTTACCCATCCAGCACAGAAGGAAGCAAACAAATTGGCTGAACTGGCTACCAACTGCTACATAGGCTTCCATTGGCCTTAGTTTCCATAGCTTTAAGTGCGCCTTATTTAGTCTATGTTTTCTTCTTCCTTGTTTAGGATCTTTATTTCTTTTTCTGGCTTATATGGGTTGCTAATATCTTTGTTGTTTCTGGTTTCTTGTTTCGATATCGAAAAAAAACTTTCTCAAATTGTAATTATAATGTTTGATTTATAAATAAAATGTAAATAGTTCACGTTATTATCTTTTCAAACCCTTACCATAAATAATGAAGTTACTTTTCACTTAAAATCCAACTCCAAAATAATTTTTTTTTAATTGTTCCTTTATTACTAACCATTTTTCTAAAAAAATCTTCTTAAAATTTTCTTTAAGAGTTCTAATTAATAGGGTGAAGAAGGTGTCAAATTTCGGTGGAGTTTCTACCTTTTAACTTGTGCAGGTTAACAAGGTGTATAATGGGTGACTAAACTTGTTGTATTTTAGGGGACGACGTGTAATACAACCTTTGTGCACCAGTTCTTATCATCGAGAGGGCGAGAATCATCACAAGAGAACTACTTACTCCGCGACTCAATTTTCGTCACCTTATTTCAACTCCCATATTCATAAAAATTCGGCAGTAGTAAATCGATCCTTTAATCCTATACTGAAGAATATTTTGTGTAACATTCTCCAACTTAAAATATGAGGCCTATTTCTAATAGGATTATGATATGTGCTACATAAATAAACATATATACTTGTGAAAATTAACAAGAAGTATTTAATAACAATTACACAGAGAAAAACTCTCTCTTAATCTTTGTGTTAGCTCAAAGTAATGATTAAATCAAGAGGGGGTAAATTGATTTCTTAAAAATTAATTACGAAATTATAGCACAAATAATAATATTGAAAAATTTAAACAATATACTCAATTTGACAAGTAAATAAGCAAATAAAACATGTAAAAAGAGTAGGGAAATAAAATCAAACACAAGTGATTTATAAAGTTCGGTCTTATGTTTACGTCTTTTCCCTTAGCCTTCCTTGCAAGGAGTTCTTAATTCATTGTCTAAATTGCTACATTTTTTAGGATAAAGTATAACCTTTGTAATCTCTATCTTTTACAAAGACTTAGATAGCATCCTCTAGCACTCTTATCTTTTCAAAAGTTAGATAGAACCTCTTTTACCTTTTATCCCTTAATTACTTTTATGTCTAAGCCGGGAAGTCAAACTATCTCAGACATGTCAAGAGTGGATAAACGAAAAACTCTTGCCACTTTTTGCATGATTGATTTCCAGTACTCTAACGTGTGTTCCATGCAATAATGTAATTCCTTGCAAGAAAGTGTACATAGTATTGAGAAGATGATAAATATATTAGTAGTAAAATCAAACCTTTATAAAACTTTTATTTGGATGTCTCGAATTCGATGCGAAGGGTAGGATCTCTATTAAACAAGAGAAAACTAGTTTAGATCGTGTATCTCAAAATTATATATATAAAAAAGCGTTCAATGCGAGCCTAATTGTAGTAGCTGGTGGAAGTACAAGAGCTCAATTAGTTAACCGAAAGAATTAGCCAATTTCTGCTTATATTAATGATTTCATTTGAGAGAAGGAAAATGTTTCAATGATCACTCCTTTCCAAAAGAAATTATGTTCGAATTGGAATACAGTTCAAGCTTTATGAGATTTATGGAGTAAAAGATCAAGTTGAAAAGTCCAAGTAAATGGTGTTTTCCTTTTTCATTTTCTTTTTCTAAATATTGAGATTGGAGAGAGGGAAGGGTTGCTTGGATTTGAACCCAAACCTACATGTCTCATTAACCTTCTTGTTGCCCACTAGGCCAAGAGAGTGTTCTGAATATTATATTAGCCAAAAGTATAGAGTAAAGGTGCTATACTTAGACACGACACTGCAATTCCACATAGTAATAATAGCCAAAAGCATGGGGGAAACCTAAACAGTAATTTGTGCAATTTTGAGAGAGTAACGATAGTAGGTGATTTTGTGGGAGTAGCGATACTAACTAAACTAGTTCTTCTAAGGAATAATCTGATAAATTAACATCCAAGCAAGCAATTATGTCAAACAGAAACAAGCTAGCGATCCATCCAGCCATGACCCTATGCACGCACCCTCGGGTAAGACCACATTTCCTCAATTGGTCACTTTTCGAGGACCATCACAGCCCCAAAGGCTGATGAGGCTCTAAACAACATTGGCTACTACTCGAGTTTTAGCATAAATAAGGTTTCAATTTCAAGATAGGTTATGCTAAATGGAGCTGAAACTTTCAAACATCTACTAAAATATGATAATTTATACCCAGAGGAGTCGCTCGCATTACCACTCATATACTCTAACATCATCATTATAAACCATTTTAACATAATATACCATAGTCGCTCGCTCCATTTTAACATACACGTGATATTCAATGAAGGAAAATGTTACAATAAATTACAATGTAAACTTGACTAACACCTCTTCCTCGAACTGAACAAAAATTGTACACAAGATGCTGTTTTATTCTAAGATGCTACATTTTCTTTTATCTTTCTATTCAACTATGGAACCAAAAGCTATGTTGTTATACAAGAAGATAAATGCACCTATGAATGAATGTTATTTTTACAAATAACAGATATTTTACCACATCACAGCAACAGCTTTGGCGGAAAAATGCTACAAGCTCATGGCTCTTGATGAAATCTCTGATTCACCTTCCCGCAGCTCTCCGTCTACTGATGGAAGGTTTTCCTAAAAACAAGTACAACCACAATTGTGTTTACCAAATAATGTCTTAATAATGTATAAACTCATTCATAAGTGACTTGATGCCAAAGTAACTACAGCAAATTATGTCAGGACTTTCTATATTAAATTATTTTTGCCCATTGGGCAAAAGATGCTTTCCCACATCAGATAAACTACAATTAGAGCATCTTAAAAGTCAATCATATCACATATTATCAATGAATAGGTTGTGTGGGCTCCCCAGCATACTGATATATGATCAAAAGAGGTAGATAATATGCACAAATCCAAATAAATGCATACTTATATAAACGCTAAAACATACAATAGAATCCTTCAACTTGGCTTCGGCAAAGTAGTGCTCCAAAGCACCATCTCCACGAAGAATCTTCCCTCCACATCCAGGGATATTTGTTGAACCCACTGATTCTTCGTCAACCACAACAGCATCTACTCTATTGTGTCCAGTCTTTACATCTGGAATCTGAAACATACAAGCGTCAGATGCTTCAGATCATGAAGCTTTTAATTTCGTAAGAATATATCTATGCCAAAGTCATATGCTTGATCCAAATTCATTCAAAACTTAGGGCCCTCAAATACCTCATACATCGCTTCAGTAAGAATGCTTTCCAGTATAGCCCTTAAGCCCCTGGCACCTGTATTCTTAGCCATTGCCCTTTTAGCAATTAGTCTCAATGCTTTAGGTGTAAAATGTAGCTTCACCTGACATTAGAGAAGTAATGATGTGAAAGTAAGAGATCTAATTCAAATTAACATGATATTTATGAAATAGAGAGGGCAAGAACAGAGAGAACTTGAACAGGCAGAGACAACTTACATTGTTCATGCTAAATAACTTCTTGTACTGCTTTCCAAGAGCATTTTTTGGTTCTGTGAGCACCTGTATCACAAATTTTCTCAACAATTAATATAAAAAGAAAATATAGATTAATTTACTGTTGTTTTACTCTGAAGCTCAGTTTGATCAACAGATGCAGATGCAGAAGCTCAATTTGTTGTATTTATGGGAATTGTTACATTTTTATATTTAGGTTATATTGGTATTTTACATTTACATTACGGTTTAAGATCTTAGTATGGATTTTTCTTATCCCATTAGGTTTTGTCTTTAGCTAACTTTGATAGTTTTGAGTCCAAGTATTACTTGTTAGGAATCTACATACACCAATGTACTCTTTTATTGAGTATAGATTATTATGAGAAAATTTTCACTATTACTGCTATTGTGCATGATTGTTTAATGTAATTAACCATACTAAGGAACCCTAGGTGAATCTTTCACCTTAGAGATTGCACCCATCAACTTTAGTCATGATTCCTAAGGAAGTGTAGTGAAGCTTACGGAACTTTTCTCTTCTTCTTCTCTTCTCATTATTCAATATTCCACATTTCCTAAATAAATCCATATTTGAAAATTTCCATAAGCCCTACCCTCCTAGCAATCCTACATTAGTTTGGTATCAGAGGCAAAGCCGTCAACCTTTAAATTTGTGAGGATTCTTTCTAGTGGTTTCAAAATCTGTTTAGAAAAGAATAATAATAATAAAGAAAAAGGATCCAGATTCCAGCCAACACACCAACCAGTCATGCTCTTGTGCTTCAGATACTTACTGATATCATCTGACATTGACAACACATTTTGATCGCCACATCGGCAATTTTTGACAGAACTTTTCCCTTGCTAAGTTCACCGCCCTCATTCTAATTTTGAGGTCCATTTTGCAAGATTCAGCCTCTAAAGGTAAGGTCTCCACGACCAGTTGTGAAATCTTATACTTTGAGATACGTATTTTCGATGAGTTGCTTCACTTGAAAGATAGAAACAGAGGTCAGAATCTTCCTTCTTCAACTTCTAAACCTCAAAAAACATATATACAATGAGGAGAAATTATTCATAAAATGGCAGCGTCTGTATGAATACGAATTGCAAGAAAATGTGGTTTCATGGTCTGATTATTGCTCTTCAAATTTGTCAGAAAGTAACTTTTACTTTGATGGTGAGACCTTAAATAAAGGTGATTCAAGAGGTTTTAGGAACTAAAGAAACACTTCCACCAGTTGTTGGCATCCTTAAGACGGAAAGAAGAATGCCATTGTAGAATCAGAGGTCTAGGAGAAAGAGGTGCAACATGATCATTCGCCTGAATAATTACAAACAGGTTTTGAAACTGAAGAGGTTTGGAGTCTACAAGCTGGACTTGGAAATTTGAAAACTGAATTTGTGTTGGTCCCAGAAAAGAGTAGTTTATTAAGGAATTGCCTAAGGAAGATCCTATTAACCTTTCCAAATCTGGAGTTCAAATTTGTGGCTATCTATGAAGCATGGATACACCTCAACCCGTGTATCAGGGTTGTGTCCTTGTCCATACATATCAGATGCAATCAGATACGACAAAAAATTTTAAAAAAAAAAAAAAATCAGAAACTTCTTGAACATGGCGATCAGCACCAGAAATTCAAAACAAAATCAAGAAAAAGAGAGGATAACACTGCTTCCGGTTAAACAAGGGTGGTGATGGCACCGCTTTGACTGGAAATTTTGAGATCACAAAAAGAAATAGCATAAAATATAAGGAGAGAAGTAAGGTTGGCTTGGGTGTTTTTATATCAATGGCTGCTTTACTCAAATAATTTTGATTTAAGCTTAAATCACAGAAGAAAAGAGAGGAAATGGTAGTGGGGCGAATTGGTTTGAAAAGAGAAGACGGGCGAGGTAATGGAGAAATCAGTGGCTCTTGCAAAGTTGGCTTATAATTTTAAATGTTTTGAAAGTGATTCTTATCCAATTTTTAATCTGATTTTCCTATTTATTTCCAATCCTCCATCCAGTTCAATTAAAATTTCACATGTTACGAGATTGTCTTTTTGTCACCACTTTCTCTCAACTTCTATTCCATTAGATTGAAAATGGAAAGAAGACTTAATAATTCTGTTCATCTCCTTCCTCTTTTCTTTTTCCATTTGGTTTGTTTTCTTATTAATAAAGTATTTTCAGCCACATATGTGGTGTGTAGGCTAGTTTTATAGAGAGTCCAAAATAATGCTTTGAACTCTTCAAATAACTTAACAACACAAAAATATTAAGTTTGAGGTAAAGAAAAAGTTTACTTTAAGATAAAATACTTCTATAAAATGGTGATATAATTGATGAGTAAAATATGGACGCGGATTGGAAAGATATATATATATATATATATAAAAAGAAGAGCATATGCCACAATTCAATGGTAAAACTAAGGGTAAAATACTAAAAAACAACTCTTGTACTTTTTCATTTCCTAGATGCTTCCATTTCTTTTTATTGTACCCAATTGAACCCTTAAATTATTATTTTGTCCAATGAAGCTCTTAAAGCACTATTTTTATCTAATTAAGCCCTTAAAGTACAATATTTGTTTAATTAAATTTAAACCACTATTGTCTAACAGATTTTAGTGATTTTCATGGAAAATAAGAACTTAATTAAACAAAAATAATACTTTAATTAATGGGTACAATAGAAGGATAAGGACTTAGTTGAGAAATTTGAACAAGTATAGTGGACTTTTTTGTATTCTAGCCTAAAACTAAAAACTACCAGTATTATATTACAGTAAAAAACATTTACCATGAGTATAGTTGAAGCAAAATCAACACACTGTTCCTAAAACAGTGCTTGCCTCTCATGGATGCACTGTTTTTTATGGAATCAACTTTTTTTATTCTAAGTTCCTCTAGGCCAGTTTCACTCCTCTTATATTGAATTTTACTACTCCAGCTCTCTTGGCTTCTCTTCTGTCTCACTTTCAATCCAACAATTGTGTTTTCTTTTGGGCTAAAATATTAAAAATGTCCATAGGTAAGCCTTGATCCTTCTATTGTACCTCATTAAGCTTTTAAAATACTATTTTTATCTAATTAAGTCCTTAAAGCAGTATTTTTGTTTAATTAAGCCCTTCTTTTGTATGAAAACTTTTAAAATACATTATTTCCTGTTGCGTCAACTCTACGTGATCAATATCTTTGCCACGTCAACATCTACATGGAAATATATGGCAAAGAACGATTTTATAGAAGCTAATATGCAATGATAAAGGAGCCTATGCTACTGCAATGTAAGCGCCAATTTAGCATGAATTTTCATAATTTTTCCATGTGAACATTGATTTGTTCAAAGATAACAATCACCCATACATTGACGTGGCAAAAATAACGAATTTTAATTGTTTTCATGCAAAATAAGAGCTTAATAAACAAAATAATAATCTAAGGGTTTAATTTAGTACAATAAATGATAAGAGCTTACTTGATAAATTTTTACAAAATATAGGAGCTTTTTTTAGTATTTGAATAATTTTTTTTTTAAATGTCAAATTGGACTAAGGGTGTGTTCAATAAACTATTGATAATTTTCAGTGGTTTAATGTTTTCAATGTGTCTGATAACTTATTTTAAAAATCACTTAAATCAAAAAAAAAAAATCAATGAAAAAATGTTGAAATTAAGTAGTTAAAAGCTAATTACTGAATTCAATCATTCTTATTTAAGGAAAATAAAAGTTACTTAATGAATTCAATCATTCCTATTTAAGGAAAATTTTGTCATTTAATTGCATTAACTTTATATTCTTTCCTTTTAATTATTTTCTTTTTCTTTTTTTTTTAAATTTTATTAATGTAAAATACTTAATAAAAAAATCAACAAAACAACAATTCAGTACTTAATTTTTTCAGACCTAAAAATTCAGTACTTGATTTTTTTCGTTTATCAAACAACAACTAAAGTGTATTATGAATTATTACCCTATACACTGTCAGTGGAGTTTTTAAACTCCGCAACATTCGATTGTCACGTATGATTGAGTATGAGACACTTATTACATTTAAACCAATAAAATTTAAGTTCTATGTGTAAAGTGTTGTAGGTGTAAAGTTAAAAGATGATGTTAGTCAGGTTTCTTGTTTTTCTTAGAAAATAATTGATTTAATGAATTTATCTTTTATTAACTAAACAAGACTCCAATGACTATGTTTTGCCTATATGATTAACATTATTTAACTGAACTCCTCAAAAAAGAAAAAGCATAATTTAACTAAATTGTGTTACGATGTATCTAATTGTCTCAACTAATTAATCACGTTTTTTTTTCTGCAAATTTTGACACATAAGATTCACATATTTGCACTATATTCTACATATATACTAATATTATTAATTTATACCACCTATAACATCAAATTATTATAGGAACATAATGATGTCAAATATTTAAGTTAACATTTTAAAAATAAATTTAGTATAAGATTTAATACCAACAGTCCCTTATGTGCAACAGACTACAACATGTGGGTAAAAGTTGCTTGTTCCAGCTAAAATTCAATAACTCTTTTATCACAAAAGAAATCATAATACCCCTCCCCCTGCCATATAAATGAAAAGGTATCCTTGATCCACTCAAGAATTACAAGTTCAAGTAATAGTTTTTCCTGTGTTAAATCAAGCTAAGACTCAAGCACAAAAACAACCTTTTTCATGCCTTAAACTTGAATAATTTTCTATAATTAAACTCTCAACTCAACTCAATAAACTAAAGTAAGGCGTAATCCCAAACCAGTTGGGTTCCACTATAGGACTCCATTTTCTCCATTCCCTTTAGTTAAGGGGCTATATCCTCCAAAGATGTAAAGCATCGTGATCCATTTTATGACTTTTACCCAATAATTTTGGTCTACCTCTTAGTTGTTCTCATTCCTTCTACATGGAGAAAAACACTTGTGTGTACCAGTGATCCTAGGCTGATAGTTGACATGATCTAACCATCTATATTGTACTTCCCTTATGTATCAAGTAGTGGCAACTGTACTTTTTACACATAACTAATCAATTCCTGAATAACTAATTAGTTTGTTAACAATTTAAACAAATTGAATGTTTCTGTACCATTTCCAAGTTATCATCAGATCAAAAAGCCTTGCATTCCCTTATCATGACCCCTTAGATACATTGCGTTTTACCATTTTAATCATCTTTCCATTAACAATCAGGAAAGAAAAGATCAACAATTTAATGCTCAGAGATAGCACAATAGTCCCTAACATATACCAAAAAGGATTAAACTTAGTAACAGGAAACCATGCGCACGCAACCACACATGTGTACACCAAGTGAAAAAAGTGATAAGAAATGTTACCTGCACAAGTTGATCCTCAGTTAAAGCTGACAAACTAACTAATATTGGAAAGCGTCCTATAAACTCTGGTATGAGGCCATATGCAATAAGATCTGAACTCTCAACCTGAAATGCAAATATAAATTAAAGGTTCATCTCAGTGAAACTTTAAGTAATGGCTGTCCTTTTTAGGGTTGTTGGGGAGAGAAGTTTGATAAATAAATCATATTACATATTTATTTAGGTTGTCTTATCGTTAGAAAGAAAGAAGTAGGTAATAAAATTTATTAGTAACTTCTAACGGTTTTTATTCTCACCGATTCAAGCAAGGATGATGTCACAGTAGCATTGGTTACCCATGTGGTCCTCATATTAGCACGAACAGGTGCTCCAAAACCAATTGAAGAATCTTGCCGTCTGGTTCACACCAACAAATAATTAAACTCCCTCAAAAATGAACAAATGACATTTGGCAAAGAATTTCTTTATGGTAAAGTATTGATAAGGCTTTACCTCTCTGAAATTGTTTTGTCAAGATCAACAAATGCTCCACTACAAATGAAAAGGATGTCTTTTGTATCTATCTGCATATTATTTACATCCCATTTAAAAGTAGTACAAAAAATTAACTCTTCTGAAATAATGGTTATACCTAAAACGAAACCACTTCAAACTGAAACCTTTTCAAGAAGGAAAATACCAAAAGAAACATGCAATTACAAACCTTAAAACTCATAAGACTGGAAAAGGTAAACTGTAGTTGTAGTGCACCTATTTCATAGACCTTTTTTATAGACACATAATGAATAAATCTTCAGAGACAGGGAGGAAAAGAGAAACTTAAACAAAAAGCTAAAGTAGACAACTAAAGAACACAACAATGACAACAAAACAATTTGGGTTGTAGTTGCCACCAGTTTTTACTTTTGTTTCTTATAAACTACTAATGAAACTGTTTTCATACAAAATCTAGGAAAGATAATAATCATATTTTATACCTAAAATTTTCCTATAAAAAGTTAACATGTATAATTTTCCCTTAAGCTATATGAAATTCTCTTCTTCTTTTTTCAAAAGAAATTGTTTATTTGGAGTTGGGAAGAAAAGTATTTTGGATTTTAATAGGTAGAATACTTCGAAAATTTGAGTCAGATTTATCGAAACTCTTAAATTTAAAAAAAAAAAAAAAAATCCATTTATTCTGTTAAAATTCTATAGCTAATAATTTACAAGGTGATTAAGTGCATAGAAAGTATTCCCCTTTGCCCCCTGGCTCCGTCCCTTTACTATATACTACTTTGGGGTCCAAGGAAAACCTGTTAAAAGTCCATTTGTTGGCCACCTTTGGACTTTTCCTTTAGTTTCATATTGGCTTTAGACTTTTCCATTTTCGATTTTGTGTGTTTATTTTTTTACCTTGGGTTTAACTACTTTAGAAATAAGTCAATAACTCATTGAGATTGGATAAAAACTTTTTTTTAGATAAATGAGATTGGGTAAAACCTAATAAATAAAAACTTGTACAGTACATTTTTTAACTTTTTTAACTTTCCTCCTCCAACACTCCAAGTCTATAACTACAAGCCAACAACAAAACAACTTTAGTTAATTTCTGAGCGTAAAAAAAAAAATAAAAAAAAAAAACAAATATTAGAGGGTTTTAGCATCTCCTTCTTCGTTCTTGAATAGTTTAAAAGAAAATAAAAATTTGTATCAATTCTTTTTATCATGTAAGTGTTATGATTTATTATTTAATTTGTAATTAAATTGAAAACATGCAATTAATTAGTTATTTACATTTATTTTATATTTTATTATTTTTAAATAATTTTTTGATTGTTTATGTTGAAAATGATTTTGCTATGATGTAGAACGAATCTATCTTAAATGCTTTTAATAATATAAAAGAGCGTAGAGCACAACTTCCATGAAATGAGTTAATTTTTTTTAAAGGTCGTCTATTTAGATTTCTTTTGTTATTTCGAATTTATATATACATATAAATGTTAAAATTTGCAATATAATGGTAGTTTCTATTTGGTGCATTATAAATTATATTTTAACATTTATTATATGAAATTTAATTTGATGCCCCCTCAAAAAATTTCCTAGCGCCATCCTTGTTCATAAAGAAGAATTCATAGAGGTAAAAGTTTTTAGCGCATACGCACACAATTCTGTAAATAAAAAGAGGGCTTCAATTATCAGGAATTATGAGAGATGAAATTTTAGGGAGGATTGTAAAGAAGTATGAGGACTGAAGAAAACAATGTACAGTGACTTATGTGGAATAGCATTTATCCTATAGGTTTTGACACCATGGAGCATGGAAATAAGGATAATTTCAAGGGACAGGTTTCAATGTTTTGACCTTTTGTAAATTCTCTACTATTTCAAATTTACAATGGATTTTCTATCATCCATGAAATAAACAAAACCGTGTTGATGTGTGCATAATTAATTATTTATGTGTGCCTAATTTAGTTTTTTATTGATCTTGGTATCGTATGAGCTTCCGCTCAAAATACTAACAAGTCGTCTCAAAACTAATGGTTTGAAAGAGGATTTGCTATATCTTTGAGATTGAAGATACACAAGAGGAGATTCACTGCAACAAGATTTAAATTCTTGGTAGATCAATTCTCAATAGACCTATTGATGCTTCAATAAATTTCGAATTCTGGATTTAGTTGAGAGTTTTCAAAATCCCAATATAACAAGAAAACTTAGAAAAGGTGCAGATATTCAATCAAAATGGGGGAAAACTAGCAGACCAAATACCTCAAAGATCTCCTTACTATGAAAACATCTCATCTAGTAGTATAATACTTGCCAATCTCTAGTAATATTATACTCGGATATTTTACAAATTGACTGGTAAAAGATTCCAATGATGTGACATGTCCTAAAATCATATGAAGTATGATATTCTTAAGCTACAAAAGTTGCACATGGCTAGATGGTTCTAAAGGAGTGCGGATGCTTTGTCTTAAGAGGGAGATTCATTGAAGAAAGAAAATTCTAACGATGTATCTTTAAGTGTAAAAGAGAGAAGAAAGGAGGGGCAAGCTACATAAATTGCACATCACTAGGTGGTTCTAAAGGAGCGCAGATGCTTTGTCTAAGTGAGAGATTTAATGAAGAAAGAAAATTTTAATGGTGCTTTGATAGGTGTAGAAGAAAGAAGAAAGGAGGTGCAAAGTTCCTGTCCAAAGTCCTTTTCGTATATATAATTAATTCCTCTCCAAAGTCAGTGGTAGTTATGTGTGGACATTGGTCGTCTTATTTGAATTTAGTGGAGTCAAGACATGTACAAGTTCAAGAATGATTACATGGCATTTCTTCAAGGCCAATGATTCTGTTTGTGGGAATCTACAAACAGTTAACTTGATGGAGTTTGAATCAAGGTGGGATTATTGAGAATTTTGACTCCAATTCAATCAGTCTTGTATAAAAATTTGTTAGCTCAAAATTTATTTGCTGGTTAAGTGCATACCATTGACATATTCTTGATGGAAAAATATTCTTAGTGATCAAGAATCCTTGAACTAAGCACATGGCTCTATAAACATAGAAATAGTCTCAACTATTATGAGGGTTTCAAAGGTCTGTAGAGATGGGGGAGGACAAACACCAAGTTACATGGTTTATGTTATTGATGGGTTAGGCACTAAGGAAATGAAAACATAGATTATTTTGGGTTTTGGTGCTTTGAACCCTTCCAATTTCTATATAAATATAATAGTTTTTTCACTTTCATCAGTGGACATAGGCAAAAAAGGGTGTCAAATCATGTTAAATCTTTTTCTTGTGCCACATAATCTATCTAGTCTTTTAATCTCATTGCTAGATTCCGTTACAGTAAAAAATCTAACACGTTCCAACTAACTTTTACCTTGATATCAACATGACCAAAATTAGATGTTTTTGGTTAGTGTTAGAAAACTTGAAAAAACGTCTCTTCTTTATAACAAATCATTCGGGCTTGTAGAGCTCTTACCATTTACAAAGACTCAATTCCTTGCAAGCAAGTTAAAGAATTTTCCAACAATAGCCAAGACAAAATTATTTGCACTATGATTCTAGTTGGCCTTTATGCCAAGGGAAAGAAAATACTTAATAGTACTATACAGAATTTTGAAGCGTATACCTTTCCTTCGGGCATTGACTACTTGAAATAATTTTATGAGATTTCATTTTTTCAGGGCTTAAAGTTAAATGCATTATCAAGGAACCATCCTAAATGCATAAATAAAACCGTAAAAGAAATTTAGGCCATTATATGTTGAAACAGTGTTTCCAATATATCAGAGAAAAATATGATACAGTTGCTGAAGTGAAAAAGCATACAGTAGGTTATAGATATACAACGTAGACATATTCATCATATGGGCACATTTGGAAATAACATGATAAATCAAAAGAATACCTGTATATTGTCACCCCGAGGATGCTTCCTTGCTCCTTTCTCAGGAACATTTACAATCTGGCCAAAGAAATATTTATCAACTGTGAGGCAGCTAGAAAGGATGCTGCTGAAAACCTCAAAATAGGTCGAATGCAAAATCATGTAGGAAGAGAGAGGCAAAGCAAAAATATTTGACATTTTGTAGATTATATCATGTTACGTATCCCAATTGTGACTTTCAAATATAAACATTTCATTCATAAAACAAATTCTTCCATAGACTAATAACTTGATGCAATGACAGGTTCTCAAGTTGAACTAGATTTTTATACAAAATTAATACATATATTATATGCTACATAAATTTTGTCTCTCAGCCAAAGTGCTAGACAGTAAAAGGAAATGAAAAGAAAAGAAAAAACAATTTTATGTTATTTTCCATTTCCTTTCTATTATAGAAAAAAAATCACAAAAGTATTGTTTGGGTGTAAAGAATACTAGTTTATATGGTCAGAGTTCAATATGAATTTAGTCTTTTTGGATTTTCAAAACTTATAGGATTTGATAAGTTACAGTTCCTGTCTTCCTGATAGTCTATGTCAGTTTACTAAAGTTTGAAAGCAATAGTTGATTTTATTATCCTCCTAGAGATTCACTAATTTTGGCTTCATCTCAAACTATCTCTTCTCCAGATTAAATCTCTTCCAAACATGTACTTTCATAATTAATCCTCCTGCCGCAGTGCCACGAAAGCAAACCATTATTCTTCAGCTGATAGGCTAGCTCAAAAGGTTATCTTTTTCCTGTTATTTTTTTAGGAAAAAAATGGATCCTCTCTCTCTACATATAGCTCAGAAATTATAAGTATAACAACTATCCCCAGTTGTTCACACAAACCCTAGATAATTCTTAAACTAGCTACCAATGAATTATGGGGAGAAGCTCAGAAACTGTGCAACCACTTAAGTGCTTTTGTTGGAAGGGTATTTTGCAGATATTGCTAATTATAAAAGTTACTAAAAGTGAGCCAGAAAAGATTTTCCAGCACAAGCATTCTCAAATTAAATATAAGAAACATGATGGCAACACATTACATATATAAACTAATAAACGACATAGCAATCTACAACCAATGAACTCACAGTTCCTTCCAACATTTTCAACAATGCTTGCTGAACACCCTCCCCTGAAACATCTCTGCTAATGTTTAAGCGCTCAGCCTGCAAAGTACTTCAACATTTAAGAATATTTTAGGTCCAAAAGAAATCCTAGATTAAACCACAAAACCAACAATTTGAGTTGCTCTATTTATAAAAAGAAAGGGTAAAAGAGAGCTAAATAATTGCAGAACCTTCTTAGTTATCTTGTCAACTTCATCAATGTAAACCACTCCTTGTTGAGCCGCTTGTACATTGAACTCAGCGACCTAGATGTACATCAAAAAGCAAATATTTGTGACTGCCGATATGTGAAAACATAATCAAGAGCCCACTCTTTTGCCCCCGCTCCCTCTTCAAGATTGTGCATGAATTTAAAGAAAAAAGAAAAAACTACTCATAAGGATATATCTTTAACCTGGAAAATAACTATCCCTATTGTGATATAAAATTCAAGTCTGGAAACACATTGAGAGAAAAGAAAAAGGAAGAAATCCATCTCATTAAAGGGAATAGATGTAATTATTTTATCTCAACACTGCAATCAAGCCTGCCAAAAACTCATTTTACTTCTAGAAAATGTTCCAACTTTGCGCCAAAAGTTTTAAAAAGCAAGCTATGAGCTTCTTGATAGCCATTGGGTAATTTATTCAATAAAACTTTTTTCTAAGCCCTAACTCTCTTTCTAATCTCTCTGCCTTAATTTTACCATCTTTAATGTACATATATAGCTCCTCACATGGCTGGATTTCTGGTTAAAATCTTTGCCTGGTTCCTGGAGTCGAGGATCATTGGAACATTGTTGTTGTACATTTTGAAGAGGAACAATCTAATTCACAGGGTACAAACTTTTTTGCTTAATTTTCTTTCTCTGCCAACATTCTTTTTATACAATCTTGAAGGAATGCCATCAATGGTTCTGGTTCTCCTTCACAATTCTTTAGTTCTAGCATGTTTGACTTTAATCAAAGGCATACAACAATTAGGAAAGTTGTGATGTATAACAAGTAGGGGGAAGAGATAGAAAATAGAAATTTAGAGGGAAAATAAAAAATAGACAGAAGCAATTAGGGAGGAACAGAGTCAGGGGAGAAAATCAGAAAGAACTAATACAGGGAGAAAATCTCAATAATCAATATCTCAAAACATTCATCATCAAAATCATAATCGAAACTAAATTAACATAGCTATTTTGATCTCATTTTATTTTTTTTATTTTTTGTTAGACACCTTAGGTTAAACAGAAAAAGGAAAATTAAAAGAAACAAGGGGAGAGGAAAATTGTGAAAGAAGATAGGGAAGAATAGGATGAGAGAGATTAGGGAAAATAAGGAAAATCAAAGAGGAGAAGAAAATAAACTAAAAATGAAAGAGCAAGAGTGAGAAATGACGAGAGAGGGACAGAGGGGGAAGGAAGATAAAGAGTTTTGATCTTCCTGCAAGGGAGTGAGGACGAAGATAAAGAGTGTTGATACCAGTTTATACCAACTGATGTAAAAAAAGCCCATCAGTAATCATAACAGCTTATACCAACTGTGGAAATAAGCACTAGAAGACATTCTAAGACATAAGGTAGCTAGAATTCAGAGTGTTTGGGTTACAAAGTGAGGTACTGAAGTCTCATTGGTCAGGAGCAGATGCCTGGAACCAGAAGTTTGTCTTCCCACTCCCTCATCATACTAGTTACTAAAGCAATTTGACTCCTAACAAATGAGATGATAATGAGAATCTACCTATAAGTCCAATGATGCAAAGAATGAAATTAATACCGTGAGTAGTTTGTACAATATCGATTCAACATCCTCACCAACATAACCAGCCTGCAAAAAGGAAGAATTTGCCTCATTAAATGGGACAGCCAAAAATAAGAAGAATGTTTCTAAGAAAAGTGGGAGCTATGATTAATCATAAAGGCAAAAAAGTATAATCGTAAAAATAACATCTAGGACCTCAGATGTACTTAGCAAAAGGCATCAATAATAGAAGTAGTACCTAATTTTCCATAGTAAAATTTTATTATGGCTAGGAAGATATCAAACAGCTCAAATCATCAGCTAAAATACTTCAACAGGCTCGAGATTGATTGTTGAAAGTTGCTATAATGATAATTCTATACATAGTAGTCTATGAATATATTCGAGTCTTAGGGAGAATAGAGTGGTGAACAAGGGATGGGAGAAGGCTAGCTTCCCCTACATAGCTCAAGTCCGATGGGTTTCACATGTTCCAGAAATATGTATTTTACAAGATTTTCATAGATTAATGGGGACAATGGACTTGCCTGTGTCAAAGTTGTTGCATCAGCAATGACAAAAGGGACATTGACAAAGCGAGCCAGAGTTTTTGCCAATAAAGTCTTTCCTGTTGTAGGATATGTACATGTATAAGAAAGGGAATCCAACAATGGAATTTCATGCATCCAACTAGGAACCTAGGAATAGTGAAGAGTGTATACCAGAGCCAGTTGGTCCGACCAAGAGCACATTGCTTTTCTCTAACTCCACATTTTCGTCCTCATCAAGTGCTTCTAAACTTGCTTCTTCTGCTCCTGACCTAGCATTCAAATCCGTGAACTAAGTTTTCTATACGACTATTGTTGCATTTCAATTTACCCAATGGAATACAATTAAGCTAAGATAAACAAAATCAGATTAAAAATTCAGAATGAACGTGGAAACTAACTAACCCTTTCTCCAATGAGGAATGGTATATTCTTTTATAGTGATTATAAACGGCAACCGACAGCACCTGCAATAATGGATTTGTAGCAATGTGAGGATTTGGATTTTATTTATTTATACATTTAAAAATTACACACCTTCTTTGCCCTGTGCTGGCCGATAACGAACTTGTCAAGGCCCTTGCAAATCTCCCTGGGCGTAGGCAAATCCTTCCCCAAATTGGCCCCGCCCAACCATGCGTCATTACCATGAGCATGGCCTTCATTGGGCCCGGCAGCCCGAATGAAATTAACTCCGGGTTCAAAGGGCGGGCCAGGCGGAGTTTGCACAGCGAGGCCATTCCCAGGAGGAGTTGGAGGTGGGGGTGGAGGTGGCGTTGGCGGCCAATTCTCGGATCTAAGATTGTCCCAAAAGGATACCCTAGGGCTGTTGCGAGGAGAAGCAGTTTTGGGATTGGATTTAATTTCCAGGAAGGTGCCCTGAAGAGGGGATATGCGGTGGGGGCGAAATTGGTAGGCGGTTCTGCAAGTTGGGCAGAAGTTGACGGTGGATTTGCTGTGGCTGGAATTATTGTCAGATGAATCTGATGAAGCATGAGGAAGATTGAAATTGAAATAATTGTGGTTGGAGCAGCGAGGGCAGTTGGTCTCCGCTTTGATCTTACGAGTGGGAGTGGGAATGGGAGTGGCACTGCTTTTGCTTTTGCTTTTGTTTTTGTTAGTAGCAGTAGTATCATTTTTGTTATTGTTATCGTGATTGTCGCCTCCTTCTCCTCCTCCTCCTCCACCGCCGCCACTTGAGTAACGCTGTTGAATTCCTATTCCTATCCTCCTCCAATGGCCCAAGCAGTTCAAATGCCTCAGGGACTGCTCCACCACCACCAGCTTCCTCCATCTCCTCCACACTCCAGACATTTCTTTCTTTATTTAGTTAGATTCAGATTTAGATTTAGATTTAGATAATACTACTATCTATCTTTCTGTCTGTCTCTCCTATTGAGTTGAGCTTGAGCATTTGTTTTTTATTTTTTGTTTTTTCCAAAGGAATTTATTTACTTACTAATAGTAAGTGTATTTATAATAATAAATAATAATTAAAAAAATAAAGTTAAGGAGGAGAGAAAAGACGATGAAAGGCAGAGGGAGGAAAGAATTGCGCATTGCCCGGACCACCACTTCCAACAATTCATTACTTTACACAAGAGGAAGAGGAAGAGGAGGAGGAGCTTGCGAGAGTGAGTGTTTAAAGGAGATTTTATGGTAGGTAGTTTTTGTATTCCTATTTTTCACCAACTATTCTTCAAGGCTTTGAACAAATCAAGATAATAATTAAGAATTTATATTTGATACATTATTTTTATATAAATTTATATATTATTAATAAATTATTTTATTTTATTTTATAAAAAATCTTTAAAGTAAATAATTTTACTTTTATTAAAGTTAATCGTATGATTCACTGATATAAATCGAATATAAATCTAATAAATAATTTATTTATTCACACTTTCACCTTAACCTACTTCACCTATTTATCACCCAACTACTCACACCATTACTTAATTACCAAATCTGCTACTTCTCATTCCCAAACCATGAAAACTTTTTTAAGTTCTATCTCCTCCTTAAAAAAATACAAAATTGTTTGTTATCCATAGGAACAAATTAAACTTTAATTACTATTCTTTATTGTTGTAATAGTATCTCCTCTTTTGGTTTTCAAAATGAAAATCAAGTCACACTTTAGTTGGTTATTTACGTACTCAAAAGAGATCATATCTGATGTAGTTCAGAAGAATGATTGTTTCTTTTAGGGTTTCCAAAAGAAAAATGAGGATTCTAGGTTTGTTAAAGGTTTTCGAGTTTGCTCGAAAGAAGATAGACAAGGATTTATCTCGAGGTTATCAAGAAGAGACATGGGTTTGCTAATGCATAAAATGAATCTCTAGAGACTGCCAAAGAATTGATTTTGAGACTTGTTGTGAAAAATAAATAGGTTAAGAGAACCTTTAGGACAAACGGCAATACTTCTAAGGCTCGAGATTGGTGCGTTACCCTTATCAACAATATTAAGGAAATGATTAAGGCTTGAAATTTGGGGATTTTGTCGAGCACTTGGTGGGCATTAGAAAAGATAGAGTGATTATCAATGTCATTGTTGAAAGATGGCTTGATTCCATCCATACCATGATGCTCCCATGTTGTAAGATTACTATGACCCCCTAAGATTTGTGGATGCTTTGCCACCCGGTTTGGGTGCTGCCTTGTATCGGAGTAGAAGGCTGACTCTTTTAAAGGAGCCCAGGTGCCGAGTATAATACTTGGCAGAGCAAGTTGGTACGTAGACCAAGATTTATGAGGTTCTCACGATTCTGCACGATCCTCCTCCATCTATGTTTAAGATGGATTTGATTCATGTGGATGCCCAAGACCTGAAAGAGGGTAGTCCGAGAGATCATTTTCTTTCAGATGAGTAGAATTACCACTTGTTCTATCAAGATGTTTAATTTGGACCCTTGAGCTCGGTGATTGTTGTTGTCGGTTTTTTCACGTAAGTACTCATATCGTTAATAAATAATATAATGATAAGTAAAGTATCGCTCCCACGAATTGTTACTGAATTCGTTAAGTACTAAAATTATAACAACTTAATCTTATTCAGACAAACGATTAGAAATTGTAAACTAAAGTCCAAAATAAAAGAAACTAACAAGCAAATATGACAATTGAAACTTCGTTGATCAATAAGGAAAAGCCTAGGATTACAATTTTTCTCAACACTTCATTTGAATTTTTTTTACTCTCTTAATTTTACTAATGATAACGAGTTATTAGCTTAGAGTTCTAATGTATTTATAAGTCTCTTACGATATTCTTGTAAAATATCCCTTCAACCCATTCATTGTATTCCTATGATAATTAAATTAAAGAGATAATCATTAAACTTAGACTCTAAATTGGTTACACATGACATGTAAGTATATTCCTATCTCACATTGATAAGTACTTAATTTCATACATTTTCCTATTTAATTTCCTTATACTTTGTGTTTTGATTCTTAAGTTCCTTGACATTTTACTAAGTTTTTATGATTTGAAGGTATTTTGGAAGAGATAAAATCAAAACATGTCAATTAGAATGTTAAAGAGCTTATAAAATCACAATCACAATATAGAAAAAGACTTGAGAGTCGAAAAGATCAAATTCTTGGTGCAAAGCAAGAAGGCAAATTTGACCTCCGGAGCTTGTTGCAAAGAAAACATGATGTTAGAGTCTTTATTAAAAGAAACTTCCTCTTAACTTTTGAAGATGACTTGAATACCTTTCCAACGGTATATCATGTGCTCAAATCGGATAAAAAATGGTCATCCAAATCGTTACTGGAATATCTCCCTAAACAATCCTAGTGACAAAAAACCCTAGCTGAAATCACCTTTCTTTATTAAAACGCTAGCTGCAAATCACAAGGAAAAAAGCCCTAGTTGCTGCCTTAAATAGAGACAAGGGGGATAGCTGCAACACACTTCTACTAGTATTATATTCTGATTTTCTTTTTTTTTTAGAGAGTTTGAGAGAGCAAGAGGTTGAATAATTAATATTCTTCTTCTTCTCCATTCTCTTAGTTTTCTTCTAGTTTTCTTTTTGATTTCATGTTTATGTTAACAATGCCTATGCTAGGCTAAACTTCTTTTTGATTAAGAGTGATTTCAAAGCTCTAGACATGTTGTGTAATTAATATTCAAATTCTATCTATCATTGGTTTTCTATCAAAATTGCTTATGTTCTTTCATTAAAATTGTTCATGATATATGTCTTGATTTGTTTAGGATACATACTAGATATATCTTGATAATTATCTAATGCTAGTTTAGGAGACTTGATATGTAATTGTCTTAATTTCCTATTCAATAGTGGCAATTTGTGATTAATGATTATGTTAAAATTTTCGCTAATTGCAAAGTAAAACATAACCTAAGTTGAATGAATCCATGTTTATGTGTTTGTTGCTTAGATCAACCTATCTTTCTTATCATAAAGTTGCTATCACTTTGAATCTAGTGATGTGTATCCTAGGTTATTTGATAGTTAGAGATTAAGTAGTGGTGTTCATCTTATTTAACGACAAACTGAGGAAGGATTGGGGTAACACGAGAGGTTGTTATCTACGGTTGATAATTTTGATAGTTAATTGATGTTGATAGATCTGAAATTGATTCTCAATGATATCTAGTGGTGTAGAATGAAATCTTAATTATACTTTTCTCATATTTGACTTCTTCTACTTTCTTACTTGCATTCTTATTATTCTGATTTGCTTTACTTTTTATTATTTCAAAAACCCCATTTTCCTTTATTTTCTCTGAACTGAAGTTATAAACTAATAACTAATAAATTGAAACCCAATCCTTGAGGATTCGACCCTTGCTTACTACTATACCTTACAATTGATCTTTTTAGTGCAAGGATTAAATAAGATATACTCTTTTGAGTTCATCAAAATTTTGGCGCCGTTGCCGGGGATTGCTTCCTTTAGTTTATTTGTTATTTGGTTTATTCTTACTTTCAGTTCTAATTAGCTACTTTCTTGTTTTTCTTTTCAGTGAATGTTCCAAACTCCCGAAGAAGACGAAAATCACTTAAGACTTAGGAGAATCTTGGAATTTGTTACTTCATACATAGTTCAAGCGAAGAGTTGATCCAAAACATCAAGAGGAGCAAGGAGAGATGGCAGCAAACAACCGAACTCTTAAGGAGCTAGCCGCTCCGGACTTAGATCAACAACCATTATGCACTGAATATGATAACCTTGAGTGATGCACCCAAAAGAGTGTATCTTATTAAAACCTTGCACTACAAGAATCAATTGTAAGTATAGTAGTCAGCAAGGGTCGAGTCCACAGGTATTGGTTTTCAATTTATAAATTATTGGCTTATAAATTAGATTCAAAGAAAACAAAAGTAAAAAGGGGAATTTTGAGATGTTTTAAAACTAAAGCAAACAAGAAAAGTAAGAAGCAAATAAGTAAGATGAAATCAAATATAAGAGAAATATGGTTAAGGTTTCATTCTCCACCACTAGATATCATTGAGAATCAATAATCAGATCTATCAACATCAATTAACTATCAAAATTATCAACCGTAGATAACAACAAGCTCTGTTACCCCAATCTTTCCTTAGTTTGTCGTTAAATAGAACAAGCTCTCTATTTAATCTCTAACCACTAGACAACCTAGAATAAGCTTTCTAGGTTTAATGTAATGGCAACTTTATGATGAGAAAGATAGGTTGATCTAGGCAACAAACACATAAACTCGGATTGTTTAACCTATGTTATGTTCCACTTTGCAATTATCGAAAACTTGACCATAATCATTAATCACAAATTGCCACTTATGAATAGGAAATTAAGACAATTACACGGATCAAGACTCCTAAACTAGCATTAGACAATTATCAAGATATATCTAGTTTGCAACCTAAACAAATCAAGACAACATCATGAACAATTTTAGTGGAAGAACATAATCAACTTTGATAAAAAATTAATGATAGATAAAATCTGAAAATCAATTACACAACATGTCTAGGGCTTTGAAATCACCCTTAACCAAAGAGAAGTTTAGCCTAGCATAGGCATTATTAACATAAACATAAAAGAAACTAAAAGAAAAAACTAAAAGAAAAACTAAGAGAATGGAGAAGAAGAAAAAGAATGATGATCCTTGAGTCTCTTCAAAAGATGTCTAGTTTGTGGATCAAAAAATGGTATTTATAGAGTTTTAAAACCCTAGAAACAAGTCCTTGCCGCACAAGTAAGTTAGGATGCATAAAAATCATTCCAGGTTTTTCCAGTGTTTTTGCGGTTTTTGGGCGTCGCGGTGCCGGGCATTCTTCTTCCATTTTTCTGCTGCATCTTCCTTCACTTCTTTAGCTGATTTGGGTGAACATTTCTTATCCGATTTGAGCGTGTAAACTACCGTTGGAAAGGTATTCAAGTTAGATTCAAAATTCAAGAAGAAGTTTCTTCAAATAAGGACTGTAACATCATGTTTTCCTTGCAACAAGCCCCGGAGGTCAAATCTGCCTTCTTGCTTTGCAATCAGAAATTGATCTTTTTGACTCTCAAGTCTTCTTCCATTTTGTGATTATAATTTTGTAAGTTATTTATCATCATTATTGATATATTTTGACTCCATTATCCTTATTGTACCTAAAATTCAAAAACATAATATAATTAATCAAAATAAAGATATAAGACATAACTAAAACTAATAATATAAAGGGCATAAAATGTGTATTTTATGACTTATCAAATACCCCCATACTTAGCTTTTTACTAGTCCTCGAGCAAAACAAAATAAAAATAAAATAAGAAAATCTAATCTAATCCATTTTCGTAGGAAATCACGGTGGCACTTAGCATGTGACGTCCCTAGTGGACGAGTTTAGTCTCGTGAAGGTTTACTAGGACGATACCCATAAATATTGGAAACATAAAAATAATAATAAATAAATAAAAATAATAATTACAACTAATCCTTTCAATATAAATTAGATAAAATCATTGGATAAATCTTATAAACTAATCAATAGTTCAAAGAATTTCATAAAAAAATCATGCTTGAATGTAAATTGTTTGAGTTAAGCCAATATTAACATAACATATCTCAATCAAAATAATGCATATTCAAACTTAATCTCAATTTCTCACTTAGGATACTCTCATGATTTTCACTCAATATAGTAGTGGTAAAGTGTTTACACTCAATCAATCTCATGAAAATAGTTATACCATATGCTTGTTTGTCCACCTATTCTCCACTATTTAGATCATACAACTTCATGAAACAAGAGATCTTCATTCAAGGTTGTAATGGGGCCAAGGGGTAATAATGTGGTTAAAGAATAAAAAGGAAAAGATATCACAAAGGTTCCAACTTCCAAAGACTTCATAGAATTTAGAGACAAAAATAAGATTTTGCAAATAGAACTTTCTCAATATTCCTTGGAAGTACATAATCACATAGGATGAATATTTCATGTTGAGCCTTTGCTTCATTCTAACCAACCTTGTAACATTCTTTTTCTTTTCTTTAACTAGAAGTTCAAGAGATGATTCAATTTTTTCTTTTTTATGGGAATGTATTTTTACAATGTTCCCTTTTTTTTCTCTTGAGTTTTGCCTTTCTCCTCCCCCATACATATCTTTTGTTCTAACCCAAATTTTCAAAAAGTATCTCTTGTTTTTCCAATATGTCTCAAACATTCTAGTCCATCTTTAGAACAAGGGCAAATATATAAATGTGTTTAGGCTAGATGTAAAATGTGGTTACCAATAAAATAGCTTATTTAATGTAGGCTCAAATTGGCTCACTAGGGGGATGTTCTCTTGGAACATCAATAATGGATGGCTATTTGGCCCTGGTTATAATCATAATGCCTCTATCATATTCATGTTGTCACATACATCAATATAGTCTCAAAAAGGTTTAAAGCAAGTTCTAGAGAATCATGTAATCAAAAAAGCACTCAAGAAAGAAATTAGATTGATATGTATAATGCATCAATCATATAGGCTCATAACTCACAAGGATGATTATACAAGTCAATATTAAGTCTAAACATGCTTCTTTCTCAATCAACATATCAATTAATAATAGCTCATGAAAAATAGTAATGTCAAGCTTAATTCTCATGAAAATCTTCTCATTAATAACTAGTTTCAAACCTATTCAATTCATGTCTCATAGTAGTATTGAAAGTAACTAAAACATACTAAAAAAAAATTAAAAGACTCAAAACAAAAACAAAAATAATTAAAGGAAATCCTAAATTCTTCCCCCCACACTTAATTCTTACATTGTCCTCAATGTAATGCTATTATCCCAAATGCAAGAATCATGTGCAAAAGAAAAGAACTAATAAACAAACAAACTAAAGAAAAACAATAAAGGATAGAATGATGGAGAGTAAAGAATAGCAAATCTGATTATAATATGTGCTCTCTATCCTTTTGGGTTGCCTCCCAAAGAAATGCTTGGTTTATTGTCCTCAGCCCGACTTAGACCCATGCCATCATTCTTCAACATAATTTGGCTCATAGAGTGGTAACTCCTCGACATCTTGCATTGGCAAGTTCTCATAGTAAGGCTTCAATTTATGGCCGTTTACCTTGAATGCTTTATATGTTTTTGGGCTCTTTATTTCAATTGCACCATGAGGGAAAACATTAGTAATAATAAAATGTCCAACCCAATGAGAACGTAACTTACCTGGAAACAACTTAAGGCGTGAATGAAAGAGAAGAACTTTTTGTCCAACAACAAAGTCCTTTCTTGATATCATCTTATCATGGAACGCCTTAGTCTTTTCCTTTAAATCCTAGAATTCTCATATGCATCATTCCTTATCTCATCCAGTTTTTGTAAGTGAAGTTTTCTTTGTTTACCTGCCTCATCCATCTCCATGTTGCATTGTTTGATAGCCCAATATGCCTTATGTTCTAATTCAACCGGAAAATGACAAGGCTTACCATAAACAAGTCGATAAGGAGACATACCAGTAGGTGTCTTATATGCTGTCCTAAAAGCTCAAAGTGCATCATCAAGTCGTAAACTCCAGTCCTTCCAATTTGGATTAACTGTCTTTTCAAGGATGGACTTTACTTCTCGATTTGACACTTCAGCTTGCCCACTAGTTTGTGGATGGTATGAGGTGGAGAGCCTATGTGTAATGTTGTATTTCCTCAAAAGTGCTTCTATGGACCTATTACAAAAGTGAGTACCTCTATCGTTGATTATGGCCTTTGGTGTTCCAAACCTTGCAAAAATGTTAGACTTTACAAAATCTAAAACAACTTTAGAATCATTAGTCCGGGTGGCTTTTGCTTCCACCCATTTTGAAACATAATCAACAGCAAGTAATATGTAAAGATTGCCAAAAGAAAAAGAAAAAGGTCCCATGAAATCCATGCCCCATACATCAAAAATTTCTACAATTAATATTGGAGTTTGAGGCATTTGATTTCTAGCACCTAAGTTACCTGTTCGTTGACAATGATCACATGACTTGCAAAAGAGGTATGCATCTTTGAACAAGGTAGGCCAATAGAATCCATAATCAAGTACTTTCATGGCTGTTCTTTTGGATCCAAAGTGCCCTCCACATGCATAAGAGTGACAAAAGGTTAGAATAGAATGGAATTCAGATTCAAGTACACACCCTCTTATAATCTGATCAGAGCAATGCTTCCATAAGTAAGGATCATCCCAAATGTAGTATTTGGCATCACTCTTGACCTTATTTCGTTGGGCTATGGTCAACTCTTGTGGCAACTGCTTGGTGACTAAGTAATTAACAATATCAGCATACCAAGGAGTTGTTGTGCTCATGGAAAAAAGTTGCTCATCCGGAAAGTTCTCATGCAACGGTAGTGCATCCTCTTCATGAACTAAATGGCTAAGATGGTCCACAGCCAGGTTGTCACAACCTCTCTTATCTCTTATCTCCAAATCAAACTCTTGTAAGAGAAGTATTCATCTAATCAACATTGGTTTAGCCTCCTTCTTAGTGAGCAAGTACCTAAGGGTTGCATGGTCAGAAAATACAATTACTTTAATACCAATTAAATAAGAACGAAATTTGTCTAAAGCAAATACAACAGTCAAAAGTACTTTTTCAGTAGTGGAATAGTTTAATTGTGCATCATTAAGAGTTCGGGAGGCATAATAAATGGCATGTGAGGCTTTGCCAACCCGTTGGCCTAAAATAGCTCCAATGGTATAGTCACTAGCATCACACATGATTTCAAAAGGTACATTCCAATCTGGTGGTTGCATGATAGGAGCTGATGTCAAGAGTCCCTTCAATGTTTCAAAAGCCTCTTTGCATTTATCATCAAAGTGGAAATCCACATCTTTTTGTAACAGCTTGCAAAGAGGTAGTGTTATTTTTGAGAAGTCTTTGATAAATCTTCTATATAAACATGTATAGTCTAAGAAAATAATGGACCTCTCTCACATTTTTGGGAGCTGGTAAAGAATGCATGATATCTATTTTAGATTTATCTACTTCTATTCCCTTAGAAGAATAACATGGCCTAAAACTATTCCTTGTTCTACCATAAAGTGACATTTTTCTCAATTCAATACAAGGTTAGTTTCCATGCATCTTTTAAGTACAAAGGTAAGGTTCTCTAAGCATCTATCAAAAGAATCACCATAGACACTAAAATCATCCATAAAAACCTCTATGATGTTCTCTACATAATCTGAAAAGATGCTAACCATACATCTTTGGAATGTAGCTGGTGCATTACAAAGACCAAATGGCATGCGTCTATATGCAAAGGTACCAAATGGACATGTGAAGGTGGTTTTCTCTTGGTCCTCCGGAGCAATTGCAATCTGATTATAACCTGAAAATCCATCAAGAAAACAATAATGAGAATTGTCAGCTAACTTTTCAAGCATTTGATCAATAAAAGGTAAAAGAAAGTGGTCTTTGCGAGTTGTTGAATTAAGTTTGCGATAATCAATACAAACTCGCCACCCTGTTTGAATTCTAGTAGGAACAAGTTCATTCTCATTATTTTTTACAACAGTTACATCGGACTTTTTAGGAACTACTTGGAACGAGCTCACCCATTTGCTATCCGAGATAGGATAGATCACTCCAACATCTAGGAGCTTCAGTATTCACAACCTCCATCATAGGCGGGTTCAATCTTCGTTGTGCCTTTCTTTTTGGTTTTGACTCTTCCTCTAACAAAATCCGTTTCATGCACATGGAAGGGCTTATTCCCTTAATATCAGTAATTGTCCAACCAATTACTGTCTTATGCTTTCTAAGCACCCGGATAAGTCGTTCTTCTTGCAAAGGTGTGAGCTCTTTTGCAATGATGACCGGTAATGTGTCATTTTCACCCAAGAACACATATTTCAAATGATCGGGTAATGGTTTCATCTCCAAAGTTGGTGCCTGCAAAATGGAAGGTAGAAGTTTCTCATCAGATATAGGTAAGTTAATATAAGAAACATCATACCTTTTATCAAGAGATGGCAACACTTGTAGAGATTCAAGTGCCTCTTTCACATGTTCACTCAAGGCTAGTTCTTTTTCACAATCAGATTTGAGATGGTTGTTAATGGTTACTTCCAAACTATCTTCACCATTTAACTCATAAGCTTGCTGCATTAAAGAGTCAATTATGTCAATAGAAAAAACAGAATGCACTTCACTAGGATACCTCATTGCCTCAAAAATATTAAAACAGATTATCTCGCCATCAAATTCCATAGTGAGGATGCCATCATGCACATCTATTTTAGTCCTAGCTGTTTTTAAGAATGGTCTCCCTAATAGAATGGGTGTTGGATTGGAAGACATCTCATCTTCCATTTCAAGGACATAGAAATCAGCAGGGAAAACCAACTCATTAACTTGTACAAGGACATCTTCTACAACTCCTATAGGATAAGTGTTAGAACGGTCAGTGAGTTGTACTATAACATCGGTTTCCTCTAATGGTCCTAGATTTAATGAAGCATAAATTGAATATGGCATAATATTAATGGATGCTCCTAAATCTAGCATAGCACGCTCAAACCTGGTGTTTCCTATTTTACAAGGAATGATGAACATACCTGGATCCTTACATTTAGGTAGGAGTTTTTTTGAAGAACAGCTGAAACATTTTCTCCCACACTTACCTTCATTCTCTTTGAGCTTCTTCTTAGAAGTGCATAATTCCTTTAGAAACTTAGCATATTTGGTACTTACTTAATAGCATCTAGTAGAGGAATATTCACTTCTACTCTCCGGAAGGTTTCCAAAAAATTTCTTCTCTTGCTCCTCCTTCTTGGACTTTGCTAACCTGCTAGGAAAAGGTGGAGGAGTTACATAAGAAAGAAAAATTGGTTTAGGAATTACCTTTTCTACTGGCTCATTGGGATATGAAGATGATGTCATGGTGTTAGCCTCCCCTTGAGCACTATCCTTTTGTGGTGTCTCAAGCTGTTTTCCATTTCTTAGAATTATAGCATTGGCATTCTCTCTTGGATTCACTATGGTTTGGGAAGGTAATTTTCCGAAATCCCTTGCTTGTATTTGACTTATTGTTGTTGCCATTTGTCCCATTTGAGTCTCTAATTGACTCATCCTTGTTGCCATTTGCTTGTTTGTTTCCCTTGTTTCCTGTTGCATTTGCCTTTGGTTAGTAGCAAGGGATTTGATAAGATCTGCTAGAGACTCACCTGAATTTTGTGGTGGTGGTACTTGCTCTCGGGTTTGATATGTTTGTTGCGTTCTTTGCTGGAAACCTGATGGTTGATTGTCAACGGGTGGATGAGCAACTTGTGATCGGTTTCCTCCATAATTGAAATTGGGATGATCCCTCCATCCTGGATTGTAAGTGTTTGAGTAGGGATCATACTTTTGAGGTTGGCCCGGAAATCCACCCATAGCATTAACATGTTCATTAGGATTATCATGAAGTGTTGGACACATATCAGTTTGACACCCCATGTTTGAACATATACCACAAGTTTTAATTTGCTGTATTTGACCTACAACCATTTGTTGCACAAGAGAAGTCAGTTTATCAAAATTTTGTTCAAGGGATGATATACTTACCTCATTCACTTTCTTTGGTTGTGGTGGGAGTTCATCTCTTATGGTGAATTGTTGTGAGTTGGCTGCCATGTTGGAGATGAGAAGTCTAGCAGCTTCGGGAGTTTTATCAACTAGCGCTCCCCCACTTGCTGAATCTATCATGCGTCTCTCCATGGGCAAGAGACCTTCATAGAAATATTGGATGAGCAGTTATTCACTTATCTGATGGTGTGGACATGATGCACAAAGTTTCTTGAACCTCTCCCAATATTCATACAAGGACTCTCCGTTGTATTGCTGAATCCCACATATCTCTTTTCTAATGTTGGCAGCCTTAGATGCTGGGAAATATCTTTCCAAGAATGCTTTCTTCATCCCATTCCATGTAGTGATGGTCCCGGATGGTAGGTAGTAGAGTTATTCCTTTGTCGAATCAGCTAGAAAGAATGGGAAAGCTCTCAACTTTATTTGCTCTTCCTTGATCCTGGTTGGTCTCATGCTAGAACATACTACATGGAACTCCTTAAGGTGCTTATTTGGATCCTCTCCTGCAAAACCATGAAAAGTTGGAAGAAGATGAATCAAGCCAGATTTTAATTCAAATGCTACCTCAAGAGTAGGATACTCTATGCACAATGGTTGTTGATCCAAGTCCGGAGTGGCTAGCTCCTTAAGAGTTCAGTTTTTTTATGACTTATCATATAAGACATAACTAAAACTAAGAATAGAAAAGGGCATAAAATATGTATTTTATGACTTATCATTGAGGTAGCTTTTGAACTCAAATCTGGTTTAATTCATCTTCTCCCAACGTTTCATGGTTTTGCATGAGAGGATCCAAATAAGCACCTTAAGGAATTCCATGTAATTTGCTCAAGCATGAGACCAACCGGGATCATAGAGGAGCAAATTAAGTTGAGAGCCTTCCCATTCTCTCTAGCTGATTCGGCATAGGAATGGCTCTACTATCTACCATCCGGGACCATCACTACATGGAATGGAATGAAGAAAGCATTCTTGGAAAAATATTTCCCAGCATCTAAGGCTGCCAACATTAGAAAAGAGATATGTGGGATTCGGCAATATAATGGAGAGTCTTTGTATGAGTATTGTGGAAAGGTTCAAAAAGCTTTGTGCATCATGTCCACATCATCAGATAAGTGAACAACTTCTCATCCAATACTTCTATGAAGGTCTCATGCCCATGGAGAGAAGCATGATAGATGCCGCAAGTGGGAGAGCTCTAGTTGATAAGACTCCCGAAGCTGCTAGACTTCTCATCTCCAACATGACAGCCAACTCCCAAAAATTCTCAATGAGACATGAGCAACCACCACCTAAGAAAGTAAATGAGGTAAGTACATCATCTCTTGAACAACAAATTTCTCAACTTACTTCTCTTGTGCAACAATTAGCTGTAGGTAATATACAGCAAATTAAGGCTTGTGGCATATGTTCTACCATGGGCACCAAACCGATATTTGCCCAACACTTCAAGAGGACACCAATGAACATGTGAATGCTATGGGTGGATTTCAGAATAAAAAACAAAGGTATGATCCCTACTCAAACACATACAATCCAGGATGAAGGGATCATCCGAACTTTAGTTATGGAGGGAATCAACCAAAAGCTGCTCCTCCACCCTTTGACAATAGACTACCAGCCTTTATCTCCATGTTCTGTAGCGAGAGTCTATTTGAAACCATGTCCGATACATGATTATACTTCTCAAAGAATACCTTCGCTAAATCCATCCAAGAACCGAACTTGCTTCTGCTAAGCTGATTATACCATCTAGTTGCTGACCCTGTAAGACTATCTTGAAAGCAGTGAATGAGCAACTTATCATTATCAGCATACCCAGTCATCCTTCTGCAGTACATAGTTAAATGAGCAGAAGGGTCGCTAGTCCCATCATATTTCTCAAAGTTTGGCACTTTAAACTTTGGCGGGATTACTAGATCAAGGACCAAGCTTAACTCTGTGGCATCGAGGCTACTAAACATATCTGTCCCTTATACAGCCCTAAACCTTTCCTCCAATAGCTGATACTTGCTTTGTGAATCTGTCGACTCAGCCTCTTTTAAAGCCACCATTTTCAACCTTTCCTCATCAGCAAGATCTTCTAAGTTTAGGATGTTGATGGGATTTGTCGAAAGTAAGACTAGAGTACTCCGAGTAGGTTATACATTAGGTAGTATCACCTCATTCTGACCCCTTTGTGCCCCCGACCCTTCTCTGACGGCCACATTTTCAGCGTGTCCCTTTCTTTTAATTGCGGCAGACACCAGTTCCATGAGCTTAGCCATCTTTTCTCTAACCTCCTCTTAATGCTTCAACATTCTTTCTTGGGCCTCCTACTGAGCCCTTTCCATCCTATCCAGTTTATTTTGCTATTCATTATCCTTGATCCTGGCCTATGTTATAAAGGCGCTCAATATTTCTTATATCTCTGATTCGAAATAGACATTTTTTCAAAAACTCTTAAAGCCAAGCCAACTTCTGATTTATCCCCCAATTGCGTTTCATGATGAATGAGTCATGAATGTCATGAATGCAATTTGATGCCAACATGATGCATGTAAAGAATAAAGAAATTAATGCACGGTACATACAAAAAAATTATACAATGTTTAAACTAAATTGATGGGACCAATCTTAATTATTCAAAATTTTCATTATGCAAGATTTGCCCCCAAATTTGATTCATGAATTTTTTGAAACATGTTTTCCTCGCAAAAATCAAGATTTAATCAAAAATCAAAAATTCAAAACAAAACCAATTTCTATCGAAAAATTTAGGGTAGTGGATCTTATTATGGCATGGGTGTCCAAATACTTATTCAACACTACTGGTCTACAATTCTTATTCGATCAATCAACAAATATTTATGCAATTAACAAATGATCTTATTATCACCGTGAGATAAAAAATACAACTATAAATATACATGCTCTATTTACATATGCATTAATGCATGAAATGTACAAGATATCAAAATGCTTGAAAAAAAATAATTTTCTTATTTACAACTTTAAAAAGTTAATGAACACTTACCCTAACAATATCTACTTATTTAGGCATCACGGTACCTTTGGAGCGAAATTTTAAACTTATTGCTAGCAATACGATGTACGTTCATAATTGCCCGATCCACGATACTTATTCGGAATATAAAATAAATAGCAAAAGGTTAAAAATGTTCTTCCATGTGTTCCTAATTCCGGTGCATCTAACAAAAATTCGGCATGACTCCGTTTAGGCAAGAATCATATGGCTCACTATATGAGGTTCGGTTGGATTTTAAAGGCCCCAAATTGTTCCTCACTGTCGTCCGTGAGAACTAGTAAGGCACTCCGATCCGAAAGAAAGGGTTCAATTTGTTGGAGTATAGTTCCCTAAGCCCATACGGAGGATCATCACGAAAGCTTAGGTACTTTATACTCCGAAAGTGTTTCACTAGCCCATACATAGGATCATCATGAAGGCGTAGTAGCTACTTTACTCCCACTTAAAAGGACGGAGCCCGGGTATAGAGTTCATGTTTTGCAAATGCAAGTGCAGTGTATGAAGAGGAACAAACAAACCTTTCATCACCTATTCTACAACCCCAACAATTTATTTAAAATAAAAATCAAACAATGTGTAGTATCAAATAACAAAAGAATAACAACAATATGCATGTAAATGAATATATTTACAAACATTTTATTATTTTTTGGAAATCCTCTTTATTTAAAAAAAAATAATAGAAATTATAATTAAATATCAATTAAAACCAACAAATCAAGACTTTTGATAATACATAACTAATTCTAGACTTGGCTCTCTAAATGGTCCCCAACGGAGTCACCAAGCTGTCATAACGCTCTCGCGACCGTCAAATGACGTTGGGGTGAAAAAGATAATTGGTTCATCGTAAATAATAATAATTTATTTTAATTTTATAACTTTAAATTATTTTTAAAATTTTTACTATTACAATTTCATATATATTTTAATTATTATAATTCAATTTTTATGTTTATTAGTATATATTATAAATAAAGTTTTTATTTTTTATTTTTATAAACTTTGAAATAATTAAATAGATTGATAGTAATAATTTTAAAATAAAAAATAATTAAAAAATAATTCAATAAAACTAATTATAACACTTACTTTTAAACATTTTACTATAAATTTCATATAACAAATTCATTACTTTTAAAAATAACTAAAAAGAAAAATT
Source organism: Fremontodendron californicum (assembly GCA_030761205.1). Taxonomy (NCBI): domain Eukaryota; kingdom Viridiplantae; phylum Streptophyta; class Magnoliopsida; order Malvales; family Malvaceae; genus Fremontodendron; species Fremontodendron californicum. The sequence goes on from JAULJL010000047.1 coordinate 5,432,393, forward strand.
CTATGTAAAAATAAATTATTTTTATTATTATGTTTATTAGTATATATTATAAATTTTTAATTTTTTTTAAAACTTTGATAAAATCATTAAATAGATCGATAATAATAATTTTAAAATAATTCAATGAAACTAATTATAACACATATTTTTAAACATTTCACAATAAATTTCATATAACAAAATCATCACTTTTAAAAGTAGCTAAAAAGAAAAACTCTATGTAAAGATTAAGTAAAAATTAAATTGTAACATAATAATACAAACTTATAGTCATACATAATCAAAATATTTCAAATTTCAAGACTTCAAATTACAAATCAGGTAAAAACTAAATATATGTATCTTATTAATAATTTGTACCTTATGTTATAATAATATATTATCATATGATATATAATAAATTAATCTCTTATCAGTATAAATATTATTTAAAATAAATGTATTGCTTTTAATTTTAAATTTATAATATCTTATTAAATTAGCTTTGATTAATCGTCATAATGTTGGTCCGTTGGATGATATTAAGTTGATAAGAAATAGATATTTTTTATTTTATTATAAAAAGTTACAAAGAAAAATATATATAATCATATATATTTTTATATATTAATATAATAAGATTTATACATTATACAAAAATATTATGTATGTCAATATGTTAAGAATTACTATAAAATTTCATATATTATATTTAGAATTTAAAAATATTAAGCATAATTAACTAATTTAATTTCATAATTAATGCATTATTATATTTTTATTTTGAATAAATATTTATTATTATATTTCATTCCTCAAGTCAAACCCAAAGTGGAAGTGAACCGGAGAGGAGAGGATCCCAATATATAAGCCATAACCCAAGGAGAGGAGCATAAATAAGATAGTGAGGAAGGGAGGGAGAGAGAATGAACGGCAACGGCAGGAGGCAGGAAGGGGACAGCGGTTTGATTTGGAAACTTCCGCAGCTCAAACTCAAGGATGTCGGCAAGGTTGGTCCTGCTTTCGGACTCGGCGCTGGCTGCGGTCTCGGCTTTGCCCTCGGCCTTATTGGAGGTATTTATTAATATTTCCCTCAACTCAGTTTCATATTCCTCATTTCCTTCTTTCCTTGCACTTTTTTGTTGTGTGTTAACTAATACTTGTTGCTTTGATTTTCACTTTTTGAGAGAACACAGGCTGTTTTTTGTTTTTCTCTTTGAAATTCGTGACTTTGAGCTGAGGCTTGCTTTGCTCGACTGTAATAAACTGTGAACATAACATTTTTAACTGATGAGGGTTCAAAACAATTAAAACCACCAACTGACATGTTTTAAACCCCTTAAAAATGAACTAAAACTAATGAATGACACCGAAACTGAACAATATGGTCATGTGTTTAGGGTATATACATGTTTTTGTTTCTATTATTTATACTTTGATGTTGGGGTTGACCTTTTTATTGCAATTTCAAACCCTGTCCATTTCATGTCTCCAGTTGTAGCTTAAGCCATGTCTCGAATCTCAGCATTTAACTCAATTATCGAGGACTAAAATAACAAGTTATAGGTCTCAAGCATTTCAAACCATACAGAGATACAAATAGAGTCAAAAATTGATAAGAGATTTAACTTTGCAATAAGTTCCTATTACTTCAAACCACATTTGCTATTAAAGAACCAAACATGGAAAAATACGTTATAAACTCGTATGACTAAGTCACACATACATAGTTACATTCTCCTTTTACATACAAGAAAAGGCTATTTAGCTGAGGTTATACCCCCAAAATAATATATATATATATATATGTATATATATATATATGTATATAATATATATATATATATATATATATATTAGAACAGCTCCACCTAGCTGAAACATTTACAATCTTCCTGAAAACACCTTTCACAAAGATCTTTCATAAAGCACACTAGGTAACAAACTCAACTCCCCAAGCTTTAATATGAAAGAAAATAAAATAGAGGATGGATTGAGCTTAAATTAAGTAAACTAAGCATGGTCAATTGAAATAATGCCCAATAAGCACGAGTGGAAGCAACAAAGTATCATATTGGATGATTTAAAGGATAGCTATCAACAGTGTAATTCAGTTATAGGAAATGTATAATGAAATATGGAAGTTTTATTGATTTATTTCAGAATATGGTCAAAACAGAAACTAATGTGAGTTACACTCCAAAAAAATTTAAAAGTCTAGCTAGTTAAAAATTCAAGAAGTTTATAATCCTCGCTGGGAGGATAATGAAGTTTAGGCTCTTGTTGATGCATCAAAATAAGTCCAGCTCATATAATTGGGCAATACCAATCTATGTTTCTGTGATTTGGTGGCGGTTGTTGGATGCATTTTATGTGTCTTAAGCCTCTAACTTGTGAATTACCCTAAATTGGGGGTACAAGAATAAGACATCAAAGGTCCAAAACTAGGATATGGGTGTAGAGACTATATATATATATATATATATATAGTTTAACTTTTTTCAAAATGCATATTACTTGGGCTTGCAGTTTATCTGAAATTGGTTAATGGTGGGGAATGAGCCCAAAGGCAAAGTAAAACCCAATGAACCAAAGCACCAATAAAACAAGGCCTAAATTCTAATATTTTAAGTATGATATAGATTAAGCCTAAAACAGTCGAAATCCTTTCTTAGTTCTCACTTATTAAATACCAAAGGCCTAATAGGTGACCTGGCTTCCCTTCCCTTCCCTTCCCTTCCAATTCCATTATATATTTTATATAATTGGAAAAAGATCATATTCTGTCATTGTCTTCTCCCCCCACTTTTCTGCTTTTATCCAAGGAATGAAATATGCTAATAAAGGTTGTTCTCAAGTGGCCATGAATGATTCTGTTAGACAATGATTGGTCTGTTAGCAGAATCTAGTTTTGGTTGTAAGCTTTCTTCTCCTAGGTATGCAACTCCCTTTCCTTTTGTTGTTTTCTGAATTTATCTTTCACTTAAGGATCTTTTAATCATGCCAAATACCATGTTGTCAAATTTCTAGTGATGCCAGTGTTGATTTAGCCCAATTTCCTAACATTAACTCCGCAGCCTTCTGTAACGAATATGACCCATATCTCATATCCTTGTCTATGTTAATCATGTTGACACAGATACATGGCCATAAATGTCAAGTCTGAGCAACATAAATACCAAATGTTCTAAGGTCCGTATATCGAAGTCCCATCATTGACCTAGATGGATTGAAACTCCCCAAAAAATGGGGAGGTTCAAAATCCTATCGACAAATCAAATGTGTTAGAACTTCAATCAATTGGACCCGACTACGCACTTCTAATATATGCATAAGAAAAATAAAAAAAAAGTATTAAAACCAACTTCTTTGACAATTTTAGTAAATGTTACAAAAGTTCCAGTATTTCAATCTCTTTGTTGGATCTTAATTTTGATTTTAAATGTCACATTTTGCCAAAGTAGTTCAAATAAGGAAGCTTGTGCCTTTTCTCAAAATAGATTATAGAATGCAATGATTTTTCAAATATTGAATTTAGAGCCCAATAGCTTTAAAACCAATTTAAAAACATCTCATAGTCATTCACATCATAAAACCAAATTCAAACTAAATGCTGAGTTCGAGCAACATAAATACCAAGTACCAACTGTTCAAAGGTCCATACAACAAAATCTCATTACTGAACTATATGGACCAAAACTCTCCTAAACTGGGTAGGTTCAAACTCCTTTCGACAAATCAAATGGGTTAGAGTTCTAATCAATCGGATCCGATTAGGCACTTCTAAAATAACAAATTCACTTAGACAATTTCAGCAATTAGTGGTTATATGCAAAAGCTCTAGTACTTCAATCTCCTTGTCGGATCTTAGTTTCGATTCAAAATGTCAAATTTTACCAAGTAGTTCAAATAAGGAATTGCAGCTTGTGCCTTTTGTCAAAATAGATTATAAAATACAATGATTTTTCAAACATTGAATTTAGAGCACAATAGCTCTAAAACCAGTTTAAAAACATCTCATAGTCACATACATCATAAAACCAGATTCAGTACCTGACTTAGGCTTTAAAAGTATGTCTGTAATGATAATAATAGACCAATATGGAGGTTTTCAAGGTTTCAACGATGGTTGAAACTCAGAAGAACTTTAACTCTAGAGTTTGGTGTAATAAGTGATGAAGCTTAACTTAAAACAACCATGAGGCATAGTTTGATATTTAGGCTGTGATTGCTCCAACTAGATTTGATAAGAACATAGCGATTGCGATGATGATGTGATGGAGATGAAATGACCATAGACATGATGGGTAAAAGTGTATATTAAAAACATATATAATCTATTTATTAATTAAATGTACAAATATTTTATCTACAATTGAAAAAGGATATTTGTTGAATAAATGAATATTTATAAGCTAAGTTACATTAGACCTGCTCACGGGCCGGGCAGCCCGCCTGGCCCGGAACAGTGATTTTTATTATAATAATATTATTTTATTTAATTTTAATTATAAAAAAATAAAAAAAATAATTTTTTTTTATTCCAATGAACAGTGTTTCGGGCCTAAACGGGCAGGCTTGGGCTACCCAGGGCCGGGCTTGGGCAGAGGAAAAAAAAAACCGGGCTGCGGCCCGGCCTGGCCCATGATCACCTCTAAGTTACATAGACTCGGGTATCGGTATTCGACATTGGTATGTGTCTGCATGTCTGACACTTTTTTTGTTTAAAACTTTGGATTCACGGAGTCGGCTAGAAAGGATAAAAAATTAGATACAGGTACATGAATACGTCTTATAACAATATCTTAAATAAAAATATATAAATGCAAATAATATAATACCATAGATAAATAAATATGTTATCTACTTCTAAATTTATTCATATAAATTATTCATATTTAAATATGTTTTGTTTGATTTAATTAATTTCATTTAAAATATTATTTATATCATTGAATTCATATTTAAATACAATGATCTGCTTAAATTCATTTTTATTGCCAAAAGTACTCTTTAACTTCAGCCTGGACACCACTATCAATCAATACATTTTTGCCTATTCTACCAATCAACTTTCCATCTTCATCTTTAATTACTATCTCAATTTCAATTCAAACAATCCAGAGGATTAATGGTGATGTTCAAGAGAAGTTGAGTATTCAGGATACGGGGATTAAAAGAGAAAAGTTGAAAGGGGATAAAGGAGCAGATGTATGGATCAAACCAGAGAAAGGGTGGACCAAACATCTTCTTCTTCCTCCTCCTCCTTCAGTTGCAGCAGTCACAAGGGTCGTGTCCACTTTTGTAATAAAGTGCCAAACACATAATCTGTGTCCTATCCTATTGGTGAAGTGTCGGACATGGTATGACAACCGTTATTGAAGAGTCCATGTAACAGAGATTATAGGGTAAATTACCAAAAAAAAAAAACCTTGTAGTTAGAGTTGGAATAAGTTTGCCCTCTATGGTTTTTAAAGTAACATTTAACCACCTTAATATTTCCTTTATCTCTCACTAAATGAAAATTGTTAAATCATTTCTGTCATTTTGTGCCATTTGCTACCTATTTTATTTTCCTTTTTCCTTTTATTTCCTTATTTTTCTACGAAAGTTTGATTGTTCTGTATTGTGAAAAACGAAAAGAAAAAACTATCATTTTCCTCATTCCAACCTTCACTTCCATTAGCATTGAAGTTAATATTGCAATGTGTTGCTCTTTTTGGTACTTTATTTCACACAAGTTTCATCCCCCCAAAAAACATTATTAGATTTTATCTTGCTAGCCTAGGAAGTTGACTTCAATTCACTTTTATTAGAACCAAAAACCAACCTGATTCAAAATTTGACCTTTGAGTCTCACTGAACACTCCATAGTTTCATCTTTCCCCTTTACTGCCAACACCTATTATCCAAATTCACCACAAAAACCATTGGATTCTCCATTTTGGTATTCGATTTTTCCCCTTCATCACTCCTATTGGCACCGAGAAACAAAAACAAATTTCTAACACCTCGCTTTAGAACCTATTTTACTCTCCACCATATAATTAGAATTCTTTCATTCAATACGTACACAATCCGAATCCAAACCCGATTAAATGGATTGAAACTCAACCCCACCTTGCTATGCTCCTCGTCAGCTTCAAGTCATAACATAAGAGGCTTAGCTTGGGTGATACTACTTTGGAAAGCAGTCTTGAACTTGCAATGGAACTCTCCTACATATTGAAAACTGAAATAAAAATGAAGAAAAACAAAAAGAGGAAGTCATGCTTTCTCTTGAAGTGTTGAAATGGTTGAAATGAGAGAATGAGTGGAATCAAGTGTATAATTATGGATTTATGGTTGCTTTATTTTTCTTGAAAAATGAGGAAACAAAAGGGAAAAGGAAGAATAACTATTGATGCATCGCATGTAGGAAAATTGTTTTTCAAAGCATTTTGTAAGACTCTTTGGAAGTTATGCGTGACTAATTTTTTTATTTGCGTTTGTCTTTTACCCCAATCTGATGGTCAGATTGAGGTACTTAGGCTATGTTTGGATGGGCGGGACGGTGCTGTCTGGATACACTGTAGTGGGGAGCACCCCCTACACCACATCACCCATCCAAACATACCCTTAATTGTTGTTTGGGGAATTTACTTAGATGTGTTGTAGGAAATGAGCTAATGTAATTGGGATTTGGTTTTACCCAGTGTTGTCAAGGGCGCAAGGTGCTAGAAACCTTATATTCCTTTAGGCGTTATGCGCAAAAAAGCACTCGCCTGAGTAAAGTAAGGTGCAATATGTATATATATATATATATATAAAATAAGCTTATGATATATAATTATGTTAATAAACTCTAAAGAGTATTCCACCTTTTGTCCTACAAAGCATGCGATTTTTTTTTTGTTTTTGGCCAATATGCACCATTTGCTTATGCTCTCAACTTTGTTGTTGAATACTCAAACATTGGAAAGTAGAGAGTTTGATATTGACTCTTTTTCTACTGTAAAGGTAAAGTTAATGAAAAGAATAAAAATTAAAGAAATGCAAGAGAAATTCGAGCAGACGAGTTTTTTTTTTTTATGCCTATCGCCTTGCAAAAAAGCACGTCTAGGCGCACTAGATGTTCGCCTGACCAAATGCTCTTTGCCTGAAAGGGTTTGAGGCGATTTTGTTGTCTAGCCCTAAGGCGCCTTGACAACACTGGCCCAACTTAAGGTTGGTTTGAGGGATGAAATTGAAAGAAAATTACTAAGGCAACCTATGCACAAAGAGGAAGAACTACAGGAAAATCTGACTTGGTGTCAATCTTGTTCTTCTAACTTGTTGAAAATTATTGACAACCTTGAGGAAGAAAAGGAGGATGCCATTTTAGAATCAAGCATTGAGGAGAAGGTGCAAAATAATTATCCACTAGAAGAATTGAAGTTAACAGCATGGTTTTGAAACTGAAGAGGTTCATATTACACATGTTGGATTGGAAAATTTCAAAACTGAACTTTTGATGTTCCAATCAAAGGAAAAATTTATTGAGAAGTTGCCTGGTAAAGATCCCATGATTTTATTCTTTGAAATCTGGAGTTTAAAACTGTGGATATCAATGAAAAGGTTTCCGTTGACTTCATTATCCGTAGATTGTTCAAGACTGAGATTCAAGAAACTTTGTTGAAGATGTTTGTGCTGCAAGATAAATTCATTGTTGTGACAGTGCTATTCATGGATTTTAAATCTGATTTTTTCTACTAAAACACTTCAAAACTCGAGGTCGAGTTTTCTCCAACAAGGGGAGAATGATGCAGACTGATAATAAACTAACTGAGGGATTAGCTTACTTAAGATTTTTTGTTACGCTTGTATTTATGGGCTAAACTAGGGTTATATTTGGTATTTTACATATATATTAGGGTTTAATATCTTACTGTGGTTTTTTTATCCTATTAGGTTTTGTTTTTAAGTCAAGTTTATTACACTTCTATTAAGAGTCTTAAGTATTTCCTTTAAAGTCTTACTTAGGATAGGAGTTCTAGCTCTTTTAGGATTAGGGTTGGTAGTAGGCTAGTAGCTTATATAAATGTCAATGTACTCTTTCTTTTAATGATAGATTATGATTATGATTATGATAATTTTATAGTATGATTGCTATTGAGATTGTGTGATGCAATCATCCTTAGGTGTGACTCCTAAGGAACCCTAGGTGTGAAGCTTAGGTTATCTTTTCTTTCTATTTCCCCATCTCTTTATTCAAATTTCCCTATTTTCCTTAAGAACTTGAGATTATTGTAATCATAATAAACCTTGGGTCCCTAAGATTTTGGGATTGGATGGACCTAAAGCTGCAGTTTGTATTTATTTTCTTCAGATCATACTCTTAATAGCTTGGCAAAGTGTTGAATGGTTTTTCTCAATAGGTGCAGGCTTGGGTCCTGGAATTCCTGGCTTGCAAGTCGGCTTTGGTTTTGGTGCTGGATGTGGGGTTGGTTTAGGATTTGGCTATGGTGTCGGCAGGGGCATCGCTCATGATGAGCACCGTACATATTCTAACGTTCGCAAGCTGTTTGGCCACCAGCATCTTCCTTTGCAGTGAGTATAAATATTGTTTTTGTTTCTGCTTTGTCTTTCTAAGTTGTTCATGTCTATACAAACCATGTTATCAAATAACTCTTGGCTCCACAAAATGTGAGTAAATATAATACAAATAAATTGATTGAAGCTTTTGTTTTGTTTTGATTTGATTTGTATATATGGTGTTATGATCAGGGACGAAATTGGTGGTCTAATAGATGAGCTTGTCATTAATACCAAGAAGGTAGCTATAGCAGCTTCAAGGGAAATTGACAAGTGGAGAAGATGATCAATTAGAAATGTTGCTTGTCATTGTCAATCAATTACGCTTCATGCTCACCTAATTTTGTTATATATCATTAACATATGTAATTAGTCACTGGCATAAGTATATGAATTTAAATGTTTGGATATACTTTCATCTCAAATTTGAAGATATATTTAAATTTTTAATATCTTTTTCTTAGATTTTTTTTTTTTTTAAATGTTGTTAATAAATAAATGTTTTAAACAAGTTTAAGTATTTGTAGACACTCAAATTTGTTCAAGTTTTTAAAACCCAGTTTAAATTAATTGAATTGTATTTGAATTTGAATTTAAATTAATTTTTTTGAGATTTAATTTAAATCAAATATAATTTAACCCGAGATTGGAATTAAAATCGATTCAAAATTAATAGATGATTTTTCAATAAAATCGATATTAATCCAATTTTTGGATCTTTAATTAATTTTTGAACTTTCATTAAATTTTAAGTTTCTAAGTGATTTTGGGCTTCAAAATCCAATTGATATGAACTCGTACATATTTGTTTTTCTTTTTTCTTTTTCTTTTGTTATTTTGGGACTATTTTTATTTTATTTTACTTTATCTTTATTTATTTATTTTTTAAATGGAAAATGGAAGATTGAAGGAAGTTTTAATTGAAAAAGATTTTACAATCGGAAAATCATTGAAGAAAGGTGATTTGAAATAAGATTGGGTTTGAATGTGACAAGGGAAATAAAACATTAAGTTCAAAATAATTTAAAACTCTCCCCAAAAAAAAAAAAAATCCAGTATAAAATCCATACAATACACACCAATCAAGCACGACAGAAAAAAAAAAAAAAAAAAAAAAGTTACAACACACAATACACAAGAGAAACCACAGAACAGTAGGGAAAATAAAAAGGGTTTTGGAGTTTAGGTTTACGATTTTAGGGTTTCAAGTATTGTTTTTTCTAGGGTTTTAAGGTTGGAGTTAAGATCGAAGTTTTTCTAAAGATCAAAATCGATGGAAAGCGAGAAGCTAGGGAGAAAAAATATATATCATATTTCTAGACAAATTGGACGGCTGTCGTCGAAAATTTGAAGGTTAGAAACAGCGAATTTCAAAACTAGAATTAGGATTCTTAGAGTTGATTTTAAAAAAATAGTTTGATATTGGGGTTTAGGGGATCGAAAGGAGGATTTTGGATATTTTTGGACACCTTAGACGATGGTGATCGATGTCGACGGCGAGGGCGAGGGCGACGAACCATCAGAACTTAGAAAATTGAAGAATAGGCGACGAATGCTTTGGTTCTTGGAGAAAAGAGAGAGTAAGTTAAAGAAAGGGTTTTTTCTCTTTTGGTAAGAAATGGCACATTTTTTTTTTTTGAGATTTTAAACAAATCGGATCTGGTCGCGGGATTCGCGCATGAACTGAATCACAAGCCCGACCCTTATCTTTGATTTCCTTTTTTTTTTTTAGTTTTATTTTCAATTATTTGTTCTTTTATTATTTTATTTAGTTATTTTTTATTATTTTTATGGATTTATTTAGTTATTTGCTTTTTGTTTTTTATTTATTTTTCAATTATTTATTTGATCAAACATTGTATTATTGTATTTATTTATTTTTTAAAAATTTGAATGAAGTAATTTTTGTTTTCAAAATTTAATTAAAAATTTGAAAAGAATCAAAACAATTTAATGAAAAAAAAAAAAACAATTGTGATAGCTTTTTGCGAAGAATATGGATTATTTTATTTTGAATCCATTGATGTGATCAGTACATGAACCCATAAATAAAAATAAGTTTGTCATCCAAAAAAAAAGTTGTAAAGTTGTCAAAATAATAAACTTGTTATTATGAGTAGTGGGTGACAATTATACGATTTTCATTTAGCATTGAAACCAAAAGTGTAAGTAATTAAAATGTAAAATAAAATATATGAGTGCATTAAGTTATGATGAAATAATTAAGGTGTTGTGGCTGAATTTGGTTTTATGTGCATTTGTTTCAATTAGCTATATATACGATCAGTTTGGTCTGAGCAAGAAGCCAGAAGACTTTGCCTAGTAAGTTTTTTGTTTTGTTTTATTTTATTAATTTTGAAATACGAGTGAAATGTATATTTGTGTAGTCTCTAGGTCTAGTGGATTGAAATTGATTTTCCTTGTGTAAATATTAAATAATAATTAATTAACCCTGTTGCATGTGCATATATTATTAATTAAATAATAATTAATTTATTGGTTAGGTACGTAAACAAAAATGTTTTGAGGACTCACCTAAACTTTTGTTTGCATTCTTCTGTTTCTTGCACATTTATTTAATTAATCGATTTAGGTTACTTTATTTATTTTTTGGACAATTCAATTTTAATTATTTGAAAGCCACGCAAATACACCATTTTCAAAGGAAATAGAAAAACAGAAATAATTAATTAAGCATCAAATCAAATGTTTGAGAAGATCGGCCGGCAATTAATTATAATTAGTCGATAACTTCTCCACTCAGTCTTAACTCTTTGCATTTATATTTTTCTGTCATCCGCAACATCATGCATTGCATACAAATACAAAGCTCAAAGGCATAGAAGAAATCAACACAGAAAGAAAAAAAAAAAAAAAAAAGATTTAATAATTTGTTGTATTTCTCTACAACTACAAATTCATATGTCCAAGAATCCAAGTTTGATATTCCAAGACCTGTCTTGGAAACAGCGATTGTACAGGTCCATGATCGCCTTCGGGGTCAACTTCTCTCGCCGCTCCGATGGCACCATCAACCGCTGCATAATGAACCTCTTCGACTTCAAAGCTCCTCCCTCCAAACAACCCCTCGATGGCGTCAAAACCTTCGATACCATGGTTGATTCCACTCGCAACCTCTGGTTCCGCCTCTTTCTTCCTTCCCCCAACCCCAACACACAACAAGATGCCAACAATATGCCTGTTATTGTCTACTTTCATGGTGGTGGCTTTGCATATTGCTCTGCAAGTTCCATAAGCTGCGATAACCTTTGTCGAAGGCTTTGTAAGCAAACTGGTGCAGTGATTATATCCGTCAACTACCGGCTGTCCCCAGAGCATAGATATCCATGTCAATACGAAGACGGATTTGATGTCTTAAAGTTCATCGACAACAATACTACCAACTTGGAAGATTTTCCCTCCTATGCCAATTTAAAGCACTGTTTTATTGCCGGAGACAGTGCAGGAGGCAACCTGGCGCATCATGTGGCAGTCAAAGCGTGTGAGTATGAGTTTAGAAATATGAAGTTGATAGGGCTAATAGCAATACAACCTTTCTTTGGTGGAGAAGAAAGAACAGATTCCGAAATCAGACTGGTGGACGCCCCCGTTCTTTCAATGAAGGGTACGGACTGGTTTTGGAAGGCATTTTTGCCGCAAGGGTCAGACCGAGACCATCCAGCCTCCAATGTGTTTGGGCCAAAATCAGTTGATATATCCAAGTTGTTGAAGTTTCCGGCAACAATTGTGTTAGTGGGGGGGTTTGATCCATTGCATGACTGGCAAATAAGGTACTACGAGGGGTTGAAGAAGTGTGGAAAAGAAGCGTATTTGATTGAGTATCCAAATGCTTTCCACTCTTTTTATGGTGTTCCAGAATTGGCAGAGACTGGGTTGTTAATGGAGGATGTGAAAGATTTCATACGGAAATTAAACAAGTGAGGTAGCAATAGGAATAGGAATAGGACTTTCCTCCTCCATTACTTAATTACACACATAATAATCACCATTCATATATATATGTGTAACTCCCTCATCATGGATTGTGAAATTTATACCATGATTATTGGTCCTTTGAAAAGCAAGTTGTTTTTTCTCCCACATGCAATGCAAGTCAAAAATCTAATTAAATAAATGCATTGTAATAAACATTGAGTAATAAATTGAATTATTGATATATATATATATATATATATATATATATATATATAATTATCATGAGGTGGTATACAAATTTTTTGGTATACAGGAGGTCGTAGTTTAAAGAGATCGTAGCTTAAAGATAGGGGAAGGAGTTGCAGATGTCGAGATTCAAACCCAGATCTGTAGGATATCACATCTTAAGGATGGGGGTATGAACCATAAGTTCTAAGTTCCAAAAGGACAAAGTTATTCCTCCATAAAATAAAACCGTATGGTTTCAATATAATATCATCTGGATTTCTAAGTTAAATATGGGCCTTCATTGAACTTATAGGCTCAATGGACCAACAATAGGAAATAAGTCCCCTTATCAAATTAGTAAGTGTATTCCTATTGAGCCCATTTTAGAAAACTTGGATGGCAAGGATTCTCGAGGCAAGGAAAAATCATACATTAAGAGCTTAGAAAAAGTCGAGAACTCAAAAGGAAAAAACCATATATTAAAACCAATATATTTTATAGTTAATAATTAGCAATATATAATCATTAATGTTAGGTTTTAATACTTTAATGATTATCTTCATTATTTTTATCAAAATAATAGCCCTCAATTACTATTTTGAGAAATTTAACTCTTAAACTTCTTAATGAACTAGGATCTCTTTCATCCTAAATCATGATCCTGATCGTCACAGCGATCACGATGAATCTAATTGAGTAGATAACTTAACTTACCAATTGCATCTTTATTCAACCCTTAGATCAATTAGGAGACAACACATTGCTTAAATGCATCATATGCATTTCGCCTAACCATTGCCTCTAAATGTCATGTAGTCAAGTTTTTCGCATCCGGACAACATAACTTTTAGTTGAGTAATACCCACCTTCATAACTCAAACATACTCGTACAGTAGTTTGACCTTGAGTGACTCAACAAGCCTTCTACGGTAAGAACTCAGGTTATCTTGTTATGATAGTGGAAGATAACTTATCATGCGAAACATGGACTCAATATTTAATGAAGGATTTATTAATTATTTAGGTCTCATTGCTTTGGTTGGTTGATTGGCATGCATAGCATTTATTTCAATCGTATATATCACATATAGATATATTCGAAAAATAAATCTATCACATGCAATCTATTACGATGATTATGGACTTTTACTACTCTAGTTTCCTTGAGCCATTAGGAAACTAGCTAGTCACATTCTTAGGAATACCATACATAGGCTTCATAAGTCTTGATGGTGATTTTCTTGGGCCTTCTTTCTTGGCGCCTTGTCTCCTTACATTCTTGGAATTACATAAATTCAAATCTTATCCTAAATCTAAATCTATAAAGAATATAACAATTACATTATTTTATGAGAAACTTCGAGTTACATTCGAGAGGAGTTAGGTGAGAAGAGAATTTACAATCTGAAATGAAAAGAGATGGCAGAGTTCGCAGACCCTATTTATAAAAAATACCAAAAGGAAAATGTAACCACCCACAACCTAGTCATACTAAGGTATAGTCCATAATTATCCTCATGCATACATAATCATATTATAAGCATGAAAAATAAAACATGCATAGCCAATATCACTTGGTGATCTTGTGTATTATTCGCGTAAATCTCATCAACTTCTTTGAGACGATTTATCAAATTATTTTAATTAAATTCCTAACTTTTAGGATAATTGTCTTAAAATCGGACATTACCTAACTTTTAAGTCGTTTTTCTTAATTAGGACATTATCTAACTTTTAGAAAACTTTGTCTTAATTTGGACAAAACATTTTAGCATGCATACAATCCTAAATATTTTAGGACACTTAGTTTCCAAAATAACATTTTTAAGACATTAAAATTAGTAAACTATTTTTGTCTAAACATTTTAGTAAAAAACTAGTTACCAATTTCAATTCTTTGTAACATGTTTATTTTAGGAAACCTCTTTGTCTTAAACCGAATCAAGTAGTTTGAGACATATCCTAACTCTTAGGAACTTCAATTACCTAATCAAACTAGAACTCTTATCTCTTAATTTTTAGGAATCACACCCCCACTAGGAAACAATTTTTTTATTGGAGTAGGACTCTAACACTTAGTGTCCTAGGCGAAGGCAAACACTTTGAGCTATCGAATGCCTGCTGCCCACCCGTGATAGTGTTGCTTTATGCCACTTTCAGTGGCTGCTGGATGCCCAAAATTGCGCTGCTGGCTGCCTCTCATGGAAGCAACCAAATCGAAAACTTTTGCCTCCTTTTGTGCCAAGGTTTGGGTGGTGCAAGTGCAACAACGTTTGTTGTCAGTCCAGCCACCCGAACCAGCCCTCAAACGTGAATCATATTCACCTAAGAAGCTGTTCAAAATTTTCAGCCAGCTTGTGTAACATTTCCACACTCATGCTCGAAGATTTAAAGCATGCAAACACCTACAAAACAGCCTAAAAAATTCTAGCATTGTAGTATGATCGTATTAAGTCCGTTTTTGATTTTGTTTAAACCGTTTAAGCCCAAATATTTTAAGAATCATACATGGCAGTGTTTAAATATAAATACCAGAATTTAAAATGACCCAGAAAATAGATTTTAAACACTCAAAACAGCCCCCAAAAACCGGACTCAAAATAACACGTTAGGCATCAAAACTTCTCGATTATACTAAGACATATTATGACTTTAATCCGGGTTGATTAAAACATTTTTAATCTACCACTTAAACACTTTTAAAGACGATTAAAATCATCAAACACATGCTGTTCAGATTTAACAAAATTAAAGAAAAACAAATTTTCAAATTTTTTTTATCAAAACCGAAATTACCAAATCAATACACAAAACATACTTTTGTTAATCACCAAGAATCGGCATGCAAAACCTCATGAAATCAACCGAATCTTTGGCTATGATACCATTGAACAGAAATTCGACCTCATGCTCAAACACATTTTAAGAAAAATACATAAAAATAAGAAAATGCATCAGAAAATTAATACAAAGAAACTACCGGATCTCTCAGGATCTTTAGATTGTGATTTACATGGGTTTAAAAACATACAAAAATTTAATCACTCATGTGATTCGGATCATACCTACTCAAGATCTAGTAATCTTGAGTGTGTCGTTCCCTTTAAGAACTTAGCAACGGGTCAGTCATTGCATGATCTCTCCGAGGTCACGAGCAACACAATCGTCTTGCCTCCAACTGTGATTCACAAGAACGGATGTTGGAACCTTCACAAGGCTCGGGGATTCACCAATGCTAGTTGGTTGATCTTCGATCAAAATCAAAAGGCTTCTCTCTTTGTGTTTCTCTCAACGACCGAAATTCACTAGAACAATTCTTAGGTGTGTATATTCGGCTAGAGACAAAAGGGGGAATGGAGGAGACGCAAGAACAAAGGTTCGACTATGGAGTTTCTTGCCTTGGCCGAATCTTCTTTTTCACTCAAGGAGAAAACAGTTTTCTCTCTTGTAAAACTCTATCAATTTTTCACAAGTGAATTGCTCTCACTAAACCCCTAGGTCGGCCACTTAGATAGGATGAAAGGATAGAGTTTTAACTCACTTAAAACACCTATCTCAAGAGGAACTCTTCCTCACTCAAGAGTTATAGTTCAGCCAAAACTCTAACCTCTTAAAGCTTGGCCGTCCATTAAGTGTCCATATTTGGCTGCCTAGGGGATAGTGAGGATAGGAGTTGATTCTCAATCAAAGTCCTAGTTGAGAGAAACTCTCGTTTATTTTTCCCTTATCAATTAGGCCTTTCTTTTTAGATTTCAATTGTTTCATCAAATCAGCCACACCAGCAGCATCAACTCTCGTTTTCCTAAGTGAATAAAGAATAACAATTGCATGTTGATCTTTCCGGATCTCATCTTCATTTGATTTAAGTAATGTTGATTCTATATATATATATATATATATATATATATATATATATCATCAACAGAATCGAGAATAGCAAACATGTTGGTTGAGCTAGCTTTCCTGGCTCATGAGAATGAGAAGGTTCTGGTTACCCCTCCAAGTGAAGTCTATGAAGTAAGGATTCGTCGATGGAAAAACTCTCTAGTAGCTCAATTCATAGGAAGAATCCCTAATTTTAGTCAGTTCCAGAGACTGGTGAACATGCTATGGGGCAAGGAAGGCAGTGTTGATGTGAAGCCTACTGGAGACAATCTTTTCATTTTGCAATTCACTTCTGAGAAAGACAAAGTATTGGAGTTAGGCCCTTGGCATATCCAGAACAAGGCTATCATAGTGAGGAAATGGACACCTAGCCTTAAATCTCTAGAATTTAACATGAGCAAGCTTCCTGTTTGGATTCATTTAAAGTATTGTGCCTTTGGAATTGTTTACTAAGCAGGGCTTAAGCTGTGTTGCGAGTGCTATAGGCAATCCATTGTACATGGATAAGGTCATTACTAATCAAGAAAGATTAGCTTATGCAAAGCTATGTGTGGCCACCATTCCAAATTCCATTGAAGTCAGGTTTCAAGATATATCTATTGGATCCATAGTAGTGGATGTTCCATGGATGCCTCCACACTATCACCACTGTCGAGTGTGTTTGGTCACTTTAATAAAACATGCACCCATAAAAGGCATTTTTTTTTAAACTTGAGGGTATTTTATAATTCATTTGAATGTTAACATCCTAATTAAGCTCTTATGATAACATACGGAATGAATTACCACTTAAAATCACAAGGTTATTGTTATTACAAAAATACGAAACTACGAGGGGTGTAAGCATAATTTAACCCAAAAAAATCCCAATTCTCACATTTGTGAAGCTCATGAATACAACAATTAGATTCCCTTTCACAAAACAGTTTCTTGTGAATTTAACATTTTTATAAAGTCTTGTTTCATGATAAATTGCAAGAGTATATATATATATATATATATGAAGCAAGGAAAATGTATCTACAAGATTTCCAATTATAACACGAGTTGGTAAGGCAAACCAACAGCTATCAGAGAAAAAATCAAACTACTTAATAGTAAAAGTTACACATTCTACCGCTGCCTCAACTTGGAAATGTGTTTTCCATACCCTAAACATATATTTTATAAAAAATATAAAATTATTTGTACTTTATTTTCAAATGATATATTTAATGGGATCAATCCGCACGTTTTAGTTTGTAATTTATTAATTATTTGTAATTTATACTAGTTTATTTTTTTAGTTTTCATTTTTATTGTTTTAGTTTTTTTAATTTATATTATTTTATTTATTTTAAAATTATGTATTTAAAGGGATTGGTCCAAACATTAACTTGCGGATTGATTTAGGATCCATATCTAATTCGCTTGGAAAAAAGTTAAAAAAAAAAAAAAAAGACTTGCTGCTAGCCAGAGTGAGAAACCTAATCAATCGAGAGAATTAAATATATACCATAATTTTATTTTAGTTATTTTTTATTTGAATAATTAAATATGCAAAATAAAATATAAAAATGACTTAGTACTTCATTAATTTAACAAAAAAAAAAACTTGTTGCTAACCTATTTGAGAAAGTCGACCCAACAAGAGAATAAAATACAAATCACAATTTTATTTTGTTATTTATTATTTTTTACCTCCTATAAATAAATATATACAATAAGATCTAAATATGTTTAAAAAATGCATATAAATAATAATTAAAAGTGCATTTGTATTAAATAATTTATAAATAAACAATTATCATAAATTTAATTTTCATAATTAAAAAAATATAATTATATTAATATTATTAAAATTTATAAATAAATAAATAATAATTATTAAATAAAATTTAATTTAAATTTAATTTTTCATTAATATTTATTATTTATTATTTTTTCCCTCCTATATATAAAAATATGCACTATATAATAATATCTAAATATATTTAAAAATACGTATAAATAACAATTGAAAATGAATTTATATTACGTACGTAATTCATAAATAAATAATTATAATAATTTAATTTCATAAATAAAAAATAATTATATTAATATTATTAAAATAAAAAATTATTATTTAATAAAATTTATTTTTAAAATTTATTATTAATTAATTTAAAAAATTACAAAAAATTACTAGAATTTATTTTTAATTCTAGTAATAAAATAAAATTAAAGTATTTAAATCTTTTAATAATAATTAAAAAAAAAAACAATACCTTTCCAATCTTTACAGAGCATTAATTGTTCTCCTTTTTATTGATAAACTTAATTCTTTTATTAGCTTTTTAAATTAGGTTTTGTACTTTCCAACAGCTTTTTAGATAATAAATTTTTTTCTTATAATACCCTTTAACTTTGTACATCACCACTTTTTGTATAGACAATATAGATAATATGTTTTCTTCCTATAATGCCCTTTAACTTTCTACAAACAGAATAGTCTGGTGCTCTTTGTACAAACTATACCATGTGTTCTTAAAGCAATATTTTCTTTCTTACTTTTTCTATTTTCTTTAAGCAATTATGGATAAAAAAATATAAAAACAAATAATATCAGAATATGAGTAAGAATCCTATTAAAATAACATTCAAGAAAAATAAAAGTTTAGTAACATAATAAAAATCATTAAAACTGAATAAAAAAAATTACATAAAAACACATTTAAAGCTTTCATCTTTTTCTTTACCTTGATCTGTCATAAGAAAAAAAATAAAATTATAACTTTTTACTGATTTTCTCTATTGAGTTAAAGAAAAATAAAAAACTTGACAATCCAATTTTTTTAATTAAAAAAATAAAATGAGTAATTTATGAAAATAAAAAAAAAATTTATCTGTAATACATCACATACCTTGACAAGGGTTTTTTATACGAATATAGCCAAAAAAAAAATTAAACCCCAAAGTACCTATGCTTTTAGATTATTTCCCAAAATACGCTCGTTTTAAAATTAGCTGGGAAATCGCCACCCCCCATGGCGATTTCCCAGCATCAAAATATTGATTTTGGCTAAAAATACCAAGGGAAATCGCCATGGGGGGTGGCGATTTCCCTTGGTATTTTTTTCAAAATTTGATAAAAATACCAAGGGAAATCGCCACCCCCCATGGCGATTTCCCTTGGTATTTTTAACCAAATTTGTAAAAAGAATGAAGGGAAATCGCCATGGGGGGTGGCGATTTCCCTTCATGTAATTTTTTTTTTTAATTAATCAACAAATTTTAATTTGTAAATTTTATTTTTTAAATTTAAAAATTATAAATTAAATTAAGTTTCTTATTAAATTTAAATATGGAAAATTTTATTTCTTATAAAAATTAAAAAAACAAAATAATATTTCTTCTTAAATTTGTATATCAAAAATTATATTTGTAAGTTTTGTTTAAATTTTAAAATTTTAAAATTTTGTAAGTTTTGTTTTTTAATTTTAAAATTTATAAATTAAATTAAAATAAATTTTTTATAATTAAAAAAAAATTCGTAAGGTAAATTTTATTATTTAAAATTTATGAACAAATTTTTTTAAATTTTGTTAATTGATTTGTATTAGATAAAAACAAAAAACAAACAAAAAAACTTGCATTACATTTTCCCTTATAATCCAAAGTACATGATAAGTTGAGAAAAACATGTAATTCATTTATTGTTGATGCGAAGTCTCCCCCAATGTGCCAAATCGTTGCGGACAATTTCGACGGTTATGACCTCCGTTTCTGCATAATCCACAACGTTTTGGTTGGCCTTTCTCCCTGAGGTCCATTTCATTACGAATACGACTTGATTTTGGCCGACCATGTGGATTTCTCCGCATTTCTTGATTGGGACACACTTCTGGACCATCATATTGAGGCCAGTAACCTTCATTTCCAACAGCTTCGAACTCATGTCTATAAACATTCAATATATTTTCCAGTTTATAGACTTTGTCCACATATTGCATGCAATCTACATGGACATGTGCACAGGCAGCAACTGCATGTGAACAAGGGAACCTTTGTGCTTGAAACTTTCCACAATCACACCACATGTCACTGAGGTTGACTTTGTAGTTCATTGCAGAAACACCCTCTTGTGGAGCAACTAACTCTTCAACCAGAAAAGATTGATTTGCTCGCGTAAAATTACGAACAATGTGGGAGTTAGCTTTCCTGCGATTTTCTTGCATAGCTTGTGTGACTGTTTCACAATATGTGTGCCCTCCCTCCATCATGGCAATTTGTTTGTTCCCCATCTTAACAAAAAGTGCAGCCAACCTATAATATGTTGATTGCACTAAAGCAGTATTAGGAAGATGACGCGTTCCCTTCAACACCGAATTGATAGATTCAGCTAGGTTGGTTGTCATATGGCCATAACGCCTTCCTTGATCATATGACTGCGCCCACTTCTCCTTGGGGATCCTATCAAGCCAGTTAGCCGCCTCTGCATTTTCTCCACGAAGATTGTCATACATGAAATGAAAATTCGGTCGCCTCAACTCGTATCCTAATAAATTTAAAAACAAAAAACTTTTGAATTTCAATATTATTTTATATGCTAAACGAAATATAAGAGATAAAATAACTATGATTTGATTCCATACCCATGTTAACAATTTGTCGACGCAATTCCTTATTGTTAAACTTTTTCATAAAGTTCGCTGCAATGTGTCGAATGCAGTACACTGAATATGCATGTGGAGGATTCCATCCACCATTGCGTCTAATCGCAGCTTTGATGGCTTCATGTCGATCAGACAGCAAGCAAATGCCAGGCTGTTTTGTCACGTGTCTGCGCAAGTTACTGAGAAAGAATGACCAAGCCTCTGTTGTCTCACCCTCCACAATGGCAAAGGCAATTGGCAGTATGTTTCGGTTGCCATCTTGTGCAATAGCTAACAATAATGTGCCTTTGTATTTTCCATATAAGAAAGTACCGTCTATTTGCACAATTGGTTTACAATACGGATACCCTTCAATGCACGACTTAAATGTCCAAAATAGTCGATGGAATATTCTCTTACCTTGGACCAATCGATCACCGTGATATGCAGGTATCGTTTGCAATTCCACAATTGTACCAGGCACGAAATGTTGCATTGCACCTAACCATTTAGGTAGCTCATTGTACGATCTTTCCCAATCGCCAAATACTCGAACAATTGCCTTTTGCTTTGCTTGCCATGTTTTCTTGTAGGAGGTGATGTATCCATACCGGATTCGCATCTCAGCGATCAAAACTGAAACGGAAATCTCCGGATTTGCTTGGACCAATGACAAAATGCATGAGCAGATCATGTTACAATCTAACTTGCAATGATCTTGTGAAATCCTCGCCGATGTGCAAGTATGAGGCCCTTCATATTTTCTAATCTCCCATAGATGTTTCTTCTTCATAAAAGTTGCCCTTATTCTCCAATTACACCCATTCCCATACATTAAGCACTTGGCATAATATTTCGTCGGCTCAGATTCAATTACTCTGTAATCTACAGAGTTTTTGATGTTATAGTGCTTGATAGCTGAAAGCACAGCCTCTTTCGTTGGGAATTGTAACCCAACACACAGATCAAGTGCAGATGGATCAAATGTCAGAGGCGTAGCTAATGTATGAACATACTCTGGAAATTCCGGCACATGCATTGCCTCCAGATCCAGTGTATGCATATGGGATGCAGCCTGATATGGGGGAATATCTCGATGAGTGTTGATATCTCCATGAGTGTTGATCTCAGCAGGGACGACGTCTGGGTCAGAATCAGTATTGTCATCACTTGCGAATTCAGCATCCTCTTCTTGCTCACTAAATTCACCAACATCTTCACCATGGACTCCACATGGACGAACAGGATCAACACCAGCTGGCTCATCTTCGAGGGTAGTAGGAATTAGGGTTTGTGAGACTAATGAAGTCTGAAAAGTTGTAGCTTGAGATAAGGGCACGACTTCTTCTGTGGGAACGTCGTATGTAGTGTGAACATAGAACAACCCAGAATCATAATCTTCTATGGGAAAGTTTTCTGTTGTGCGAACATTTGAAGGGCCGCAATCATCGTCAACATCATCTATGTCAGCATATAACTCAAGGACACCAACATTTGCAAATGTCTCATGAGCATAAAACATGCATCTGACATCATCATCATCTTCAAGTGGAAATGTTCTATATCGGACACATCCTTCACCAATAGAAAGAGGATGCCTGTACTTAACCTCTGAAACTCTTTTTCTAGTTCCAGCTTTAATTTTTGTATGAATTTGCAGCTTCAGTTCCTCTAATGTGACGTCGTCTTCAACACGAAAACTTTTTGGACGTTCACAATCAAAGGTAGCACCTTCGTCAGTATTATGAATTTGGCCATTATAGTAGACCAATGCGATCACTCTATTGCTCATGTTGTGTAGCAAAAGAAAGAAGAAATATAGAAGGATGAGAATGAGAATGAGGAGGTTTTAGCACTCAGGAAAAATCTGATTGAAAAACTGTTGTATGGGGGTATTGTAAACCTTCATAAGTATTATGAATTTATAATGGTTCATTATGTTGTACCAGATGACAAATCCCATCCTTTGTATAGGATGGAATCTGATTCTGATATTCTGCCTAGGACTATTTGACTATTTGACTGAAAAAGTTATAACTTATTCAATGCAAAATGTCATTGATAAATCCCATCATTTGTCTCATCCATTGCAGAAAGAATCAAGTTCCAATATTTTCTCCAGCATTTGATGGACTGGAAAATAGCTGAAACCTGTCTAAAAACCTATATCATCAGTCTTATCCATTGCAGAAAAAATCAAGTTCCAATATTTTCTCCAGCATTTGATGGACTGGAAAATAGCTGAAACCTGTCTAAAAACCTATATCATCAGTCTTATCCATTGCAGAAAAAATCAAGTTCCAATATTTTCTCCAGCATTTGATGGACTGGAAAATAGCTGAAACCTGTCTAAAAACCTATATCATCAGTCTTATCCATTGCAGAAAAAATCAAGTTCCAATATTTTCTCCAGCATTTGATGGACTGGAAAATAGCTGAAACCTGTCTAAAAACCTATATCATCAGTCTTATCCATTGCAGAAAAAATCAAGTTCCAATATTTTCTCCAGCATTTGATGGACTGGAAAATAGCTGAAACCTGTCTAAAAACCTATATCATCAGTCTTATCCATTGTAGAAAAAATCAAGTTCCAATATTTACTGCAGCATTTGATGGACTGGAATATAGCTGAAACCTGTCTAAAAACCTATATCATCAGTCTTATCTATTGCAGAAAAAATCAAGTTCCAATATTTTCTCCAGCATTTGATGGACTGGAAAATAGCTGAAACCTGTCTAAAAACCTATATCATCAGTCTTATCCATTGCAGAAAAAATCAAGTTCCAATATTTTCTCCAGCATTTGATGGACTGGAAAATAGCTGAAACCTGTTTAAAAACCTATATCATCAGTCTTATCCATTGCAGAAAAAATCAAGTTCCAATATTTTCTGCAGCATTTGATGGACTGAAATATAGCTGAAATTTTTTTTTCTGCTTTCCAGAATTTCACTTGTTTGCTTATGAAAATGTAATGCAAGTTTTTTTGTTTGTTTTTTGTTTTTATCTAATACAAATCAATTAACAAAATTTAAAAAAATTTGTTCATAAATTTTAAATAATAAAATTTACCTTACGAATTTTTTTTTTAATTATAAAAAAATTATTTTAATTTAATTTATAAATTTTAAAATTAAAAAACAAAACTTACAAAATTTTAAAATTTTAAAATTTAAACAAAACTTACAAATATAATTTTAAATATACAAATTTAAGAAGAAATATTATTTTGTTTTTTTAATTTTTATAAGAAATAAAATTTTTCATATTTAAATTTAATAAGAAACTTAATTTAATTTATAATTTTTAAATTTAAAAAATAAAATTTACAAATTAAAAAAAAAAAATTGTTGATTAATTAAAAAAAAAAATTACATGAAGGGAAATCGCCACCCCCCATGGCGATTTCCCTTCATTCTTTTTACAAATTTGGTTAAAAATACCAAGGGAAATCGCCATGGGGGATGGCGATTTCTCTTGGTATTTTTATCAAATTTTGAAAAAAATACCAAGGGAAATCGCCATCCCCCATGGCGATTTCCCTTGGTATTTTTAGCCAAAATCAATATTTTGATGCTGGGAAATCGCCATGGGGGGTGGCGATTTCCCAGCTAATTTTAAAACGAGCGTATTTTGAGAAATAATCTAAAAGCATAGGTACTTTGGGGTTTAATTTTTTTTTGGCTATATTCGTATAAAAAACCCCCTTGACAATCCTATCATCAAGATAAAAAAAAAATTTCTTTCTCAACAAAATAAAACTGTTATGACATAATAAAAAATTTGATAATAAAATATATTCTGTTTACTTAAAAAAAAAAAAATCATAACCATATAGAAGTTAAACATATATCAAAGAGAGCAATTAATGCTGAACCAAGACCGGCGTTTCTTCTGACCTATTAGCTGCTGCCTGGTCCTAATACATGTGAAATTATTTCTGTCCATTTTCAAAGCTGTTTTCCACGTCTTGGGCGCCGAACCCTCAATTACTGATCGACAATATATTAAAAGCAGCAATGGATAATTTTATTTATTATTTTTAATATATTATTATATATATAATAATTTTAAAAAATATTTTTAAGATAGTCGTTAGTAAAATTTTTATATATATATATATATATATATATTATATGCCAAAACCATTGACTTCGCATGCAGTCTTTCTTGCTTAAGAGTTAAAGACTTTCAAATTTAATATGATATTCTAAATCACCTACTTTGAGTGTGGAACGAAGACCCTTTACATAGGGTGAGTTCGTTTTCATTTATATTTATATTTTATAATTATAATTATATTTCAATTCCATTTACATTTTATTTGTGTCTCATTTGAATCGTTTCATCGGTTTTTTTTATCTAAATATAGTTAAAAAAATATTTTTTTTATCAAAATACTGTTCTTTTCAGATTAATTTCTAAAATCCGCTTTTTTTAATCAGTTGGGAAATCGCCATGGCCCATGGCGATTTCCCAACTGAAATTTTTAATTTTTTTTAAAATACCAGTTGGGAAATCGCCATGGCCAATGGCGATTTCCCAACTAAAAATTTTTCAATTTTTTTTCCCATTGGGAAATCGCCACCGTGGGTGGCGATTTCCCAAGATAAGTTTTTACTTTTTTTTTTAATTTCTTTAATAAATAATAAATTTTAAATAAAATTTATATAATTTTAAATTTTAAAAAAATAAAGATTTAATAATTTTAATATATAATTTTTATTCATGGTGGTAGAAGTGTTCATGGGCCGGGCCGGGCTCATGTATGGTATCAACACCACATTTGCTTGCCCGAGCCACGGTGGCAATTTTTCAACATTTAATTATTTTTTAATTTTATAAAATTATAAAAATTATACAATTTTTAATTTTAAAAAATAAAAATAAAAATATAACAATTTACCAAAAATTAAAAAATTATATTCGTAATTAGGCCTACTCATGGGCCGGGCCGCGACCCGAAATTTTTCAATTTCCTTGCCAAGGCCCGGCTCGCGGGCCTGAATTTAATTATTTTAATATATAAATAGTGATCCGGGCCTGGTCGGACGGGCTGCCCAGCCCATGAGCAGGTCTATCCGTAATGTCAATCGAATTCTTTCAACTTGTATTCGTAATAAATGGACCTCCGGGAGAAAGGCCAACCAGAGAGTCGTATTAGTCCGGGCTTGGACAAGAGTTTTTGTAATTTTATTAAATAATAAATTTTAAATAAAAATTATATAATTTTTAATTTAAAAAAATTTAAATAACAAAATTCAAAAAATTATAAAATATATAAAAATATATTTTTAATAGTGAAATGGGCTTTCGGGTCGGCACGACTCGAAATGGGCTTGGGCAAGAGAAAAAATTTCGGTCGCGGCCCGGCCCATGAACAGGTCTAATACGAATATAATTTTTAAATTTTTGGTAAATTGTTATATTTTTATTTTTATTTTTTAAAATGAAAAATTATATAATTTTTATAATTTTATAAAATTAAAAAATAAATAAATGTTGAAAAATTGCCACCGTGGCTCGGGCAAGCAAATGTGGTGTTGATACCATACATGAGCCCGACCCGGCCCATGAACACTTCTACCACCATGGATAAAAATTATATATTAAAATTATTAAATCTTTATTTTTTAAATTTTAAAATTATATAATTTTTATTTAAATTTTATTATTTATTAAAAAAAGTAAAAAAAAAAAAAGTAAAAACTTACCTTGGGAAATGGCCACCCACGGTGGCGATTTCTCAATGGGAAAAAAAATTGAAAATTTTTAGTTGGAAAATCGCCATGGGCCATGGCGATTTCCCAACTGATTAAAAAAAAGTGAATTTTGGTAATTAATCTGAAAAGAACGGTATTTTGATAAATAATTTTTTTGTGTGGCTATATTAAAATAAAAAGACCTCGTTTCATCACTCACTCCTTCTCGAAATCTTTAATTTTTAATAATTGCAAGAAATCTTCAGGTTTTGATAATTTAAATATTTATTTTTGAGAAATAAATGTGTAAGCTATATATATATATATATATATATATATATATACTTGAGATGAATAAATAAATGTACATGATGCACCCAAAAGAGTGTATCTTATTTAACCTTGCACTAAAAAGATCAATTGTAAGTATAATGATTAGCAAGGGTCGAGTCCTCAGGGATTGGGTTTTAATCTATGAGTTATTAGTTTATAACTTACGTTCAAAGAAAACAATAAAAGAAAAGGGGTTTTTGAAGCCAGATTTAAACTAAAGTAAATAATAAGAATAAGATGCAAGGCGGTATAACCAGCCAATAAAAATATATATACTAAATTAGGCGGTATAACCAGCCAATAAAAATAAAACAAAGTTAATATACAAATTAGGCGGTATAACCAGCCAATAAAAATAAATATACTTTTAAAAATAAGCAAACTAGAAAAGTAAGAAAACAAGTAAGTAAGAAGAATCAAATATGAAAAATATGGTTAAGGTTTCATTCTCCATCACTAGACATCATTAAGAATCAATTTCAGATCTATCAATATCAACCAACTATCAAAGTTAACAACCGTAGATAATAACAAGCTCTGTTATCCCAATCTTTCCTTAGTTTGTCGTTAAAAAGAACAAGCTCTCTATTTAATCTCTAACCATTAAACAACCTAGAATAAGCTCTTTAAATTCAATTTAATGGCAGCTTTATGATGAGAAAGATAGGTTGATCTAAGCAACAAACACATAAGCTCGGATTGTTCAACTTAGGTTATGTTCCACTTTGCAATTATTGAAAACTTGACCATAATCATTAATCACAAATTGCCACTTATGAATAGGAAATCAAGACAATTACACGGATCAAGACTCCTAGACTAGCAATAGATAATTATCAAGATCTATCTAGTTGTACACCTAAATAAATCAAGACAACATCATGAACAATTCTTGTAGAAGAACATAAGCAACTTTGATAGAAAATTAATGATAGATAGAATCTGAAAATCAATCACAAAACATGTTTAGGGCTTTGAAATCACCCTTAACCAAATAGAAGTTTAGCCTAGCATAGGCATTGTAAACATAAACATAAAATTAAAGAGAATCTAAGAAGGAAATAAAAGAAAGAAAGAAGAAGAAGAAAATAAAGAAAAAGAAAACTAGAGAAAAGAAAGAAGAAGAAAACTTAGAGAATTTTATTACAATGGCTAATATCCTACCAATGTACAATATCTCTTACAATCATCCAAGGCCCTCTATTTATACACATTTTGGAGAGCTAAATGGCAAGAGACAAGCTTTATAAATTTCAAAGGTAGGTATAATAGGTGGGTGCATTTTTCTAACAATTTTCATCATATTGTATGACAATTTTGATCAGCCAGCTTGATGGTCGATTTTGTCAATATTGGAGGCTTGATCTGATCAAATGGTCTTCTAGAAAAATGTTCCCCTATCAGTCGGTGATCCATAGCCATTGGAATCAGCTCATTTTCTGATGTGGATCAGAAGATATGGTCAAAATACCAAAACTTGTCAGCACAGACGTCATTGCACATCAGCCAACTTGATGGTCGATTTCGCTAGGGAAAACGACTCCGTTTCAAGAAGTGTAAAACATGAAAAAGTTAGATATGCCTCTTAACTTTGCGCGGTTAAAATTTCAGCCTTATTGCTTCAGTGAAACTCCAGATATAGCTGATATGGCAAAAGGTGTCGGAACTGGAACTGAACTGAATTTGCCCTTAATTGTTGATTTAACCTAGTAATCTGAAATCACTCAAAGAAACTCGTAAAAAAGCACCAAATTACATAAAAATATAAAAGATCATAAACACAATTAGACTAAGCAATAATAACTCGTATTTGACACAAAACAATAATAAAACATAACTAAAAACTATATAATTATACGAGTTATCACACCCCCACACTTAGATTGTTGCTAGTCCCTAGCAACGACTAAATAAAAATAAAATAAGAAAATCTAATCTAATCCATTTTCGTAGGAAATTACGGTGGCACTTAGCATGTGACACAAGCCTTTAAACCCCTAGGTGTCCCTAGTGGACGAGTTTAGTCTTGTGAGGGTTTACTAGAACGATACCCACAAACATTGAAAAACTAAAATATAAATAAACTACATATACTAAAAATATTTATTCCTAAACCTTTCAATACAAATTAGAGACAATCTTTGAACAAGTCTTATAAACTAATCAATAGCTTAAAGAGTTTCACAAAAAATCATGCTTGAATGTAAATTGTTTGAGTTAAGCCAATATTAACATAACATATTTCAATCAAAATAGTGCATATTCAAACTTAATCTCAACTACTCACATGGGATACCCTCATGATTTTCACTCTTTAAAGTAGTGGTGAAGTGTTTACACTCAATCAATCTCATGAAAACAGTTCTACCATATTCTTGCTTGTCCACCTATTCTCCACTATTTAGATCATACAACTCCATGAATCAAGAGGTCTTTAATCAAGGTTGTAATGGGGCCAAGGGGTTTGTAATGTGGTTGAAGAACAAAAGGATAAAGATATCACAAAGGTTCCAAAGAGTTCATAAAGTTTAGAGACATAAAAAGATCATACAAATAAAACTTCTCAAAACTCTTATAAAGCACATAATAACATAGGCTAAATATTCATGTTGAGCCTTTGCATCATTCTAACCAACTTTGTAACATCTTTTTCTTTACTTTAACTAGAAGTTCAAGAGAAGATTATTTTTTTTTTATATGGGAATGTATTTGCCAGTATTCCATTTCTTTTTTTTTTCTCTTGACTTTTCTTTTCTTTCCCCCCCACACTTATTTCTTGTTTCTAACCCAAATTTTCAATAGATCTTCCTTGTCTTTGCAACTTGTCTCAAAACATGCTAATTCATCTTTGGAAAAAAGGTAAGGATATAAGTATATTTAGGTTAGGGACAAGTTATGGTTACCAAAGAGATAGCTTATTCAATGTAGGCTCAAATTGGTTCACTAAGGGTGTGTTCTCTTGGAACATCAATAAGGGATGGCTGTTTGGCCCTGGCTAAAAATCCTAATGCCTCTATCATATTCATGTTGTCACATGCATCAATATAGTCTCAACAAGGTCTAAAGCAAGTTCTAGAGAATCATGTAATCATAAGAGCACTCAAGAAAGAAATTAGATTGATTTATATAATGCATCAATCATTATAGGCTCAAAAACTCACAAGGATGATTATACAAGTCAGATTAAGTCTAAACATGCTTCTTTCTCAATCAACATATCATATTAACATTGGCTCATAAAAAGGTTGATATCAAGCTCAATTCTCATGAAAATCTTCTCACTAATAAATCTGTTTTAGACTTATGCAATTCATATCTCATCATAGTATTGAAAGTAACTAAAACACACTAAAAACACACTAAGTCTAAACATGTTTTTTTTTTTTTAAGAAGATTAAATCAAACTGACAAGGTATGTCTCAAGTCTCCCTTACTAAGACCTTGTTCAGAATGAATACTTCTAAATGTCTTAAAACACAACAATTTTTTTTTTTTTAAATTAGCAAAATATGTCCCTTACCCCCTACTAAAATATGACATTGTCCCCAATGTCAAATTTTAAAGGTAGAATTTAGGAGATATTACCTGCAGAGGTTGCTAACCACTTATTATAACTGAGACACAACAAGCAAAATGTTAGATAATGTCACAAAGACAAAGTGCAATCCACTCCTTGCTCGTCCATATCTCTTTTTCTTTTTCCGAGCGTTTGCGAAACAACCGTAGCAGATAAACACTCATAAGCTTGGAGCTTTTTGAGTAAATCTTCAATGGTTGTAGCAGAAATTATGGTTCTCCTTGCCTCTGAAAACATGAATCCATTTTCCACAACATTATCTAAAATGAAAGCAAATTACTAAAATAACCATTAATATTAAGCAAACCAATGGGTTTTTTATTTGTGACCAAAGATGACCAAGAAGCCACGCAAGCTATTTCTTCCAATGTACCCAGACCTCCTGGTAAAGCAATGAATGCATCGGCAGAATGGTACATGATTGTTATCCTTTCAGGGATACTCTAGACTTATATTTCCTTACCCAAGGTAGGTCCACAAAAATCTGTGAATAGTTTTGGCACGATTCCTAGAACTGGACTTCCTCCGGCGTGTGCTGCTGTAGCGACTGCTCCCATTAAACCCGTACTACCACCTCCATAAATCAACTGGATCTTTTGTTGGGCAAGTATTACTCCAACTCTTATGGCTGCAGCAAATATGTTATTTTTCCCTGGATAATCACCTCTAAAGACACAAATTGTTTTAATGCGCTGGGACGAAGTACTTTCCATTTTTTTTTTCGAGTGCCTGAAAGAGAATGAGTACATGGTGTAATATATAGAGGACTGAGTAGTGAATCAGACAAGAGTAATAATGTCGCCGAAAGTGTATTTGACCTGTCAGAAGAAAATGTTAACCTAACAAAAGATTTTTGCGTGATTTCAAGAAGAAAATCAAAAAGAGAAGAAAAATCAACCGTAAAAGACCAATAAAAAAAAACGAGAATAATTACACAAATCGAACAACACGTAAATTAAACCGAAATGAAGTTATTGCAAATCAAACCAAAAGCTGAGATTGTGGCTCACATCTTCCTCTGGTTTTACGTCAAGAAACGGCTTAAACGCCTTCTATGAGTCGAGGATATGCTTCCCATCCAGTTTTCTTACAAGCTGGCAAACAGGGTCTTTTAACATCAGATTCCCAAGATGTTGCCATTCCCTTTGGAATTGCGGCCATAAATCAAGAATTTCTCTTTGTACGTCTCCACTAGGATGCGTCTCAAGAGAAAGTTGGATATTACCCAAATTCTCCTTACTCAGTCCATCCTTAATGAATTCAATTTTATCATCTCGATTAGAGGACGGAATCCCAATAGAACGACATTTACCGTTACACGTCCATCGTGCACATTTGTGGCAGTTTGAACTCATGCGCTTTGCTCGTCGCTTCTTTGCAAAAGTGCTTCTACCTGTACCTGGTAAATGCAAAACAGGAAGATATTCATCTTCACGTACCTTGGCTTCAATTATCCAACGTATGTCTTCAGGAATCCCTTTGTGCATAAGCATTCTTAATCTTTCAAATCGAACTTGGTAAAGCTTCAGTAAAATATTTCGAGGAAAAGGAGGAAATCGTTTCTGCAATCGTGTGAGAATATCATCCATCCTGAAAAAAAAATGAAAGAGAAATTGAAAGAGAAATTTATATACAATATCAGTTTTGTGGGTAGCAGATGGAACCGACTTAAATAATCACGGAGTACCGTTATCCGCCGTTTAACCGGGGTTAAAAAATTATATTTACATCTAGTTATTTTCAAAACAAGGATCAGAAAGAAAAACAACATAAAAAGACTCAAAAACAAAACACTCTAAATAAAATCCTAAATTCTTCCCCCCACACATAATTCTTACATTGTCATTAATGTAATGCTATTAATCCCAAATGAAAGAATCATGTGTAAGTGAAAAGAACTAATAAACAAAATAAACTTATGCAGCCTAAATGAACTTAGAAACACTAAACACAATTAGCAAAGAAACATAAGAAAAAGATAAAGAAAAAGAGAGCAAATCTTAGGATGGCAGTTTGGCAATGCTTTCACTAATTAGGCTGTCTCCCCCAATTAGCACTTGATTTAGTGTTTTGAACCTAACCAACACCCCTTCTTGGCATTTTAGGCTTGTCATGCTCATACATGAAATTTCCCAAATTTATGCGTTTGAGAGGAAGCTTTCTTTGCACAACAGTGGATGCATTCTCCATTACAAGTATTATTCCATCATCCTTTGTGGTGCATGTCATCGAGGAATGGAGCATATTTTGATACTTGTTGAATGACCTCCACAAACAAGTTGTTTAAGGTTTCCGGCATGTGTTGTTCATGTTCTTCCTCCTTGAACTTAGCAAATCTACTAGGAAAAGGTGGAGAAGAAACATTAGTAAAAAGTGAAACCTTAAACGTTACCTCAGGTGCCGAAATACTCTTATTTGGATCTTTGGCTTCATTATCCTCAAGAATAGAATCCATCTCTAATTTTGTTTCATCCTCATCTTGTTCCTCATTCTTCAAGGTCACAATAGTAGCATTCTCCTTTGGGTTAACCATCGTTTGGGCTGGGAGTTCTTCAGATCTTTGTGCTACCCATCCCACCATACTACTAGCCAATAGACTCATTTGCCTTTCCAAACTCTGGATGCTTGCCCTTGTTTCCTGTTGGAATTGCAAAGTATCAGTAACAAGAGAATATACAAGATCTTCTAAAGAAGTACCTGAGTTTTGAGTCATAAGTGGTGGTTGAAAAAGATCTGGTTCTTGAGACCATGATTGATTGAAGCTAGATGGATGAGTGTAATTGGCATAAGGATCTACTTCTTGGTAATTTTTCGAGTAGCCATAATTAGTATGATCCCACCATCCCTCATGGTAAGTGTTTGAGTAATGATCATACTGTTGGTCTTGGAACACTTGATGGCCTTGACATCCTCCCATGGCCAATTGTTGAACTGGGGAGGTGAGATTGGCTTGTTGATTCTCCATGTTCATGTATGCCACCAACTCTTCAAGTGTTAGATTGCTCAATTCCATTGTTTTTTTTTTTTTCAAAATTTGAAAAGAAAAACATGTATGTACAAGAAAATAATACTAATTAGAACTGAAAATAAGAATAAACCAAGTAACAAATAAACTAAAGAAAACAATCCCCGGCAGCGGCGCCAAAAATTTGATGCACCCAAAAGAGTGTATCTTATTTAACCTTGCACTAAAAAGATCAATTGTAAGTATAATGATTAGCAAGGGTCGAGTCCTCATGAATTGGGTTTTAATCTATGAGTTATTAGTTTATAACTTACGTTCAAAGAAAACAATAAAATAAAAGGGGTTTTTGAAGCCAGATTTAAACTAAAGTAAATAATAAGAATAAGATGCAAGGCGGTATAACCAGCCAATAAAAATATATATACTAAATTAGGCGGTATAACCAGCCAATAAAATAAAACAAAGTTAATATACAAATTAGGCGGTATAACCAGCCAATAAAAATAAATATACTTTTAAAAATAAGCAAACTAGAAAAGTAAGAAAACAAGTAAGTAAGAAGAATCAAATATGAAAAATATGGTTAAGGTTTCATTCTCCATCACTAGACATCATTAAGAATCAATTTCAGATCTATCAATATCAACCAACTATCAAAGTTAACAACCGTAGATAACAACAAGCTCTGTTATCCCAATCTTTCCTTAGTTTGTCGTTAAATAGAACAAGCTCTCTATTTAATCTCTAACCATTAAACAACCTAGAATAAGCTCTCTAAATTCAATTTAATGGCAGCTTTATGATGAGAAAGATAGGTTGATCTAAGCAACAAACACATATGCTCGGATTGTTCAACTTAGGTTATGTTCCACTTTGCAATTATTGAAAACTTGACCATAATCATTAATCACAAATTGCCACTTATGAATAGGAAATCAAGACAATTACACGGATCAAGACTCCTAGACTAGCAATAGATAATTATCAAGATCTATCTAGTTGTACACCTAAATAAATCAAGACAACATCATGAACAATTCTTGTAGAAGAACATAAGCAACTTTGATAGAAAATTAATGATAGATAGAATCTGAAAATCAATCACAAAACATGTCTAGGGCTTTGAAATCACCCTTAACCAAATAGAAGTTTAGCCTAGCATAGGCATTGTAAACATAAACATAAAATTAAAGAGAATCTAAGAAGGAAATAAAAGAAAGAAAGAAGAAGAAGAAAATAAAGAAAAAGAAAACTAGAGAAAAGAAAGAAGAAGAAAACTTAGAGAATTTTATTACAATGGCTAATATCCTACCAATGTACAATATCTCTTACAATCATCCAAGGCCCTCTATTTATACACATTTTGGAGAGCTAAATGGCAAGAGACAAGCTTTATAAATTTCAAAGGTAGGTATAATAGGTGGGTGCATTTTTCTAACAATTTTCGTCATATTGTATGACAATTTTGATCAGCCAGCTTGATGGTCGATTTTGTCAATATTGGAGGCTTGATCTGATCAAATGGTCTTCTAGAAAAATGTTCCCCTATCAGTCGGTGATCCATAGCCGTTGGAATCAGCTCATTTTCTGATGTGGATCAGAAGATATGGTCAAAATACCAAAACTTGTCAGCACAGACGTCATTGCACATCAGCCAACTTGATGGTCGATTTCGCTAGGGAAAACGACTCCGTTTCAAGAAGTGTAAAACATGAAAAAGTTAGATATGCCTCTTAACTTTGCACGGTTAAAATTTCAGTCTTATTGCTTCAGTGAAACTCCAGATATAGCTGATATGGAAAAAGGTGTCGGAACTGGAACTGAACTGAATTTGCCCTTAATTGTTGATTTAACCTAGTAATCTGAAATCACTCAAAGAAACTCGTAAAAAAGCACCAAATTACATAAAAATATAAAAGATCATAAACACAATTAGACTAAGCAATAATAACTCGTATTTGACACAAAACAATAATAAAACATAACTAAAAACTATATAATTATACGAGTTATCAGTATACAATCATAATTTGCGAAACAGTAAATCGGAGAAATAAATAAATTTTAGAAAAATAAATTACGAAAATAAATAAATTATGGAATAAAATAAACAATATTAAAATTAAAATTGCATAAAGTAAATGACAATTATAAATAAAAATTAAATGATAAATAAATAAATAAAGAGTTAAAAGGCATAAATAAATATTACAAATTAATTATTCTTCGTCAGATATATTTTAATCATTTAATATTGTAAATTAAATATTTATTATAATAAATAATAAAAATATATTATTCAAAAGACCATTCGAAAATATAATAAATAGTAGTGTCTATTTTCATCAATTCAAAAAAACATCATATGGGTACTTATATATATATAGATTACAAATTATAGATAAATAGTTTTATTTAATTTTTTATTTGATCTATGCTTTTATATCATTAATTAAACAATTGATTTTTTTAAAAAAATTACATTAAAAACTTTTTCATTTTATTCATTAATAAAGTTACACATTATAATTAATTGATAATCCATCAAATATAAACTCATTACATCTGCTTTTGCATAAAATGCCTAGTGTCGTTGATGAAACAAGAAGACTCTGGCAGCTCAGGAAATACGTAAAAACTATGAATGGCATTCGGATACTCCACCAAATACGCTTCTTTCCCACATTTCTTCAACCACTCCACGTACCTCTTTTGCCAATCTTGCAATGGATCAAGCCCTCCAACAAACACAATCGTCGCCGGAAAATTCATGCCGCCAATATCTACAGCGTTAGGCCCCAACACATTAGACGCCGGATGGTCCCTATCTGACCCTTGAGGCAAAAACGCCTTCCATATCCAGTCTGTACGCTCTATTGAAACCAGGGGAGCTCCTTCCAAATTCATTTCGGATTCAGTCCTTTCTTCTCCACCAAAATATGGTTGTATTGCCATAACTCCAATCAGCTTCAAGTTCTGAAATCTGTGCTCGTTAGCTTTCACAGCTACGTGATGAGCCAAGTTTCCCCCTGCGCTGTCTCCAGCGATAAAGCAGTGTTTCAGGTTGGCATTAATTGGAATAAGACCTTCCCAGTCGTCAATGAACTTCAAAACTTTGAGGCCGTCTTCGTATTGGGATGGCCATCGATGCTCCGGTGATAGTCGGTAGTTGACGGAGATGATAATCGCCGTAAGCTCTCGAGCTAGACGTCGGCAGAAATCGTCGTAAGGCTTGGAATTGGCAGCCATGAAGGTAAAACCCCCACCATGGAAAAAGACTATGACCGGAAAGCTACCTCTATGAGCAGAGGTGGTGGGTGTGTAGAGGCGGAACCAAAGGTTGCAGGAAGTATCGACGGGGATATCAGAGGATTTAACGCCGTTGATGGGGTTTTGGGAAGCAGAGGATTTGAAGTCGAATAGGTTCATAAGAGTCCGATTGACTGTGAAATTGGAGCGGCGAGAGATATCGACAGCGAAGGACATGGTGGAAACGAAAAGCTTGACTTTCCATGGAAGCTTTGGTGAGACTCTACGTTTCTGAGAGATCATCACATCTTCCATTGCCTAACCTCTAAATCAACAATAATGCAATGCCAGATTTTCTATGGTAGCTAGGTTTGGTGGAGTTTTTGCATTTGGCAATTATTTATAGGGAAAATACACTAACCAATCAGATTTTATAAAAAATACATTTATTTTTATAGCTTGAAAAATACTCATTTATCTTCTGAAATTTGATAAAAAAATACACTAACTTTTGAATTTATTTACAAAATAAATTTTAAAGTAAAAGACAAATTAACCCTTTATTAATTATTTATTCTTTTATTTATTTTTTCATTCTTTTTTATCCAAGATTTTTTTAACTACAAATTTTTTTATTTAGTTTTAAAATTATTTTTAATTATTATTGAATTAAATTTTAATTAAATTATATTCTAATGCAAGTACATGTTAAACATTTTAAATTTATTTTTAATTCAATATATTAACTTTGAGATGAATGTATTATGTTTTTTATTTGAAATAAATTAATAAAATCATTTTAAAAATTTAGTGATAAAGAAATTGATTAAAACAAAAAATAAATAAAGGAGGAAAATAAATAAAATTAGGTCTTAATATTTAAAGTCAAATTTAAACAAATATAAATTTGATTAATTAAACCCTAACATTAATTACTTTTTTGGAGAAATAAAATGCACTTTTAAAGTTAATATATGTAAGTTTATTTTTAATAAAATCTCATGGATGATAATTTTTTTTTCTTCTCCTTTATTTCTTTTGTTAATCAATTTTTATACAAGTACATGTTAAATATTTTAAACTTATCTTTAATTCAATTATATATTAACTTTGAGATGAATTCATTAAATTATTTTTATTTAAAATAAATAAATAAAAATTATTTTAAAATTTTTAGTGATATAAATATTAATTAAAACAGAAAAAATACAAAAAAAATAAAATGAGGGTATTTTTAATATTAAAAGTAAAATTTGAATAAATATTAGTTTGATTAATAAAATCCGAACATTAATTATTTTCTAGAGAGATAAAATATGGTTTCAAACTAATAGAGGTAATTATTTTTAATAAAATCTCATGGATGATATTGATAGTTATGTTTTCATTTTTTTTCTTCTCCTTTATTTATCTCTTTTTATTTTTTATTTTAATCAATTTCTTTACCATTAAAACTTTTTTAAACAATGATAATTAATTTATTTTAAATAAAAATAATTTAATGAATTCATCTCAAAGTTAATATATAATTGAATTAAAGATAAGTTTAAAATATTTAACATTTACTTGAATTAGAATTTAATTTTATAGTAATTAAAGATAATTTTAAAATTAATTAAATTCTTATTATTTTGTAATTAAAAAATGAGTAAAATGAATAAAAAAAATAAAAAAATATATGATTAATAATTAACAAGGGTATAATTATCTTTTTATTTAAAATTTATTTAGTAAATAAATCTCAGGGAGATTAGTATGTTTTTCATCAAATCTCAAAAAAGATAAAAGATATTTTTCAAAGGGGTAAATGTATTTTCAAAGCAATGCAATGCCTGATTTTTCTATGGTAGCTAGGTTTGATGGATTTTATGCATTTGGCAATTTTATATTGATTTCTAGCATATGAAATGTGATGGTGATGGTGATGATGATGATGTACGTAGGAATTGAATTATCAATTATTTAAAGTTTAAAGCATTCAAAAGTCAAAACAGTATGCAAGCTATACCCCATACCTTTAATAATTGCTTGCTTATTATTTCATCATTATTTCATCAAATCAATACCATAAAGCATGTGCAACAAGCTCCAATTAAATATATAAATCAATATTTTTTATTTATATATTTAAAATTAGTTATATTCTATCTTTATATTAAAATAATAATAATAATAATAAAAAAGAGTGCACGTTATATATTTGTTATTGGATATCAATGTATTATTTTGGATGTATATATACAAAATATATATAGAAATACGTAGTGCACGTTATATACTTGTTGTTGGATATCAATATATTATTTTGGGTGTAT
The DNA here is from genome assembly GCA_030761205.1 of Fremontodendron californicum. Classification (NCBI taxonomy): domain Eukaryota; kingdom Viridiplantae; phylum Streptophyta; class Magnoliopsida; order Malvales; family Malvaceae; genus Fremontodendron; species Fremontodendron californicum. The sequence continues at coordinate 5,471,732 of JAULJL010000047.1, forward strand.
ATATACGAAATACGTAGATTGTCGTAACTTCATACACAGTATATAATTACATACACAATTGATATCAAAATTGAATGAGAAATTAGTCTCATTAAACATCCACTTGAAGAGAAAAAAAGTTGGTTGAAGTTGTGTTGGTAGTGAATCCCACATAGAACAATGTATGGCTTAAGCTTATAGTATATATAAGCTAGTGTTCCATGTTGGGTTGAGTCCCAAAGGGCACTTAAGTTTTGTGGTGGGTGAGAACCTATACAACTTGGGCTGGACCACACACGTGTAACGGGCCGAGACTCAAGCTCTAAGCCTGTGCGGCACCTGAACCCGGGAATGCACTCTTCCAAGTCCAAGCTCAGCCTTCACCATCACAAGGTGCTCAACACTTAGTGCAATAAGGCCTAGCAAGCTCTAGTGCTGCCCACTAACTCAACTAACACACTAGGAGTATTGGGAGATAGTTAGGAGGGAGAGAGTTAAGGCAAGAGTATTGTATTACTCAATGGTTGTATGTACACTCTCTAGTATACAAGGTCCTAAGCTCTCTAGCTCTCAAGATGTTAGGTTCTCATGCTTCTGCTTATGCTTACACAAATGAGGGGTGAGGATATTTATAGGCTAAGCCCCCTACAAGGTGTGGCTACCATTGAGCCAAGTGTATGTCCAATATACTAGCTCTAGAATGTTCCTAGTCTACATTATTCTAGAGTGTTCTAGTCTGAGATATCTCTAGGGCCTTTTGGAGTGTTCTAGATCTTGGTGGAACTCTCGGGAGGCTTCTAGAAGCTTCCGGATCCTTCCGTGTCTAGATGGTTCTAGAGTTGTCCGGAGAAGTCTAGAACTATCTGGAACCTTCTAGATCCTTGTAGTAGCTTCCTTGTCTAGAACCTTCTAAATGTCTCTGGTGGTCTCCAGAGCCTTCCCACACCTAGAGACTTCTGGAGAGGGCACCCATCCTGGATTGACCCGGACACTTCCGGGGTCTTCTGGAACCTTCCATGGTGGGGCCCACATCTTGGAAGCCCACTCTCACCTGGACTGGCACACCTGTTACGCTTGGTTGGCAGTCTCGGGCACGGACCCTCTCGAGGACCGTGACATTCTCCCCCACTCATTCTAGCAACGCCCTCGTTGCTAGGGGAATGTCGCGCTCATGCCGCATGAGTACGCCAATTCCGTCTCCTTCGTCGCGGACCATTCTTGTCTCGTTCTGGCCTTGTTGCCTTACACGTACTCTTATGGTCTCCACGGTTGCCCTCGATGCGAGGATCGCTGGAACATTCTTTCAAAGTTCCCTTTGTCCTTTCGCTTTTTCGACGCATCCTCCGCCTCTTTCTTCGAGTTATCTGCTGCACACTCGCTCGGGAGGGGTCAGGCTGCATTCCAGGACTAGTGTTGTGGCACTCCGCTGCCACCTTTGCTTCCCCCTCACCTGGTGCCCGAGAGGTCACTACCTCACGGCACACTCGCACAGCACCCAGCCTCAACACTCGCTGGTGCTGTTCCCAATCGCTACTCTCACCTTCGGACTGCTTCTCAGCCCGAACTATGGCTGACAGCTTCTTACGCACGGGGCACTCCCTAACCCGGTGCGAACCATCGCACATGAAGCAGCTCAAGGGCTTGTCCTCATTGCCCTTGTCCTTGGCAACTCCCTCGGTCTTGGCCTTGCGATAGCGAGGCTTCTCCTCAACCTCCTCCTCTGATGAGGAGCTGCTACCCTCGTCTCCCCCACTCAATTCCTTGTCTCTACGCCTGGGAGACTCAATGCGCTCGAACTCGACCAGCGATTCAGCCACCGCTATAGCCCGACTCAAATCTTGCACGCCTCGCCGCTGCAGCTCGGTCTTTGCCCATGGCTTCAGCCCATCCATCAAGGAGAATAATGCCTCCCTCTCGCTCATATCGGGGATCATAAGCAACAGCTCCGAGAACTCTCGACAATAGTCTCGCACTCTACCCCTTTGAGTGAGCCGGCGAAGCTTCCCTCGAGCTTCCTCTTCCGCATACTCCGGCTTGAACTGTTGGCTTAGTTCCCTCACAAACTCATCCCATATGGTGACCGGACGCTCCCCGTGTCGCACGCCGTCACACCTTCGGCGCCACCACAATAGAGCATTATCAGTCAAGTACATGGCAACGGTGCTTACCTTAGCATCGTCCGCTGTGCCGACCACTTGGAAGTACTGCTCCATTCCCCATACGAAGTTATCCACGTCCTTCGCGGAACGACTTCCCATGAATGGCTTTGGCTTGGGTACCTCCACCCTAGGACCTAATATTGGACCAACAACCATGGCAGCTCGTAACGCAGCAAGCTCACCCCTGAGCTGTTCGAGCTCCCCTCGCATAGCCACCACTATGGCTTCTAGAGCCTCGTTTTGCTGCGTGAGCACGTCCATTGCCTCGTTCAAGGCACCTTGCATCTCTCCCGAGAGCTCATCCCGCATGGACTCAAGCTCCTCGATGCGTCCCTCGGTGTCCTCGAACCTATCTCGCAACTCTCCCACGGTCACCTCACACTTACCCAAGCGGGTGTCCATGGATGTCAACATATCCCTCGAACTAGCCTTCCTTCCCTTGCCTGTGGGGGGGCGGCTCTCTAGCACGTCACTCGTACCTTCCAGCTGATGCTCACTAGCCATACTCAATACACACCAGCAATCACGAATGCAGGATCTAGGGACTCACCTCTACCCTCTGACCAGCACTCAAGTGACTTAGGCACTTAGCACAGCACACACCACCAGCACAGCACTCCCAGCACGCCCACAGCACACTAGCAGCACGAACTCAGGCACTAAGGAGCACACTCGGAGCCTACACACTCAAGCACACAGTGGCTAACCTTCGCTCTGATACCAACTGTCACGGGCCGAGACTCAAGCTCTAAGCCTGTGCGGCACCTGAACCCGGGAATGCACTCTTCCAAGTCCAAGCTCAGCCTTCACCACCACAAGGTGCTCAACACTTAGTGCAATAAGGCCTAGCAAGCTCTAGTGCTGCCTACTAACTCAACTAGCACACTAGGAGTATTGGGAGATAGTTAGGAGGGAGAGAGTTAAGGCAAGAGTATTGTATTACTCAATGGTTGTATGTACACTCTCTAGTATACAAGGTCCTAAGCTCTCTAGCTCTCAAGATGTTAGGTTCTCATGCTTCTTGATGGAGACTCAATTAAGAGTTGTAAACCCAAGTGCAGGTTATGTTCAAGTAATAAATTCTCGGGTGTCCGAGGTCGAACCACAGGGAAGCGTATTAGTAAGTATAAGTTTATAAATATATAAGACAAAGAAAGTAAACAAGATATTAGGGAATCAACAACAAAATAAGATAAACAAGATATTAGAGAACAAAATAAACAAAATATAAAAGAAATTAAACAAGATATAAAAAAAACAATAAGAAAAGATGTTGAGGTTAGAGAATCCACTCTTGGTGTTATGCTAAGATTAATCTTGTTTTATTACACAATTGAAACTCACACACAAGGGAGGTTCCAATCGGAAGGTTTAGCAATTCAGTCCAAATTGTCCAACGTCCATAGCATATGATATTATGTTCATTTGGTGTCCTCAAAACTCATAAAAAGAGTCCAAGCATTCCTTATGCCAAGGTATATGTCTACAACAAATCAAGGTTATGAAACCAAGCATTTACTGTGCCATTTTCATTGTCAATAATGAATCAAGATCCCTACTTTGCAAGTATGATTTTAAACCAAAAGAAAATATTATCTATACTAGTGTTTATAAATGATGATTCATTTTAGCTCATGTTTAAGAGATTAACCTTAGCATTTACCAAAAGCTTCACCTCATCACCTCAACAATATGATTAGCAACACATACTAGATATGAATAAAATGAAAAGAAATGTAAGAAGCATAAGTAAATAAAGAAAAAGAAAACTAGAGAAAGGAAAGAAGAAGAAAACTTAGAGAATTTTATTACAATGGCTAATATCCTACCAATGTACCATAATGTCTCTTACAATCATCCAAGGCACTCTATTTATACACATTTTGGAGAGCTAAATGACAAGAGACAAGCTTTATAAATTTCAAAGGTAGGTATAATAGGTGGGTGCATTTTTCTAACAATTTTCGTCATATTGTATGATAATTCTGATCAGACAGCTTGATGGTTGATTTTGTCAATGTTGGAGGCTTGATCTGATCAAATGGTCTTCTAGAAATATATACCCCTATCAGTTTGTGATCCATAGCCGTTGGAATCAGCTCATTTGCTCATGTGGATCAGAAGATATGGTCAAAATACCAAAACTGTTCAGAACAGACGTCATTGCACATCAGCCAACTTGATACCACATTTCGCTAGGGAAAACGACTCCGTTTCAAGAAGTGTAAAACATGAAAAAGATAGATATGCCTCTTAACTTTGCACTGTAAAAATTTCAGCCTTAATGCTTCAATAAAACTCCAGATATAGCCGATATGGAAAAAGGTGTCGGAACTGGAACTGAACTGGATTTGCCCTTAATTCTTGATTTAACCTAGTAATCTGAAATCACTCAAAGAAACTCGTGAAAAACACCAAATTACATAAAAATATAAAAGATCATAAACACAATTAGACTAAGCAATAATAACTCGTATTTGACACAAAACAATAATAAAACATAACTAAAAACTATATAATTATACGAGTTATCACTTCTGCTTATGCTTACACAAATGAGGGGTGAGGGTATTTATAGGCTAAGCCCCTTACAAGGTGTGGCTACCATTGAGCCAAGTGTATGGCCAATATACTAGCTCTAGAATGTTCCTAGTCTACATTATTCTAGAGTGTTCTAGTCTGAGATACCTCTAGGGCCTTCTGGAGTGTTCTAGATCTTGGTGGAACTCTCGGGAGGCTTCTAGAAGCTTCCGGATCCTTCCGTGTCTAGATGGTTCTAGAGTTGTCCGGAGAAGTCTAGAACTATCCGGAACCTTCTAGATCCTTGTAGTAGCTTCCTTGTCTAGAACCTTCTAGATGTCTCTGGTGGTCTCCAGAGCCTTCCCACACCTAGAGATTTCTGGAGAGGGCACCCATCCTGGATTGACCCGAACACTTCCGGGGTCTTCTGGAACCTTCCATGGTGGGGCCCATATCTTGGAAGCCCACTCTCACCTGGACTGGCACACCTGTTACGCTTAGTTGGCAATCTCGAGCACGGACCCTCTCGCGGACCGTGACACACGCGTGTCGCCACCGTCGAGCCGAGCTGGGCCGGGCTTGACTTGGGCTGGGTCGGGTCGGACCTGGGCTTGGGTCAGCAATATTCTTTTTGCTGCTCAGCCGAACCAACTTGTTTACTGTCCGATTAATTGTGATTGTCAGGTCTACATCTTGTTTGTCTCTTTTCGGAATTTGTCATGCCGGTTCGGTACTGTGCATGACCAAACCGGTTCGCCTCTTGGGATGTGTCTGTTCTGACCAAACAGACTCCTTCCAACTGGTGCACCTTTCCGAACAGACTTCTGTCCCTCTATAAATCCAGACTTCCAAAGTCTGTTTAACACACACAAGTTCACTGCATAATTATTTTCTGATTGAGAGAAAGTCTAGCATTTTTTGGTTCGCTGAGTTGTTTCGAGTGTGCCCTCTAGAGCAACGTTATCGAGGAGGCCTGGGAAAGATTTGCATCAATCTACAAGCACCTTAGAGGCAGGCAAAATTTGTCTTAAGGTCAGAGGTTCAACCTTGACTCGATATTGATTTTTTCAAATCAATTTCTGTAAGTGTCTTTATATTCGATTTTATGTAATTTGTTATTACATGCAAGTTCGTATATATATCAAGTTCCAATCTCTTTATATACATATTCTGTTTATTATATAGTATATAGCATATATTTTCTAACAATCTTAAGACAAATTTCTTCTGCTCATATTTGTTATATACTGTTTTATGCTTGTACACTATTATATATATTCTTACTTTTTTTGTATAAAATATATTAGTCTACTGTTTGTTTTAATATATATTTATATACTTTGTTATATATTCGTTTATCTTACAGTAATATATTTCTTACTGCTTGTTTAGTTTATATATATATATATATATATATATATGATTATTTACGTAATGTTTCATTACTGTATGCTGAATTTATATTTCGGCCTAATTCAATTATATATTAACTTTGAGATGAATTCATTAAATTATTTTTATTTAAAATAAATAAATAAAAATTATTTAAAAATTTTTAGTGATATAAATATTAATTAAAATAGAAAACATACAAAAAATAAATAAAATGAGGGTATTTTCAATATTAAAAGTAAAATTTGAATAAATATTAGTTTGATTTATGAAATCCTAACATTAATTATTTTCTAGAGAGATAAAATGTGATTTCAAACTATTAGAGGTAATTATTTTCAATAAAATCTCATGGATGATACTGATAGTTATGTTTTCATTTTTTTTTCTTCTCCTTTATTTGTCTCTTTTTATTTTTTATTTTAATCAATTTCTGTACCATTAAAACTTTTTTAAACAATGATAATTAATTTATTTTAAATAAAAATAATTTAATGAATTTATCTCAAAGTTAATATATAATTGAATTAAAGATAAGTTTAAAATATTTAACATTTACTTGAATTAGAATATAATATAATTAGATTTTAATTTTATAGTAATTAAAGTTAATTTTAAAATTAATTAAAATCTTATTATTTTGTAATTAAAAAATGAGTAAAATGAATAAAATAAATAGAAAAATATATGATTAACAATTAACAAGGATCTAATTATCTTTTTATTTAAAATTTACTTAGTAAATAAATCTCAGGGGGGTTAGGGTGTTTTTCATCAAACCTCAGGAGGGATAGGAGGTATTTTTCAAACTATAAGGGGGTAAGTGTATTTTTTATGAAATCTCATGGGGGTTATTGCATGTTTCCCTTATTTATATATGACTTCTAGAAGAAGACAACAACTTTTATATAAATTAACAATTCGTATTTTCGTATCATATTTGTATTTTTTTTATTTTAATATTCGTATTTAAGGTGTTTAATATTAATATAAATTTTGACGTGTTAATATTTTGTATTATATAATTTTTTACATATTTATGTCGTGTTCTTTTTTTTTTTCTATCATGTATTTTTTAATATTTCCCGATCTATTATAAATACATCAATAATTCAATATAGATGTGATGTGATGATGATGATGATGGTTTAGGTAGGGATTGAATTATCAATTATTCAAAGTTTAAACCATTCTATACCCATACCTTTAATAAATGCTTGTCTATTATATTATCAAATCAATACCATAAAACATGTGCATCTAGCTCCAATTAAATATATAAATAAATATTGTTTATTTATATATTTAAAATTAATTACATTCTATCTTTATATTAAAATAATAATAGAAAAGAGTGCAGGGTATAAACTTGTTCAATTACAAGTTAAAAGGAGACATCACATGTGGTTAGACTTAGAAAGCTCATCAATTACAAATCCAACGATAAACAAGGTTGCAAAAATTATGGGACCAAAGAAGGTTCTCTCTCCTTATATAATTCAATATCACATGTATTAAAAAATAAAAGTAAAACTTTTTTACATTTTTTAAAAACACTTAATAATTTTTAACTTAAAAAAAAACACATGGCCTACTTCTAAATTTCTAAAACACTTTCCTATTTTAAAAATTGTAAGCATGACATTTTAAAAATAAAAAATTGAAAGAAACCGTTCAAAATAGTTAGCTATCTCAAGACATCGGTAAACGCAACGAGCATTGAACTCAAATATATTATAACTAAACTTCTTCACAGGTCAAATCTGGATAAAGATTTTAATAATTTGGATATGTTCGATCCAAATTATTATTTATCGAATAAAAAAATATTATTTTTTTAAATTTAATTATAAAAATATATTAAAAAATAATATATATATATAATATATATGAATAGTGAACATGGGCCGACGGGCTGGCCCGGCCCAGAGTCTGGCCTGAGTAAGGAAACTCACCAGGCCGGGCCTGGGTAAGGAAACTAAAAAAAAAAATCGGACCTCAGCCCGGTCCATGAGCAGCTCTAATTAGAATGTATATAAATATGAATGTAAATAATACCGAAATTATTTCGGTTAATTCGGTCGATTTTTGATTAACCGAAATAAATACCAAATGAACTTTGCAACTAGAGGTGCTCATGGGCCGGGCCTAGGCCCGGAAAAAAATATTTTTCCTTGCCCAAGCTTGTTTCGGGCCGGGTTCGGACCGGCCCATAAGCCCATTTCACTATACATAAATTATTAAAATATTAAAAAATCATTTTATATTAATATATATATATTATAATTAAATTTAAATAAAAAAATATTTTTTAATTGTTGAATAGTAATTTGGGCCGAACCGGGCCGATCCGAATTACAAATACTCTTACCCAAACCCGGCCCGGGTTGGGCTGGGCGGGCTACCCGATCCTTGAGTAGGTCTATTTGCAACCTATTTTTAATATATGATTTTATATGACTTAACAGTTAACAAGTTAATTGTACTCTAACAAAGCACCTCCAAACTTTTCCTCCATCCATAATAATATATCCAACCAAAATTCAAAAACAAAGTATAAAAAAGCTTTAATAATATCCAAATATCAAACAATTTCAGAGGCTACAGAAAGAGGATGCAGTAGGGAATGAGACGATTGAGAGTGAGTCGAGGACCGACCAAAATATTATACAAGGAGAAGGACCAAAAAAGGTGGCTAGCTGCGATCGAGAAGAGACGAATGGGTGCAACAAAGGGCAGAGGATGGTGAGATGGAGAGTGGGACTGTGAGAGCGTGGCTGGCCTGGCGATGAGGCTTGAGAGAGTGAGAGTGACTGAGTAAGGGAAGGGCTAAAAGAGGGAAAGTCGAACCAAGGTGCCTGAGAGGTACAGAGGGTTATTGAGAGGCAGAGACAGAGAGACTTAGAAATGCGGAGAGGAAAAGAGATATATTGATTTAGGAAATTAGGGTTTTTGATTTTTTTTTTTAATTTTTAAATTATTTAATTGAAAAAAATGCATAACTAAACGGCATATGATAATGTCGTTTAGTATGTCTCGGGTATATTGGATTATTCGATTATTTTCGCCTAACCAAACAGATTTAATCGATAACCAAAATTCTCCAAAAATTTGTACCGATCATCGACCGAAATAATTTCAGTCATCGATTGATTAACTGAAAATTTTTGGTTCGGTCGGTTATTTCGATTTTCATCGAAAAATGCATTTCCCTAGCCATTATAAATCTTTTTTATTATTAATAAAATTTATCTAATTTACAAATAAAAATTTTAATTTCATCAAAACATTTCATTAAATGGATTAGTTTACTAATAAATAAAAAAGATTCAAAGTTTTGGTAATGTAGACTAAGGCCTATCCTTTTTAAGAGCCTTCGTCAAGCTTAGGATTTCATTAAAAGGAATAGATTTATATCGGTGACTAACCACACCTAGAAAAAAAATTAGTGGCGACTCCTTGATTGTGTCTAGTAGTCGAATCTTCGGATTTGCACGTTATGACAACAATTTTGTTATCAAATTACTAAAATGTATTACATGTTACTGAAATTATTACAGTATCAGATTACAAAATTATGTTTGTAAGTATCTTTTGGTCATCTTGCTAGCACAAGATTTTTGGGATGTCCAAGCTCATTCTTGTACATAAAAACAATTATAAGTGCAGCGAAAGATAAACATAGAAGCACCCGGACACCTCAGGATCAATGGTTTGCAATTTACATAGGTTTTATGGTTAACAAAACAATTTAAACCAACCATCTGATTAGAGATTACCTACTTAAGATTTCGTAACCTTAAGTTGCAGATCCAATCAGCTACGAACTCCGATCTTTAAGATCTATTATAAGCTCCACAAAATTACAAGAAGCATAGATGTCCTTCCTCCAAAGCTAGTCCACACGAACAGTTGATGGATCATTCTCCAAGGTATGGTGATTCGCTTGTGCTAGCAAGCTGATCCTTAGATCACAATCAAAAGATCCTTCTTATGCGTTTTTCTCTCTGAGCCGAAACCACCAAGAAGGAGTCAATAATTCGGCAAGCACAAAACACAAAGAGGAGATTGCGGCAACAAGGAGATTTCCATAAGGAGGTGGCGGCTAGGGTATTTTGCTGTCTAAAAGCCTCATTTTGAAACAATCTTTTCTCTGAGCAAAAATCAAGATGTGTAAGGGCTAAGCAAGCTATCACATGCGGCCAGAGTTCTCAACATATCATATATATGTCAGCTCAAACCCTGATGCCCTCTCCTTAAGGTTGGCCAGCCAAGGCATGTAGCTTATGCTACAAGCCTTTCATTAATCCATCTCAGGCTTATGCTAGATGGATTAACAAGTCCAATACACTAACAGTTAGTAACATTGGGCCTATTAACTTAACTTTTAAGTTGAGCCATTCAACCTTAGCAAATAGACTCAAATTAGAATAGCCTTATGGACATATTCTAACTTCATGCATTAATCGGCTAGATCATGGTTCAGGCCTATTTAATTCCCAATTAAACTACTAGCTCACGATGAACAATTCATATTTATAATCAATCAATATCATCATATGATATTAAACCGAGCTATTGCATAGTCATACATTTATCTTTGAACACATCATTCAAACTTGTTTTCATAAGACTAGTTAATTGTTCTTGTTGCATACTAAGACATCATCTTTGGATTTCGCAAATCTCAATTATGTCTTAACTCAATTTAATTGAACACTTCAATCAAGTCCTCAAAGTAGATCTTTTGTTCCATTAAGTTTTACCTTAAAAGAATACCATGTTTCATCTATACATTACTGTCCTTATGTGTGTGACCCTTTAGGTTCTCAATATGTTGGCAACGAATATACGTTAATCCTATTAACTTATCTTCCAGATCAAGAGCGAGATCTAGCAACCCATCATGACCATCCAAATATTGTGAAGTCTATGTGACCTTTTAGAAACCTTTCAGTAACCAACCTCTCAGTGTAATACGGTCTTTTCACCAAATATCCCGGATAGCGCATGAGCGTGGTGCAGTGTCTACTCATGTTCAATTCATATTAGTTCATGCAGCTTATGGTTGAACTTATGAATTTAGAGAAACAATTCCTCCTAAATTCATCATGCTCTGTCTAGAGACTTCATAAAGATAACCAAAGCCATGAGCATACGAGATATGTCTCCTATGTCACTTGGAGTGGTGAATCTTCTGTGGATCACTCATTCATCTTCATAAGGATCATGTCATGCCCAAAACCACCCTACCGTAAGCATCCCTTTTTGGAACCCATTCGCGATGAAATCTAAGCATGACACTCTTCATACAAGATGACCTGGTATCACAAGTCAAATGACTAATTAACACGACTGGCACGTGATAACATTTCCATAGACACTTGAGTGACAATACCAAATGGAGTACTCACACTGGCCATGTTCAGTGAACTTGTTCCATAAACAAGCACCTATATGTTATCCCAAGTATCCCTTATACTTCAACTCATGAGATCAGTTGCTTACTTCATAAGTAAGAAGGCTTAACATATACTAGTTTTTGAGCATTGCCAATGCCCTGTCTTGGCAATACGATGACCAAGAACAGTTTTAGGAACTAGGCTTTGATGCATAAGGATCTCACAATTATAACTCTTTATAATTCCTTTGCAAGGCCCTTTTGTTCCATGGGCTTCATCCAATTAGCACTTGACAACTCTTTATCATTGTACTAAGATGAAGGAAAACCTTGTATCGTTAAACAATAGTGACAAGATTGCTTTATCAACTATATATCCCTTGCCCAATTCGATTGGCTCTAGGGCATACACCAACAATCTCCCCCTTGCACTTGAGACAATCTCATTGCTTAAGCGCCACTAGTGAGAATATGCTTGGTCATATTCATGATAATCTCATTATCATAGTCATTAAACAATTCAGATTACAACGAAACCTAGATCCCAATCATATGGCGCAGTTTTTACTTTAACAAGTAATGGAATCTACTTATTAGCTCAAAGCTAATGATCCAAATGCAACTCACTTTTGTAATCTAAAACAAAATCAGTTGGTTTTATAACCTCTAAGGAATAAACATGCAATTCTATCTAGTTTGGAACGTTTCCAAATAATTGCATTCATTTCATAACAGTAATTTTAATCACTAAGTTCAATTATGATCTTTAACCTTTAAAGATTCATTAATAGCTCCCACTAAATCCTACATGTGTAGAAGTTAAGGGAATCAATTCAAAACAATTTTGAATTGAATATTAAGCCGATTAATATTCTCAATTTATTGCAAGTTGTATAAGATAGAATGAAAGATCAAGTAATAGAACAATTTTATCATCGATTTATTTAAAGAGGAATTCAAATAAGCTTGGTATCCATATGCCAGCAATATCAAATGTTCAATAACATAAAAGTAAATATCCTCAATTTTGGCCCATAATGCCAAAACAATAAACATCCAATGTTTAAAATAAATCATAACTAATGTTTCATAAACATCAATCAAGAAGGCAAGCTTTGATCAGACATCAAACAGGGTTGTCATCTTCATGATCTATCTTCACTGCTCTTATCTTTTGGTCCCTATAATATGTCATACATATTTAGTATCAAATGTCAAGTATCACATACCAAGAGAAGTGAACTAATCATAAATTATACCTGAAATTGAAACATCTTTAAGCTTCTTACCCTTGACTGACTCAAGGTATTCCTTGCAATTCCGCTTCCAATGACCAGTTTTACCACAGTGATAGCATGTTTCCTTGTCAGTATTCTTATTTATCTTCACTCCACCATCATGCTTCAAACTTTTCGAAGCAGGAGACATATCCCATCTAGTCTTCCTCTTCTTCTTGTTTTTAGGCTTAAAAGAAGAAACCAAATGGACAGATGCCTTATCCTTTGTAATGGTCTGCTCCGTCTGTGTGAGCATATTAAACAAACCAGCGAGGGTAGTTTCAATATGGTTCATGTTGAAGTCCAACACGAACTATGAATAGCTCTCAGGGAGTGAAGAGAGAATTAGATCAATGCTCAAATCATGATCCATGGTCCATCCCAGTTGCTCAAGTCGAGTGATATATCCTATCTTTTTTAACACGTGAGTCCTCACAAGACTACCTTCTGACATTTTCGTTTGGAACAATTCCTTTGAAATGTCAAATCTCTCAGTGCGATTTTCCTTAGCGAACAATTCTCTAAGGTATAGGATAATATCCTGAGCATTCATAGTCTCATGCTGTTTCTGGAGATCGGGTGCCATACTAACCAACATCACACATGTGGCTTGAACGAGATCATCTTTATGAACTCTATAGGCAGCCAACTCATCCTCAATTGCCTCAGCATTGGGCTCTTCTGGAATGGGCTCGTCTAGAACATAAGCCCTATTTTCCTGTGTCAAGATAATCTTGATTTTTCGAAACCAGTCACTAAAGTTCGGTACAGCCAACTTGTTAGCATCAAGTATGCTTTTTAGTGAAAGACTACTAGTCATGGTTTATATCATATACGAACCAATGCATTTCAATAGTCAATAATAGCATAATATAATCATTAAAATTAGGTTTTAAACATTCTAATGATTATTCTCATTATTTTAACAAAACAATAGCCCTAACTACTATTTTGAGAAATTCAACATTAGATCTCTTAATGAGCTAGGACCCCTTTCATTCCTATATGACCTTGATCGTCCCAACAAGCCATGTAGAAACTAGTTGAGTAGGTAACTGATAACTCTATGAAATAGAGTTATTTTACCTTATTTTGTGCTTTAAATTAGCTAAGTCCTTTAAACTATTAATTAAATATTTTTAGTTATTTTTAATTTATTTTAATTTAGTTATTTTATGTTTAATATAGTTATTAATTTAATATCTTTTATATTTTTGTAGAGTCCTAAACAAGAAGGAGAGAATCTGCTCATATATGGAAAGAGTCCAAGCTAGAAGCAGTTACTTGGCCACAAAGTTTTTCTTCTTTAGGCTTGTAAGGGCTCTATAAATAGGAACCCTTAGGACCTTCTACACTACTAAGCTTGTAAATAACCTAATTTTTTTAAGAGAAGAGCAGCCATCAAAGATTTACAAGGAGCAATAGAGATTTTGAAGGATTGAAGACTGAAGATCTGACAATCCTTTAGTTTTCTCTTATCCCTTATCTTCTTTATCTTTCTTGTAATATTTATGATGGTGAAACTCCTTTATTTTATATTTTTATTAATTAGCATGAACTAATATATTTTTCTAGGATTGCAATGGAACTCAACATGTAGTTTGGATTATTTTACTTTCTTTCTTGATTTAAGGATATTTGATGTTGTTTATTCAATCTTGTGCTTAATGCTTCTAATTGCTTAGCTACCAATTAGATTGATTAGGTAACCTAGATGCAACTTGGAAAATGGAGTTTAGTGTTAGATATGGATTGAATAACACATGTTTCATATTCATTTATTAGGATGAATTGATCTGCATATACGATAGGAATACACTTACGTGTCATGTGTAACCAATTTTAGAGTCTAAGCTTAATGAGTTCCTCTTTAATTCAATTGTCATAGGAATATAGTTAATTGGTTAAGAAGGATATTTTTATAAGACCATCGGAAGATACTTATAAATAGATTAGAACTCTAGGTTAACAACTCAAGATCATTAATCAAGTTAAGAGGGCGAGAAACGTTCAAGCGAAGTATTGAGGGAAATTGTAATCTTAGGTTTTTCTCCATTAATTTAATTATTATTTTCTTTTATTTAGTTTTTAATTTACATTCTTTAACTAATTGTTTGAATAAGATTGAGTAGTTTTAATTTTAGTACTTAACGAATTTAGTGACAATTCCTCGTGAGATCGATACTCTACTCTTCATTATATTACTTGTTAACGATACGTGCACTTGCGTGGTAAATCCGACAACAAGTTTTTGGCGCCGTTGCTGGGGAATTGTTTTACTATTTTTTGTTAATATTTATACCAAGCAATCTTAGTCTTAATTCAAACTTTATTTTTCTTTATTTTCAGGTTTTGTTGATTTGGGTGCACTATGTGGGATTATAAATGGGATGCAATCAATGCTTTATCTGCACAAGTGACTGCACTTAACGAGAAGCTAGACACTTTGTGTGTACCTTCTGTCCAAAGCCCGTTTGTAATTTGTGAACTCTGTGGGGGTGGACATCGTAGTAATTGGTGCCCAACCTATGCTGAATCAAGGGAATATGTTGGAAACTACAATATACATCAAAATAATTTCTAGGTCTTGTAATTTACATGACCTAATCTACCATGCCATAATGTAGGAGACTCAACTAAGTAAACAGAAGAAATATTATTATTAATAATCTTATTCTTTGATACAATTGTCATAACATTGAGCTTAAAAAGCCCATCACAAAGATATCCCCTTCCCACAAACATCCCACTTTTGGTGAGTACAAATTTATCAGACTCAAATACGAGCCTAAACCCATTCTTGCTCAACAGAGAGTCGGAAACCAAATTCTTTCGGATTTCAAGGGCATGAACAACATTGTTCAAAGTAAGTTCCTTCCCGGAGGTCATCTTGAGTACCACCTTTCCATGGCCTCGTACTTTGCAAACCGTAGAGTTTCCCATAAATAGTTGCTCATCATCAGCAGCTTCTTTGTATTCGGAGAAACGCTTTCTTTCAGAACATACGTGACAAGTGGCCCCGGTATCAACCCACCACGTCTTAGGATTCTCCACCAAGCTCACTTGAGATATAACAGCAGCGAGCTCAATCTCATAATGATCAACTAGGTTGGCTTGAGCTTTCTTTATCTTGTTCTGTTGGCAGTCCTTTGCACGATGTCCGAGCTTGTTGCATACAAAACAAGTTCCCATGAACTTCTTGAAATCCGTTCCCTTCTTAGCTTGGGAAGAACTAGAACCAACAAATTTTTTCTTGTTGGTCTTCTTCGAATGTTCAACAACATTCGCTTTGGCTTCCATAGTTTGAACCTTAGCCTTTTTCTCTGAACCACGGTTATCCTCCTCGATTCTCAACCGAACTATCAAGTCCTTTAAAGTCATCTCCTTTCGTTTGTGCTTTTGATAGTTCTTAAAATCCTTCCACGAAGGAGGGAGTTTATCTATCAAAGCCGCTGTTTCAAATAATTCACTAAGAGTCATTCCTTCGACAAAAATCTCATGGAGGATCAACTGAAACTCTTGGATTTGACTTATTATGATTTTCGAGTCCACCATTTTGAAATTCAGAAATCGGCCAACCACAAATTTCTTTGTGCCGGCATCCTCGGTTATGTATTTTCTTTCTAAGGATTCCCACAGCTCTCTAGTTGTCTTGATCGGACTATACACGTTGTATAGTGTATTGTCCAAACCGTTGAGGAAGTAGTTCTTACATAGGAAGTCAGAATACTTTCATGCTTCTAACGAGGCTACAATCGTAGTATCAGTATCTCCCTCATTTAGAGTCGGGACTTCCTCCCGTAAGAACTTGACTAGGTTAAGGGTGGTTAGATAGAACAGCATCTTTTGCTGTCATCGTTTAAAGTCCAGACCACTGAACTTTACGGGTTTCTCACCATGTGTGACATGTAGAGGTTGTTGTGCTACGGGGGCTCTAGCAGTATTGGTAGATGTTTCGGCCATCTATTATTTCAAAAATAACAGGATCAACTTGTATACAATTTATACAAATATAATTACACTACTAATAAATTAATGTATCGAATTATCAATATGTATATATATCACTAACAAATATGCTTCTCAAAATTATATAAAAGCTTTAGAAATTAACAAGAAAAACCACGTACAAATATATAACGTGAACAGTAGTATAAATATAAAACAATCTATAACTTAATATAATATATTATATCACCAAACAATAATATAAAATATATATAATAAGCAAACAGTAGCTAAAGAATATATATATATATATATATGAATAATATAATATAACAACTATATAAGCTTTCAACAGTTTGAAACTATCAATGTTAAAACAATATAACAAATACTATCAAACAGTAACTTATCAAATAAGACATACAAATATATTCAATGAATATATAAATATATATTATAGAACAGTAACATATATATGCTAACCGATAGAAATAATATATATATATATATATATAAAAGACAGAAAGCTATATGAACATACAGTATATAACAAATATAAACTACAGAAAAGAAAAACGTCTTAAAAAAAAATTCCAAATCTAAAATAACTCCAACATAAGTTTCAACCAACCAACCCGTTTGCCCACCTCTCACTCTCACAACCAACAGCATTAGTATAGATTATAGAATGATTTAGTGTTTGGTGAGTGAAGAAGAAGAAGAAGTAACCCTAATTATAATATTAATATTAATAATAATAATAATAATGTATGGTAAAGGTAAAGGTAAACAAGTAGGAAGAAGGCAACAGCTGCTGCAAGGGCGTAGCAATGGGCATGGAGTCTCTCGTTTTAGATTTTCTTCTTCTTCTTTCTCTAAAAGGCTTCGTCTCATCTTTATTCTTCTTGCTTTCGTCGCCCTTTTGCCTCCCGTTTTCTTTCACTTCAGGCTCCGCCGTTTCCATCAGGTCAAATCCCAATCCCATATTTTCCTGAATTCAATGCCTTTTTATTTTTAATCAAAAATCAAACTTTGTCTTAACTCTTTTTTTTTTTTTTTTGCTATAAATTCATGATGTGATTAGTTACGATCCCTTTGCCTTAAAATTTGATGCTTTACCTCTCTTCCTTGAAGACACTGTCAATCAATTATTTCCATTTGATTTAATTTTTTTTTTTTTTTTTTTTTAAATTCCTTCTTAGATGGCATGACATTACTAACCATTAACCATGCTATTCTGCTTTGTCTGTGACTGTCTAAAGCTAAATATGTGAGATTTTGAAAATAAGCTGAGTCTGCTAACTGCCCATCAGTGGAACCATGTAGAATTGGTAATAAATTTAGCCTTTATCCCTGGTTATGTTTTGTTATCTACAAGGGTTTTTCAACTCACTTTGCTTTGCCTTGTTTAATATCCATTATTATGTTCCCATGACATGTAGTTAATTTCTTTTCTAACTCTTTTTCATGCTTTTATGACTTTTCTCTTATTAATGAATCAAGTCATTACTTGTGATTGAACCATCTGAAAATGTTTCCCATGTTATATATCTTTGATTTGATTTTTGTTAATCTACTCATTCTGTGCTATAAATAAAACATATGAACACATAAATGTGTAATTGCTTCAAAAACAAGGTCTATGTTCTGTCTTCCTTTCATTTGGTCATGGCGAAGATGGTGGTAGGTATTCTGGCTAGTTGGAGAGGAGTGTCTAGAAAACGCCGGAACAATATTGTTTGGACAATGGTGCCAATTTATTTACTTTGGTGTTTGTGGGGTGAGAGATATAGTAGAGCATTTGAAGGAGTGGAGTATTCTGTTCTTAACTCAAAGGCCAAGGTTTAAAAAAGTTTTTTTTTTTTTTTTTCCTTCTTGTTTTTGATTTACACCTTTGGTAACATTTCTGTATTCTTTTTGTCCTTTTGGCTTATTTGATTTATTTAAATTTGAGGCATTATTGCTGCTTTTCCCTTTTAGTTTAATCCTCTCTTGTTTTTCTCTCTCGTTTGGCAGTTTTGTATGCCGCATGTCTAATTTAATTTGTTTTTTTTTCATTAAGAGATGTACAAGCATTTGATTATAATCTTGACATTCCCTAGAGTATAAAATTACCTTGGTTTTCTGCAATTAAATTAGTGTGCAGTCAATCAAGTCTAGTTGTCAAATGGCTACACTTTTCAAAGTGCAGTGATATACTTAACAACTGTATTTCATCTTAAACCAAAACATGGAGGGCTCAAAGAGAAATTAGAAGTTGATATGTATGTATATATGTATGCATGCATGCATGTGCTTTTCGCCTTTTCCTAAATTTTTTTAAAGAGCATGATGAGGTAGTTCTCAAACATCTTACTAAGGTTAGTCTGCTTAAGTTGATGTTCACTAGATGATGATTTTGGCTAGACTACTGAATGGTTTAAATTACTTTTTTTTCTAAATAGTAAAGCATGTGGCTTCTGAATATTCTAAGTTGAAGATTTCTTGTTTAATTCTAATTATGTCAATTTATTTTATTCCTCAGTTAAATGGGATATTCATCACAGATATAGGTCCTCACTTACTGGTACAGCTTTATTTTTATTTTGCAGATGCAATTGAGGAGGTGCGGTTGGCTGAACAATCCTCCCCTTGTGTGTGCTCATGGTGGTGACTCAACTAATGCCTTCCCAAATACAGTAGGTATCTCTTACTTTCTGTAATTGCTTTCCTGGCCATTATGTGTGGCTTTCCAAAGACCAGAAGCATCACTCGTCAACTTTGATTGCTTATATATCTCATGAAGATGTAATGGCTTTCTCCTAAAGACTACCTGGTTTAGGTTTCCTTCGGCTTCTTCAGTCCAAATTCTGATTTTGTGCCTTCAGTCCAAGTTCTGATTTTGTGCCTTAGAAGTTGAACTAAGCTAAAGCTTGGCCAAGGCTAAATACCGCAAGTTAAATCCTTATAATGCATGATGAACTGGTTATGTAGATTTTATTTAATTTTTTTGGCCCTTATTATTGTTGTTGGTTGATCTGTTTATCATCTGTTCTTTTTCTTTTATTTTGACACAGATGTCTGCTTATAATTTTGCTCTTCGTTCTCGAGTAGACTGCATTGAGATTGATGTCTCTCGCTCTTCAGATGGAGTTTTGTTTGCACTTCATGACAGGTACTTTTAGCCTGTAATTCTATAAGAATTTACCATCTTTTGCTTCATTAAGATGTTCTCTTTTGCCCCATGTGGCTTTCTCATTAATGTGTACTTCCCAGAGCAGTTTCAGTAGTAATGTACTTTTTTTTAAAAGAAAAAAGCTGTGGCCAGTTTGATGAGTTGTAATTGGCTGTGTACTGTTCTGTGTATATATATGGAATTCCAAAATTTCTTGATGAATAGGAATTATATAGGAATACTTTCATTAATTGAATGCATGAAGTGTGCTGAAGTTTTGAAATTTAAAATGATAGGCAACATAATTTCATTTACTTCCATATTCCTCTGAAGCCAGTTCCTTTCAACTTTTGATGTGAAGATCCATATAACTTAGCTAAATGCCCAAAAATAAGGAAAATATAAAGATCTTTATCCTCATTCAAGTTCTAAGCAATTTCGGATTAGTCAATCTTTTGGAATATTGGTTCCAAATCTTCGGGTTATTTTGCTATCATCTTTTTTTTTTTTTTTTTCATTTATGAAGCAAAAGAATAACACCCTCTCTGCTGACTTATTGTTAATATATACAGATAAGCCTGCTTTAGGTTGTCATGCCACCTAATATATCATTTGTCTCATATAAATTGGTGTATTAATAATTAGTTTAATACGTAATACGATATGATACATTCAAGACATGGTTCTGGATTCTTATTTATTAGTTTTTTTACGTATTGGTGGATAGTCTAAAGTTAAACTAAGAGCTTTTGATTACTTGATTTGTTCCCATATTTGCAAAATAGATTACTCATTGTACATTTTGTCTACTCAAAAATTGATAATTCCTTTTTTCATCTTTGCTGATTTCAAGATTTAAGGTGTTAAGAAAAAGCATTTACTAGTAAGCTAAGTACGTTTTAAGTAAGCTGAAAGTGCATTTTGTGGGAGGGTAGTCTTAGGACAGCTTAATATTATAGCTAAAAAATTGATCTGTAACACTTGATAAAACTACTTCTTACT
Organism: Fremontodendron californicum; assembly: GCA_030761205.1. NCBI lineage: Eukaryota > Viridiplantae > Streptophyta > Magnoliopsida > Malvales > Malvaceae > Fremontodendron > Fremontodendron californicum. Next base: position 5,492,564 of record JAULJL010000047.1, read on the forward strand.
CATGTTGGAGTAGAACTCTGGTCTTCTTTTTCTGTAACTTCATCACAAGCTTATGTTTCAGCTGTTTGGAGACTTGATTTTTACATTACACAGGCAGGGATTTGCAGCGGATATCTGGTAACAGCACTTCTAAAGTTGGGCACTTAAGAGCAGACGAGGTGAGAATATTGCTGAATTGATTCTTCTCTGCTCTGTTGAGTTCTAAGGAATCTATATTTACATGAATGACTTATGGGACTTAATCCATTCTTTATGTAAGTCATACATGCAGACACAGACACAGACACAGAAAAACCAGAAAGAAAAGATATATAATCTATGGAATTAAGATATTTTCATTTCTGTCCATCTGATTTGACTTTCAGTTTGATCTTGTTAATATCTTTATTTTCTGGCATGCAGTTTTCTCATCACAACCAATGATATTAAATTTATGATGGTTTTTCCTTGTGAAAGATTTGATTGAACAAAAATGTGCTTGCCTTAAGCTTAAGCCAGGAAATATGAATTCTTGATGAATTGATCACCTAGCATTTCAGTCTGAGCACGAAGAATAAATATAATCTTGTAGAAAACTCTATATCTGTATATGCCATTCTGATTGATCAGTTGATTTTTTTTTTTTTTTTGGTTTGACATTAGTGTCTCAAATATGTACTTTTTGTGATAGGAGACAGCATGAAAATTTTGATATTTTTGGGATGATATTGTGTAGGAAGAGGCTTTAATATTTAGTTTGTTCTGTATTATTTCTCATTTCCAAAAATAGAGATTTTACATTAGGAGCTTAGCTAGTTTGTCTCAATGGCAACAAACAATGTGCCCTGAGAATTGTACGTATTACAGCAATAGGAATAGGAGGAATATAGTCTCTTTTTCATTTGTAGTTTTATTCTGTTTAATTATGTGGCATAAGTGAAAGAATTTATTTGTTTTTGACAATAAGTGATAGTTTAGGTCAGAACTCCAAAATTATGAGAGTGGCATTTTTTTTCCTGATGAGAAGAGAAAAAATGGATGATGGATTCTTTGGAAGGTAAAGGTGCTTTTGATGGCTGCTTTCTTTACTTGGACAGCAGTATTTTTAACATCTTAACTCATGGACAATCCTATTGATAGAAAGCATATCATAGTTGATTGTTGTCATTTCTGCTAGAATTATGGTGAGATAGTGAACCATATTGTGGTTCATTGTCCATTGCTTGAAAACTCCAGTCTATAGTCTCTCGTTGGAGTTCCTTTTAATTCCAGGAATGGCGATATGATTTTTTTTGGGGGGGAGGGTGGGTGGGTGGGTTGATTTAACATATCAGCACGAGTGCGGAATGCTTGATTTTGTTCATTTGGAGTTTAAGCATGGTTAAACATTTTAAGAGTTATCTTGACATCCATAGGTGAAGTTTTGCCTTTATATGAAAACACAAAAGTTAAATGGCCTATAAAATGAACATGAAAGATTGTTCCCATCATTTTCACTAGTTTTCCTTTTCTTCTTCTTTTTTTAGGCAATTCGGCTTTATTTATTGTATTTCTTCGATTTATTTTTCAAACTTACTTGTCTAGGGGATACTTGGCTCTTAGCATAATTTGTTACTTTCTCATTGGCCCTAGATTTCATACAGCTGTTAGAAAATGGTGTAGCAGTTAATAACGAGACACCATGCTTTTCAATATTTAAGACCATGCATGCTTCTCACCTCCCACACACAATTTATTTTGTGTATCAAGTTTGTTTCTGACTTCTTTGCACTTTTAATATATTATTTATTTTTGCAAAATGCTTAAATGGTCTGTGATTCAAACTTGACTGAGTGTGACCCTCCAAATTGGGCTCTATAAACTGACATACATGTTGCTTAAATTGCAAAAGCATCAAGGACCCAGTTGTCTGGGTCTGGGAAAATACTAGAGATCATCTGTTTGAGCATCTCATAGATGATTGGTCCATATTTGTTGTTTGCTTATTATAATAATGATCTAGTGGTTAGTAAGCAAACCATTCTATATCATGTATGGGTAGTAAGTCCTCCTTAGGTAGGTGTCAACTGCCAAAAACATACAATTGACCAACAAGAAGAGGTGGCAGAAACACAAACTTGATTTGGATCATTGATTTAGAAGTTGAATGGGGTTAGAAAGAGTTGCTTGGTAGGTCCGGCGCCCCTCCATTGAAATATTTGTCCAGTAATTTTCAATGCATACCCGGATGAAAGACAAATGTCTACTCAATTTTTAACGGTCAAGATTTCTTAGTCTACTAATAATAGCTATTCCGTTAGCAGTAAGTGTTAAAAGTTAACCATTTTATTTGTCTTCACTCATCATTGTTTTAATGTTTTAGAAATCCTTGAAAACCAATAATCAATTTCTTTTTCTTTCTCTCACCCCCTAACTTTCTTTAACAATCTGACATTTTTCCATAAAATCTCAAACAAGAGATTGTCAAAATATGGATCTCCTAATTGGCTTTAATTTCTGGCAATTTCTTAAGACTTGGAGCAATATAAATTTTGCTATTGCTCAAAGCTTATGCTCTCTTTTGGACGACAATTGAACGGTTGAATCTCACCATGTGTTGATCCATCGACATGCACGCAATTTGGGTGATTTGCAAGCCATACACAATCATTTTGAGAAGATGGCTAAAGCTGTAGTGTTGAGAACTGGAAGTGTATTGGTTCTTTGCAATTTTCAGATTAATTGAGTATGATAAAAATTCTTGTTGTATTTTGCTAGAGGAAGACTTTGAATAGGAACCCAATCTCCTTTTCCAGTAAGATATTGAAACAAAACAAGAAAAAATAATCTCAGTTAAGGAAAAAGTCATGGAAATTAGTTCTCAATATTTAATTTAATCTGAATTATTAAATATGAAGTGGACATGTGTCTTTCATCCGGATATGTATTGAGAATTACTGGACAAACATTTCAATAAAGGGGAGTTGGACCCTTGGTTGGGTGTCTTTAGAGTGACGAGTTACCAGTCCAATTTGCCTGGACCATTGCTGTAAAATGCAACAAGTTAATAGTGTTGTATGGCTCTTTACCACTAGTAAGTAGCAGTTAATGGCATCTAACCTATAGGAGAGAGTCTTCTTCATTTGTCAACAATTTGGGTAATTCAGTGATCTCTATTTATTTTATTTTTTTTAGGAAAAAAAAAAAGAAGAAAACCTACAGTCAAAGAGAAGGATTCTTTTGTTTTCTGGCTAAATTTCTTTTCAAATCTCAATTTTTCTGTGGTGTGCCAGAGTAAAGAGTAATGGCGCAGTTTGAGCTTAAAATGTGATATTTATGGGAACTGAATGTATGGTTTTTAGCAATGATTTTTTTTTATTAGTGTATGCTAGTACGCATGATCTATTTTTGAAAGTATAACATGTTGATTTCCAATTGAAGGAAAATTCCTTAGGACCATTCTGAATTTGATCATGTAGATTTAACATTCTGGTTTTATCACAAAACATCTGCTTATATCCACTCCATATAGGGAAAGCTATTTGTAAGTAATGTTGATTGATATTATATGTTTTGTGTTGTAGATAAAAGAACTAGATGTCTCTCATGAGTCTGGCGATTCAAAGATTCTTACAATTGAAGATGCTTTGACGGTATGTTCAGGAAAGTGTTTCATCTCAAATACTGTATTCTGTTATTGTTTGTTTCTTGTATCGAAAGGTGAATGATGAGTATCTGATTACGGTTCATCTGGATTTTCAGTTGATATCAAGATCAGTTCGGCAGGTGATTCTGGATGCCAAGGTGGGCCCTCCATCATATGAAAAGGGGCTTGCAAAGGATATTCTTTCTGCTGTGAGTTTTTTTGCCCTCTTCCTTTGTCTTACTTTCCTAATTTCCTTTAGTCTTTGATTTAGAAATGCGCTAATGATGCGTTACTAGTGCAATCTTCATTTGTTTTTCTTCTATCTATTGTTCTATCATGACAGAAAATTTTCAATATTTTTTTTGTTGTGACAGACTATATAATAGTTTGTGGTATCTCTGGTAATTGGATCAAAATTTGAAGGGGCAACAAACTATTTCCAAAATAATTTGAAGTATTTTTGAGGTTTTTTAGAAGGTAATTCATGACAAGAATCTTTACCTTCTTGAAAGCTGATTGAGAAAAACCATAGCGGCTGTATCTTTCCAAATCAATAGAAAAGATTAAATGAAAAATTGAAGTAAATATAAATAGTTTTTGGAGCCACAATAGAACAATAGAAGTTGATCTTTATAGGTAAATATTTTTTCATGGTATTCAGGGAGAGTCGCACATTAATAAAGGATAATCAAATGCCCTTCATATATCTTATTGGCTTATTGCTTCTTAGTTGTTTTTAGTCCAAATGAGAGTGCTAAGGCCCGGACCTAGAATCTTGTCTTCTTGGTTTTTTTGATGGGTGTCTTTAGTGGGATATAATTAATTATAAAGCATGAGTAAATCTAAAGTTGTTCAAGGTAACATTGCTTGCCAAATAAGCTGAGGCGCCCCATTACATGGATTCACTATTTTGGGTAACCATACTTGTGTCGAAGTTACACAAGCCCAATACAGGTATGATATGACAATAGAGACAAAGCCTCTTTTCATTGTCTGCGGTTATGGCTGGAAGAAGAGGAACAGAAAGGGAGAGAGAGAGAGAGAGAGAGAGAGAGAGAGAGAGAATGTGCTTATAAGTGAAATCAACTTCTGATGTAAGATGCAGAAGTTGTAAGAGCTTATAAGTGAAGCACTGCCTTCATAAGTGAAGAGATTCGAATCTGTAGGCTTAGATTGAGACAGAAACTAGGCCATGTGCAGAGAACAGTTAACGTTTCCATTCTGTTCTGTTCTTTTGCTTACAATAAAAAAAGAAAAAAATTAATTGCTTGAATTATTTTATCCAGCATAAATTTTCTAATTTTAAGCTATGTTGCTTAAAAGTTTTCATTAAAATTTTTTCAGGTTGAGAAGATGCAGTGTAAGAATTGTCTCATTTGGGCTAAATGTGATAGTTTAGCGAGGGACATAATCAAACTCTCATCAGATGTTATGGTGAGAAGCAATTTGACTGTTCTAACCTCTTTTGGATTTTTTTTTCTATAAAAAATATCTATTGTGTTAAAAGGGTAATTGTCTTTTTTTATTTTATTTTAATAATGGGTTACTTCATTATAATTATAAAGCACCAGGATTACAAGATGAATTAGGCAGTGTCCTCTACCAAACACGTTGAGTCCCAATCTGACAATCACCTTTGCTAAACTGTGTGCTAGTTTGTTAGCATCTCTCTTAATGTGAACAAAATAACAATTATCACAAGAAGATGCTATATCCAGAATATCCACAGCCATGCCAGTTTCATCCCACAACCAGACATCTGTTCTAGTAATTTCTGATATAGCCAAAGAAAGAAGCATCACTTTCAACTATGTTTGAAACAAAGCCAATATCACATGCTAAACTTAGCCCAAACAGAATAGCCTTTCACTTCAGCAAAGAGAATACTTGCTGCAAATCTTATTTTTGTCATTCCACATAATAGAACTGAACCCTGCATATCTCTCACCACCATACTAAGACTCGTATTCCATTCTTGGTATAAACAGACTTATCAGTGTTCACTTTAAAAATCTAAGGTGGTGTTATCCATAGAGATATTGCAGCCTCCCCTTAAGAACCCTTTAGCATAAGGTTGTATCATCATGGACAAGTCTGCGAATACTATTTTGCTAATAGAGCAAGATTGAAAGCCTAATCCACCATACATCTTGGCCAAACAGAAAGAATCCCAGCACAACCATTGTATACGGTTATTACCTCTCCCATCTCCCCACCAAAACCTCGCTATAAGCATATCCGGCTCATGTACAAAAACTTTTAGGAAATTTAAAACAACTCATGCAATATAAAGGGATTGCTTGTGCTACTGGTTGAATCAAAACAGCTTTACCAGCATAGGAAAGATGCCTCCCACTCCACCCTTGTAGTCTTTGCCATGTTTTATCTTTCAGAACTTGAAATTCGTGCTTCCTACACCTTCCAATCATAATAGGCAATCCTAGGTAGTGATCCCTCTCCAAAGTCTTATGAACTCCCAAGCACCTCATTACATTATCCCTTTTGTTGGAGTATTTGAGCTGAATAGAACTGCTGATTGATCAACATTTACTTGTTGACTAGACGCTGCGTCATATTGGTCTAAGATATTCTTAAAAGGATAGTTGTTCTGTCTATATGAATTTCCTTTTTTTGGCCTTCTACTGTAGTACTGTCTAGATGAATGACTATCTTAAATTATTTGGGAAGATTGTGGAGTATATATTAACTTTGAAGAATGTCTGCCTGGATGGATTGGCTAATTTCCACATGCTACATGACACGACATATTTATGCTATTGAGGTGGCAAAAGCTGATTTGACCTGAACAACCCTTCCAACTCGTTTAAAATCGAAATTACCAACCCAAATTTCTTTTGAAGGTCAACAATTTGGACATGAATTTGATTCCTATCTGCTGGCAAAATGTGGCAAAAGTTTACATGAAGCGAAAGACCCACCCAACTCATTCCCAATCGGGGTTGCTCAGACAGTTAGCAACCTGAGCACAAAATGTTCCAAACCACAAAATGATCTGACAATCAAAATTCATAATCAGCCACTCTGAATCTGACCTAACCATCCAATTGCCATCTGTAATGGTAGCATGCCTCCTGTAGTCTTTACTTTATATATAGCTATTAGTTCTGTTGGTTTTCCCCCCCTCATGTATTACTCCTATATCTGCCCCCTTACACATGCATGCATGCATGCATTTACTTGTACATGGAATTTAACTGATTTGAACATCTACCAGATATGGAGCTAGGCTTAGCTTTTTCTTCATCTGAACTTGGCCCATTTTAAGCTTATAGTCCTTATTTGGCTGCTTTTGTGAAAATTATAGAATGTCTTGACTCCGTTCCTGGAGGATTTTATGTAATATTTATACCAAATTGTAATGCTTGAACTTAATCTGGATGTTGTCTAGTTGCTTTTGCCTGAACGGTCTTCCATTTCAACAAAGGCTATGATGTGGGAATTGTAGATATTTTGCTTCTGATCATTCTTTGTATGCATTTGGTTGGTTCATGGATGAACTCACAGGTAGGCTACATTGTAATGGTGGACCCCAGGAGTGGGACTAGAACCAGCTTGTTGAGAATGAAAGGGGCCAGGGTGGTTGGTGTATACCATCCATTGATTGATGAAAGACTTGTTAAAATTCTGCATGGGTATGAAAACTCATTTTGAGCTGTGGAATGGATTGTTTTTGTAATTGATACTTATGCACTACTGAATCATTCCTTGAGCTGTTGGATTGAACAGGAGAGAGAAGAAGGTATACGCCTGGACAGTCGATGATGCTGATTCCATGACGAGGATGTTGCATGAGCGCGCAGATGCTATTGTTACTAGCAACCCCTCTTTACTTCAACGTATTATGCAAGATAAAAGAACAGGATGTGTTGAAGAAGGTTTTTCTTTAACATCATGACCATTCTTTTGTCTTCAGTATTTGACATACATACACACCAGTTGGATCAAGCTTTCAAAGAAAACAAATGATACTTGCCGTAAACTAATGATGCTTGGTTTTATTGATTTCAACTTGCTTACCTGTTTTGAGGGTCCATTTATAGACTTTGTTATAGACATGATATAGTTGAATTTGAATGAATAGAATTTGTGGTTGATCTGTATATGGACTTAAATCATGCCTGCCGTTGGGACCAACGGGTTTGAATTAAATGGGATGTTCCAGAGGATAAAGTAGTTATTGAAGCACTTGCATCCTTGTTTTGTTGATTTGCTTTGCTTTGCTTTTAATTTGAAGCTCATAATATATGTGCTGGAACACAATCTTATTAGTTTGATCAGCTGAAGAATCTGCAAAGAGCTTTAAGAAAAGGTTTTTTTGATTTGACATCTTAAGGAATTGATGAAACTAGTTTCTTTTCATCAGACTGAATCATAATCTTACCTGTATGAAGGGGAAAGCATGGTTAAATATGTGTGAATCCAGATTTCATTTAGGCAGCAGCCATTACCAACACTGCCCCCATGCTTCTGGATATTATTTCACTCGCATCTGCTTTAGGCTTAGAGTTGTCTAAGAAATTAATAAAGAAAAACAAAAAGAAAAATACATGTCTCAGTCTCAGTCTCTGATAAAAAATAATGTGAAATGAGAAAAGGGAAGACATTTGAAAAACGTTTTTAGGGTGCCAAACCAAACCTCCTCACTCTAAGCTTCAAATTTAATTTTAAGTATTTTATTTTTTCAATCCAAATCTTAAACTATTTTATTTATTTATTTTGTATGTATAATTTGCTCTCAGCCCAACCCCAAAAAAAAAAATATATATATATATATATATATATATATATGAGCTTCAAATTCAAACCTCCTGTTTTCGAATTGAACTGCAATAATGCCCCACCCCGTTATGTATACACTCACTCGGTTCACCTTAAATTATATTATCATAAATTATATCATGTCATCAAGTGAAACACTTTGTTCAACCGTTTAAATTTGAAAATTCGTTCTATATTTAAAAATGTTTTTAATTTTTTTTTTATAAATTCTAATACCTTAAATCCAAACCTTCTGTTTTCGAATTGAACTACAGTAATAATGCCCCACACCACAAATTATATACCATAAATTATGTCATGTCATTAAGTAAAACACTTGTTCAACTATTCAAATTTGAAAGTTTATTTATATTTTTAAAAAAAAATTAAAAATATTAAGCATGTTAAACAAACTTCTATTTAAATTCGAAAATTCGATTGATATTTTTTTTTAAAAAAATTAATCATGTTAAACAAGTTTAGCAAAATTATATAGTCCGTTTAAAAAATATGTTGCACTAACTCTTAACATTTAAACTTTGAGCACGATTTGGGTCAATTTGATAATTTATTATACAATAAATATACCATTTCTATATTTATATGTATATGTATTATACCATTTATATTGTATGAATGATAAATTATATAATATTGTAATATAAACATTAAAAACAATTAAATTATTCATATTTTAAATTTTTATAAAAAAATTAAATATTTAAAAATTAAATAAATATATCATATTTTATATTTTTTTTTTTTAAATAATAATTATCCGGACTAGTTGAATTATACTATTTATAAAATGAGTAAATTTAAACAAAATTTGTTTTTGAATCCTTGCGTTGTTTCGGTTTTGTTGTCATTGATAATACATTGAATACGATTATGACACAAAAAATAAAATGAATACAAAGTTAAAATTGAATTACTTTGATAAACTATACAAAATATCTCAACTTGATTATAACTTTTGAAATGTATAAATCTAAAATAATACAAATACAACACGAATACACGAATTAATTCAATATATGTACATTATATGTTAAAAACTTTAAGATGGATATCGAAATTTAATTTATTTAAATTATATTGATATCCATTATTTCTATTCATATTAAAAAATAATAAAATAATAAAATATAAATCTACCAACAATCATATAATAACTAATAACTTATAACATCATTTAACATATTTTTTTATTATTATTTAATCATCATAATTTTTTTTTATTCAGTATCCAAAGTTTTAAAAAATTTACTTATATCAACCCATCTCATATTATTATTTAATATTTTAATTTTTATCGATAATTTATTAATACAATAATTTTTTATTCAATAATATAAAAATAATAAAATAATATGAGTTTATTTTTAAAAAAAAATAAAGAACCAATCATTATACAACACGACAAAATTAAGAGTTATTTGAATAGTATCACACACGAACATGATATGTAAAAATAACTAGAGTACGACACAACACAAAAAAATAACATGACCACAATATGAATACGCGATGTGTTGAAATTTATAGAAAACGAATTTAACACAAAATTGAGAATTATTTGAATAATATCAATTAGACCTAACAATTTCGGACACGAAACGAACATGAAAAAAATAACTAAAACACAATGCAACACGAAAAAATAACATTAACACAAGACGAATACACAAATGTGTCAAAATCTTTCAACACGACCCAAAAAAAAAAATAAGACACAAAATTAAGAGTTATTTGAATAGTTTCAATTAGACCTGATAATTTCGAACTAACACGAATACGAAAAAATAACTAAAACACAATACAACACAAAAAAAACACTAACACAACACGAATATACAAATATGTCAAAACCTATACATAACGTGTTAAAACTTATATATATGTAATACCTTTAATATGATTATTACTTTAAAAAATAATATAAATATAATACAAAATAATTTTTTTTAAAAAATTAAGAATTATTTGAATAATATCAATTAGACTTAGTAATTTTGGACATGAAATGAATAAGAAAAATAACTAAAACATAATGCAACACTAAAAAATAACATTAATACAACACGAATGCACAAATGTGTCAAAATTTATCAACACGAAACAAAAAAATAACGGGACACAAAATTAAGAGGTATTTGAACAGTGCTAATTAGATTTGATAATTTCGAACCAACATGAATACGAAAAAATAACTAAAACACAATACAACATGAAAAACTAACACTAATATAACATGAATATATGAATATGTCAAAATCTATATATAAGGTGTTAAAACTTAAAAATAATATAAATACAATATAAAATAATTTGCTTTCATTTATTTATTAAGATTATTAAGATTTGAGATGGAATCGGAGGGACCTGAACAAACATGTAAATGAGAGGATGACGAAAATGTGCAAAGGGGTACTTTGAAGGAGCAAAGGGGTTAAGGCAGGGAGACCCTCTCTCTCCTTATCTTTTTGTCATTGCTATGAATGTTTTATCCAGACTTCTAGATGCAGGGGCTCTTCATGGAGTTTACAGCTACCATCCTAAATGTCACAGAATCAAGCTTACTCACCTGTGCTTTGCAGATGATCTGCTGATTTTTGCAAAGGGTAACTTGGATTCTGTTGTGGGCATACAGGGTATTCTTCATTACTTTTATACCATTTCTGGTTTGCAATTAAACCCTTCCAAGAGTGAAGTCTTCTCCTCTGGTGTTAGTAGGACCACTCTACTTGAGATGCAAGAGTTGACAGGGTTTAAACTTGGCAAACTACCTGTTAGGTACCTTGGGGTCCCTTTGGTCACAAGAAGACTCTCTGAAAAGGATTGTTCTCCTTTGATCGATAGAATTACTCAGAGAATCAATGGCTGGGCAGCACGCATGTTATCCTATGCAGGAAGGCTTCAGCTCATTCAATCTGTTCTTTTTAATGTGTCCAATTTCTGGTGCAGGCACTTTGTATTGCCTAAGGCTGTTCTTAAAAGAATTAATCAATTATGCAGCAGGTTCTTCTGGAAAGGAAGAGATGACTCAGCTAAGGGAGCAAGAGTCAAATGGAGTTCCATTTGCTGTCCAAAGTCAGAGGGGGGTCTTGGATTAAAAGACTTGGGAATATGGAATAAGGCTTGCATTATTCAGCACCTATGGGCACTTCTCTCTCAGGCAGGTTCATTGTGGATTGCCTGGCTTCATGCCTATGTGCTGAAAGGAAGAACAGTGTGGCAGGTTCAACCTTCCCCAGGAAGCAGCTGGACATGGCGTAAAATGCTTCAGCTGAGGGCTTTGGCTTTGAGGTTCACCTCCAACCAGAATGGTGCTCTAACTTGGAAGTTCCCTGGGAACAGATTTATGGTGGCTAAAGTCTGGAATGATCTCAGGCCTAGGCAGGACAAGGTGGAGTGGGATAAACTGATCTGGTTTCCATTTCATATTCCTAAACATGCACTGGTAGCTTGGATGGCTATATTGGACAAACTGCCTACAAAGAACAGATTGATGTCATGGGGCATGGAGGTGGATGGCAAATGTGAGCTATGTCAAACTGAGCAAGAAACCCGGAATCATATATTTTTTGAATGTGACTATTCAAAGGAAATCTGGGGGCATATACTATGCTTATGTCAACTTCATAGAAGCATAAGGAGCTGGCAAGCAGAGCTGCAATGGGCAGTAAACAGAATCAGAGGAAAAACTCTCATTTCTGTTATTTTGCGTTTATCATGGAGTGCCTTTCTTTACTCGATCTGGAGGGAGAGAAATAATAGGTATTTTAATCGCCTTCAATCCACACAAGGAGCCATCATTGAGCAGATAAAAGAGATCATCAGAATGCGATTGTTGGGGCTCAAGAACATTAGTCCTGATGAAGTGAACCGAAGATTGGATGCAGATTGGAGACTGTCACTTTTTTCCTAGGATCTTTGTCCATTCTGGAATAGCTTTAAGTATTGCTGAAGTATGTTGCTATTGTTCCCTGATTGATTAGTGGTCTTAAGTTTTGTTCAAGTATTGTTTAAGTATGTATAGCTTTAAGTACATGTTGCACATAATATTGAATGTAACAGTTTAACTGCTTTCTGGATAAATAAAACACTTACTTATCAAAAAAAAAAAAAAATGTGCATCAAATTCAATTCATTCAACTCAAAACAAAAAAAACAATACTACGACTGATTGATTGATTCCTCTACCTGTTTTATAGTTTTCTTTCTCCTCTCCTCTCCTCTCCTCTCCTCTCAGATCAATCCTTATTTAAAGATAAAGGGAATTTGGTTTGGTTTGGTTCTGATCTGATCTGATCTGATCTGATCTGAGTCCGACAGCCAGACATCAAAATTTGCAAAGTCCAACAAAAGAATCTTGTTTGTTTGTTTGTTGTGGGATTGAATTCAATTGCAATTGCAATGGCTATGACGGTTTGGTTGAACAAAAAGATCGTGGATCCTCTTCTCCAAATCCTCCGCAGGTAATCTAAAAAACTGTTTTCTATGATTTTATTTTTATTTTTATAAGTTAAAAGATTTTATACTGCATTGCAGGGGAGCAGAACCCAAGCAATTGGCCTTCTCTGCAGCTTTGGGATTTACTTTGGGAATATTTCCAATATGTGGTAATATTTTTCTTTTTCTTTTTTGATTTATTGAATTGATTATTTGATGGTGAAGAAAACTGAAAAGAAAAAAAATGAATAAAAATGGGTACAGGGGTTACAGTGTTGCTGTGTTTGATGGCAATAGCGTTGTTGGGACCTCTCTCCCATTCTCCAACTGTCATGCTTGCTAACTTCATTGCTACTCCTATTGAGTTAAGGTGATTTTCTTTTCTTTTCTTTTACAATTTCATTTCATTTCATCTCATTTCTAACATTCATTTCTCCATTGCATTTCTCTTCTGTAGCCTGCTGGTGCCCTTCCTGCGCTTTGGTGAAGCCCTATCTGGTGCTCCTCATTTTCCATTAACGTCTGATGCTTTGAAGAAAGTTTTGACAGGCCATGCTTCCCGTGAACTCCTCTTTAGTATTGCCCATGCTGTAAGTATCCATTTTTCCTACCTTCATTTACTTGTCTTTTACTTATATGCAGCCTGTCCTTCCTTGGACTTTATTTAATTATTGAATAAATTACACCGTTAATTGAAGGCAATTGGTCTTATTAGAAGCTTGAATTTGGTGATACAAGGATCCCCTAGGGACCCTAGTTTAGTTTGATGATACTCAAGTGTTAGTTAGTGTTGCAGCTATTAGCCCCTGAATTTGTTACTAACATCTTGTTTAACTTTACCTTAATATGTCCATATGTCCTCACCTATATTTTCTTCCATTTTTAACAACCAGATAGAGGGGTGTGTGTGTTTCTATGTGATAATTGATTTTTTTTTCTCAACTTCTTTGAATGAAAATTTGCTTACAGGCACAAATGATTTAATCAGTGTTGCCAAGGCGTGCGCCTACGCCTTGCGCCTTGGCGTACAAAAACGCCTCAGACCCTTTCAGGCGAGGCGCATTTGATCAGGCGCACGCCTGGTGCGCCTAGACGTTCCTTTTTGTAAAGCGATAGGCATAAAAAAAATGCCCGCCTGATTGAAGGTCTCTTTAATTTCTGTTATTATAACTTTTTTCATTAGATGTACAATTACTAGTAAGAAAAGAGATAGTATCAAACTCTCTACTTCTCAATATTTGAGTATTCAATAACAGACATGGGACCATAAAGAAATCATGCATATTGGGCAACAAATAAATTTGCATGTTTTGTAGATAAATTAGACCACTTTTTAGAGTTTATTAACATAATTATATATCTTAAGCTTGTTTTATATATATATATATACACACACACACACATACAGAAACACATATACATATTGCGCCTTACTTCACTCAGGCGAGCGCTTTTTTTGCGCCTTGCGCCTAAGGTAATATAAAGGTTCTAGCGCCTAGAGTTCGCCTTGCGCCCTTGACAACACGGGATTTAATACAAAAAATTGGGACTTTTTTTTTTTGAAATGATTTATTTTTTCATTTTTTGTGAGTATAAAAATCTTTGATCTCGTTGCCAGAAAATCCAAAACATCATCTTTGGGGCATGTATCATAACACCTTCTAGAAGTAGAGATGAGTGAATCTGTCATACTTATTTGTTCGTTTCTACGTCATGCCAACTTTGAAGATGAAGAGGTTGTCTTCTAACATTGTAGGTTGTGGCTAGCATGTTCCTATCTAACATTATAGACTTTATGATTTTGTATGATTAAATCTTATTTTACTGCTCGTTACATCTACCATGGAGCTTATTGACTCCAATATCTGCATCTGTCTAGCCTGAGCCACAACCCTTTGCAATATAGGGGATTGGTAAAACTCTATGCAGACTGAATGCCTTTTCTAAACGTAAGTTTCATTGTTCAGCTTAAGCTGGAGCTAGCCCTGAACGTAAACAAGTTCATTATACTTGATCTTCCAGCACCTTGACACTCAACATTTTAAAAAAATGTTTACTGCTGTTTCTTGGAGGGCTTAGCATGTTGTATGTTGTTGAGGTTTCATAATATGGTTTAGGTTGAGGTTGCAAATCATGGACATTGTCAATGATTTCCCACCAAAAAATTAAGATGGGTTAATTACCGTTTGGTACCCGAACTATATTGAAATTGTCAATTTGGTGCCTGAAGAAAAGAAATTTACAATTAAGTACCCAACTTTCATTCCCTTAAGCAGATTGCACACCTCAATAACTCCATTAGTCTAATGGGTGACATGCCAAAAACTAGAAAATAGGAATTAGGCTAGTGGCACACTCCTATTGGCTGTTTTTTTTTTTCCACATCACCCATTTGATTAATGAAGTTAGTCTCAGGTGCAAACTATTTAACGGAAGCAAAGTTTGAGTACTTAATTGTTAATGTTTAAAGTTTAGGTACCAAATCAAACATTTGATAATAGTTCAATTAGCAAATGTGTAATTAACCCTATAAAGATGATTCTCATCATATTATGAAGATCCATTAATAAATAATGCATACGGTTTATCCTATATGCACAGGTTGTACAAGAAAAAAACTTTACGATTTGGGGAGTCTAAAAAGGAAAAATCTCTGCAGAAGAAAGGCCAAATCTATTAGAAACAGATTGTAAAGAATCTTGTGATTTAGAAAGAATCTTGTGATTTAGAAACTATCTTAAGTTTGTACTTAAAGAGTTTCCCTTCTGTAAAAGGATGTTTAGTCATCTCCTTCCACATACTCTGCATTAAACACAGAGATGTAATTCTCTGTGGTATTCTGCTATCATTGTTGTCACATCTTTATCTCCATGTGACATCAGCTTAATGTTGAACTGTCCAAAAGCCATGAACTCACACACAACCTAATCCCAGATTATAATTCAGTTTCCATTTTTTTATTTTTTCTGTAGTTTTGAATAGGCTGCTCTTTTCCTTCACGAAGTTGACATTAGTATAGTTAGAGGTGGAAAGGGTCCTTTTTTACCACTATGCTGCAATATGATTTATGTATACATAAGGTGATCAAAGATGGCATTGTAAACTTTTATGTAATTTGTAAAATAGTTGAAGCTTCTCTCATCAATTTGGAATAACATTTGAAAATAATTGCTTGCTGCAGTTGTTGGGATGGCTTGTTGCGGCACCCATTATTTTGGGCATACTCTACGTACTATTTTTGCCCATTTTCAAGGTTGTAGTCCCCAAGTTCAGCAGTGTTCCTTTTAGCCCAAGGAAAGAAGAGTATTCACAATCAGAAGTTGGGCTTAAGGTGAGGGATGTTTGATTAATGTTGTAATTTGAATATTTCTTTCACAGAGCAACCACCATTATATGTGCCTAATAATATACTTAATTGTATATAATTTTCCCTAAGCTTAATTCATTGTGGTTTATGAGCTTTATTGTGTTGAGTATACTATTGTTTGCTGAGCTTGGAAGCAAAATGGTTGAACTAAGCTTGTTTTGTTTGTGTTTTTCCAACAATACTAGTGTGGAAACTGAAAAGGTGAAAAGCTTTACTGGTTGTTTTCCAATGATGCATGGAAGAGTGAGTGTTCCAAGGATGGGATGGACAGTATTGTCATAGGCTCAGACGGTTTGGTTTGCTTGGATAAGGTGTGAAGTCTTCTTTTTGTTAGCTTAAGGATTTTGGACAAACATTTAGAGCTGATTCATCATCATAAATTTAAAATCAAATGGATGGTTTTCCTATAGCATTCAATAGTTAAGTGAAGGAGTCGAAAAACATGATTTTATCCTGGGTGGTCAGGTGGTAGGTAGGTATATCCTACTTGCTCAAGGCTTCAAGGATAACCTTGCAATGTTCTTAAGAAGACATTAGTGGGGTCCCAAATGGACATGTTGGCCTGGGTCTTTTTTGTGTTGGACCATCACAACATCTTCATGGATCCTTCTGGGTTTTTTCTTGGTTTTTAACAAAGTTCTCTGTTTCCCAACCAGGAGACAATCTCCCTCTAGGTAGGGCTAGCTTGAAATATCTTCCTCCTCTAGTTATATGCATCAAGTTAAGATGAAGAAATTAAACCTTTCCTCAGCTTAAGATGAAGATTCCAATTAGCATCAACCTAAAGATGAGGAATCCATGCAATGCAATGCTTTGGGTTTGAATTGAAGCATCCAATTACTAGTAGTAGTAGTAGTAATAGCATCACTCACATTGGCAGCCTGCCTGCCTGCCTGAAGAAAAATAGAAAGATAAAAAGTATGGAAAACAAAACAAGTGCAATCATTATAAGATGCATATCAAAAGTCTTGTTCATTCATAAACGTAAAACAAAATAGCACTGCCCGCCCCTCACCGGCCAGGCACCTCAAGTAAAACAGGTTTCAACTGACGAAAACAGAATTATGTAAGGATAGGATGGTTCATCATGTCCGTCCATATTTGCAAACTATGAGGAAGCAGTGCCAAAAACTTTCTACTTATAACACTTTCATCTATTCCACTCCAAATCCAAAAACTGCGGATTCGCCTTTGAAGGTTGTTTCCCTTCTATGCCTTTACGTGACTGATTCATCAACCAATCCCATCCAATGATGTGAGGCAATGCAAACTGTGCAACACCAAACCAAGGAATTATTTCTTGCTGACCTTCACAAAACTAATAAGGTGAAAGTCATTCATTTTTACAACCACATAGCAAGGAAATAACAAGTTAACCAAAATCGACCAACTTAAAAATACTGACCCAAAAAAAAGGCCTAAAGTAATCAACTTTATCAGCTCAAACAAGGTTTATAATTATTTGCTATCATCACCAGTATAATATTTTAGTCTAAACTAAATTCAAAGTTCGCATATCATGAAATAAAGAGAAATCTAACAAATCAACTCGTCATACATTCTATCTTGGCAATACAATACTGTTAATGTTATATCAAAAAACAAAAAGAAGCATATCACATTAATGATTAATTATCAAATAAAGAACCCTATTAAACTATTTTAAGAGCCACATCAGTCCCACAGCTCTTAAATGCCATGTCTAGCTTTGAATGACAACATTACTGTCCTATAATGGAAGTCCAATATCACATTAAAAAATATGCTGCAAACTCTGTAAAGCATTAGGGGTTTTCTGAACTATATCTGTGTGTGTGTGCACATCTGCACGTGTGAGATCAAAAGTATATTTCCTTTACACATTTTCAGAATTTTGAAAAAGGGATTCTAGTCCAAATTCCTTATTAATAAGATAATTTAGAGATTGCTAGTCTAATCTCACACGGATATCCACAATATTTATTACCAATAATAGGATAAGAATTCTAGTTAAATCATGGAGATAGCAATAAAGCTGAGTTAGTTATCACGTCATACATTGCATGCTGTCTTCAAGACTGCAAATTCAGCTGTTGTAACAGGTACGTTAAAGCGCTCATTTGATTTTAGAATGTTGTTGGTAACAGCTGCAAAGAAATTGCAGAAAAAGTTAAAAACATACATAGAACACCCTGACAAAGAAATAAGTTCAATATTAGTTACCAATAGTTGCTTAAAATTGAGGAAACATAGTATTGGGGGGAAAATGAAATGAAAGAACTTATGGTTTGTTCTAAACTTCCAACTTAAAGTCTCTTATTACTTCAAAAAGGTGTAACAAAGCATTGTACACATACCTTAGGAGAAAATGATCTACTACTCTTTCAAGTATTGATTGATTTTACTTTTAAAAGGGAAGGATAACTCTTAAAAAAAGAACGAAAAAGACCTCATATGAGGGTGATGAATGCCTAAAGAAAAATAATTGACATATTATTGAGAAAATCATATGAAACTAAGCGGCTAGATTTGCTTAAACGGCATTTGAGGTACTAACGAAGGTATTCAAGACAAGGACCTTGCTTATATTTCTCTTCTAGAGGCTCTTAGGTGCGCACTCACATCTCACCAAGCCTGAACACCTATACATGCTTCTGGCTAGCCTTTTACTGCATAAGCAGCAATAACAAAAGATGCAAAGCAATTTTTTTTTTTTTTTTTTATTTATGCAAAGCAATTTTATTTCAATAGCATTGTCTGTAAAATATGCAATATTATTTTCTTTTCCCCTTTTGAAAAACTGAAAGAAAACTGATTGTGAATCTGAAAGGACCCAAGCCAAGATGATATCAAAGCCAAAAGAGATTAGAATTTTCATATGTTTTTTTGGAAAAGTTAGCCATATGCCTTCCTTATCACCAAGATGACAAAGACATTTGGTCCAAGCAAATCTCGAAACTGCTCTATAACATGAATATGTGTAGGAGGTCTCCAATCCCCTAGATGTATGTACATACATAGCAGAGGTTTCTGTTCCCATATATGTACCTATTCTATTACAATCTCTGTCAATCAACCCTTATCCTTTCAAGCAATCTTAGGGAAAGCTGTAATAAAGATTAAAGATTAATATTGTCCTATTCCTACTCAATTATGCCCTACTTGATTCCTAGACTTGTCCTGCCCAGATTATTCTCAAAAAAATAACTCAACACTCACCAACCTTTCAAAAATCCATCAAAATCTAGCTTGCTCTCCTTTGGCAAAAATAATTCAATGTGATCAAGCATCCCAAGAAGCATGCTTTCATGCCTGGTATTATGAAAATAGGTTCACTATATGGAGCAATCTTGACTGACCAGTCAAACCCTACAGTCTAGTCCTTGTTACAGACCAATTACACCATATGTTTCGCCCCACCCCTTGGCATGCTATTTTATTTTAGGGAATTTCTTAACACTATAACGCCAATGGTCCCCATTCAACTATTTGCCAACCTTCAATTCTTAGGAACCTGTTCCCAGCCACCCAATAGAGAAATTTTCATCTCCCCTACAACCAGTCAAGAGTGGTCTGTAAGAAAAAAACGTACAACTCACTTCAGTTATAATATCTGCTAAGAAAAAGCAAACATAGGCTAAAAAGGTACCTAGTCAAGAAACAATATGATATGACAAAACAAAAATATATCAAGAGATTGTGAACATGCATTCTTGGCCTGCCATTGAAATTGATCAACTGATTCACTACAATCTTTTCGCTTAACAGTAAGTTTTAGAGAAATCTTATTGTGCACCTAGAAGTTGGAGGCACACCAAGTTTCTGAACCAAATAATCCAAGAGCGATAGGTTAGTGCCTTAGTGGTCTAGGGACAGAGATCTCACCAAGATCAATATAATTTCATCAAATACCAACTCTTCACAATGTGTAGCACCATTGGTGATAATGAAAGATTCCTAAACTGCTGGCTATAAATATCTGTTCTTTACAGTAATGCTACTCTTTCTTGCAAATAGTTTGGAAGTAATGTCCAGCTCTTAGACAAAAAAAAAAGGCCAAAATAAAGCTATGATGTTGCTTTGAGAGAGAGCAATATTAAAGTTGAAAACAAAGAAAGTAATTAGAGATAGATTACTTACTCAAAGAAATCATGTAGCCACTACCACCATCAAGTGCCTTAATATATAACTTCTTGCTTACTTGACCAGCATTACTGTAGCACGAACTATTTGTCAACTTAAACAAAAAAAAAAAGGAAAAAGCTTGCATAATGCAAGTCATTGGATTTCTCTGAAGCACACAAGCGTGCCGCTAAAAATTAATAGAAATTAGAATTGCTTCCAACTAAACAAATATAGAAAAGAAACAAGTGCAAAAACTAACCTTGATTTCATTGAAGGGTCATGGAAGAATTCGGAGACATCATGAGCACCCATGCTTATCAAAGACCCAACCTCTGTTGGCGACAAAGCAAATTTCTGCAAAATATTAACAAAATCAGTATGCCTAACAACATACTAAGGGGAGGTCAAGGGCAGAGAGACAGTGACAGAGACAACGAGAAAATGTATCATAAACAAAAGATATCCAGCTAAAAGCATGATAAATTCATGTATAATCTCCTGATGAAGAAAGATGGAGTTTACATGGTTTAGGGCTTTTTTTTTTTTATCAATGCACTAAAAGTTTAATGAAACAATTTGGGAAACATTACCTGTCTCTTATCCCAATCATACTTGCGCTCACCAACAGCAGGCCAGAAAGTCAACATCATGGAACCTTGACGATCAACTTTAAGGCTGCCAGTGCCAGACTATGAACACGAGGCAAAATGAAAAACATCATTCATTAAAATGAAACCCATAACTACTAATATTTAGGAAAGGGAATTGGAGCATACATCTATCTGACTGAAGGTTGGTAGAAGAGGAGAAACAGAGACCGCAGCTTTTCCCTTGTATATCGTATAAGGAGCAAAAACGCGAGCATTGGCATTGGCATTGGCATTGGAATTTCCTGCAGGTATATGAAAAACAATCACAAACATGAGTTATAAATAGCGAATATTTGCAAAACAATGCAAATAAAGGAAGGAATTCCAGACCTGTAGCAGCAAAATGCTGTACAGAAGTTGAAAAGGCCGCTCGGGATTTAAAACCATGAGAACACAAAGCATCTCTAACGTCACCCCATTTCCCAGATAGCAGTGTTTGGGAAGAAAGGTTCCTGTTTGCAGTGAAACATTATAAAAACAAAAACAAAAACAAAAAAATCAACTTGAAAGGGTTCAATACTTCAATTCAATGCCCGTATATTTATTTATATATAAAAAGAAGAAATACTAGTCATTTTTCTTGGAAAATAAAAACCCATTGCGCTGACAGTGAGAAAATCCTTGAAAACTTAAATTTACCCAAAAACCTAAACCTCTAACTCTGTAATTTCGTGACTTGAGGTTTTTGGGTTAGAGGAAGAAAAGGGCGTTAGGGCTTAGTTGAGGTTTTTGAAAGTAAAAAACAAAATGAGTAATATCAACAAAAAAAAAACAAAAAAATGAGTAAAGAAGACGTAGGATCTAAGACAGAATAGAATAGACACCTTGAATCTGCTTTCTCAAGCACCCTAAAATCTTAAAAAAAAAAAATAATAATAATAATAATTAGGGTTTTTGAAAAAGGAAACCTGGAGAGCAAAGAGCGCGATAGTTTGAACATCTTAGCGTCTGAACTTAGGAGACTCGAGTCAAGACTAAACCTCTGCCCAAAAACAAATAACAATTTTCAAATTTTAGATTTGGCTATTTATTTGCAGACAGACAGTCTACCAAGATTTTGTATACTGTAATTAGAGGTGGCAATTGGGTGGGTTCGGACGGGTTCATTCGGGTTCGGGTTTATTCGGGTTCGGGCTCATTCGGGTTCGGATCCATTCGGGTTGAGGCTCATTCGGGTTCGGGCTCATTCGGGTTCGAGCCCATTCGGGTTCGGTCTGGGTTCGGGTATGTTTTACATCATTTTATTTTATATTAGATGTAATCATTTTTACGTAATTTAAATATTTATATCTAAAAACAAATTATTAATTTATTATTATTTTTATACTTTTGCTATTATATGATATTTTTAATTATATTTATTTTTTAAAATTAATATTTGTTAGCACCAAAAGAATAAGAAATTAATTTGTTATATAAAATCAAATTTTGAAATAATTTATTATAAAAAATATGATATATTATAAATTAATCATATTGATATTTAAAATAATTGATTTGATGAACTCGAATTTCAAAATATAAATACATTATAATTTATATTCACTATAAAATAAAAAACTTTTAAAAATAAATCCTAGCCTTCATCTATTCGTTTATATACTTATAAAATGCAAAAAATTTATGCTTATAGTCAAGATATATATATCTATTGAGTACTTATATTTTTTTCATCAGTATAAAGTATAAATTATAAAGTAGTACTAAAAAAATATAATTTATATTTAAATTATACTTAATAAATATATAATTAATATGATTATTTATTAATATATAATAAATATACCCAAAACCAAAAGGTCATAAAACCCAAAACCTCATTAAACCCACCCGCTAAAATAAAATCCCATGAAAGCCATAATCCAATTAAACCCATCCTAATCTAACCGTATAAGTATAACCCAAAAGGCCAAAATAATTGAATTATTGTCAATTTTTTTACCCTTAAGAATAATTGAATTATTGTCAAATTTTTTTTCACATCTCTAAAATTTTCAAGAATTTAAAATATTTAGATTGTAAATTCATCATGATATGAGACGTTAAAGTTATAACTTATAAGTACAAAATATAATTTACTTTTTGATAAAATTATTATTTCATCATCATATATATATAATATATTAAATTTTAAATTTTAATTAAATTATTAAAAAAATTAGAATAAAATTAATAATTGAAGTTATTGCTTTGTAAAAAAAAAATTAATTGCAATTTGATTATTTTTATTTTTAGTATTAAATTCGGGTTCGGGTTCGGGCCGGTCTCGGGTTCGGGTCCATTCGGGTTCGGGCTCATTCGGGTTCGGGCCCATTCGGGTTCGGGCCCATTCGGGTTCGGATCCATTCGGGTTCGGGCCCATTCGGGTTCGAGCCCATTCGGGTTCGGGTCCATTCGGCTTCGGGCCCATTCGGGTTCGGGTTTTTTTCGGGTTCGGGTTTTTGACTTTTTGATCAAATCGGGTTTGGGCGGGTTCGGGTTCGGGTTTTCCTGGGCGGGTTTTCGGGTTCGGGTTCATTTTGCCACCTCTAACTATAATCACTAATTTAGTAGAGCTGGCCATTGGCGGTTCGGATCGGGTTTATTCGGATTTGAGTTTATTTAGGTTCGGGTTCAATTGGGTTCAAACTCATTAGGGTTCAGATTCGTTCGGGTTTGGGTCCGATCGGATTCAGTTCCGTTCGGTTTCGGGCCTAGTCGGGTTCGGATCGGGTTCGGGTTTATTTTATATCATTTTTATTTTATGTTAGATGTAATTACTTTTACATAATTTAAATATTTACTTTTTAAAATAATTTTATAATTATTTTTAAAATAATTTTTTATTATAATATGATATTTTTAATTATATTTATTTATTAAGACCAATATTTGTTAACACCAAAAGAATATAAAATTAATTTTTTATACAAAATAAATTTTTAAAATAATTTATTATAAAAAATATGATATATTATAAATTAATCCTATTAATATTTAAAATAATTGATTTGATGAACTCAAATTTCAACATGTAAATATATTATAATTTAGATTCATTACAAAATAAAGAGATTTTTAGGGATGAACCTTGGCATTCAACTTTGAGGTCTAAACGGGCTTGGATTATCCATTTACAAATATGGATATTTCGGATCAATCCAGGCTTGGACAAGTGAATATGGTGTTGATGACTTAATTTAATAATGTGCCTAAGAAAATTATATATATGTTGCAAAGAGCAACACATTTTTCTTAAAAGTAGTTTTTATCTATTTTTTAATATAAAAAATATTATTATACTAGATATAAGTTAAAATGAATAAATTGCTATTAATTAATTTTAATATATAGAAAATACTATTATACTATTATAAGGGTGCTCTTAAAATAACATAAATAAAGGATAAGTAATATTTTATGTCAAAAATATTTACATTTCTAAAATTTTCATGAGTTTAAAATTTTTAAATAGTGGATTCATCAAGATATGAGACATTAAAGTTATAAGCACAAAATATAATTGTATTTTTGATAAAATTATTATTTTATCACATATATAATATAATATAAATTAAACTTTAATTAAATTATTAAAAAAGATATTAGAATAAAATTGATAAATAAAGTTCTTGCTTTATAAAAAAATTATTTAATTACAATTGATAATTTTTATTATTAGTATTAAATTTGGGTTCGGGTTTTTCGGGTTCGGATTTTTTTCGGTTCGAGTAATTTCAGGTTCGGGTCTTTTCGGGTTCGGGCTCGGGCCATTTCGGGTTCGGATTTTTTTGGGATTGGTTTTTTGACATTTTGGTCAAATCAAGTTTGGACGGATTCGGATTCGGATTTTTCTGAACGAATTTTCGGGTTCGGATTCATTTTGCTACTTTTATAATTTAGTATCAATAAGAACAAGTTGTACCAAGATTTTGTGCACTCCTTCCCTAAAAATGATACGTCTTTATCTGATTTGACTGCCTTCTCTACTGACCAGTAAATGCTCTTTGGAAGTGTATATGGCAAGCTGTATTTAGACATACCATTTTGAATTTATTAATATTTTTTAAATATTTATATATATAATCTATTTTTTTAATTTTTTAATAAAATATATATTATATACATATATAAATATACGTTCATTATATACATAAATATATATTTATACGAAAATATAAATTTTTAATATCTCAAAAAATTTAAACATTAAATAAAAAATATATATATATATATATAAAATTATTATTAATTAGATTCAATAGATTAATTTAATAAATATATTTTATTTTAAATTTAATTATGAAAAAAATAAAAAATTTGTGATAAAAAGGGTATAAATTAATTTTTTAAAAATCAAATAAGTGAAATTTTTTTTAAGTTAAAAAAAATCAAAGCTTATACCTATCGGTACGTACCGGTATTGACCGGTACAGGTAGGTATGACCGATACGAATGGATACAAAAACTAGAACAATACAATACTGGTATCGTTTCGGTTTACCTTAAAATCGGTACGTATCGGTCGGTACAGCCGATATCGATACAGTACTGACTACCTTGATCCATGGGTCAAGTCGGGTTGGTCTGGACTCAAAACTTTTTTTTTGAAACTCGGATGGGTTCGAAAATTTATTTTATTATTAAAAATATTAAAAATATTTTTATAATTAAATTTAAATAAAAATATTTTAATCTCAAAAATTGTGTCAACAATAATACTAAAAGAGATCTTAGCACTAGTGATTGAATCAGGGATTATTTCGTTAAGAGAATCGAAGTTCAAAAGACAACTAAGGCCTCGTTTAGCATTGCTTCTGGCACAGCTTTTGAGGTCAAAAGCTGCTTTTCACCGCAAACGCAATGCTAAACAGATAAAAAAAATTGACTTCTGCTGTTGAAACCATGGTTTGAAAAGCCAAACCAAAAAGCCAAAAAATATAACTTTTGGGCTTTAAAAGGTGGCTTTTGGATAAAATGACTTTATTATCCTCACATCTCTACACTTTTATTATTTTAAACATATCTTTTTTTGACATTTCAATTTCCTACAACACTTTTTTACAGTAATGTTAAACACTTAAAAATTTTTAAACCACACTTTTTCACTACACTTTATAAACACACTTTTTTCAACTCAAACTTTTTTCAACTCAAACTAACCCTAAATAATTATGAAAATCTAAAAATCTGGATATAGCGATGATGATTTTCTGACTTTGGGATCTCCAAAAAATGCATTTCTAACCATCATATTTTCTATCCGAGCTTATATATCGAAGTATCATATGTAGGTTTTGTTTTGGTATAAATTGCATCTCTGGATTTGATTTAGATTGTAAGTTACAATAGTCCAAATTAAACTAAATGGTCATAAAATTCTAAATTCAAACAATTTAAAGAAGATATTTTTAATATTTTAAAAATTATTTTTAGCTATCTATGATATGTTTTACTATGAACCGTAGTAATTTTGATTATATAAATTTTATTGAGTTTTTGCATAAATTAATTAGGTTCTGATTTTGCATTAAAAATGTTTGCTTTAAGCCTTTTTGTGAGTGTGAAAAATTATAATTAGAGATTTTATAAATTTTTGGATATAAGTGTGACCTCTGAGTAAATCGAATTAATTATAATTAATTTGAAAGAAAAAAATATTAAATTATTGATCATTTTGGTAATTATATATAATTTATTTGAATTAATAGATCTTAAGTGTACTTTGATTAGACTTTGGATTGGACTTGTTAGACCTATCTTTCCAAATAATCGGCTTACCGACCTTTTAGTTATTTTATAAGTATATATGTGCTTGTAATAATTCAAATTAGATAAATACTCTCGTTTAAATATAGATTATCGAATTTGAATTGATATTTTATAATAAATTTAAAAAATAAAAAAGTAAGAACGGTAAAAATAATTTAGAAAAATAATAACTTCTATCTTTATACGACATTTGGTATAAAATTTAGAGTTATTTGAATATTATCAATTAGATCCGACAATTTCAGACATAACATAATTATACGATACAAACATAACATGAGAACAATAATTAAAACACGACATGACACAAAAAATAACATGAACACGACATAAATACACGAACGTGTCAAAATCTACATAAAACGAATTATTAACGTGTCAAAATTTATATAAATATATAATACCTTGAATACGATTATAACAGGGAAAACAACACAAACATGACAACTCGTAACATAAATTTGGGAGTTATTTGAATAGTGTCAATTAGACTTGGCAATTTCAGACACAACATGAAAAAATAATTAAAATATGACACGAAAAATAACATGAACATGATAAAAATACACGAACATGTCAAAATCTACATAAAATGAATTATTAACGTGTAAAATTTTATATAAATTTATAATACTTCAAACACACGATAAAATAACACGGACATGTTACGGACGTACAATTTTTTTCTAAATTGAATCATTATTACAAATTATGCAAAATATAGGATGAATCGGGACACGACATGAACACACACAATTTTCTTTAAATTGAATCACCATGACAAAGTATGCAAAATATTTGGATGAATTGAAACATGACACGAACACATGAAAAAAATAATTAAAATACGACACGACACGAAAATAATATGAACACAACACAAATATATGAACGTGTCAAAATCTACATAAAATGAACTATTAACATGTAAAATTTTATATAAATTTATAACACTTTGAACACATATAAAAATAACACGAATATGAAAAATAATATGAAGATGAACGAATATCCGAACGTGTCAAAATCTACATAAAATGAATTATTAACATGTAAAATTATATAAATTTATAATATTTTGAACACAAAAAAAAAATAACACGAACACGACACTAATATGCGAATGTGTCAAAATCTACATAAAACGAATTATTAACGTGTAAAAAAATTGTATAAATTTATAATATTTTGAAGAAACAAAAAAAACAAGAACACAAAAAAAAACGAACACACTATTTTTTCTCCATTTTTTTTCTTTTCTTTCTTTCCTTCTTAATCAAAATAAAAATACCCAAACTACCCCTCCCAACTCCCTTAATATCCATGCTTAGTTGTCAACTAAGTATGGTTTCAAAATCCCAAATTCTTGGCTCTCATGCATTCTTGGGATTATTTTAATGTTTGTACTTGATTAGTGTTTGAATCATTGCATTATTTCAGTTTTATTATCGTTAATAAAACATTGAATACGATTATGACACAAAAAATAACATGAATTTAGAGTTAAAATTGAATTATTATAACAAATTATGCAAAATATCTCAACTTGAGGATAACTTTTAAAGTAAAATATAGATATAAAATAACACAAATACAATATGAATACACGAATCTAATACATTATATATACATTATCTGTAAAAAAGAAGAAGATGGATATCAAAATTTAATTCATTTAGATTATATTGATATCCATTATTTCTATTCATATTAAAAAATAAAAAAAAATATAAACCTAATAATTATCATACAATAACTCATAACATCATTGAACATAGTTTTTTTTTTTTTTTACTATTTAATCATCATAATATTTTTTTTTTGATTCAACACCGAAACTTTTTTTAAAAATTACTTACATCAATGCATCTCATATTATTATTCAATATTTTAATTTTTACTGATAATTTATCAATACAATAATTTTTTATTCAATAATATAAAAAAAAACTAATATGACCTTATTAAAAAAAAAAACAATCATTATATAACACATGACACAAAATTAGGAGTTATTTGAATAGTGCCACACACGAACATGACATAAAAAATAATTAAAATACGACAGAAAATGAAAAAAATAACATGTCCATGACATGATTACACGAACGTGTTGAAATTTATATAAAACGAACTTGACCAAAAATTGAGAGTTATTTGAATAATGCCAATTAGACGTGACAATTTCGGACACGACACAAAAAAAAATAACAAAAACACAATACAACATGAAAAAATAATAATAACATGACACGAGTGCACAAATGTATCAAAATCTATATAATACGAGTTATTAACTGTACAAACAAATTTCATGTCGATTATAACACAAAGAAAATTTGAGACAAATAAAGATTTTATTTATCAAACTTTGAAAGTTACAATCTCTGGAAGTTCTTAAATTCTTTTCTTCAGTAAAATTTTGATCCAAGGGTTTTCACGACTTGATCTTGAATCGATAAGATCCGCTTCAAGGGTCTTCTAAATTTGATCTTGAAAACGGGATTGACCTCCTTTCTTTTTATGGAACAAGATCGGAGAGTAGTTTTCTTAAGAACAGTAGGTGTTTTTCAAAATTTCTTCAATTCTTTCAAATTTTTGGAGATTTCTTCTTGAGATTTTGGAGAGGATTTTGGTTTTCAAAATCTTCTTCTCCTCTTTAGACTTGCGAATTATGAAAATTATATTAAATGGCTTAGGAGAGATCCCTATTTATAGTGCTTGCCAGTCAGGTGAAAGAGAGTTCTTAAAAAATCCGGTTTCTTTATAAAAGAGTTCTAGAAGAATTTCACTTCCTTATTTATTTCTTAATTAATTTCATTTAATTAGAGATAATACTTGTTTTCCTTATTTATCTCTTAATTAATTTAATGTAACTAGAGATAAAAATAATTATAACACATGGGTGAAATTTGATTGGATAACCCATGAATTTTTGCAATTTGATTGGTCAAGCCATGTGTGCATATTTAATTAATTATAAAATAATTAATTATGATGTCATCGCATATGCTGTTATCAATTACACATGATGATGCATAATTTAATTGAAAATATTTTAATTAAAAAAAAAATTCAATTGACATGTGGCAATTTGTGATTGGTCAAAAAAAATTTCCTTCTAATTTAACGTGTCAAAATTATATATATATGTAATACTTTGAATACGATTATTTCACGAAAAAATACAAATACAACACGAATACACGAATATTTTTCCCTTTTTTTTCTTTCTCTCTTTCTTTTCTTCCTCCCTTTTCCACAATTGCCCCTCAATTGATTGACGTTTTCCACAATTGCCCTTCAATTGATTGATCATTGCCACAATTGCCCTTCAATTGATTCCCCCTCAAATTGTTTTAATTTTCAAAATTGCCCTTCAATTGATTAAATCAATTGAGGGGATAACTTTAAATGTATCTAGTGTTGAATCCTTGCGTTGCTTCGGTTTTATTGTGGTTTATAATAAATAAAATACGATTATGACACGAAAAATAGCACGAAGTTAGAGTTTAAATTGAATTATTATGACAAACTATACAAAATATCCCACTTGAAGACGACTTTTAAAGTAAGGTATAAATATATAAAATTACCAAACTTAATCTAGAGAAAAAATAACTTCCAATAATTATATGATACATCACACAAAATTTTAAGTTATTTGAATAGTATCAATTAGACCTGACAATTTCGGCTGCAATATGATTATACGACACGAACACAACATCGAAAAAATAATTTAAATACGACACCAGTCACACGACACAAAAAATAATATGAACACAAAACAAATAAATGAACGTGTCAAAATCTACATACGAAAAAATAACTAAAACACGACACAAAAATAATGTGACACAAAATTGAGAATTATTTGTATAGTGCCAATTAGACCTGATAATTTCGGACATGAAAAGAACATGAAAAAAAATTAAAACACAATATAACACGAAAAAATGACACTAACACAACATGAATCCACGAATGTGTCAAAATCTATCAACACAATACAAAAAATAACGTGACACAAGTTTGGTATTTGAAATAGTGCTAATTAGGCCTGATAATTTTGCACACGACACAAACATGAAAAAATAACTAAAACACAGTACAACACGAAAAATAACACTAACATAACACGAATGTGTCAAAATCTATACATAACGTGTCAATATATATATATATATATATATATATATATATGCAATACCCTTACTACAATTATAACACGAAAAAATAACATAAATACAACACGTGTTAATTATTAAAAAAATTCAAAAAAAGAAAACGATCTGCAATTGCTTGCTACGTGGCAAGTAATCGCTCTCTCAATTGAGGGACTACTTTAATTTTCATTTATAAGATAATATTTTATTTTTATACTTCTATGAAAAATTGAATATTTTATGAGTCCTTAGGATTCAAGGGGTATTTTTGAAATATCCTAGGGACAAAATTGTCCTATTTTATAATATAAAAAAATGATAGATCCTGCTTAATATTTGACGATTTTTTTATCTGATTCGTTCTGAAAAACAAATTAAAAAAAATTTATTTTATTAATTTTTTTAAAAATTGTATTTAAAAGGGTTGGTCCATACGTTGACTCTTAAGTCGATTTAAGATCCATATCCGATCCATTTGAGAAAAAAATAATTTTTTTATTAATTTACTTTAGTTTTTAGCTTTTTATTTTTATTTTATTTTTAAATAATGTATTTAAAAGGGTTAGTCCGCATGTTGACTCACGGGTCGATTTATGATTCGTACCCGATCAACACAAAAAAAAAGTTTAAAAAATTATTAATTATTTTTTTATTTTTAAATGATGATTTAAAGGTGTTGGTTCGCATGTTGATTCGCAGGTCGATTTAAGATCCATACCCGACCCGATCAGAATTTTTTTAAAATTCTTTTTTTATTAAATGATGTATTTAAAGGGGTTGGTCTACACGTTGACTCTCGGATCGATTTAGAATCTATACCCGACCTGTTCAGGAAAAAAAGTTAAAATAAAAAATTTATTTTATTAATTACTTTTATTTTAATTTTAAATGGTGTATTTAAAAGGTTGGCTCATACGTTCACGCGCGGGTCGATTTAGGATCCGTAATCGACCCCCTTAGAAAAAAATAAAAAAAATAAATTTATTTTATTTTATTTTATTTTATTTTTAAATGATGTATTTAAAGGGGTTGATCCGTTCATTAACTCGCAGGTCGATTTATGATTCGTACTCGATCCGCACGAAAAAAAGTTTTAAAAAAAATTATTTTGTTAATTTATTTTTATATAATGAATTTAAAATGGTTAGTCCGGACGTTGACTTGCGGGGTCGATTTAGGATCCGTATAGGGAAAAAAGTTAAAAAAAAACTATTTTATTAATTATTTTTATTTTAATTTTAAATGATGTATTTAAAGAGGTTGGTCCGCACGTTGACTCGCAGGTCGATTTAAGATCCGTACCCGACCGCCTCGGTAAAAAAATTTTAAAAAAGTATTTTATTAATTATTTTATTTTAATTTTAAATGATGTATTTAAAGGGGTAGGTTTGCACGTTGAGTCGCGGATCGATTTAGAATCCGTACTCGATCCGCTCAAAAAAAAAAGTAAAAAAAAGTAAAAACAAACTAGCTGCTAACTTATATGAGAAAATCGATTCTACGAGAGAATAAAATACAAATCACAATTTTATTTTCATATTTATTATTTTTACCTCCTATAAATAAAAATATGCAT
Source organism: Fremontodendron californicum (assembly GCA_030761205.1). Classification (NCBI taxonomy): domain Eukaryota; kingdom Viridiplantae; phylum Streptophyta; class Magnoliopsida; order Malvales; family Malvaceae; genus Fremontodendron; species Fremontodendron californicum. The sequence goes on from JAULJL010000047.1 coordinate 5,525,019, forward strand.
CATAAATTCATAACAATGTCTAAATATTTTTAAATATATATAAATAACATTTAAAAATAAATTTATATTACGTAATTTATAAATAAATAATTTTCATAAATTTGATTTTCATAATTAACAAAATATAATTATATTAATATTATTACAATTTAAAAATAAAAAATTATTATTATTAATTAATTAAAAAATTTATAAAAAATTTAAAAATACCCCGGCAAAAAGGTTTTTTTTTTTTTTTTTTTTCTTTCTATTAAAAATGATTTGGAAGCCATGACTTTGATTATTTTATCATTGATTTGAATATGTTATGAAATTTATATTTGTATTGGATGTTATAGTATCTTAATCTGGCTACATACAGGATTTTTGCAATTAATGGTTATGGAATATGGCAGATTTTCATAAATTCAATTATTTTAGGTATAAAAATAAAAAATAAAAAAAATTTAAAGGTATAGTGGAAAAAATTTCAGGAAATTAAAAGTATAATGAAATTTTTTAGTACTGACTCATGATATAGTGGCAAAATTGAGCTTAATTAATCACTAATTATAAACACTTGTGCATATCTCCTATATATTAGAACATATATATTTACTTTTACTTAATTGGATGGATAAAATTACTAGTTAAAAACAACTTCTACATCCACATCCATGCTTCCAAGCTGCTAAATACATCCCATTCCCAATACAAAATTGCAAATAATTTAGCCAACCAATCCAAGCACAGGTAAACTTTTTTAGGACTCAAAAACTACAGTAAATATTCAGGAATACATGCAAAGCAATAAAGTAAGTAGCTAGAGTTCAACGACCACACGAATTAAATCTACATAAAAACACGTTTATTTTATACAAATGATTATTATCCTATAAATTGACAACAAAATTTTTTAACTCTACAAACAGGATTAAAAAATTATCATATGTCCTTAAATTATATATACAATATAAATTATAAGAATAATTTTACAACTTTTAAAACACATTTGAAATACAAGAGCTAGTTGAGGAATATAAATCCTTATCCTTTTCAAAGTTGAATTCACATTAAAGCCTTATCTGTTGTAGTTGATGAAAACAAATCCTTAATCTTTTCAGAATTTTGAATGAATTCTGATTTTGAGGAAGTGATAAGCATGTGCTGTTGACATGTTGTGACTTGTATTTTAATTTTTATACGTTAATAAATATGTATCTTTAATTATTTTGAAATAAAAACATTTCTCTTATCAAATGTGGTTTTTCTCTTATCAATTTTGAAATAAAAACATTTCCTTCTTATTAATTATTTCTTCTCATGGTCAGAAATAATAATTATTTTTACTCCATCATCTTAAATTGTAATTCTTTCACTGTTAGCTGGCAAAGCAAGCTTGATAGCTCGCGCGAGCCGATTCGGATTGATTTAAATAGTCAAAAGCTCGAATCCAAATTTAAAGAAACTCAAATTTAAAAAAATTCGAATTCAAAAAATCCAAATTCAAAAAGCCCAAAACAACATGATCTGAAATCTATAAGATTCGATCCGCCACAATCTGAACTCGAGATCCATCAGATCCGAAACTCATAAAAAATCAAATTTACAACCGAAAATACTTAAATTATGATTATATGATTTTATTTAAAATAAAATAAATAAATGATACATTTTTTTAAAAAATAAAAATTTAATATATGAAAATGTGTTTATAATTATTATACAATTAATTGAATGATTCTCCTGCTTCGCTAGGGACTTGGATTTTTTTATATAATTTCAATTATGCTAAATATTAATTAATTATTTAAGCATTTATTAAATATTTTAATATTAAAATAATTATATTTTTAATATAAGAATTAAATACTTTAAATTACATTTTTCTCACAAATAATTTGACTTTTATTTTTTTTAAATGTTATTTTATACTATTTTAACTCACTTATAAAATAAAAAAAAATCTTATATAATCATTAATTATAACTATATTCATACTAAATATCATATATATATATATATATATTTTTAAATATAAGTATATAATCATTGCAAAATAATAATAAGTATTAAAAATAATGAGCAATATTCAAATACAAAATATTGATACTCAATGTATAAATAAAATTATTATATAATTTTATATTTATATAAATATTTATTAATTTTTAAAATTTTAATTTAGTATTTTTGTCAAAATTAATTATTACATTCGAAATTAAAAGATATTTATAGCTTATAAAATTACAAAATTATTTGAATCTGTCTAAGCCTGTCATAACTCAAACCGATCCGAATTCAAAATAATTTGAACCAGAAAAAGCAGTATCCGAACCCAAAAAAGCTTGAATTTGAAGTTATCCAAATTAGAAAACATTCAAACCTGAAATAATTCAAATTCGAAATAAATCCGAATCCAAAATAACTCAAATCCAAAAACAACCCGTTTCAAACCCACCTGAATCTGCCGGTTTGCCACCTCTTTGTTATCGGCAATGTTAAAAAAATCGGACCAGAGGTCGAACAGGTCAAACTTTCGGTTCCCGGTCCAACCGGTTCGATAAATTTATTTTTTAAAACATTTAAACACTAAATATATATTAAATATAGTTAATAATTAATCAAAAAAAAAGAATTGGGCTTAATGGTATGGTTTTTAATCTAATACTAAGAGGTTAGAGGTTCAAATCTTATTAATTATAAATAAAATTTTGAAAAAAAATAAAAATACATATAAAATCGATTTTTTATCGGTTGAACCGATTCAATAAAAATTCGATTCTAATATATCTTTCGAATCAGATTTATCATCGATTTTTAATTCAATCGATCCGATCGATCGATCCGATTCGATTTTTTAATCGCTGATTATCGGAAAAAAAAAACACAGAATTACAACTTTAGATAGAAGCAAGAAGCATGCAATTGGATGATTGACCGTTGACCTCCCGCGTGTTTACATTCTCCCTAATTCCCTCCCGCCCGTTCCCATAAATTCCCCGTTCCGTTTCTGCCACTACGGACCTCCCAACTGATAACTACAAATATGCACGGTAAATCTCGTAGTTATGTTAAAAGTTTGAGGCTATTAAAGGCATTTCATCCTTTCCCTTTAAAATAATAGAAGTACAGCTAGGCGGACATAATAATTCAGCATTTAATTAAGCCCATTCTCAGAAGGGGGGCGTGGAAGGCACTTAGCTACTAAAGTAAACACTTTTAATAGGAAAGAATAGAAAAGAGTGGCGCGTGTGAAAGTGAAATGCAGAATGTAAAGCGGTGGAGGGGCTGCTATGTATATAATTCATGTCCGTATTATGAGACTGAGAGAGAGTGTTTCCTCTTTTTTTTTTCTTAACTTTTGCTTTCTCTTCCCTCCCATTTCTCTTTCTTTCTTTGTTTCTTTGATCAACGAGTTCACCAAATTCACCTCTAATTCTAAATCTAGAGAAAATCCATCCATCCGTTCAATCCAATCCAATCCAATCCAAACCAAGTAATAGTGGTTTGGTTACCACATCCCTTAGATCTATATTTTGCCACACACCTTCCTCTACTCACTTGTATTTACATACATAAAATATAACCCCACCAGTGTTTTAGTTTGTTTTCTCAAAACAAGGATCGATCATCAAGGAGAGGGGAGAGGGTGAAGAAGAGATCATAAGTTGGTTTTGTTTGATAATTTGAGAGAAGCAGAAAAAGATGACTCCAGCTACTTTGGCAGGGCAGTTTGGTGACACCACTTACACTAAGGTGTTTGTGGGAGGGCTGGCTTGGGAAACCCAGAAGGATACCATGAAGAAGTACTTTGAGCAGTTTGGTGACATCTTAGAGGCTGTCGTCATCACTGATAAGCCCACTGGCAGATCTAAAGGCTATGGATTTGTATGCTTCATTCCTTTCTTCTCATTCTTCGTTCTTCAATCTTCATATTTGTTTTTAATCACTAGATCTTCAAGTAAATAAAAGATCTAGTCACTAGTAGTGATGGGTTTTACACAAAATGAAAATTGACCATTTTTGTTATAATGGATATGAGCTTGTTTCAAATATTATAGGTTACGTTTCGTGAACCCGAAGCAGCCATGAGAGCTTGCGTTGATGCTGCTCCTGTGATCGATGGGAGAAGGGCTAATTGCAATCTTGCTTCTTTGGGTGTTCAAAGATCCAAACCCTCTACTCCAAAGCATGGTGAACAGCCTTTTCTTTCTTTTATTCTACTTATTTCTTTCTAAATCATCTTTTGTTTAATACTTGGGTGATTGCACATATATCAGATCTGGATTAATGATATATATCCTTTCTTTTGTTTTTTTGTCTTTTGTCTTTTTGCTTTACTATTACTTAATTATCATCAAGGTTAGTAAGTGGTTACTTTATATTTAACATTATCTGTAAAAACTTGATCTACAGTGCCCTAGAAAATATTCCGTTTTCAGCAAACAGAAAAAATAAAATAAAATCAGCATGAAATACATACAGGAATGAATATTCTTCAAAAAAATGGAAAATGGGGCAGTCTTATCCCAAGTCGTGTGTTTGAATTGAAAAATAAAAACTCATGCCTATTAGTGCACGGGAAATGAGTGGTATGCTTATAGTTATACTACATTCATTGTTTTTGTTCTTCCCTTGGAAAATAAATTTGCAAATAAAATGACATGCATGCCAAAAAAGAAGAAAATAAATGTTGGGTTGTTATTAGGATATATATAGGACATGCATGCATGCATGCGTTCATTCTTGCTGCATTAAAGGAGCAATAATATTGGGTTAGTAGTTTGTTTTATGTTAGAAAATGAAAGAATTTTAATAGAATAATAGATATAATAATAATAATAGAAATGGGGTAGCGGTGCAGGAGGAGGAGGAGGAGGCAGGAATTTTAGGGGCGGAATGAGGTGTTTTCAGACAGGGTTTGGAGGTGGAGTCGGAAGCGCAACAGCAGCAGCTTTTGGTTCGGCTGCAACCTCCCCCCCTCATTATGCCATCCAACAAGGCATTCCTTATAATCTTTATGGGTATGCTTTTATTTTTCTTTTTTCTCATTCTGGCTGTATCAGAATCATGCACGTGCTTTTGCCAACTCATGCACACCCAACACCATTAGTCTTATTAATGTCATATCATATGTGCACATGACATATATGTACCATAAAAGCATAGCATGCGCATGCACATGCACATGCACATGCACATACACATGCATACTCTTTCAAACTTTGATTTAAAATGTTACATTTATGTAATTCAACTATGACTCTTTTAAGTGATTTCGCTAACTTTATTTCCTTCCAAACTCTTTCAGGTACTCTCCATACTCGCTTGATTACTCTAATTACCCCACGGTTTGTACACAATATTTCTCCTTTTCTTTTCTTCTAATTTATTTATTTATATTTTCAATTCTTTTTGCTTTAACCTCACTACACCTTAGGAAGCGTTTTCAAGCTTACTTTTTTTAAGGGAGACAATGACCTTTTACCTTTCTTTAATGCCAGAGTAGAATCAAATATAACAGCCGGGCATGGCAAGAGGCAAGAAGCAAAGCAAAGCAAAGCTAATTAAACCTTTTCTATTTTGACACCAATATTCAAGAATGACGTACTTGAAACAATTAACCCAATACACGAACTTATTGGCTTTTAATAACCAACATTTGGTTGGAAGGAGTGGCTAGTGGCTCCTTCCCCTTGGATGAGAACCAAGGTTCGAATTTAGGGAGTCGCCAATGTTGGGAGGGCTTTGCTATACCAAACACTCCCGGCCCGACAGGGATTAGTCTTCCATCAACCATAAAATGGGGGTGGGGGACACCCTGGGTTTAATACACCCAAAAAAAAAGAAAAATTGGCTTTTAATAAATATAACTGTTGAATAGAATTTTATCATCAAATATATCTCCAAAAACATCCTTTTCATTTTTTTTCCTCTTTGGACGTACATTTCTATTTTAACTATTTTTTGTTATAAAAATAAAAACCCACCATTAAAAAGTACTATAACATATATACTTAAATAAAATTCAGTCAAAGGCTTCTCATCAAATTAACTTATTTCTAAGAAAATTTGAAAATATAATTTTCTTTGGAAGATAACGAGTACAACAACATTCAGCTCAATACATGACATATAATATTAAAAAAACAGTAGCAATTTAGAAGATCTTAATCAGACTAACTTGTAATTTTGAAGCGATTGCAATCACAATCAGAAATGAGTGGGGGGAAAACATGTTATATGTACGTCTGTCTGTCTGTCTGTCTGTCTGGGTCAGAGCCTTTGTACCGGTTGGTCCAGCTTCAGCTAGCCCAGCATTTGCATTTGCATACAGCTATGGTGTCTTTGCTTTATCTTCAACTTGTTCATCATTAGAAATTGGAGCTGGTGGTCCATCTCTCACACTTTCACAGTCTTCTAAAAATCTGTTTAATATTTATATTCATTCCTAGCTAGGCTTGTTCCAAGGAACTTGATTTTACAGTACTTGCATTGTCTTGCCCATAAAGCATGTATATATATATATATATATATATATATAATCCTAAGTATTGGGAATTGTGTTGTTATGGTTCAGAGCTACTACAGTGTGTATGGAGGGGCCACTGCCCAGTATCCAGTATATGGTGCTGGCCCTGGTGGGCTGATGAGTGGTGCAGGAGCAGGAACAGGAACAACATTCTATCCCTATCTTCAATTCGGAGAAGGAACGGGTGCAGCCACCGGCTACTCTTCTGGCCAGGCCCAGGGATATGGTCTCCACTATCCAAATCACCTGTTTCAGTACTCAACTGGGAGTTTTCCACACCACTACGGTGCACCCATGTCTCTTCCACCTACTCCACCCTTGCAATCAGGTTTGTTTGTACTTACTAAAACCACATTTTCATTTTCTCAAATAACAGCAGCAGATTTTATTTTATTATCAAACGCATGCAGCTTTATAATTATATATGTATGCAGTGGAATAGGGTACTAATATCTTTGACAGTTTGTTTTGCTGTGCCACAGGCGTGACCATGGCTCTTCATGCCCCGCCAATTCCTCATCGTTAAGAGACTCATTCCAACCTACCTACTCCACAACCTTTGGCCTAAGCCTAACCATGGTTCTCTTTTCTCCCTCTCTCTCTCTCTCTCTCTCTCTCTATCTAACTCAAGGCAAGGCCTATGCTTGGCATCTGGGCCTTCCCACACACAAAATGCCCCCCATAGGGGCACAAAATCACCTCCGAAATTGGAGAATCATGCATGTTTTTTCTATTGCATATCTTTGTCAAACAAGGGTTCCTTGAAGAGAACCAAAGCATTTTTTATCTAAATGCCAACTTCAGCTATTGGATCAGCTAAGTTGGGAAACTTTTTGTACCATCGATCGGCCCCGGAAAGGCTAATTAAAACAGACTTTTTCTAACTTGTAGCCTAGGCAAGGCTAATAAACAGAAAATGGTGTGCAAAAAACTGTAAATTCAACAACATGAAAGGCAAGCCTTTCATCTTCAAATTTTAGTCTTTTAAATGGCTAATCACCTCTTGACAATGAGGCAGTTTTAGCAAAAATTGCGGGCGTTGGGCGCCCCCAGTTTTTTTTGTGTGCATTGACATCTAGTCTTTAGGGTTTAAAAACTAGGACCATGTTGTCATATATATTTTTTTAAAATGCTTTTACCAACATGGCTTCAGATCTTAATGTAATAATATGTCTAAAACAAACTCCATCTCCCCTTAGGGAAAGGGAAGATAATGTTTACGTACAAACTAACCCTAGCTTGTTTTCTTGTAAATTCATAAATGTGGCTAAACTTTGGGAGTATTAGCCCCTTTTCATTAAAGTACTATAGGAGGGTAATTAGTGTTTTGTGTTTTGTGTTTTGTATTTAGCTTTTTCTAATATTTCATCATGAAAAGAACTCCATGAATGGATGTGGAGCTCAAAGCATTTGCATGTAACCCTGGGATATATTTTGGTTCCTTAGGGTTCTTCTCCTCTAACGTACCAACCATGGTTAGGACTTAGGTAATCCTCATCACTATCTCTCTCTCTCTCTCCCCCTCACTCGAACTTTCACTTGGAACTTGTTACTCTTTATATATATATATATATATATATATAATGTATAAGCCTATATATGGTTTGGATTGTAAGTAGGGACCAATGCTGTTTAGAAGATGATTCATTCTCCATCCAGGGTGGATGTTTTGAGAATGGATAATGCTACTTACTACTATGCTTTAATTTCAGACTCTTTATGTTACTGCTGCTAATGCTGTCCTTGATGCTAAAGTTCAAATTTTATTGTCGTGTTTATTATTTTGCTAAAACTATAACTAGTTTAGTATGCCAACTATATATATATATATATATATATATATATATTTTTTCTTTCATCCTGGAAAATTAAACAAGAATATTTCTCCCAATCTTTCTTTTTTAATTTTATGTTTCTTATATTTTTTGAGTTTTGATTAGTTAGAAGGATGGAAAAGCGAAAAGTGAAACTGAAAAGTAAAAGTTTGGAAGGAGAAATTTTTTTTTTTAGAAGCCACATCATTTTATGAAGGGTTAATATATAAATTAACCTTTGTATTTTATATTTTTTGTTCGTTTGGTATTTGATTTTTTTTTTGTCACTTTGGTTCTCGAATTTTCATGCATTCATTCACATTGACCCTTTGCCATAACATCATTAGTTAATGGTTGACTAGGTAAAAAAAACACCCAATCAGAATTTGACACGTGACAAAACTGTCAAATCATCATGAAAGAGAATTTTTTTTGAAAAAATATAAAAATCAAAATAAAAAATTCAAAAAAATTATAAAATTAAAATAAAAAATTATTTTAAAAAAATCAAAATTAAAAATTTGGAAATCTTATTTTTTTTTTAAAAATTATAAAAATAAAAATCAAAAATAAAAAAAAATTATAAAAAGTTGAAAAAATATATATTTAAAATCAGTAAAAAATAAAATAAAAACTAAAAATTATAAAACAAGAAATTTTTTTTTTTGAATATTTCTAATAAAAATGAAAAAAAAAATAAAGGAAGAGAAATGAAAAATCAGGAAAAGGAAGGGGAAGGGCGGAGGAGCCACCAACGTTGATCCGCCAGGGTTTAGGCGAATCGACGTCGACCTGCCAGGTGCAAGGCAAATCGGCGTCGGCGGCACCTCCCCCCTCCCCTTCCCCCATCTCCCTCTCGTTTTCCCCTTCCCCTTCTTGATTTCACCTCTTTCTTTTTTTTTCTTTCTTTCTTTTTTAATTTTCTTTTTCTTTTTTATTTTTATTTTAGATTTTCATTTTTTTAATTTCGAATTTTCTTATATATATATATTTAAAATTTCTATATTTTAAAAAATCATTTTTTATTTTTAGATTTATCTTTTAATTTTTTATAATTTTTTGTCATTTTTATAAATTTTTTAAATTCTAATTTTTTTTAAATGAGATTTAAAATTTTTAATTTTGATTTAAAAAGAAAACAATTTTTTTATTTTGAATTTTATAATTTTTTTGAATTTTTTCTTTTATGATGATGTGACAATAATGATGTGGTAGTTTTGCCATGTGTCAGGCTCTGATTGATTATTTTTTTTGCCTAGTCAGCCATTAACTAATGGTGTTAGGGCAAAGGGCTAATGTGAATGACGACATGAAAGTTCGAGTACCAAAGTGATAACAAATTTTCTTCAGATACTAGACAGAGAAAATGCCTAAAGTAAATGGACTAATTTATATATTAACCCTTTTATGAATTTTCAAAACAAAACAAACAAATTAGTTTTTCTGACCACAAAATATTGTTTAATGAATATGTTGTAAATGAGTAGACCGTTCAAATTGAATGATTTGTAAACGGTTTGATTTTTTGTTTTGTTTATGTTTTGTTTATCAACTTAAATAAATAATTATGAACAAAATTTTAAGGTTTGTTTATTAAATGAATTAAGCTCGAATAAAGTATGTTCATTTCATTTATGTTCACGAACAAATTTGTTTATAAATCGTTAAAATTTGTTTAATAAATCGTTTAAAACTCGTTTAAAATCCATTTATTGTTTGATTATAATATAATTAATATTATTATTAGTTATGTTTTATTTCAGTTATTTATATAATTAATAATATTTTTATTTTATTATTTTATATTTAAAATTGAGGAAATGTTTATTTGTTTGTTTGTTTAAATTTATTTAGTTTGTTTATTTATTATGCATGAACAAATTTTTAATTGTTAGCGAATATGTTCGATTATATGTTCATGAACATATATGTTTAATATTCGCAAACAAGATCATTTAATTTAAACGAACTGAGCTCGAACATACCTATCTTTAAACGAGTCGAACTCGAACATAATTTTAAAAATTCTTAATGAACATGAACTGAATACAAACAGACTCAGAGATAAACGAACGAAGACGAATAAAAATTTGTTCGTTCAAGTTCGATTCATTTGCAGCTCTATGAATGAATTAAAAAAGGCCACATTATTTTATGAATTTTTAAAACAATCTAAAAAATTTGTATGACAAAAAAAAAAAAAAAAGATCTGAGAAGGAGATGAGAGAGAGAAGGTAGTCATCAACTGAAATGAGAGATCCAATATTGGTAATTATATTGTTCAAATTAAATAGAATGAATTCATTCTTTTGTAATGGTCCCTTCATTATAATTTTAAAAAATTTCAATTCCTTATAATAAATACTTTTATTAATATTGTACTATATATAATACATTGTTCAATTTGAAGTTACTCCTTTTATTATTATTATTATTACTATTATTATATAGTTTTATTTTTAAAAAAAGTGACTCACACGAAGCGAGGCCACCATTCTAGTTTAAGATTATTTAAACCCTCATTTCAATTATAGTTATAGATAAGCAGTTTAATTATGCAATCAATTCCTGTACTATAATTCATATAAATTGATTTAACAATTTGGATTCAATTGATAACTCTGTTAGTTTTCTCCCATTAAAAATGTTGACGTGTCATTTTTATTGAGTATAAGGAAAAGCAATCATGCTCATTTATAATGTCCATTATTTCAATATCATTTAAATTCGGCTAAATGCTCAAATTGAGACCAAACCTATTATCACTTGAGTGAATCAAGATCAAATCTTTTATTTGAGTCTAATAAGGGTTTAACCTTTTCGATTTGGGACGATTAAGGATTTATGACAATTAAAATACTAGTTCAAAATGCACGCGCGAAAAAATCAATGAGTTATACAATGAATGCTGACATGTAATATTTTTGTATGTGTAGCATGACATGTGGCATCTACTATATATTAAAATTGAGTCCGTGGGACTCAAAGGGAATTTTTGAAATAGACTAGGGACATTTTCGTCCTATTATATAACACCAAAAAAACAATGGATTCCACCTCGCCACGTATCAAACTCCTTTGCTCGACATGTGGCCTGTTTTTTTATCTTTTATTTTTATTTTTATTTTTATTTTTATTTTTATTTTTATTTTTATTTTTATTTTATTTTATTTTTAAATGAAGTATTTAAAAGGGTTGGTTCGCACATTGACTCACAGGTCCAGTTAGGATCCGTACTCGACCCGTTCAGGGAAAAAATTTAAAAATAAATTTATTTTATTAATTATTTTAGTTTTTTATTTTTTATTTTATTTTTAAATCATGTATTTAAAGGGGTTGATCCGCACGTTCACTCGCGGGTCAATTTAGGATTCGTACTCAATCCGTACGAAAAAAAAGTTAAATTTTTTTATTTTTATTTTAAATGATGTATTTAAAAGAGTTGGTCCACTCATTGACTCAAGGGTCGATTTAGGATCCGTACCCGACCTGCTCCGGAACAAAATAAAATAAAATAATTTTATTAATTAGTTTTAGTTTTAGTTTTTTTATTTTATTTTATTTTATTTTTAAATGATGTATTTAAAGAGGTTGGTCCGCATGTTGACTCGCGTGTCGATTTAAAATCCGTAACCGACCGAAAAAATTAAAAAAAAATTATTTTATTAATTATTTTTATTTTAAATGATGTATTTAAAGGGGTTAGTCAGCACATTGACTCGAGGGTCGATTTAGGATCCGTACCCGACCCACTTGGAAAAAAAAAGTTTATTTTATTAATTATTTTTAGTTTTTTATTAATTATTTTATTTATTTTTAAATGATGTATTTAAAGAGCTTGGTCTGTACATTGACTCGCAGGTTGATTTAGGATCTGTACCTGACCGACTCGAAATTTTTTAAAATTTTAATTTTAAATGATGTATTTAAAGGGGTTGGTTCGCACGTTGATTTGTGGGTCGGTTTAGGATCTGTACCCGACCGACTCGAAAAAAAAATAAAAAAATAATTTTATTAATTATTTTTATTTTTATTTTTAAATGATGTATTTAAAGAGGTTGGTCCGCACATTGACTCACGTGTCAATTTCGGATCCGTGCCCGACCGTCTCGGGAAAAAAAATTAAAAATAAAATTTATTTTATTTTAAATGATGTATTTGAATGGGTTGGTCCGCATATTGACTTGTCAAATGTTTTTCTTACAATATAAATTTCTTTGAAGGGAATTTAATATGGTTGTTCTAGGAGACTTAGGACTTTCTATAAATTCAAATTTTAATGTAGGTTCAAATTTAGAAATACTAATTCTTGTCTTATCTACTTGAAAAGGATAGAAAGATAGTATGAAAGGATTTCCTAAAATGACTTTTTGATTTAAGTTCAATCATTATAAAATGTTGCATAATATAAATGTCTTGACTCCTACATCAATTAATTTGTATCTTATTGTCATTTTCTTGATTTGCTGTTGCTAAATAATCATTTGTTTTTTCAAAATATTTCAAGAGTATTACTTCTTTTCTTACACAATTCATATAAGCTCTTTTATAAATTAAAACTATAGTTATTAATTTAAATTCTTTTCCAACCAATATAGTTACTATATTATACCATTTATGGTGTGTTACATAATGCATCTTATTATTTATAAATAGCTTTCTCTTTTGTAATATATTTACATATTGTGTTGATAATTCTATATTTTATTGTTCTTCTACCATGTTTGTAGCATCTTCTATTGGTCTTTTTATTCTAATATAGCCAAAAAAAAAATTATCTACCAAAATACCGTTTTTTTCAGATTAATTCTCAAAATCTGTTTTTTTTTTAAATCAGTTGGGAAATCGCTATGGCCCATGGCGATTTCCCAACTAAAAATTTTCAAATTTTTTTTTCCCATTGGGAAATCGCCATCGTGGGTGGCGATTTCCCAAGGGTTTTACTTTTTTTTATTATTTTATTTTAATTCTTTTAATAAATAATAAAAATTATATAATTTTAAATTTTAAAAAATAAAGATTTAATAATTTTAATATATAATTTTTATCCATGGTGGTAGAAGTGTTCATGGGCCGGGCCGGGCTCATGTATGGTATCAACACCACATTTGCATGCTCGAGCCACGGTGGCAATTTTTCAAAATTTATTTATTTTTTAAATTTATAAAATTATAAAAATTATATAATTTTTAATTTTAAAAAATAAAAATATAACAATTTACCAAAAATTAAAAAATTATATTCGTATTAGACCTGTTCATGGGCCGGGCCGCGACCCGAAATTTTTTCCCTTGCCCAAGCCCATTTCGAGTCGTGCCGACCCGAAAGCCCATTTCACTATTAAAAATATATTTTTATATATTTTATAATTTTTTGAATTTTGTTATTTAAATTTTTTTAAATTAAAAATTATATAATTTTTATTTAAAATTTATTATTTAATAAAATTACAAAAACACTTGTCCAAGCCCGGACTAATACGACACTCTGGTTGGCCTTTCTCTCGGAGGTCCATTTATTACGAATATAAGTTGAAAGAATTCGATTGACATTACGGATAGACCTACTCATGGGTTGGGCAGCCCGTCCGACCAGGCCCGGATCACTATTTATATATTAAAATAATTAAATTCAGGCCTGCGAGCCGGGCCTTGGCAAGGAAATTGAAAAATTTCGGGTCGCGGCCCGGCCCATGAGCAGGCCTAATTACGAATATAATTTTTTAATTTTTGGTAAATTGTTATATTTTTATTTTTTAAAATTAAAAATTATATAATTTTTATAATTTTATAAAATTAAAAAATAAATAAATGTTGAAAAATTGCCACCGTGGCTCGGGTAAGCAAATGTGGTGTTGATACCATACATGAGCCCGGCCCGGCCCATGAACACTTCTACCACCATGGATACAAATTATATATTAAAATTATTAAATCTTTATTTTTTAAAATTTAAAATTATATAATTTTTATTATTTATTAAAAGAATAAAAAAAAAAGTAAAACCCTTGGGAAAAAAAATTGAAAATTGTTAGTTGGGAAATCGCCATGGGCCATGGCGATTTCCCAACTGGTATTTTAAAAAAAATTAAAAATTTCAGTTGGGAAATCGCCATGTCCCACTGATTTAAAAAGAGCGGATTTTGGGAATTAATCTGAAAAGAACGGTATTTTGGTAAAAAAAATTTTTTTTAGCTATATTTAGATAAAAAAAACCTCTTCTATTTCTTCATCAGTTATAATTTTTTTTTCCCTTTTTTCTTTGATGTTTTAATAATTTCTTCAAAACCTTCGTCCCAATTTTCTAAGCTTAATTCTTCAATATCCCTCTCCCCTTGAGAAAGACCTACAAACTCTAAAATCTCTATCCAATGTTTAAGGCTTTTGATATAATCTTTAACAATTTTTAATTCTATTTGAATCTACTACTATTTCTTATTTTGTAGTAGGCTTAATTCTTTTTATTATATCAGTAAAATTGTATGGTGGTGGTTGTAATAAATTTGATATTTAATTTTTCTTGCTATTATCTTTTTGTTATTTATTTCATATATATATCCAAGAATATTTTTTTTTTTAATATTTTCATCTTCTATTTATCTATTATTTTTAATATTGTACTTTTCTCTTTAGTTAAAACATTTATTTTTAATCCACATGCTTCACATTTTCATTCTGAATCTTATTCTTCTAATGAACTACTTTATCTTATTTCATTTAATTCTAAATCTTTTTCACTACTTGTATCATTTTCTATTTCATCATCACTATCTATCATTATTTTAAGTAATTGTCTTCTCAATCCTTCATCAATATTTAATTCATTTATTTTCTTTTTTTATAGTACATTTATTCTTGTAGTGTGCTACCTTCCCACATGTTTAACAAATTTGTGTCTTCTTTGAATTCTTTAATGGTTTTTTACATGTCTTTTTGTTTGAAGTATTAGATTGATCTTTTTTTTTGTTATAATTTTTTCTTTTATAAGTTCTCTTTTCTTTAAGTTTCTTTGCCAGTCCTACACTAAGACCAAGTTGTTCACAAAATTGTCCTAATTCTTTTTTACTATTTAATCTTTCTCTTTTTAATTGTCTTTTAAGTTTTAAATCATTAAATAGTTCAATTCCCATTATGTTTATATATAAATGATATTATATTGCCATAAGTCATATTATCATATGGGATTATTCCAATATCTTTAACTGTTTCTTTTAATTTATTTCTTTTTTTTTTTCTCCAAATAAATGAGGTAATCCAGTAATAAATTTTTCTTTCCAAAATACATTACTATAACCATCTCATTGCATTACTCTAATTAAAAGCATATCTTTATACCATTGAAAATCTGTTATTGTTCTACATTTAAGATTTAATAATAATTCATTATTTCTTTCATCCATTTTACTTCTATTTCTTACAAAATGCCTATATATTGTTAATATAATGTATTAGTTGCATCTTTTCCATATATGTAGTTATAGGTTGTCCATTTAATATTGTTTGTATTTCTTTTCTGACATTTCTTACTTTTTCTCTCCCTGTATGAGATAAATAATGTTTTCAACAGCCTCATAATTATCATGTAAATCCTGTTATTATTGTCTCACATATTTGTCTATATGTATTTCTTACTTGTTTTTTCAATGCACATGCATACGTAGTCATATGACTTAACAAAATGTGTATTTGATACTCTGATAGTCCATCTAGATTCCATTATCTTATTTTATGTCCATACTTTGTATAAACTTCTTGAGGATTATATTCAAATATAAGATCTATTGGTGATGACCTATGATAAAAAAAGAGATAACGATACTGTATTTGTCTGATTTTGGGAATTTTTTTTAAAAAAAAAAAAAATTAAAGTTGACAACTTAGTGGGTCTTGGATGCTAACAGTTTGGATTTTGGATTTGGGTTAAGTCATCTCATATCGGATCATTACGGATCAAAGAAAATTCAAAATATTTTGAGTTCATGTTGGTTTCGGGTATTTCAAGTTTTGATTCTCCAATTATTGGGGTTTGAATCATCGGGTTCAAGTTATTTTGAGTCCCAAATTATTGAGTTTTATGGTTAAATAAATTTAATTTTGAATAATTACGGATTAGTCTTTCAGGTCAATTGAATTTGTATCATGGTAAATTCGGACTATGATTGTTTCAAATTCGAATTATATGGAATATTTTGATTGTTGAAATTTTTTTTTGGTAAAATCAAATGCAAATTTTGAATTAAAAGAAAAAAAAAAATGAAAGCGCTTATTACGACTCAAAACTAATTAGGATGAGCACATAGGAATGGAATTAATTCTCAACTCTATGAATTATGGCATATGACCCACATTTGAGAGATGACATACCAACCAAAATAATCATGATATATACGAATGGCTAATTTATTGGCTTTACTTATAGTCTCCATGGCTGCGGAACCACCAACATCTAGATTCTAGCGTTGAGTGGGAAGATCCAAAGCTATTGATTACCTGATTGTGGGAGCTGACTTGCTTGGCTAAAATTTTTGAGCACATACATGTAATGGATGGGACATGCCATGCCACTACTACTAAGTCAACTTGGCTAGGAGATCCCAAGACTAACAAAAAGATATGGAACGTGGAAATAGTGCCAGGATAATAAGATTATAAATTTGAGGGTAAGTCTAAGCCGGTTTCTGAACTTAATTACTCGATTCATTCTATTGTATAATAGACACCAAATATTAAGAATTGGAGTTGGAGAGGATATATATACTATATAGCGAGGGAAAGGGCTAGGTAGGAACACTATGGACGGTATAGAAAAGACAAGAATGAAATTCAAAGGAGATTCCATGTCTGGTAATTTTATGGAGGAGGTGTCTGTTGATTGGAGAGGAAGACCCTGCAAGGCTCACAAGCATGGTGGAATGGCTGCTGCCGTATTCGTCCTTGGTCTCTCTCTCTCTCTTTGTCTCCCTCCCGTGCATATAGATACATTCTTGTGCTTGAGCTTGCAGTACTCTTTCACCATGCTGGCTGTTTACTTTATATATAGTTAAGATTGCTAATATATCGTCTTCTTAGTTGCGTTTTACTGGTGGTTGATTTCAGGTCTCCAAGCATTCGAGATGATGGCAATTGCTGCTGTTGGGAACAATCTAATAACCTATGTTTTCAATGAGATGCATTTTCCTTTATCAAAGTCTGCCAACATAGTCACCAACTTTATAGGAACTGTGTTCCTCCTCTCACTACTTGGTGGATTCCTCTCAGATTCATATCTTGGGAGCTTCCGGACCATGTTAATTTTTGGATTTGTGGAGCTCTCTGTAAGTATATATTAATTAATTCTTTTTCTCTGACACCAAGTTCCTTTTTAGTGTACTACTCAATCTTTTATATATCTTCAATTTGGATTCTCTACATTCTTGTTTGTCTCTCTTCTCTTGAGATGCCAGCAAATCCATATAATCCCAAGTTGATGTTTGCAGGGCTTTATATTACTTTCCATTCAAGCACATCTGCCGCAACTGAGGCCACCCCATTGTGACATGGTCTCTGATGAAGATGATTGTGTGGAGGCAAAGGGCTACAAGGCCTTCATATTGTTTCTTGCACTCTACTTGGTGGCTTTAGGAAGTGGATGCCTCAAACCCAACATTATATCTCTTGGGGCTGACCAATTCAGAAGGGAAGATTCCAAGCAATCCAACAAGCTCTCAACTTACTTCAATATTGCATACTTTGCCTTTTGCATGGGAGAGCTAATTGCACTCACTCTTCTCGTTTGGGTCCAAACTCATTCTGGAATGGATGCTGGATTTGGTATCTCCGCTGCTGCTATGGCAATGGGGATGATCAGCTTGATTTCCGGTTCGCTTTTTTATAGGAACAACCCACCAAGAGGAAGTATCTGCACTCCAATTGCTCAGGTCCCTTTTTTTGTTTTGGTTTTTACACTATAAATGAAGCTTTTTGTTCTAGCTAGGTTTCTTCATCTCCAGGTTTGTTAAGCAAATTAAAGCAATTTCTTTTAGTTTATCCTTGAATGGTAATAGTTTCTCTTAGGCTAGATGAACCTCTCTGTTTCTTAATGACTAATAAAAGTAATAAAGCTAAAAGAAAGAAACTTTAAACTTTCCATTGCTTCTTTTTAAAAGCTGATGATATCTGGTTTCTGCTGCTTAATTTTAGGACAGTCAAAAGTAGTTCTTTCAATTTAGTTTATGTTTGGACGGCTAATTGAATTGCAGTAGTCAATTTATCAACAATTTGCAAGTATTTAAAGGAAAAATAATTAAAAAGAAGAAAGTGAAAGAGAGTTAACAAATAGTGAAAAAAAGTGACGTTTGATTCATTATATAGGTCTATTGTTTCTTAATTATCTGTGAATATTGCAGCTAGCAATATATAAAGTAATTAATCTTTTTCATTTTTTTCTTGGCTTTCTATTATGTTTACAGGTTTTTGTTGCTGCAATAACAAAACGAAAGCAAATCTGCCCTTCAAATGTACAGATGCTCCATGTAAGCCCAAGCAATGTGCCCAACCAGGTTCCTGCTACGTCGGTCAATGTCAGCAACCTTCTTCATACTGATAAGTTAAGGTGGGGTTGAAATAGAACGTTCAAAAGGAAAATATAAAAAAAAATATATAAAATGTTGAAGCAATCAGAAATATCACAATGTCGAGGTCTCTCTGCCCTGGATCTTGTCCGACCTTTTTTCATCAGGGAGAAATAGGACTGCTAGTTGTCATCTATGTTGCTCCGACTCTTCATTTTTCTTTGAGTACTCATGTCCGACTCATATCCGAACATGGATATAAGGATATGATCCTCCAAATACATGGAAATCTTAGAAAAAATTGAACATATCCTTGTGTCCAACACTCACACCCGAGTCCGAGTAACATAGGTTGTCATATCATATATTAGTACTTTTCAGTTTAGTTTTTTTTTTTTTTAATTTTTTTTAGGATTCTAATGATTTTCATCATATTCATATTGTAGATTCCTTGATAAGGCATGTATTAAAATCCAGGATGGAAAAAGAGAGAGTCCATGGAGACTATGCAGTGTGAGCCAAGTGGAACAAGTGAAGATAATCATATCGGTTGTTCCCATATTTGCCTGCACCATCATTTTTAACACCATTTTAGCACAGCTCCAAACATTTTCAGTCCAACAAGGAAGCACTATGAATACTCGGATCATGAATGGATTCAAAATCCCACCAGCTTCCTTGCAATCCATTCCTTACATCATGCTTATTTTCCTTGTCCCACTTTATGAAACAGTGTTCGTCCCAGCTGCTAAAAAAATCACTGGAAAGGATTCCGGAATCACTCCTTTACAAAGGGTTGGGATCGGCCTATTTGTTGCAACTTTCTCGATGGTTGCAGCTGCCCTGGTGGAGAAAAATAGAAGAATCTCAGCTTTACATTCAAATGAAACTATGTCCATCTTTTGGATTGCTCCACAGTTTCTAATCTTTGGGCTATCAGAAATGTTCACTGCAGTAGGTCTTATAGAATTCTTCTATAAACAGTCCTTGGAGGGTAATGGGATGCAATCATTTCTAACGGCCATGACTTACTGCTCCTACTCGTTTGGCTTCTATCTTAGCTCCATCCTTGTTTCCCTAGTGAACAGAATTACATCTTCTTCCTCTCATAGTGGATGGCTTACTGACAATGACCTCAACAAGAATAGGCTAGACCTTTTCTATTGGATGTTAGCTGGTCTTAGCCTCATAAACTTCTGCAATTATCTTTTCTGGTCTTCATATTATTCTTACAACCCAACTCTGTCACATCAGTATCATGAACAAGACCTCGAAAAGCAAGGCAGGGAAATTAACTTTGAAGCATATGAATGAATGCAGGCAGCAGGGTATGGTACCTTAGAATAAGATTTTTCCTTCTAATGTCACCTGGTGGGACCATATATGCTAGCTAGTAAGTAAGTTGATGAGTATTAGAGTCTAATTAATTTGTGCCCAGTTTTCTCCACTGGTTGAAGTTGAATTACAAGATATAATGCAGTAGTCAGCACTCAGCATGATAGATTTTATGATCATTTCTCTCATGTTTCTTTTTGGTGGAAAAATGGAAGATGTGAGTGGTGGGGTTATGCATTTTGCTTTATTTACTTAATATATAGTTTTTTCAAACATAATGTCGACAATTTTGCTTTTATAATTATTTTGTGTTAAAAAGGGGAAATCCATATTTTTTTTCCCCACTCTTTTATTGATCATCACAAGGAAACATGTCCCATACATGTTTTGTACTGGAATTAGGCCTTAATTTCTCATCATCAATCCTACTACCACCAATGGATAATGGCCAAGTGAAAGCGACTCTTTTTTCATTATATATAAAAGAAAGAAATAATCAAAATCTTTGAATATTCTGTGTTTGTTTGTGTGGTTGCTAATATGGTCCCGTAAGCAACAACCTTTACCAGCAAAGTTGGCCCAATGCTCTAATGCTAACCCTAAGTCCATCACTAAATGATGGCTTAATTAAAGCACTAAGCTCAACCCATACGCACTACCTAATTTACAATTCTTTCTCCTCAAATTCCCTTCATTCACTCTAATCATGCTTTCGACTCAATTCAAATTAATCGAAAAAAGTCAACCTCCAAATCCATTCAATCAAAATCTAAATAACTCGAATATAAAATGATTCAAATTTAAGCAATTCAAAAAATTAATTCAAAATGGTTTAAAGATAAATCAATTTGATTTTTAAACTTAATAATTTGGATTCAAAATGATTCAATTCTGATAATCGAAATATGAATAACTTGAATTTCAAACCTGAAAGATTTAAACTTTGAATCCAATACACCATAAACTTGAAAGATTCAAATTAATCGAAAAAGTCAACCTCCAAATCCGTTCAATCAAAATCCAAATTAACTCGAATATAAAATGATTTTAGTTTAAGCAATTCAAAAAATTAATTCAAAATAATTTAAAAATAAATTGATTTGCCTTTTAAACTTAATAGTTTGGATACAAAATGATTCAATTCTAATGCTCGATACTTGAATAACTTGAATTTCAAACTTGAAAGATTTAAACTTTGAATCCAATACACCATAAATTTCCTTTGACCGAAAATGATATAACCCAAGCACGACTTGCCCCCTCCAATTACCACTTCTAACTAGACCTGGCCGGGCAGCCTGGCCCGGCAAGCCCGGCCCATATTGGATTTGACTTGGGCAGGATTTTTTTATTCCGAGTCAGCCCGGCCCGAAACAGTATTTTTTTATTATAATAATATTATTTTATTTAATTTTAATTATAAAAATATAAATAAAATAAATAAAATATTTTTTTAATCCGATGAACAGTAAATTCGACCCTACCCAGGACCGGACCTGAGCAAAAAAATTTAAAAAAAATCAAACCGTGGCCCGACCCGACCCATGAACAGATCTACTTCTAACCAATCTCAGTTTTTTTTTTTTACCTCAAAGCCTAGATTCTTTTTCTTTTAAACAATACTAGGCACACTAATTGATGCACATAAAACCATTACTTTTATTAACTTTTTTTCTTCTTCAATTCAATCTTAATTTCTTAAAATTAATGATCTGATATAAAAATTTGCACAAGCAATATTAACAAAATTTTAGAAACATAAAAATAACAAAACAATAATAACATAATAAATACAATAATCAAAATATCATAAACACACTGAAAATTTATTTATAACATACAAACCTCATAATTTTGTTTAAGTTATAATGCTTCCTTAACGTAAACATGTAGTTTTTATGAATATTTGTATGTCACTTGTTGTTGCACATGCATCTTATAAAGAGATGCATATGAGCTAGCAACCTTGGTGGTCAATCAACCACTAAGCATGATGTATGCTCACAACAATTTATATATAATAACATTTATATCAATATCATACATAAATAAAGCATAGAAATATAAAGTTCAAATTAAAAGTTAAACCTAATATAAGGACTACTAGATGATAAGCCTAATGAATAACATAAATATCCCTAGTCTAAATGACATATTATATTGAACTTAAGGCTTAGTTCAAATGGTTCACTCGCCTCCTTTAAGAGGTGGATTCCAATAGACCTGCTCCTTTAAGGGTTACTCGCTCAAACTCTAAGCCCGCCCGATATTTGGGAGGGTTTGGACAAAAATATTAAGCCTGAAAAATATATTTGGACAAAATTTTAAACCCGTTTTCTAATCGGGCCGTGCCTTGGGCAAAAAATCTTAGGCCCAGCCTGGCCCGAATACCAGTATATAATTATAAATATATTTTATATTTAATAATGATAAGTAATTTAATTTATAAATTTATATAATTACTTTATTTTCAATTGATTTTATTTTAAATTTGCTTAAAAGATGAGGTTCCGTTTAAGTTGGTTGTATACTGTCATTCTGATAGAGCTTGAAGCTTTCATTTTTTATTTTTCTGAATGAATGTTGAGATGAGATCTTTAGTTGGTATTGGTCCATTATTCTTTTGGTTCAATGCTGTATATATAGAGAAAAAAGGCCTGGAAGGGGCTTTTGGATCAACACCACCTCAAGTCTGGAAGCTTTAGAAAGCAAGCTTAGAATATTTCAAAACAGTAAAAAGAGGAGGCAGAAAATTGGGGTAAGGAAAAAAAATAGGAGGCAGCTTGGGCATCGTTTTAATAATATGGGCCGGATTTGGACAAAAAAACTAGTCATATTTCGGGTTGGGTCCGGCTTGGGCAAACACAAAAACCATTAGTATTTTGTCTGGGTTTGGCTCGAACCCGGCCCGATCCATGAGCAGGTCTAGATTCCAACAAAGATGGGATTCGATTCTCAGTTCTTGGAAATTCTCCTTTCCCAATTCCATAGATTTTGGTCTTCTTTGTAAAAAAAGAAAATAATAACATAATATAATCTGATGTATAATAATCCTAATATAGTCAAATTCCTGCCTCTAACCATAAATTGAGCATAATAACAATTCTAAGACATAGTGGCGGAGCCAAGATTTTATGTAAGGAAGGCCAAATACATATGCGAGTGCGCAACCATTTACATACACCTATTATATTATGTTTATGTTTAATACATAAAATTAAGAAAAGAATGATTATGAAAGCAAATATTTAGTTAGAAGTCTATTTTATCATTTCATGTTACTAGTCTTTGTTATTACTTAATTTTTTTTTATTCTTTTTTATCAATTCATAGCAACTATAATGAAACCGTCTTTTCAATTAATGCTAAGTATTTTTTTTTTTACGAGGCAAACTAATTAGGTAACTCAGCAAAATAATCACAATAATAAATTATACAATTTCATAACTAACAATCATATTAAAAAAATTTCATAATAAACATTTTATACAATACCATAATAAACATATTAAACACATAGACAATTAAACAAATATATATTTTTAAACATATTTAATTTTCAAAAATTTAAAAATTAAATCAAGAATAATAAATAAATTTTAACATAATGTTTACAAATATTTTTCAACAAAACACAATAACATTATTCGTATATATCCACAATTAAACACTTTTTCATTAAATTCAGCGGTTGATTTATTAAAATTTCAATCTTACATGAAGTTATAAAAACATATAAAAATAATTAATTTTACACGAATGTAAGTTGACCCTCTGTATATAGATATTGTAAACACTTTTTCTTTGTTGTTGTCAGTGTCATTTTATTCTCCGATGAGTTATCAATTAATTATTATTCTTCAATAAATGAAACACAGCTAACTATATATTGTGTTGAGCTATGAAAGGCGAGCTTAGTTGATGCAACCGCATGCAGCTGTGGCTAAGATGGCGCATTCTGTTGATGCAGTGGTGGCGGTGGCGGCGGCGGTGGGTCGGTGAGGATCACTGGGATTGGAATATGGATCATTTTGGTGACAGAACATCTACAAAGTGGACAAGTTGAGTTTGAGTGTAGCCATCGATGCATGCATTCCACATGAAACACATGTTTGCAGGATGGGACTTGGAGCAACTCCTCTTTCATCTCAAATTCACCTAAGCAAACGCTACATCTGTATATATTTTCCAAAAGTTAAAACTACTTATATATGCATATACTACAAAAACATACATAACAATGAAATATACTATTAAGTGTTGGAGATTTGGTTAAGACCCACTATGCCTCGCCCTACTTATCTAACTCGGATTATTGGATTGAGGGCTCCTATGGTTTCCATCGCATGTGCAATGGAATTTTTGTAAAGTTATTTAACATTACAAAATATGATAACATTAACTTTCAAACAAAAATTGTTATGGAATGCTTATGGAGACAACGGTTGTCAAGTGGCTTTGTGTGGCATGCCATGTCCTTAGGTTGTCTTATGTGGATATTAAAACAAAAAATAAATGCTGTAAATTATAGTGAATCTATAATATATATATATATATATATATAAGTATAAATGTGAAAAATCTTTTAAATTGACGAAAATACTCATTATTATTTATTATATTACTAATTTGCCATTTTAAATATTTTATTAATAAAATTTATCCAATTTATAAATAAGAATTCTAAATCTATTGAAAGGCTTTAGTTAAATGGATTTATTTGATAATAAATATAAAAAAAAAGTTAAAATTTAAATTGAATTACTTTATCTTCAAAGTTATAATTTTTCATTATTAACCTTAAAAAGTAATAAAAAAAAAAGTTACATTAATCTATTTTAAATCATAATGCAAATTTTGATTATTTATATAATATATAACTTTATGCTCAATTTATAATTTTTTTTATATAAATAAATAAGTTTTTATAATATAAATAATAATAAGATTTATTTCATTCTTATTTACGATTTCGTATTATAAATATTAATAAAATCTATCATTGAAAATTTCAATATCATGATAGAATGTAAAAAAAAAAGTATTATAACATTTTAGATAATGCTTTTAACAATTAAATATAATAAAATAATATTTTATTTTATTCATTTAAATTTTATTAATTTTACTATTAATTATTCTTTATAGAGGTAAAATTACGTGATCTTATAATAACTTCGAAAATCTTTCATTTTCACAGAATTTAATCAATTTATAAAAATTATCGTCTTTTTTAATTACCTTTTTTTTAGTTTTTTGGATAAATAGACATTTTACCATCCAAAAAACAAGTTAAATAACTTGCTACAAAATATATTTTCTTATCATGTTATCTTTTACTAAAAATTTGTTTATGTATTGTTAGATATTTGACTTACAGT
The DNA here is from genome assembly GCA_030761205.1 of Fremontodendron californicum. NCBI lineage: Eukaryota > Viridiplantae > Streptophyta > Magnoliopsida > Malvales > Malvaceae > Fremontodendron > Fremontodendron californicum. Next base: position 5,550,612 of record JAULJL010000047.1, read on the forward strand.
GAGTTAAAATTGCTTGCATCTTTTAAAAAAGATATTAGGATAATTAGGATATTCAATGTGATAATTGTTTCCATGATTTTTTATTATTAAACATAAATTATTTAATAAATACACGATAATTAATATATAACATCACGTGCAGCACATTTGACACAATGACTAGTAAAAAAAAAAAAATAAATAAAAAGTTGCAGCTCTCTCTTAAATGCTCTCATCTCATCCTTTCTCACGATCTATTTCCTTATTGACAGTGCCATCATCAGAAAGTAGCCTCTGGCTTCCTCCATTTTCTTTTGGTTTTCATCTATTTCTTATCTCATTCAACCTTCTCCATCTCTCCATCCTGTCCTATCCCATCTCCATCTCCTTATTATTGTTATTGTTGTTGGCGCTCTACACTCTCTCTTTCTTTTCCCTTTTTCCTCATATGTTCCTTTGTTCTCAGAATCGTATTTGTGGAGACCCTAATCAAACCAAGCAAGGCTAAAGACCTATTCGCACACCAGCTCTACCTTTACCTTCGCCACTATCTCCATTGTTTTTTGCTAATTTCATTGCCGATAGCCGTTGATTTTTGTTTTTCACCATGTATCAAGTTTTTGGGTAGAATTAAATTAAATTGTTAATTTTTTGAGGTTTCAATTGGATTTGGGGATGCCTTAAACAAAGGATTATTGAAAGCTTCAATTGAAATTTTTTAAGGTTTTCACTTTTCAACTTGTATATTTAGTTGTAGACTAAGGATTTTGTCTTTACCTATATGTGTGTTTTGACTTTCAAGTTTAAGATTTTAAATTTGTTTTTCCTTTTCTCAAATATTTTATAAAGATTGCATAGTTGGTTGAAGATTCTGATGATGACATTATGATGTTGATGAGGGATGGGGGTGACTCTTATTTGTAGACAAAATTCTTTTACAAGTTGTGGCTGTCATTGAGATAAATGTGTGGCTCTTACATGGGTTCTAGAAACCTAAGTGTTCTATAGAATAGGGATGCAGCAGGGTGTGCAGGGTTCCAAACTCTTATTCTCAGTGACCTATGTCCAGGGCTTTCTAGAGGTTTTCTAGTCTAGGTGCCAAGCTAGGATGCTAGAGGGCTCTGGAACGTTCTATGCCCGGATAGGTGTCTGGGCGCGCGTGGAGACTTTCAGAAGCTTTTGGTACGGGGCTCACGTTCTAAGGCGCCCGAAATGCATAAGAAGAGCATTTAAGCGGTCAAAGAAATCTAAACCAACGACAAGTTCATAGTCATCGAGAGGGGTTACCTCAATTAATTCATTGTCCTTCCAATCTCCAAGATGTAGCTCCACTCCTTATGTTACACCTATGGTCGATACCTCATTGGAATTGACGATTTTGATCCAACTGGCCCTTTTCTCAACTTTCAGACCAAGGTTTTTTTAGTTGCATTCTCTCACATGAACAGGTTGGATGCTACCGTGTCTACTAGCACATTCATATGTTTTCCACAATCGTGATGTCCACGAACATCAGCCTCTTTTGCTTCCAGCACCTCGAGGCCTTGACAGAACTCAGTATGATCGAGCCAAACTTCAGGGTCTCTCATTTCGGTTCGTCATCAGCCTCCTTTGCTATTGTAGATAGCCTGGCACTCTTGGAGCAGTCTCGCACCATGTGCAGGCTTGTGCATATTGTGCATAGAAAGCACGCTAGCATCTCTCAATTCTGTTTCTTACCCCCTGCTTGGAGGACTTCCACTTCCCCATTGGTGGCTTCCTATTGCCACCCGTCGATCTCCCCACCATTGCCCTTGCCCTTGAGGTTGGAAGACTTGCTTGTCTTGCTTGTTCATCTTGACCAGGGACTCCGCAACAATCATGGCCCTGGTCATATCCTAAACACCTCTTCACTGCAACTCCCTCTTTTCCCAGGGTTTGAGACCGTCTATGAAGGAGAAGAATGCTTACCTCTTCACAAGTTAAAAATCTAGAGCATGAGCTCGAAGAACTCCCGTACATACTTGCGTACTTCTCTTGCTATGTGAAGCGGTGCAACTTGGCTTAGGCTTTTCTACAACATACTTGGGGTAAAATTGATGCCAAAACTCCATTTGGAACTCCTCCCAAATCTCGATTGCAGCACCCTTGCGCCTCACATCATCGCACTTGTGTCTCCACCACAACAAGACAATATCGGTAAAATACATGGAGGTGGTGCTTACCTTGGTGGTATCATCCTCGATGCCCATGGCCAGAAAGTATTGCTCCATGCCCCATAAGAAATTGTCTACTTCCTTGGCAAACCTGGTCCCCTTGAACTCCTTTGGTTTATGAACCTCTACCCAGTGCCTAGACGTCACAACAAGCACACCATCCCCGATGGCGACTTTGCATGTCGAGAGCTCGCCCTTAAGATCCTCCATCTTTTTTTCACATGGCCTCCACCAAGGCCTTTAGGGCATCATTTCTTTGGGTGAGCTCTTTTATGGCATCATTGACAACACCTTGCATCCCTTCTTTCAGCTCCTCTCTCCCAGAGTCCAACTCCTCAATACGACTCCCAATGTCCTTGACTTGATCTAGGGTTCCGCAATAGCCAGCTCCACCTTGGTTATGTGGGTCTTTATAGATGAGAGCATATCTTTCAAGCTCCCTTTTAAGCCACATTTCTTGCATCTGCCAGTACCACGGGTCTTTTGCCCCTTACCTTGCTGTCTCAAAACATCAGACTGAGAAACCATCCCTGATCAACACCTTGAGCAACCTACTTCTCTGATACCAACTGTCATGGGATTAGGAATTTAGCGAAGCAAACCGTACGATCTAAGGTTGAAAAACACTTCCTAATATGCCTAAGTCAATAATCTATCACATTGAGTATGCATGCCTCTCAAATGAATACCTTAAGACACTCACACTAGAAGGTTACTGTAACACAAGTTAGAATGCTAAGAGAGTAATGTGAATACTGTGTTATATTATTAGAGCTAAATTTGTACAAATGAGGGATAGAGGTGACTCTTATTTATTTACAAAACTCTCTTATAAGTTGTCGCTGTCATTGAGCAAAGTGTATGGCTTTAGAAACCTAAGTGTTCCAGAAAATGGGGATGCAGAATTCCAGATTCTTCTGCTTATGGGTAGTGTCTAGGGCCTTCTAAAGGCTTCCTAATCTAGGCGCCAAGCTAGGGTGCTAGGTGGCTCTAAAAAATTTTACACTTGGGTGTGCACCGGTGCGTCTGCAGAGTTCTAGAAGCTCTTGGTGCGAGGCACGTGTCCTGAAATGTTTGAGTTCATGTGCTTGCTGCGACTCGAACCTAAACCTTGGTGCTCCCGCACGTGATGGTCTTGAGTGTATGCACCTAGTTGCATCTCTCGATACTCAAACCCGCGACCTGATGCTGATGTTTGCGCCCGGTTCTCAAGTGTGGATGCGGGGAGCGTGACAATGGCAGAAGGCTCCACTAAAGGGAGGAATGGCAGATTTCGTGTGTATAAGGTCACAAAGTCATATATAGTATAGTTAATTTCTGAGAGCAGTTTTGAGAAAATCATGGATTCTGTAAATTAGAGTTAGAGATGTTGATAATGTCCACAATATTGGTGTGTTTCTAAAGGAATTCAACAGGGATCTGTACTTCAGAATGCGATACCCTTACTTTAGAAAACACAGGGATTGATACTTGATTTGGATGGTCTTAATTAATTTGTTAAATTCTCCATTACGTAAACAAATTTCTCAGTATTGTTTGGCAATATACTTTGTGGGGGAAAAAAATTAATTAAAGGGAAAGGCATGTTAAAAACAATATATAGTTTCTGGCTAGCCTCTAAGGTGGAAATTAAGCAAATTTAAGTCTTTATCTAGGCCTTTTCTTAGAAGGGCACTTTATTGATGGTCAATTTTCCATCGTTCCTTTTTCCAGAGAATCGTCTTTTATCAATTTCAGGAATATTGATATATATATATATATATATATATATATATATATAAACAGTGTAACACCTCAAAAGCACATGGTGCAGGGCAGGGTGAATTGTAGACCACAGTGATTGCACATAATAATTAGTGATAAACATTGTTCAATAATTCCAGTGTGAAAATCAGGAAACGAGGGTCAACAATCATGTGATCTATTAATAGAATGTTAGATTTTTAATTTCACTGATCAGATATCAATTCCGAACAATCTCAATATCAGAAAGAAATCAAAAAACTGATAAATATGACAACTTACTGCGTGTCCCTTATCCTTAATTCTTCATCAAATAAGACTGTTGGCAGCTTATCATCTGGGAGCTCCGGTTTCAAACTCAGTTGACAAGGCTGCAGTAAATTAATGTACATAATTAATTGCAAGCAAAAGGGAGTATGAGATCTGATCATTTAACTTCTCCTTGGAAATATATGTTAGCAGTTGAAGCATGCATGATGTTGAGAATAAGAGAGAAGCTAAGAAAGAGTACTTACTGAGGGGAGACGATTAAAAATAGTGGTTGGAAGAATTGGGCGAGGGGTTGAGATCAGATTGGAAGCTCTTCTCTTTAGATAAAACAAGTAAAACAATAGAAAGAGAATTATTGAAAAGAGGATAGGAATTGAAAATATGAATGCCTGGTAGAGTTTAAGTTGAAGTGCTTGAGAATAAAGGTGAGGAGTTTGAGTTTGAGTTTGAGGAAAACCCATCAGCCTAAGAAGAAGCTAAAAAACTAGAAATATTGGCAATTCTCTAGCTGAGTGTAAATATCTAATATACTGCTCATACTTAAGCAAAAAGGAGGGAAAGGGGCACATGATACTTAAGCAGAGCTGTTAGAATGGGCAAAGGACAATTAATAAACTAAACTAAAGAAAAGAAAAGAAAAGAAAAAGAGGTTTTAAAGATCAAAATATTACATGATGATTGGCGATGGTATTGATTCTTTTTCTTTTCCAGTGATGGGACAATGCCCACCACTCTCCACTAATATAGGGTCCCCTTCCCTCTCACGCTCTCATCTGCTAATCATGAATAGGGGTGAGCAAAATCCGATTCGACTCGAAAAAACAAAAAAAAATTTCAAATTTTGAATTAAATAGTTCGGTTTATTAGAGTTATTCGGATTTTCGGATCAACTCGACTAAGTAATTTGAGTTATATAGTTTAGCTAGGATTTGATTTATACAACTCGAATAACTCGAAAATCCGAATAATTAAGATATTTCTATACGACGTCGTTTTACTCATTTGAGTTTGATACTAAGCTTGGGTTTTGCGTTTTCCTTATTTCGTCTTCCCTTTTTACTCTTTAGCCCATTTTTGTTGGGTCATTTATTTTTGTTGTTTGTCACCATTCAGTAGAAAAATAAATCCACATGAGCTGTTAACTGCATACTTATTGTCTTAATGTTTGATCATTCATTTTTTTTTCCCTTTGAAATTGACGAGTCTAGATTGAAAGTTTACGTTGAATTTTCTGGGTTTCAAAAGGGGAAGGCTATCACTCAATGCTTCATTCAGTTAAAGATTGAAGCTTTTGGTTGATATCATGCACATTACCAAGCTAACCAAACGATAAAATTCAAAAGATAATGAATTCTCTTTTCTTAAAAGTCAATAGTATGTTATTTATTTAGTATGACAAGTCTTTGATAGTTATATTTATAAGAAAAGATAGAACAAAAAAAAATGATAGATATACATGCATTTACAAGATAACAGTAATATGATCTAGTCAATCAACATTTACAAGATAACATTTTAACTCGAATAAATTATTCGACTCGACTCGAATTTGTTTTAACTCGACTCGATTCGCTAAAATTTCAAATTGAGTTTGGTTGACAAAATAGGACTCGCCAACTCGATTAATCCGAATTTTTTTCACTCGACTCGACTCGATCGAACGCTCACCCCTAACCATGAATCAGTCCCATATTCTTCATCAATGTTTTCAAAAATCCAATACAATCTTAAATTACTCTATTGCTTAATGGATAAAATGGAAGTTAAAGATCGATTATTAATAACTTAAATTTAATTTCGATGATTTATGTAATCACTTTTAAGAAGTATCATTCAACATTTTTGAGATTCGAATTTCAATATATATGTAACTTTTTTTCTATCCTCGTACTATGACTTGTGACTTCCTTTGTACCAAACAAACAAAAAAAAGATGACAATTAGGCATTTTGAATTTTTAAGTTTCAAATTCAAATCTCATCTTACACGGATTTAATTTAATTCTATATTTGATTATTTAATAATTTTTTTGTTAATATAATATTTAATAAATATTCAATATTATAATTATATTATGATTTACTTATAATATATAATTTCATAAAAATGGAAGATAAAATAATTACTCTTATTTTAGCTGACTTTGAATTGTCTCAACATATAAATACATAAAATTAAAAATCCTAAAGTTTGGTTGTTGCATAGAAGTAGAGATATGAATACATAAGTTTATTTATCTTTTAGTACGACATAAGTTTAATTATTAAGGTTCTCTGCCAGGTCTTGTACTAAGTAAAAATATTTATCTTTACCAGCATTTGGTTGGTTGGAATGGTTAGTGGCTCTAACCTCCTAGATGAGAATCAAAGTTCGAATCTTGGGAGTCTCCAATGTTGGGAGGGCTTTACCATTACATTCCCGGTTCAACAAGGATTAGTATTCCATTAACCATAAAATAGGGATGGGAGGACACTCTAGGTTTACACCCAAAAAAATATATTTATCTTTTATTTATCGGTTCACTTTTAATCAAATCCAATAAAATTATCTCAATTTTTTATTTTTATTTTGGTACAAATGAGACTACAGCTTAGGGATAGAGGAATAGGTTGCAAATGGTAGGATTTGAACCCCAGACTTGTTGGATATCATCTCTTAAGAATGATTGCATGAACCAACCAACTGAACTAATTTCCGAGTTATCAATTTTTAATTCTTATATCAAAGAGATTTTAATTTCAAAATTTCAAAAGAAGATAATTTTTTTAGCCAATCCATATTAATAGATTACCACCAATTGTGGATCATATATGCTCATATCCATATTATTTTCTTAAATGAAATTATTAGCTATTAAGTCAAATACAACAAAATCCATTTTAATTTTATTTTATACCAAATATGTAATGAGGTCATATGAGTCTTAATTAATAAATCATAATTTTAATTAATCAAAAATTACTATACCATTGTAGTCTATACGTATACGCCATACCAATGTTGGTATGGTATTGTTATTGAAATGAACTATTAGCTAGTAAATATAAATTAGAAAATCCAAATAGAAAATGTTTAAACGGCTTAAACCTTAAAGTTTACAACTTACAAGTTACAACTAAAATCTCAGTCATATGCGATATTTTCATACAATCATTTAACTATAAGCTAGAAATTATGATTTATAGAGAAAAATGATAATATTTTAATAAACTTCATTGGTTGAATCTATCTTTATTGTTTTTTTTATATGATTTTGAATATAAAATAAATTAAAATTAGAAGGGGAATAATCATTAGATAATTATTAATATATATTAGACTTATTAGTACAAAATTACTATTTATATATAGAATAATAAATTTTCTTAATACCCCAAAAAAGATTATTTTCGATGGAAAATATGTTTAGGGTGTTCTCCTGTAGTGTCCAATTAAGTCTTAGTAATTATATTTATTTCAATCGCTAATTTCTTTTTATAAAACATAATTTTTTATTTTTTATCTTTTATACTCGAATAATTGGCTAATTACCAAATTAATTGGATAAATATTAGTATATTACAAATATTTTATCATATCACAATTTCACAATGATCAAATTGACAATTGAAGATTGGTAGCAAACAATTGCCAATTCACATTGGTGGCGCCTAATGAAAAATTTGTAGAGGGAAAACAAATTAGTAAAACTTTCACACATTGCCAATAAAAATTTAAAATATTTTATCATATTTATTATGTTTATTAAATTAATATTTTTAAACAGAATCCATCCCAAGTTTTTGGTCTATTGAGTCTACAAACAAATCTAATCAGGTAATCCATATCCTTTTTTTTCTCGTACATCGAGCATGTGATTTAATGGTCCATGATCATACATCATGTGGGCTTACGTAGCATGATGATCACTTAAATTAAAGATATACATCAGTGTGTAGTTTTTCTTAGGTTTGCATTAAACATGTAGAATTTTATGCTAGGTTTATTTTATTTATTTGTTTATCATGACTTGTTTGCTTCTTCTTAAATATGTCATGTAGAAGCATATTTATGGTTTGACTCAAGCATTTCATACGCCATGGAGGCACCTAATTCTTTAACCTATCATATTGCATATGAACATCTTTTATCAATGTTTCATCTTGTTTATTTATTTTCTTGTAATTTATTTTTCAAGTTCTTTATAATGCCTTGATTTCATCATATCATTAATGATCAAAAGATCACCCGAGTCTGCTAGTCCACATGTATCTTTTTAGATGCATGAGTGATGCAAATTCATAATTGCATGGTTGCATTAAGTGAGTAGTGAGATATGCTCTTTGATTTGAAAGCTTGACAACGTAGTATCTAAGTGAAATAGTATAGGCTAGGTTACCAAAGGCAAGATTAGAAGCTTTGGTTCCTTCTAATTTCGTACCTTAATCTTGGAACCATGTTATTTGGTAAATAAGAGACTAGTGGCACTGATGCCTATAATTGATTCTCGATTGTCGAAGAAAATTGGGTGGCGACTCCCAAATCGAACCTACAAGAGCGATAGAGGTGAAATTTGTTGGATATATTTGAATATAAGTATGCAAATATATCAAGAATGCATAAGATTAACTTGATAGAATGATGAATGATGATGAGAAACTAGCAAAGGAGATGAGATAAGCTTGTAGAAGCTTATAGCAGCTTAAGATGAAGCTTAACTCAACTCAAAACAGCTCGGAGTAGCTTGAGTAAGTTTAGCTAAGCTCAAGGGAGCTAGACACCTGCTAGTTCTGCTCAAGGGAGCTAAACGCCAGCTAGGTGAGTGACACTCAGCTGAGGTGGAGTGACACTAGCTGGAGATAGCTAGGTTGGCTAGATGATGTGGCATATGAGTATGACACATCATCACCATCAAATCCATGTGTCACCAATTAGATTGTGACAAATATCATCATTCAGTTGTATGCCATAAAGAAAACACACAAGAGGCTGCCACACATAACTTAACCATCATGGTGTTTATGAATTGTTCCTTCCCTTCCATAGCCAAATCATCACGACCATTTGAAGGGTGATGATTCTAAAAGGTTGCTTTCTTTGACATGTTCATAGCAACCATTGGACCAAAAGACACCTTTTGGAATCCAAGAAATTTTTATTTTTTAATTTTGCTTAATTTGGTTTTTTAGTCATTAATTGTATTATAATTTTTTAAGAGTATTTTAAATTTTCAGGAATTTCTTATATTTATATATATTTTTTGTTTGGATATAATTATAAATACTAACATAACAATATTAGATCTAATTATGTATATTGATTGACTAAATATTCAATTAAAATGTTGAATAATAGATACTAGAAGAGTACCAATTAGTTGGTTTAACTTTAATAATTACTACTTAGAAATTTTGAGAAATCGTGATATATAAAAGCTAATTTATATAGTATTGATATAATTTTAATATTTGACTATTTGACATTAACATAGATATAATCAATTAATTATTTAAATTACTTTATTATATAATTACTTTATTTTTTAGATAATAAGTAATTTAATCAATTTATAACTTTTAATTTAATTGTACATTTGTTATTATAATTTGATATATGAACTTTTACTTTATTAGGATTTAAAAGCTATAACATTGGGTCTATATCGCATATAACAGAGCTAGATTTATATTTGGATGAGGTTAGAGAAGATTATGAAAAGCAACTTGATTATTACAAGAAAAATCAATTTCGATATATCGTCCTTCATTAATGGCCAATGATATATTAAGTATTTCAAATTACCACAGTTGCTTTTGAATCAATATTTATAGAAGTGAATAAAGAAATTGTCTTACGAGTATGGATAGAGTTATCAACAAATGAAGAAATTATCTTACACATCATAATGCAAAAATGTTAATTACCATTCTTAATTGGTGGTATGGATACGAGGTATCCATAAACTCAAATGGTAAGATTGTATAATCATTGATTATATTTTTATTAATGTTTTTATTATTTGAATGATTACATGATTATTTATATATTTTTATTAGATGAAGAAAAAGATGAAACATTGGTATTAAGAAAGAATGTTGAGATGTTGAAGTTGAATTAATTGTCATATAAAAGAATGTGGGTTAAGAGTTTCTAATTGTAATATATGTTGATATTCTATTTTTTTAATAGTTATTTTTTATTGTTGATAAAAAAGTTTTTCTAAAAAATTTATTAAGAATAATTGTGATTGCTTTAATTGTAATTTGCAAGTTTAAATTTTGGATGTTGAACTTAGAGTGACTTGAGACATTATATTTAAGAATAAAAAAAAACCTTATTTGTTTGATTTTAGGAATTGAAGAATATTTTTTTGTTTAAATATATTTTGATTGGATGTTATATTATTTAATTTAGTTATTTAGTTTTTTTAATCTTTATATTTTAATTTATAAGACAATATTTTTATTTTCAAGTAAATTTAATTTTTTATATGTTTGAAACACTAAGAGAAATATGATTTAAAGTTAATCTTGTTATAATGTTATTAATGTTACACAAAATATCAAGTTCAATCATATGTTGAAATTATAATATCATTTCTGTGTATTTAATTATTATTGTATTAAAATTAAATTTTAAATATGGAATAAGTACAATAATATATTGTAAATGATTATTTTATAAAAAAAATAAAAATAAAATTATTTTTTATTTTTCATGGTTAATTTGTAAATATAATAAGGATAATACTAAAAAAAAATTGATATTATATTTAATGTGTTTTAAATTAATTTTATTTCATAATCTAATATAAAAATTCACTATTAATTACTTATATTGATGATACATTATTAATATAATTGTATAATAATTATAAATACATTTTCATAAAATAAATAAATTTAATTAAGAAAAAAATTTATCATTTTTTTTTATTTTAAATAAAATCATATAATTATAGTTCGGGTTTTTTCAGTTATAAAATCAGTTTTTTATATATAAAAGCTAATTTATAAAGTATTGATATAATTTTAATATTTGACCATTTGACATTAACATAGATATAATCAATTAATTATTTAAATTACTTTATTAAATTATTACATAATTACTTATTTTTTAGATAATAAGTAATTTAATCAATTTATATTTAATTTTTAATTTAATTGTACATTTGTTATTATAATTTGATATATGAACTTTTACTTTATTATTATAGGGATTTAAAAGCTATAACATTGGATCTATATCGCATATAACAGAGTTAAATTTAAATTTGGATGAAGCTAGAGAAGATTATGAAAAGCAACTTTATTATTAGAAGAAAAATCAATTTCGATATCCCGCCCTTCATTAATGGTCAAGGATATATTGAATATTTCAATTACCAAAGTTACTTCTAAAACAACATTTATAGAAGCGAATGAAAAAATTGTCTTACGAATATGGGTGGTAGAGTTATCAACGAATTAAGAAATTATCTTACACATAATAATGCAAAAATGTTTTTATTAATTGGTTGTATGAATATGAGGTTCCATAAACTCAAATGGTAAGATTGTACTATCATTGATTATAATTTTATTAATGTTTTTTTATTTGAATGATTACATGATTATTTATATATTTTTTATTAGATGAAGAAAAAAGGAAATATTGGTATTGAGAAAGAATGTTGAGATGTTGAAGTTGAATTAATTGTCTTATAAAGGAATGGGAATTAAGAGTTTCTAATTGTAATATATGTTGATATTTTACTTTCTAATAGTTATTTTGTATTGTTGATAAAAAAAATTCTTCTAAAAAAATTTATTAAGAATAATTGTGATTGCTTTAATTGTAATTTGCAAGTTCAAATTTTGGATGTTGAACTTGGAGTGACTTGAGACATTATATTTAAGAATAAAAAAACTTTATTTGTTTAATTTTAGAAATTGAAAAATATTTTATATTCAAAATTTGATAAAAATACCAAGGGAAATCGCCACCCCCCATGGCGATTTCCCTTGGTATTTTTAACCAAATTTGTAAAAAGAATGAAGGGAAATCGCCATGGGGGGTGGCGATTTCCCTTCATGTAATTTTTTTTTTTAATTAATCAACAAATTTTAATTTTTTTTATATTTTAAATTTAAAAATTATAAATTAAATTAAGTTTCTTATTAAATTTAAATATGGAAAATTTTATTTCTTATAAAAATTAAAAAAACAAAATAATATTTCTTCTTAAATTTATATATCAAAAATTATATTTGTAAGTTTTGTTTAAATTTTAAAATTTTGTAAGTTTTGTTTTTTAATTTTAAAATTTATAAATTAAATTAAAATAATTTTTTTATAATTAAAAAAAAAATTCGTAAGGTAAATTTTATTATTTAAAATTTATGAACAAATTTTTTTAAATTTTGTTAATTGATTTGTATTAGATAAAAACAAAAAACAAACAAAAAAACTTGCATTACATTTTCATAAGCAAACAAGTGAAATTCTGGAAAGCAGAAAAAAAAATTGCAGCTATATTTCAGTCCATCAAATGCTGCAGAAAATATTAGAACTTGATTTTTTCTGCAATGGATAAGACTGATGATATAGGTTTTTAAACAGGTTTCAGCTATTTTCCAGTCCATCAAATGCTGGAGAAAATATTGGAACTTGATTTTTTCTGCAATGGATAAGACTGATGATATAGGTTTTTAGACAGGTTTCAGCTATTTTCCAGTCCATCAAATGCTGGAGAAAATATTGGAACTTGACTTTTTCTGCAATGGATAAGACTGATGATATAGGTTTTTAAACAGGTTTCAGCTATTTTCCAGTCCATCAAATGCTGGAGAAAATATTGGAACTTGATTTTTTCTGCAATGGATAAGACTGATGATATAGGTTTTTAAACAGGTTTCAGCTATTTTCCAGTCCATCAAATGCTGGAGAAAATATTGGAACTTGATTTTTTCTGCAATGGATAAGACTGATGATATAGGTTTTTAGACAGGTTTCAGCTATTTTCCAGTCCATCAAATGCTGGAGAAAATATTGGAACTTGATTTTTTCTGCAATAGATAAGACTGATGATATAGGTTTTTAGACAGGTTTCAGCTATTTTCCAGTCCATCAAATGCTGCAGTAAATATTGGAACTTGATTTTTTCTGCAATGGATAAGACTGATGATATAGGTTTTTAGACAGGTTTCAGCTATTTTCCAGTCCATCAAATGCTGGAGAAAATATTGGAACTTGATTTTTTCTGCAATGGATAAGACTGATGATATAGGTTTTTAGACAGGTTTCAGCTATTTTCCAGTCCATCAAATGCTGGAGAAAATATTGGAACTTGATTTTTTCTACAATGGATAAGACTGATGATATAGGTTTTTAGACAGGTTTCAGCTATTTTCCAGTCCATCAAATGCTGGAGAAAATATTGGAACTTGATTCTTTCTGCAATGGATGAGACAAATGATGGGATTTATCAATGACATTTTGCATTGAATAAGTTATAACTTTTTCAGTCAAATAGTCAAATAGTCCTAGGCAGAATATCAGAATCAGATTCCATCCTATACAAAGGATGGGATTTGTCATCTGGTACAACATAATGAACCATTATAAATTCATAATACTTATGAAGGTTTACAATACCCCCATACAACAGTTTTTCAATCAGATTTTTCCTGAGTGCTAAAACCTCCTCATTCTCATTCTCATCCTTCTATATTTCTTCTTTCTTTTGCTACACAACATGAGCAATAGAGTGATCGCATTGGTCTACTATAATGGCCAAATTCATAATACTGACGAAGGTGCTACCTTTGATTGTGAACGTCCAAAAAGTTTTCGTGTTGAAGACGACGTCACATTAGAGGAACTGAAGCTGCAAATTCATACAAAAATTAAAGCTGGAACTAGAAAAAGAGTTTCAGAGGCTAAGTACAGGCATCCTCTTTCTATTGGTGAAGGATGTGTCCGATATAGAACATTTCCACTTAAAGATGATGATGATGTCAGATGCATGTTTTATGCTCATGAGACATTTGCAAATGTTGGTGTCCTTGAGTTATATGCTGACATAGATGATGTTGACGATGATTGCGGCCCTTCAAATGTTCGCACAACAGAAAACTTTCCCATAGAAGATTATGATTCTGGGTCGTTCTATGTTCACACTACATACGACGTTCCCACAGAAGAAGTCGTGCCCTTATCTCAAGCTACAACTTTTCAGACTTCATTAGTCTCACAAACCCTAATTCCTACTACCCTCGAAGATGAGCCAGCTGGTGTTGATCCTGTTCGTCCACGTGGAGTCCATGGTGAAGATGTTGGTGAATTTAGTGAGCAAGAAGAGGATGCTGAATTCGCAAGTGATGACAATACTGATTCTGACCCAGACGTCGTCCCTGCTGAGATCAACACTCATGGAGATATCAACACTCATCGAGATATTCCCCCATATCAAGCTGCATCCCATATGCATACACTGGATCTGGAGGCAATGCATGTGCCGGAATTTCCAGAGTATGTTCATACATTAGCTACGCCTCTGACATTTGATCCATCTGCACTTGATCTGTGTGTTGGGTTACAATTCCCAACAAAAGAGGCTGTGCTTTCAGCTATCAAGCACTATAACATCAAAAACTCTGTAGATTACAGAGTAATTGAATCTGAGCCGACGAAATATTATGCCAAGTGCTTAATGTATGGGAATGGGTGTAATTGGAGAATAAGGGCAACTTTTATGAAGAAGAAACATCTATGGGAGATTAGAAAATATGAAGGGCCTCATACTTGCACATCGGCGAGGATTTCACAAGATCATTGCAAGTTAGATTGTAACATGATCTGCTCATGCATTTTGTCATTGGTCCAAGCAAATCCGGAGATTTCCGTTTCAGTTTTGATCGCTGAGATGCGAATCCGGTATGGATACATCACCTCCTACAAGAAAACATGGCAAGCAAAGCAAAAGGCAATTGTTCGAGTATTTGGCGATTGGGAAAGATCGTACAATGAGCTACCTAAATGGTTAGGTGCAATGCAACATTTCGTGCCTGGTACAATTGTGGAATTGCAAACGATACCTGCATATCACGGTGATCGATTGGTCCAAGGTAAGAGAATATTCCATCGACTATTTTGGACATTTAAGTCGTGCATTGAAGGGTATCCGTATTGTAAACCAATTGTGCAAATAGACGGTACTTTCTTATATGGAAAATACAAAGGCACATTATTGTTAGCTATTGCACAAGATGGCAACCGAAACATACTGCCAATTGCCTTTGCCATTGTGGAGGGTGAGACAACAGAGGCTTGGTCATTCTTTCTCAGTAACTTGCGCAGACACGTGACAAAACAGCCTGGCATTTGCTTGCTGTCTGATCGACATGAAGCCATCAAAGCTGCGATTAGACGCAATGGTGGATGGAATCCTCCACATGCATATTCAGTGTACTGCATTCGACACATTGCAGCGAACTTTATGAAAAAGTTTAACAATAAGGAATTGCGTCGACAAATTGTTAACATGGGTATGGAATCAAATCATAGTTATTTTATCTCTTATATTTCGTTTAGCATATAAAATAATATTGAAATTCAAAAGTTTTTTGTTTTTAAATTTATTAGGATACGAGTTGAGGCGACCGAATTTTCATTTCATGTATGACAATCTTCGTGGAGAAAATGCAGAGGCGGCTAACTGGCTTGATAGGATCCCCAAGGAGAAGTGGGCGCAGTCATATGATCAAGGAAGGCGTTATGGCCATATGACAACCAACCTAGCTGAATCTATCAATTCGGTGTTGAAGGGAACGCGTCATCTTCCCATTACTGCTTTAGTGCAATCAACATATTATAGGTTGGCTGCACTTTTTGTTAAGATGGGGAACAAACAAATTGTCATGATGGAGGGAGGGCACACATATTGTGAAACAGTCACACAAACTATGCAAGAAAATCGCAGGAAAGCTAACTCCCACATTGTTCGTAATTTTACGCGAGCAAATCAATCTTTTCTGGTTGAAGAGTTAGTTGCTCCACAAGAGGGTGTTTCTGCAATGAACTACAAAGTCAACCTCAGTGACATGTGGTGTGATTGTGGAAAGTTTCAAGCACAAAGGTTCCCTTGTTCACATGTAGTTGCTGCCTGTGCACATGTCCATGTAGATTGCATGCAATATGTGGACAAAGTCTATAAACTGGAAAATATATTGAATGTTTATAGACATGAGTTCGAAGCTGTTGGAAATGAAGGTTACTGGCCTCAATATGATGGTCCAGAAGTGTGTCCCAATCAAGAAATGCGGAGAAATCCACATGGTCGGCCAAAATCAAGTCGTATTCGTAATGAAATGGACCTCAGGGAGAAAGGCCAACCAAAACGTTGTGGATTATGCAGAAACGGAGGTCATAACCGTCGAAATTGTCCGCAACGATTTGGCACATTGGGGGAGACTTCGCATCAACAATAAATGAATTACATGTTTTTCTCAACTTATCATGTACTTTGGATTATAAGGGAAAATGTAATGCAAGTTTTTTTTGTTTGTTTTTTGTTTTTATCTAATACAAATCAATTAACAAAATTTAAAAAAATTTGTTCATAAATTTTAAATAATAAAATTTACCTTACGAATTTTTTTTTTAATTATAAAAAAATTATTTTAATTTAATTTATAAATTTTAAAATTAAAAAACAAAACTTACAAAATTTTAAAATTTTAAAATTTAAACAAAACTTACAAATATAATTTTTGATATACAAATTTAAGAAGAAATATTATTTTGTTTTTTTAATTTTTATAAGAAATAAAATTTTCCATATTTAAATTTAATAAGAAACTTAATTTAATTTAAACTTTTTAAATTTAAAAAATAAAATTTACAAATTAAAAAAAAATTAAAATTTGTTGATTAATTAAAAAAAAATTACATGAAGGGAAATCGCCACCCCCCATGGCGATTTCCCTTCATTCTTTTTACAAATTTGGTTAAAAATACCAAGGGAAATCGCCATGGGGGGTGGCGATTTCCCTTGGTATTTTTATCAAATTTTGAAAAAAATACCAAGGGAAATCGCCACCCCCCATGGCGATTTCCCTTGGTATTTTTAGCCAAAATCAATATTTTGATGCTGGGAAATCGCCATGGGGGGTGGCGATTTCCCAGCTAATTTTAAAACGAGCGTATTTTGGGAAATAATCTGAAAGCATAGGTACTTTGGGGTTTAATTTTTTTTTTTGGCTATATTCGTATAAAAAACCCCAATATTAACATCACAAAATACCAAACCATTGGGCAAGAAACACGCGGCAGAGGAGGCTTGCAACTACCCAGGACAGGACTACTAGGAGATTTAGTTGGCAAATCCCTAAGCACCCACATGGCATAAAATGTAGAGCTGACAAAGCATGTCCAAACTTGAAAATCCCTTCGAACCGATCAGAGATCGAATCTGATCCGAATTGAATAAAAAATCAAAGTTCGAACCCTAAAAAATCCAAATCCGAAAAAGCCAAAACCTAAGAAAATTCGAATCTTAAAAAACTCGAAATCGAGAAAACTCGAATCCGAAAAAACCCGAACCTGTAAAAGCCCGAATCCGCTACGATCTGAGCCCGAGATCTATCCGAAAAAACCCGAATTATAATTATATGATCTATCCGTAAAAATTCGAAAAAACCCGAGATCTATCCGTAAAAATCAAAATTTATAACCGAAAAAACCCGAATTATAATTATATGATTTTATTTAAAAAAATAAATGATAACTTTTTTTCTTAAATAAAATATCTTATTTATCAAAATGTATTTTTAATTAGTATATAATTATATCAATAATGTATTATTAATAAAACTAATTAATAGTGAATTTTTAAATTGGATTATAAAATAAAATTAATTTGAAACGCATTAAATATGCAATTAGATTCTAATATTTTGTAGGATAAACTGGATTACTCTTTAGAATTTATTATCATAATTATATATCTTAAGTTTATTTCATATGTAACACACACATACTAAAACACGCACATATACATATTGCGCCTTATTTCACTCAGGTGAGCGTTTTTATGTCTTGCGCCTTAGACAATATAAGAATTCTAGGGCCTAGAGTGCACCTTACGCCCTTGACAACACTGATCAAAATAGTTTAATATAAACTAATTTTTACACATTATAGTATCCTAAAATTTCTAACCATTAAGGGCTAAAATAAATAATTGACCAATTATTCATATTAAATATTTTTGGTGAATGTTAATCGATACTCTTTTTAATAATGTCTGATATTCAATATTATAATTGGATAATAATTCGATTATATGATTAATTGATTATATCTAATGTTAAAGTCAAAAGGATCAAATATTAAAATTATATAAATTAGCTTTTACATATCAGGATTTTATAAAAATTTAAGCATTAATTATTAAGATTAAATCAATTAATTAGTATTCTTTTAATGTCTACTATTCAACATTTAATTGAACATTTGAAAATTAGATCTAATGTTATTATGTTACTATTTATAATGTTATTAAGGTTAAACCAATTAGTGTATACAATTAGATTAATGTTATTATGTTAGTATTTATAATTATGTTCAAATAAAAAATATAAATATAAAAGCAAATTCTTGAAAATTTAAAATATTGTTAAAAAATTATAATACAAAGACTAAAAAACTTAATAAAAAAATTAAAAATAAAAAATTATTAGATTAAGTGACTAAGAGCCCAATGAGTTATTGAGTTAAGAGAAAAAATCATTTATATAAATGTTTAGTAGATTTTATTTATAACTTCTTTCCTTCTAATGATATTTTTGAAAATATAGCCAAATGATTTTTAACTTTTATTTTTTTAATGTCACTTTATATTTATTTTAACTCATAAAACAAAAAGAAATTTCTTATATAATCATTAATTATAATATATTCAATATCAAATATCAAATATTAAAATTATATCAATACTATATAAATTAGCTTTTATATATCATGATTTTTCAAAATTTCAAAGTATTAATTATTAAAATTAAACCAATTAATTGGTATTCTGTTTGTGTCTACTATTTACCATTTTAATTAAACATTTGGTCAATTAATGTATATAATTAGATCTAATGTTGTTTTGTTAGTATTTATAATTATGTCCAAACAAAAAAATATAAATATAAGAACAAATTCTTGAAAATTTAAAATCCTATTAAAAAAATTATAATACAATAACTAAAAAACCTAATAAAACAAAATAAAAATTTGTTGGACTAAGTGCCTATAAGAGTCCAATGAGTTATTGGGTTGAGTAAAAGTGATTTATGTAAATGTTTAGTGGTTTTTATTTATAACGTGCTTCTTTCTAATGATTTTTTTTTTTTTACCAGCACAATGATTTTTGACTTTTACTTTTTTAGTGTTATTTTATATTTAATTTAACTCACTTATAAAACAAAAAAAAAATTTATATAATCATTAGTATATCTATATTCAATACTAAACATTAAAAAAAAATTAAAAATATAAGTATATAACAATTGTAAAATAATAAGAAGTATCAAAATATACAAATTCTTTTTTATTCATACTATAAATAAATATATTGAACTTATATATTTAAGTTTTATTTGAACTTTTGGACTAAAAAATAATAGAAAATATTCAAATATAAAATATTAATACTCAATTTATAAATAAAATTATTATATAATTTATATTTATATAAATATTTATTAATTTTTAAAATTTTAATTTAGTATTTTTGTAAGTGAAATTAATCATTACATTCGAAATTAAAAAAATATTTATAGCTTAAAAATTTTCAAAATGATTGAATCTGACTAGGCCGGCCCGAACTCGAACCGATCCGAAATAATCCGAACCCGAAAAAGCCCGAATCCGAAGTTATCCAAATTCGAAAATATCCAAGCCCGAGATGATACGAATCTGAAATAAGCTTAACCCAAAATAATCCGAATCCGATGACAGCCCGTCCTAACCTGCTCGAATCGGCCCGTTTGTCACCTCTACATAAATGGTTTGCACAAAAAAGCAATACTAAGTCAGTCGATGAGGCCTAATGTGTATTTTTATTTGTTATAATTGTATTTAAGCATTATATATTTATATAAATTTTGATAAATTAATAATTCATATTATATAAATTTTGATATATTCGTGTTATTTTTTTCGTATCGTATCATATTTTATATCATGTTTTAATTATTTTTTTCTCGTTATATTCATATCGTGTTCAAAATTATTAAATCTACTAAAAATTAGCAAGAAGATCAGGAAGCTTGAATAGTTTCTACAAAAACGAAGTGGAGGATTTTTGCAAATAGCAAAGTGATCAGAGAATGGAGGCAAGCAGTTATATATCATTAGCAGAAAGGCTGTAAACTGAACGATGCACACAGACACATTCAACATATATACTTGTTTATGCAAATCAGCTCAAAGCTCAAGCCCTTGGTTTTCAAACACTTTGTTTCCTAGCTCTCTACTTTGCTATTGTTTGCTTTTAGGCATTTAATGAGCAGTCTTTGTTTAAATGTCTTAACAGCCAAGGAGGCCTTGTTTAGTGACAAGAAGAAGTTTTGGAAGCTTGAAATTTTATTATGCGTGAATTTAATTTTATATTTATTTTATTTTATTATATGTTGATTTGTTCGTTTGTTGATTTTTTTATTTTATTTTATATATATGAACGAAAATAATCATTTAAATAATACACGTTTTAGGTCGTGTTACACTTAACAAATAATCTTATAAATATTGGGTCATTCAATTTAGTAACCTCAACACCGACGTTGTGATTTGAAAAAAACTAAAAAATCTGTACAAAAATTTATCTCTCTATAAATATGATATAATTGATAAATCTAATCTCGATTCAATATTTGTTTGTAAGATTAGTTGATAAAAAGAATTTTTCTTATGAAATGATTGTAAAATTTTTTAAATCATCAAAAATAAATCTGATTCAATAATTAAATATATGCAATCATAATCTCACGTTAAATTCGGTTCAATAAAAATAACATAAAATTTTGTTTTCAAGATGTTCCCAACCAAATCTTTTAAAGAATCCAACTTAAATGCAATGATTGAATAGACCTGAGATCTGATGTGTGTCGCACAAAGTGGAATAATGAGATAAGATGTGGAACGGCTCCACTAAATACTAAATCAGATTCTAAAGATATGTTAAAGGAAATAGAAAAAGAAAGAAAGAAATGGTGGTGTTTTTCTTTTTCATAATTAATTAATGTTTTTAACTCAACAAGAACAAAGTGCGGTCAGTCTTATTATTCCTAGTAGTGCCCGTAACATATAATTATTATTAATTATATGATGACTATCAAGCAACTATATAATCTTATCTCAAACACACCCTCTTTTTGTACTATACTTTTTTTTTATTTCACTAATGCTCACCTACAAGGCTCAATTTTTCTATCCTCTTTTTGAATAAATAATTTCATTCATTTCTCATTTTTTTCATTTCACTTCAAATTTATTTCCTTATTTATTTTTATCAAATCACTTTTAATTTGAAAATATCAAAAGATCACTTATCTATACTTAAAATTATATCTTCAAAAAAAATAATTTTCTAATAAAAAAAGAAAAGAAAATTGTAAAAATTCATAGGTTAATCCTTTCTTTCTCTCTCGTGAAAAAAACCCAAAATTAGTGTAGTCGGTACCGTATCGGTACCGGTCGTACCAGCGGGTACGTACCGTTTTTAAGGTAAATCAAAATGGTACCAATGTCGTACCGTTTCGATTTTTATATCGGTCCGTACCGATCGTATCGGCTTATACCGATTTGTACCGATTAATATCGGTCAGTATCGATACGTATCAATTGATACAAGATTTTGATTTTTTTATAAAAATTTACTTATTTGATTTTTTAAATCAATTTCAATATTTTTTATGTCATGATCATTTTATTTTTTTTATAATCACATTTAAAAATAAAATATGTTCATTAAATTAGACTATTGAATATAATTAATAATAATTTATTATTTTTTTAATATTTAAATTTTTTGATATTAAATATTTATAATTTTAAAATTTATATTTACATATAAACATATATATATATATATATATGCATGTAATAGAGGTATATTTGCACGTGTATATAATATATTTTATTAAGGAACTTTAAAATATGCTATATATAATATATTTGAAAAATATCGGTAAACTCGAAACGGTACGCCAAAACACATCGGTACCGGTACGTACCAATACCTAAACAAAAACGATACGCCCACTGGTACGGTACGGATTACTTTGCGCAAAACTCGTCTCTCTTTAATGGATACCAAATCCATTCGTGGAAACATCTCTGGTTCATCTACTCTTGCATAAATCAAGTGAATAATTATACCTTAACTTCATTATTCTTGTAAATGCAAATTCAAAATGTTTATAGAACCCATAATACTCACTTTAAAAAAAAACTTACATTCAACTCAAATTTTCTGCAAATCAAATAAAAAAGTTGGGATAATTTTAAGTAATCAAAGTTTAGTCTCATGTGTGCATGTATAAAGAAATCAAAGAATGAAAGAGAAACCAAATGAATTTCTCTTTGGTTTTCTAGTGCTTCTCCTTTGAAAAGAAAAAGTCAGCTTGGGAAAGAATGTTGTATGCGATTTTCATAGTGTTTGTCAATAACATTCCTTCGAGAGTGAGCTGAAAATGATTATGGCGTATTTTTTAGAATCTTGGCACAGTAATGTACGTGTTCATCCCACAGATAAGTTGTAGAGGAATAAGTTTTGTTTTGTCTAATAACTATTGTTGAAGGAGCAAGAAGGGCAATTAATATGCTTAATGGTGTGTGTTTAATGGATTATCGTATTGGTATTAATCTTATTAGATTCAATAGTAGGTCTGAGTATTGGAGAAAGATTCAACCTACTAATAATCATAAGATTACAAAAGGAACGAAGCAAATAGATGTTCTGAATAGTGATTAATAGCAGAATATAATAGGAGAGGATATTACAAAACTGATGGGGAATAAAGGAAACCCCCCCAACAGAAGTCTTATCTGCAAGCTCTTTTGCAAGATGGAGGTCCAAGTAAAGAGATAAGTGACCATGTTGTTGATGGTGTTGCTAAAGAAGTTGAAGTAGTTGTTGATGATGACAATAATAGTGGTGATAACACATCTGGTGGAGATATCTCAGGTATTGATAGCTTGAAATTATGCATGGACAACGTTGATGAGAAGGCAATTCATAGAATAGAAAAAATGCCTAATTAGGACTGCAAGGGACTATTATGAAAATGATAGGCTAATGGAGAACTTTAGGATGAATGCTGTATCTGATGTCACGTGAAAAAGTTATCTAGAAGACAATTCCTCATTGAGTTTTATGATGAGGAAACTATGAATATTATAAAGAATTTAGGTCGGTCTTGGCTTAAAGAATGGTTTGTGAAAATTGAGTCTTAGTCGATGTAGTCATATCCCAAATATAGACTACTTGGTTAACAATTTTTGGTGTCCCTCTCCATGTGTGGAATTATTTCACTTTTTATAATGTTGCCTATCTATGGGGTGATTTAATCTTTTTGGGTGGGAAGACTTTGAATTTCCAAGATTTTAGCAGAGGATCCTTGTTTATTATGACCAACCAATTAAGGAAAATCGATGAGATTATTATTTTGAAGTTTGGAGATCATAGTTTTCCAATTAGAGTCACGGAGATTGGAGAAGAAGTGGTCTCACTATTTCATTGTTGTTTCAAGACTTATAAAGATAGTAGTCCTATTGTTGTTAGTGTTAATTATCAATCTGAAAATTTTGGTGAAATTTTAGATAAGAAAAAAGGTGACAAAGATGAATAGTCTCGGCATCAGATGGAGAATAGAGATGAAAAAAATGGAGTTAATATTGTAGTGGATGAGTTGGTTACCAATGGTATGCTGGGAGAACTAAATATTTCTCTGGTTGAGGAAGCTTTTGAACCTAACAATGTTTGCACAATTTTGGAGCAATGTCTTATGTATTAATTGTTTGTAATTATTAGAAATATTAGAGTAATATTAGGGATTACGATGTGTTTCAGATTACGATTATGATATTATATTGTAATTATTATTTTAGTGATTCTTTTCTTAGTTGGTGAAAACTCTCATATGTATATAGGATACTCTTGTATAGACTTTGATATAGTTGTGAATACAAGAACCTTTTTTTTTTTTGTAATAGTGACAATGAGAATGTTGAGGAAGATATTAAAGGTACGACACAGGTTGAGGTGCCCAAGGTGAATGGCAATCTAGATTTGTTGGTGGCTAAAGAAGAGAATGAAATTGAAATACCAAAAGCGAGTAAAAATGCTGAAATGGGCCTGGTTGGGGGTATTGGTGAGAATTTAGTTTTGAACAACTCATTATTGGATGATGTTGTTGGGCCTACGGGTTGAAGAGGTCTCACCCTGTCATAACGATCTCGCGACAGCTCGATGACGTTTTTTTTTTTTTAAAGATGTGTGGGGAAAAGAGGAAAAGAACAATTGTTCCTCTTAAATAAAAATGAGGGTTTGAAAACAACTTCGAAAAAGAAAATGGAGTTGCCACCCATTTGTTTTGGTTAAGTATGATCGGTCACCTATTAAAACCAGTTTTATAAAACATATTAAAATTAATTAACATTTTGAAAAACCAATTTTAAAGTCTGCGCTTTAAAACAGAGAAAAACAAAGGCATGTCCGGTAGTCGGTTACGTCACGGGGAAGGATTAGCACCCCTATAACATCTGTATAAAACGATACCTTATTAATCGCGTATTATCATGAAGTCTGGATGAAAATCGATTTTAGTTTAGATATTTAAAAATAATTCCCTTTTAAAATCAATCATATTATTTGAAAATGATATGGAATTTATTAACGCAAAATTTTTCCATGTTTCCCGGCAGACCCGGCAAAACAAAGAAACTTTTATTTATTTTGGAATTCTCCGAATTTCCCTTGTTTTGAAAAAAATATATTCCGTTGTCAATGATAATTGATGATATCCTCCCCGGCAGATCCAACAGAGAACTCATAAATTATTTTGACTCGGGAATAACCTTATTTTGTTAAAAATCATTATTATTTTTCATGCATTTAAAATCATTTGAAAATGATCATGGATATGCAAATTATTACTAAGATACAAATATAAATTAAACAACATACATAATTATCATGGCATAACAAACATTTTATTATGACATGACAAAAGAATTAATGACATGGCAAACTTTATTACAACATGGCAAGGAATTAATGACATAGCATACATGACATAAGTACCAATCATAAAAATTATATCATCATAGAATATTAACAATCAACACATCATGATTAAGATAACAACATGAATAACAAATCACAAAATGACATAATCATGGAATATTCATGAACATGGAAGACATCAATTATTAAATGACCTAATTATGAAATATTCTAAACATGAAATATGCACACATCATTTTTTTTTTTTTAAAACAATTCATGGATTTTCTCTTTGGTGAAATTATATAAATGGCATATGTCGAGATATTTTACTGAATTCCCCTGCAAACCCGGCAAAGCTTTGAAAAAATATATTTTCGCATGACATGTATATAATTTCGAATAAAACGAAAATCATATCTTTCGATTTCATAAACATGTGCATTGAATAATTTTCTAACCTCTTCGGCAAACCCGACAAAGATTAAGAACTAATTCTCGTCAAATGTTTAGGAAACCGAAAAATACGCTTTTATGCTAAATTAAGTAAAAACATTTTAAAATATGTAATGCATGAAAACAAAATGTATTTCTCTCTTGAAGAGAGGACATCTGAACATATAAAAAGATGTTCGACTACCTTTGAAAGAAACTTAAATTGGATTTCTAAATTGAAAGATTTCAGGAACGGATTTTGGCTCGGCTTAAAGAGTATTTGAATGCCCTTGATTGGCATCCTAATACCTCTAAATGAGCCTGGAATACAAATATTTTGAAAACCAAAATAAGCTAAAAAATGCAATTTTTGAAATAACAACTTACATGACTGAATGGCCTAGTGCAAAAATCCTAGTTTTTAACTCACTCTTTGAAGCACGGATTAACTACCCATGATTCGATTTTCGTAAAACCAATTTTTAACCTTTGAAATAATATGAAAAACATCCCAAAACAGTAGTCAAAAATTTCGGCCAGTCCCCACTCTCTTAGTGAAAAAAAAAAAGAAACCTTTGCTAGCTTTAAAAGCTTATTTTGACTCCAAAAAACAGGTTTTACAAAGCTATTTTATTTACCCTTAAAACAAATTCAAAAATTTTTGGAAAAATCAGTTTAGACTCAGAAAATGATGAACTAAATGAGGTATAAACATTTTTTTTTATTTTGAAAAAAAAAGGCATGGTGAAATTATTTTTCAAAATCAGCATATCCAACTTGCAAAACATTATTTTTTCCAACTAGTTTGAAAAAATCGGTTTTGGGTATGGAACATTGGTTGATCCTAACCAAAACCTTGCTCGAAATGAGTTGAAAACATAATTTTACAGCAAGCAAAATGATTAGCTCAAGGTTGGCTCCTTGAACATAAATCTGGCCTAACCAATCTCTTGGTAAAAACCAAGATCATCAAGCTCAAAAACCATTTTTTAAAAAGGAAATAAGCAATATAAATCACACAACCGGCAAGATATATATATATATATATATATATATATCAAAATGACAATATACAAGCAAGAAAATGTATACAATCATGAAAATAAGGTGGCTCAAAGTTTTGCCTCTTGGATGCTAGATCTGGCTCAAACTATCACTTGGTAGAAATAAAAATCATCAAGCTCAAAACCTTTTATTTTTTTTATTTTTTAAAGGAAGATAAAATAAAAAAAATCTACCCTACCACAATAGCACATCCCACATTACAATGGCAACCAAGAAACATGAGCAAAATACAAGCACAATAAGAGAAGCATACGTTCGGCCAAGTTGGAAATAAAGGGGGAAAATGATGTAAACTTTGCTTTCTTCTGAAAGAAGAAGAGGAAGAGAAAAATCTTTAAGAAAACCATTTTGAAACCTTTGTTTTTCTTAAGAAAATGAAATGAAAAAACAACATAGAAAAAAAGAGGAAAAGAATATGAAAAATGAAAAAGAAAATAAAAAACAAGTAGAGAAGAAAGCTACCAAGCAAAGCTTCCAAGAAACCTCTCCAACTTCTTCCTTCTTCCTCTTTTTTCTCTCTTCATTTTCTTTTCTCCTCAGGTGATTTTAGCTATTGCCCTTATCTCAAAATGGTAGTGAATGTCTTCTAAAAAAATGAAAAAATCCCTCTTGTAATTGCCTTGGCCGAAAATAGGAGCATGCCTTGTGTCGCAACCCCCCTTTTAAAAAAAGTCCAAAAAATCTGCCCTGTAACGAGACAATCGGCTTTCGTTAAATTGTGTGACATTGGAGAGAAAATAGAGGAAAATACGACTTGATTCCTCTTAAATTAAAATTGAGGATTTGAAAACGACCTCGAAAAAGAAATAGAGTTGCCACCAATTTTTTTTTGCTAGGTGTGATCGGCCACCTATTAAAACCGATTATTATAAAAGATTTTAAAACATTTTTTAAAACCAATTTTGAAGTCTGCGCTTTGAACCAGAGAAAACAAGTGCGGGTTCGGGAGTCGGTTACGTGCGGGGAAGGATTAGTACCCCCACAACGCGCGTATAAAACGGTACCTTATTAGTCATGTGTTACCTCGAGTCTCGGTCAAAGTCAATTTTAAATTTTGGTATTTAAAAAAAATTCCCTTAAAATATCATATTTTATTTGAAAGTGATCTGAAATTTATCAACATAAATTTTCTCATATTTTCCGACAAACATGAAATTTTTCCTTATTTTGAAATCCTCCGAATCACCTTTGTTTTTTGGAAAAAAGATATTCTGTCGTTAATGATAATTGATGATATCCTCCCCGGCAGACCCAGCAGAGAACTCAAGAATTATTTTAACTCGGGAATAATCTTGTTTTATAAAAAACATTATTTATTTTACATGTACTTTAAAATTATAAAAAAAAAATGATCATGAATATGCAAAAATATTGCTAAGATAAAAATTAAACGAACATGCATATTTATCATGGCATGACAAACATTTTATTATGACATGGCAAAAGAATTAATGACATAGCATACATGACATGGCAAAATCTAAATAATATGGCCAAAAGAACGAATGGCATATCATGCTTGACATGGCGAAATTTTAATGACATGGCCAAAAGAATTAATGACATGGCATATGAATTAATGACATGGCAAATCCTATTATGACATGAAAAAAGAATTAATGACATGGCATGCTTGACATGGCAAAATATAAATGACATGGCCAAATGGATGAATGACATGGCATACTTGACATGGCCAAAAGAATTAATGACATAGCATGTGAATTAATGACATGACAAATCCTATTATGACATGGCAAAAGAATTAATGACATGGCATGCTTATCGTGGCAAACATTTCATGACATGACAAATATTAACATGGCATATATGACACAAACATTAATTATAAAAATGACATTATCATAAAATATTCATAATCACATCATATTATGAATAACAACATGAATATTAGATCATGAAATGACATCATCATGGAATGTTCATGTACATGGAATTTGCATGATTAAGATGGCAAATATAGATATCATGGAACATGCAAACATCATCATTTTGAAATTGATTTTTAATGTGAGGAATCACATAAATGACATATTTCGGAAAATATCACCATACTCCCCAGCAAACTCGATAAAGTTTGGAAAATAATTCTTTCACATGACACTTATATGATTCCAAATAAAACAAACTCCATGCTTTGCAATTTCATAACCACGTGCGTTGAATAATTTCCTAATCTCTCCGACAAACCCAACAAAGATTAGGAACTAATTCTTGCCAAATGTTTAAGAAATCGAGAAGCACGTTTTTATGCAAAATTAAAAAAAAAAAAAACATTTTAAAATATGCAATGCATGAAGATTTATTTCTCCCTTGAAGTAAGGATATCCATATACCTAAAGAAGGTATCCGACTACCTTTGAAAGAAACTTAAATTGGATTTTCAAAAATCGAATGACTTTGGGCTCGGATTTAAAAAAAAATTGGAATTTTTGGATGAAAAAAACAGACCTTGGCCAAAACCCCCTCTAAAAAAAGCTTTAGTTTTTCTATTTTTTTTTTAAAAAATCCAGGTTCACTACCCATGACCTGATCTTTGTAAAATCAATTTTCATATTTGAGATGACATGGAAAATAACCTAAAACAGTAGCTAATATCTCCAATCAGCCCCTCCTTTTTACAAATAAAAAACAAAAAAATTATTAGTTTAAAGAAAACTCATTTTAACTCCAACAACTAGTTTTAGAAAACTATTTTTTCACCCCTTATAAAAAATCAATTTAGACTTGAAACATGATTTTCTTTATGTAGAAAAATCAGTTTTAAATTTGGACTAAAAATGACTTGACTGAAATTGCATTAAAGTCATAACAGTAGACTAAAATCTGTTTTACCGAAAACCATTTTTCCAAACTTGATAAAAAATTCTAAAAATCTTGGAAAAATACCAGAGGCTCCCCTAAGGGTCTAATGAATATGGTTAAAAAATATTTTTATTTTGACAAAAAGAACTTAGTAAAAAAAATGCTCAAAGTCAGAATATCCAACTTAACAATTCATTACTCTTCCAACTAGTTTGCACAAAAGATTTTGGCTAGAGATCATTGATTGATCTTAGCCAAAAATCAAGTTGAGAATGATATGAATGCATGATTTTACAGCCAAACAAACATATGAAAATGATCAAACATAAGCTAAAAAATAAACAAGCAAGAAAAACTAAGCTTGGCTCAATGGTTGGTTCCTTGGACATAGTCCCACCTAACCAAAACCACTTGATAAAAATCAAGATCCTCAAGCTTTTCAAACTTTTTATTTGATTTTTTAAAAAAGAAAAACCAAAGGAGAAAATCTATCCTACCACAATGGTGAAACCCACAATCAACAAGTAAGCAAGAAAATCAAGCAAAGACAAGCATAATAAGGCCCCTTTAGTTTCGGCTATAGTAGAAAATATGTTGAAAAAATTTATCAACTTTGTTATTTTGTAAAGAATAAAGGAAAGAAAACCTTTAGAAACTTATTTTGAAAACCTTTTATTCAACAAGGAAAGTTAACAATCACATGAAAAAAGAGGAGAAAAAGAACATAAAAACAAAGAAAATAATTGAAGAAGAAGAGAGGAAATAGCTACCTAGCAAAGCTTTCTAAATCAAGCACTTAAGCTTCTCCTTTTTTCTCCCTCTTTTCTCTCTTTTTCTTTTTCTCCTTTCTTCCTCCAAGAGTGTAGTAAAGAATTGCCTTTGAAAAAAATGACTCCTCTTTTTCTTCTTAGCTTGGCCGAACCTCCCTTATAGTGAGAGTGTGCTCATCTTTTTTTTTAGCCTTTGCCATGCTTTTCATGCTCTCCCAACATCTTTGCCACATGGCTAATTCTTTTCCCCTCCTTGCATGATGCTTTCCTTAGGGTTTTCTAACCTCTCATTGGCCAATAATGCCACCTAGATTATTCTCGTCTCCTATCTCTACAAAATATCTAAGCCACTTGTCATGATCATATGGCTTACTACCAAAATATCTTCCTAGGTGGCATTTTTAATCCTATTTGGCATCATCTCATAGCCTTCACATGCTCTTCCCATGGCCTTCACATGGCTTTGCAATTTGTAGGCCTCTCATTGGTCAAAAATACCATGTAGGCAAGTAGTGAAGAATCTTGTCATTTCTTAAAAATGTCGTCTTGCTATTCAATCTTGGTCATTTGATTTAAGATAATCACACTTTCACCTTCCATCCATCAGCCGGCCGAAAATGGCCTAGAATTTTCCAGGCCATTCCTTTTTTTTTAATTTGCAAAATGGCTCTTTTCGATTTTTTCGACAATATTGCATTTTGGCAGTCAAACTTTATTTATTTGCAAATGGACCCCAATTTTGAATTTTTCTTTTTTTAATCCATATCATCCAATATCAAACTCAGTTCTAAAGGTTTTCATAATTCTTCGAGCTCGGATTCTATTTTTCCCGGATTTTCTCTAAAATTTCGGTTTAATGCCTCCCAAACTTTGTTTATTTCCATTTGAGCTCCGATTTTGGATTTTTCTTCTCCAATCCATTCCATCAAATATAAAACTTAGTTCTGGAAGTTTTCATAATTTTCCAAGCCCGTTTTCTATTTTTCCTGGATTTTTCTCTTAAAATTTCGATTTAGTCCCCTCGAACTTTGTCTATTTCCATTTGAGCTCTGATTCTGAATTTTTCTTCTCCAATACCTTCCATAAAATATAAAACTCAGTTCTGGAAGTTTTCATAATTTTTCGAGCTCGTTTTCTATTTTTCCCAAATTTTTGTTTAAAATTGCGGATTAGTCTCCCGATTTTAGCATATTTGTATTTCAGCCCCAATTTCGGGTTTTCTTCTTCTCATTTCCTTCTTTCCATCCTAAAACTCAGTTCTAAAAAGTTTCACAATTTTTTGAGCTTGGATTCTATTTTTTCGGATTTTTCAAAATTCCCCTTTAACCTCTAAAACCTCGGTTTTACTCGAAACATGCCAAATTTTTGAATTTTCTTTTTCCACTGCCTTTGTCATATATTGAACTGGAGTTGGACCGAAAATGCCCAATTTTTACATCTGAATTCCTCTCTGATTTAGTTTTTCCTTTTTCCTCAAAATTGGAAATTTTCTCGTTTTTCCTGTTTCTCCCTCAATCGGCTCTTCCTTGGGATCCACTTCAAATTGGGACTTGGGATATTTTTATTTATTTATTATTCATCAACTGGGGGCTTCAATTTCACCGAATCGGACCATCTCTGTAGTTTTCCCCAGATTCATGAATTTTCTATTTATTCATTAAATCTTTATTTTCCTTTTTTCTTTAACTCCGCTTCAAAATTAGACCTTCCAATATCAATATTTATTGATCTTATTCCATTTGGAACCTCCAATTTTATCCAATTTGATCGTTTACGCACTTTTCTCCAAATTTGCAAAATTTCTCATTTTCTCCTACACTGAATTTTGCATTTCATCTTTCAACCTCTCTATCTTCAATTGTAAATCTCCGATTATCAAAATTCTTTCACCATTGTTCAATTCAACTTTGGATCTTGATTTTGACTAAGAGTTGACTTTTTTAGTGGTTGACTTTTTGGGGCTGACTTTTTCAAAGTTGATTTTTTTGGTTGACTTTTCTTGTTGACCTCCGAATCAAAGTCTTGGAGACCCATATGTGGAATGGTGGAAGATCTTCGCATTCCGAAAAGTTGAAAGAAGGAACTCACCATTTTTAGGAGGCTCGGACAAAATTAGGTGTCTACACCTTGCATGCTCTCTTCAATTTTCTTTTAGTCATGCTTTCTTCATGCACTCAGGGTCCCCCTTCCACATGATCATTTCTCCTAAAATTAGGGATCAAATAACATTCCAACTAGCCCTAAATGTCATGTCATATATTCTTGTCCCCTCTCTCTACATCTCTTTTTTAGCCACTTGGTTTGATCATGTTGCTTAGCCAAAAATATCTTCCTAGTGTCAGCTTTTTTATCCACTTGGCTTCTTCGCATGGCCTTGGCCAATGATCTTTCATCTTTACAATTAAAATGTCTCTCATTAGCAAAAAATGCCACATAAGGTGCTAAATGATGACTCATGTTCTTGCTTTGAAAAATATCTAACCTTTCCCACATCTTAGCCATAGGATCAAGTTTTTCTCTCTCTCTCTCTCTCTCTCGGCCGAAAATGGCTTGGAATATTCCAGGTCTTCCCCCTTTTTATTTTGCTACTTGGTCCTTGTTGTCGGATTTACCACGCAAGTGTACGTATCATAACAAGTAATAAAGTGAAATAGTAGATTGTCGATCCCACGAGGAATTATGACTAAATTTTTTAAGTACTAAAAGTAAAACAACTCAATTTTATTCGAACAATTAATTAAAGATTGTAATTATAACTAAATTAAAAATTATAATAATAAGCAAAGAAAGCAAATTAAAACTTGGATTAAATTAATTGAGAAAAGCCTAGGATTACCATTTCTCTCAACACTTCGTATGAACCTCTCCTACCGTCTTAATTTGACTAATGACATTGAAATGTTAACCTAGAGTTCTAATTTATTTATAAGCACCTTTCGATGGTCTTATAAAAATATCTTTTTTAACCAATTAACTATATTCCTATGATAATTTAAAATATAAAACATGATATGGATATTCCACATGTAGAAAAAATATACATATAGAGTGCCACTTTAGAAAAATTTACTAATTTTTTATAAAAAATTTATACTAAAATAATTATTTTCCAAATATTAATTTAAAATATATATCAAATAAAAAGAAATTCGGGAAAAAAAATAGAAAGAGAGAAGAGAAGTAAATGGATTTGGTAAAAATAATGTGAATATTCTTTAGCAAACTCAAATACATTCTTGAATTTCTTAGGCTTCATTTGGTTTTCAACGAAGTCCCGTTACAATGCGATGAAGCACCCTTTTTTATGCAAACGCACCGAGCTATCCATTTGGATAGCATGAGTCCAGTGTAAATTGTCTAGCTGGCCACCAGTGGAAGAAAAAAATTCCATTGGTGGAAAAACTCCAGTGGAAAAAATTTCTGCCACGAGAGGTGTTTTTTCCCATTTTACCCTACATTCTTTATTTATTTATTTATTTTACTTTTAATCTTACTTTTATTTATTGTTTATTTAAAATAAATTTATAATTATTTAACAAATTATTTAATAATTACTATTTAAATAAATTATTTATATATTCATTTAATATTATTTTTTATTTTTAAATGTGTAAATATAATTTTATTTTATTTTTAATAATTTATTAATTCCTCAAATATGTTATAAATTTTATTATATACAAATTTTAATCTAATATCCTTAATGGTCATTTTTTCTTCTAACTATAATTCACCTCATCGTCACTGTTGCTTTTGCATCCAAACACATATCCTATCACTAATTTTAATCTCACCGCTACAGTACCCAATCTCACCGCTATAGTAATTAATCTCACCACCACCGCTATTTTTAATCTCACCGGAGTCAATCTTACTGTCCATCCAAATGGAGCCTTACTCAAACTCAACTACGTTTTCTCTATTTTTATTTTTGCAAAATCTCTTTTTATTTGATAAATTAAAAAATAATTATTTTAAATTTAATATTTGAAAAATATTTTTTTTAGTACAAATAATAACTTCTTCCATACATGTACATTTTTGCTACATGTGGAATATCCACGTCGTATTTTATGTTTTATTCAAAATTTGTTATAAATGTATTAATTCAAAAATCGTCAAAAATAAAAATACAATGATAAAGTTTAATAAAAATTCAATAAAATCAAAATAGAGTGACAAAATATAATATTCACCTATATTAAATAAAGTGACAAAATTTTCCTTTATCTCAATATTAAATTGCTAGTTGAAAATTGCACGACTATCCTAATGTAGCAACAATGCATATATTTTGCAAATAACTTAACTCTACCGCAATTTAAGATAAACGATTTTCTAATGACATATTGCCTTGTCAAGGTTTAAATTTTATTTTAAAAAAACAACTCAGCAAGTCTAATTTCTTAAATGTAATTAATCTTAATATTCATAAATTATAAAAATAATTACATTTAAAACTATAAATTTAATTGTAGGGATATTATTACTTATTGGTATCATTTTAAATTATATTTTAGGTATGAATTAATTTTATTCACACTTAAATCTTAATTATATTAATATTAAATTAATTAAATTAAAATATTAAATGATTTTTGTTTTTGTATTTGTATTTGTAAATTTAGAGTAGAAATTATACAGATTTTTCTTTATATATTTTAGTGGGGTACAAATATGTGGAATTAATGTGAAAATTATGGAATTTAAGAAACATTGATGTTGAAGCATGCTTGGTGTGTGGTAGCTACTATATCGCTTAACAACAATAGTGTGATAAGTGATAATAGTATATCCTTCCTATTCTTATTCCTATTGCTTAATGCATGCATTATAAACATATATATATATATATATAAATATATATAATTACGAGGAGTAATCCACTTATATTAGTGTAAAATTAAATTAGTTTTACACACTTTTATAATTTTTTATACGATTTATATTTGTTTAATCCGACTTTCGTATTTCATATTCTATTCACGCAGATCATACACTAGAGCTGCTCATGGGCCGGGCCGCGGCCCGGTTTTTTTTATTTTCTCTGCCCAGGCCCGGCCTTGGGTCGGCCCGGCCCGCCCGTTTAGGCCCGAAACACTGTTCATTTGAATAAAAAAATAATTTTTTTTATAATTAAAATTAAATAAAATAATATTGTTATAATAAAAATTACTGTTCCGGGCCGGGCCGGCCCAGAACATAAAATATCCTGCCTAGGCCCGGCCCAATACGGGTCGGGCCTGCCGGGCGGGCTGCCCGGCCCGTGAGCAGGTCTATCATACACGTCGAGTTTCGAATAAAATAAAAATGTCTAACTATTTGTTCGATATAAAAAAATATTAAATCGTTAAATATATATTAAAAAATATAGTATTCTTAATCGATATGATAGAAAAATTAGATCGGCTTGAAACTTTACGTGCACGACGAGTACAATTATATTGTTAAATCCAATGGTCGATTTGTTAAAATATGAATCAAATAAAAACTTATAAAAATATGTAAAACTAATTTAATTTTACATTAATATAAATGAATCATTCTCAAATAATTATATATAAAGAGATCTTTGACATTAGGCCTCTGAATTAGGCATCCAAACAACATATATTTAATTAGCTCCAGATTTAAATCATAAAGATGAAGAAAATTAAAGCTAGGTCTACCACTGCCACTGCCAAAGTATAAGAGAAATATGTTAACGTAAACGTTACCCCAAACAAATGAAGTTGTTTAATTTCTTTGATAGCTGCAAACAGTTTGTTGAACCATGAAAACAACATGACCCAACTGCCTAACCCTGCTCTACTAATTTAACTTAATTTAATTTAATTTAAACACAGTGATATATCTATCTATCTATATATATGCAGGTGTTAGAGAAATATAAATATATATATGTTACAACATATATAAGAATGGCTGTTGTTAGCTAGCAATAGCCATAGCCATAGCCATAGCCATAGCCATAGCCATAGAAACCATTCTCAATCGACATTTATGCTTTATCATGAAGCCCAAATCCTGAATGATTGATTCCCAAAGCCACGTACTTGTATGTATATTTTGTTTTCTGTTTATATATGTTGTTAAATTTTCTTCTAACTATATATATATATTATATAATAAAAGTAGTAGAATAATCTTTTATTTTCTTCATTTTTGATTGATGAATCTGCAGAAGCAAAAGGATTAGTGGCCTAAATCCCTTCTTATTGCATTCTTAGGCTTAGTATTTAATATAAGCATGTAGCAGAGCAGAAGACTAAGGCACTAGGTAGACTAGACATTAATTATTTTCTTCTTAAATACTGTCTCTAAGCAACACAATTTTACTTTGAGTTTCTATATTTGGTTTCTAATTAACATTGCACATCGCCTCACATGACATGCTTGCGTTGAGAGACCAACACCATTAAGAAATTACCAGTTGTTTCAATCCTAAATTAATTTTACAATAAAAATGGGATTTGTTTCAGTTTTATTCTCTCTTTCTAGAATTTCTATGTAGGAAGGCTAATGGCATATGTGTTGGTATATTGATCTATCTATATATACATATATAGCTTTAGCTTCACCCATTAAATATATAGTCTAAGTTTGTTATTCCTTTGTGTTTTGTTTAAGGGCCTTGCCTTATCAAGAGCACAAACAATAAGGTGGTGCAACCTGAAAAGAATCTGACTTCACCATTGCATTGTCTATTATCTTATGCCTAATTGTGCCCTCGGCAGCTTCACATTAACTCGAGTCCAAGAAAATGCGGGGAAAGGCTGTTTCAGGGAAAGCTATTTTGGTATTATGTGTTGCCAGCTTTCTTGCAGGATCCCTATTTACTAGCCGAACCTGGACTACTCACACTACTTCTACTTCTACTTCTCATATCAAAATTCATCCAACCCCGGCTATTCCTAGCCATAAGTTGGGAGAAGTAGCCCCTGACTTTGATCACAAACGTGTAAGTTAATTTCAACTCAAATTTGTAAAATTACTAATTCAGATGTCTGTCAGAGTTTCTTGCAACTCTCTATTGAATATGTTGTGCAATTTAATTGATTACTAGATTCAGATTATATACATGTTTGTTTGTTTTTGCTCTTCTAATCTAATCAGAAATTGGGTGAAGAGGAAGCAGAAGATATCATGGGAGAAGTCTCAAAAACTCACAAGGCTATCCAGTGAGCTTATTCCTAATTTTGTTCTTCTAGCTGCTTCTCCGTAAATATTGCAATCTAATTAACTATATATATGTGTTTATGTGGCAACCACTATGGTACGTACGTACGTAGGTCTCTGGACAAAACAATTTCAAACTTGGAAATGGAATTAGCAGTGTCTCGTATGAGGCAGATCAGTAAGAGTAAGAGTAAGAGTAGTGTTGTTGGAGGAGTTTCCCTGGAAAAACTCAAATCTAATAATCACACATTGCGGAAGGCTTTTGTGGTTATAGGAATCAACACAGCCTTTAGCAGCAGGAAAAGAAGGGACTCCGTTCGAGAAACATGGATGCCTACAGGTCTAACTCATCTAACATCCATCTCTCCTACTATGTTGCTTCGACTTTTTATTTTTTTTTAAAATACCCGTATTTGACGCATATTCGGACACGAGTATGAAGATATGACCCTCCAAATACATGAAAAAACTTTAAAAAACTGAACATATTCGTGTCCAGACACTCACATCCAAATCCGAAGAACATAGTTCTCCTATATATATATATAAATATTTAAATCATCATTACTTGTTTGTAATTGTAAGTTTGTAGCATTGTTAATATATATGTAACAGGAGAAAAACTGAAGAAATTGGAGAAAGAGAAGGGTATAGTTATAAGGTTTGTGATAGGGCACAGTGCGACAAGAGGTGGGGTTCTTGATAAAGCACTGGACAAAGAAGAAGCAGAGCACAATGACTTTCTAAGGCTGAAACACGTGGAGGGCTACCACCAACTGTCCACCAAGACCAGACTCTATTTCTCTACTGCTCTTTCCATGTGGGATGCTGATTTCTATGTGAAGGTGGATGATGATGTCCATCTCAACTTGGGTATTCTTCCATTTCTCTTTCTTTATCTCTTTAATTCATTAATCACCAAAAACAAGAAAAATAATCATTTTTGTTTGTTATGTTAAGGTATGCTAGCCACCACGCTTGCGCAGTACCGATCCAAGCCAAGAGTGTATATAGGATGCATGAAGTCTGGACCAGTTCTTTCTCAGAAGTAAGTAAGTTGTTGATAGATATTAATTAATTATAATATTTGAATGAAGAATTAATTTGTTAAATATTTGAATGGCATGCATGCATGCATGCAGAGGGGAGAAATATCACGAACCAGAGTACTGGAAATTTGGAGAGGATGGAAACAAGTATTTCAGGCATGCCACTGGACAAATATATGGCATTTCCAAGGATCTGGCTGCCTATATTTCCTTCAACTTGTGAGTTTTTCTTCACTTTGTTGGATCTCATATACTAATTTTGCTATTTGAGAATTGAAATGAAAGATGTTCTTGTTCCTGTTGCATGGGTTTGGCAGCCCCATTTTGCATAGATACGCCAATGAGGACGTGTCTTTGGGATCATGGTTAATTGGGTTAGAAGTTGAACACGTGGACGACCGTTCCATGTGCTGTGGTACTCCTCCAGGTATACATGCTAATTTCATTCTTCGCTTCCCCTCTGTCTTTTCCTTTGATCAACCTTCATCAATTGAAAAAATGATATAAAAAATATATATATATATATATCTGTGAATTGGTGGTGTCAGATTGTGAATGGAAGGCACAAGCAGGGAACATATGCGTGGCATCATTCGATTGGTCGTGCAGTGGAGTATGCAAGTCGGTGGAGAGAATGAAATATGTGCATGACTCTTGTGGAGAAGGAGATACTGCAATTTGGAAAGCTGATCTCTAAGCTGCTTTGCCTTTGCCTTTGCTTGCTACTTGCTACTTGCTTACTACCCATATTATAATACATATTATTATGTATTAAAATTATTTGAAGAAACTAGCCAATTAAGGCCAAGCTACACAATTAATCCTTACATTACATTACATATATATTATATTATATTGCTTTTGCCTATTTCTTTCTATTCTCTCATGCATGTTCTTTTGTTGACAAAAGAATACAGTTAGAGGTTATATATGCGGTAGCTAGCTTTTTTAATTCATCCAGAAAAGAAAAAAAGGAAGAGGTTCATACAAAAATGAAAATGGTAGTATTACATATAGATAGCATCGCCATAATTAAGGGTGTCTAAGAGAACCTTTTGCACAAGTAGTTGATTTTGTTTTCATCCCATCATTTTGCAAAATGGTTTCAATTAATGGCCTTTACCACCTCGCTCATTTTGCTGAATCTGACAGTAATTAGTTTTTTGAGAGAGCAGTAGTGCATACTGGATTGTCTATAAGCCTGAATCAAATAATATTCACAAATAAGTATGTGGGGGAATATAGATTATCATTCCAGATCCTAAAGTTATTGAGGAAATCTGGTTGTTGTTCTGCAAATCAACAAGTTGAAGTTGAGTTCCAACACTGTCACCATTGTTTCAATTGAGGTTTATTACTACGGAAAATAAATAAACCATCACACCAGAAGAAGGAAACTCTTAATTCTTTTGACTTACATAGTATTCGTTCATTGAGGTTATGTCTGGTAAAGGGCCAGTAAGATTATTGTGTGCTGAATTCCTCAAGGAAAGCAAAATTTACATGAGGAAATAAGTTCATTAACCACAATATAATCAAACTGAAAAAGTAAAAACTAGATAGGCGCAATTCATTGATGTTGTAAGGTTGAGATTTGAAGAGACCTTTCCTGTCAAAGTATTTCTATCAAGTCGACTGTTTTGGATTGGAAATGTGTGCACTGCCATTAGTGTTATGAGAGGAAAATCAGTAGAACAAACACTACAAGAGAAAGTGATTTTTTCGAAGGAATAATTTCTGTTGTAAAAATTGTCGGAAATAATGGAATATTTTTTACGGAATTGGTACTTTTGTGATGGAAAAAAAAAAGTGATGACCAAGGTTTTTTTTTTTTTTTTTCTGCGACAGAAAATAAGTGTTTTAGTGATAAAGATATTTAATTTTCGACGGATTTTAGTGACGGAATGAACTCTGTTGCTAAATTCCATCGAAAATACTTTAGTGAGAACAGTGGGTGTTTCCGCTAGAACATTACCGACATAATTTCTATTTTATTGTGACGAAAATTTCGTTGGGAATGTTAATTTCAGATTTTTTTTTCTTTATTGGAGCAAAAAAAT
Source organism: Fremontodendron californicum (assembly GCA_030761205.1). Taxonomy (NCBI): domain Eukaryota; kingdom Viridiplantae; phylum Streptophyta; class Magnoliopsida; order Malvales; family Malvaceae; genus Fremontodendron; species Fremontodendron californicum. The sequence goes on from JAULJL010000047.1 coordinate 5,591,424, forward strand.
TACTAATTGAATATTTCGTTAGAAATAACCTTTACTGATAGAATTCCATTGAAAATAGTCTTTTCCGACGAAAAAAAATCCCTACCAAATTGTTTGGTAAGAAGAGATTTCGACGAAATATTTCGTCAAAATTGCATTGCCGAATAAAATTACGTCGGAAGTTCAATTTTTAACAGAATATTGTGTCTGAAAAATAATTTCGACGAAAAATTTCATCGGAACCCTAAAATTTGGGTGAAAAACTTTTTTTTTTTTGAAATTTCTAAAATTTTTGTAGTGACAGATACTTAAGCACGAGTATTTAAAACTCTTTTCTTTTCTCTTCTCTCTCTTCCCTCTCTTCTTCTCCTCTCCCTCGTGCCCCTCTCCCTCTGCCGATCCAAACACCCCTTGTGCTGCCCCTCCCACGTCGTCTGGCACTTCCCCTCTCTCTTTCCTCCCTCTTCTCCTTTCTTTTCTTTTCCTTTCCTTTTTCCTTTTCTGTTCTTTTCCCACCGGTCAGTGCAGATCCAGCGTCCGCACCCCCTCTCCCTCCTTCCTCCTTCTCCTTTCCTCCATCCTCCTTGGTAATTTTTTCCATTACTTTCTCCTTTATTTTGTTTTTTTTTTATATTTATGTTTTTTTAAAGCGACATTTTTTTCTGATTTTTCCTCTTTTTAATTTATATTTATTTTATTTTATGTATATTAAATTTTGTTATTAATATTTATATATTATACAATTTTTGCAGGATATTTTTCGAGCTTATGATTTTTTCTGAGCATATACTTTTTGAGGTAATTTAATTATCTATATTTTAATAAATATTGAATTGTGGTAAGAATTGTGTTATTGATATGATAGTATATTTTTGCTTGTGTTGATAGGCATTGTGTTATTGAGATAATATGTTTGTGTTATTGAGGTAATTATTTGAATATGCAAAATAATATATTTGTGCTGGTAGTATTTGTGTTATTGAAATAATAATAATTGTGCTTATGTTCAAGCTAGTGTAATATTGAGATAATAATATTTGTGCTTGTGTTAATAGCCATTGTGTTATTGATATATGTAGAAGGAGAAAATTTTTTACCAATCCAATTACAAGGATTCATAGATCTCTAAGCTGATCTCTAAGCTGCTTTGCCTTTGCCTTTGCTTGCTACTTGCTACTTGCTACTACCCATATTATTATGTATTAAAATTATTTGAAGAAACTAGCCAATTAAGGCCAAGCTACACAATTAATCCTTACATTACATATATATTATATTATATTGCTTTTGCCTATTTCTTTCTATTCTCTCATGCATGTTCTTTTGTTGACAAAAGAATACAGTTAGAGGTTATATATGCGGTAGCTAGCTTTTTTAATTCATCGAGAAAAGAAAAAAAGGAAGAGGTTCATACAAAAATGAAAATGGTAGTATTACATATAGATAGCATCGCCATAATTAAGGGTGTCTAAGAGAACCTTTTGCACAAGTAGTTGATTTTGTTTTCATCCCATCATTTTGCAAAATGGTTTCAATTAATGGCCTTTACCACCTCGCTCATTTTGCTGAATCTGACAGTAATTAGTTTTTTGAGAGAGCAGTAGTGCATACTGGATTGTCTATAAGCCTGAATCAAATAATATTCACAAATAAGTATGTGGGGAAATATAGATTATCATTCCAGATCCTAAAGTTATTGAGGAAATCTGGTTGTTGTTCTGCAAATCAACAAGTTGAAGTTGAGTTCCAACACTGTCACCATTGTTTCAATTGAGGTTTATTACTACGGAAAATAAATAAACCATCACACGAGAAGAAGGAAACTCTTAATTCTTTTGACTTACATAGTATTCGTTCATTGAGGTTATGTCTGGTAAAGGGCCAGTAAGATTATTGTGTGCTGAATTCCTCAAGGAAAGCAAAATTTACATGAGGAAATAAGTTCATTAACCACAATATAATCAAACTGAAAAAGTAAAAACTAGATAGGCGCAATTCATTGATGTTGTAAGGTTGAGATTTGAAGAGACCTTTCCTGTCAAAGTATTTCTATCAAGTCGACTGTTTTGGATTGGAAATGTGTGCACTGCCATTAGTGCTATGAGAGGAAAATCAGTAGAACAAACACTACAAGAGAAAGTGATTTTTTCGAAGGAATAATTTCTGTTGTAAAAATTGTCGGAAATAATGGAATATTTTTTACGGAATTGGTACTTTTGTGATGGAAAAAAAAAGTGATGACCAAGGTTTTTTTTTTTTTTTCTGCGACAGAAAATAAGTGTTTTAGTGATAAAGATATTTAATTTTCGACGGATTTTAGTGACGGAATGAACTCTGTTGCTAAATTCCATCGAAAATACTTTAGTGAGAACAGTGGGTGTTTCCGCTAGAACATTACCGACATAATTTCTATTTTATTGTGACGAAAATTTCGTTGGGAATGTTAATTTCAGATTTTTTTTTCTTTATTGGAGCAAAAAAATTACTAATTGAATATTTCGTTAGAAATAACCTTTACTGATAGAATTCCATTGAAAATAGTCTTTTCCGACGAAAAAAAAATCCCTACCAAATTGTTTGGTAAGAAGAGATTTCGACGAAATATTTCGTCAAAATTGCATTGCCGAATAAAATTACGTCGGAAGTTCAATTTTTAACAGAATATTGTGTCTGAAAAATAATTTCGACGAAAAATTTCATCGGAATCCTAAAATTTGGGTGAAAAACTTTTTTTTTTGAAATTTCTAAAATTTTTGTAGTGACAGATACTTAAGCACGAGTATTTAAAACTCTTTTCTTTTCTTTTCTCTTCTCTCTCTTCCCTCTCTTCTTCTCCTTTCCCTCGTGCCCCTCTCCCTCTGCCGATCCAAACACCCCTTGTGCTGCCCCTCCCACGTCGTCTGGCACTTCCCCTCTCTCTTTCCTCCCTCTTCTCCTTTCTTTTCTTTTCCTTTCCTTTTTCCTTTTCCTTTTCTGTTCTTTTCCCACCGGTCAGTGCAGATCCGGCGTCCGCACCCCCTCTCCCTCCTTCCTCCTTCTCCTTTCCTCCATCCTCCTTGGTAATTTTTTCCATTACTTTCTCCTTTATTTTGTTTTTTTTTTTTATATTTATGTTTTTTTAAAGCGACATTTTTTTCTGATTTTTCCTCTTTTTAATTTATATTTATTTTATTTTATGTATATTAAATTTTGTTATTAATATTTATATATTATACAATTTTTGCAGGATATTTTTCGAGCTTATGATTTTTTCTGAGCATATACTTTTTGAGGTAATTTAATTATCTATATTTTAATAAATATTGAATTGTGGTAAGAATTGTGTTATTGATATAATAATATATTTTTGCTTGTGTTGATAGCCATTGTGTTATTGAGATAATATGTTTGTGTTATTGAGGTAATTATTTGAATATACAAAATAATATATTTGTGCTGGTAGTATTTGTGTTATTGAAATAATAATAATTGTGCTTATGTTCAAGCTAGTGTATTATTGAGATAATAATATTTGTGCTTGTGTTAATAGCCATTGTGTTATTGATATATGTAGAAGGAGAAAATTTTTGACCAATCCAATTACAAGGATTCATAGATAATCCAATCAAATTTCATCCATGTGTCATAATTATTTTATCTATAATTAAATTAAATTAATTAAGAGATAAATAAGGAAGTAGTATCTCTAATTAAATTAAATTAATTGAGAGATAAATAAGGAAGTATTATCTCTAATTAAATAAATTAATTAAGAAATAAATAAATAAATAAATAATAAGAAAGTATTATCTCTAATTAAATTAAATTAATTAAGACATAAATAAGAAAGTATTATCTCTAATTAAATTAAATTAATTAAGAGATAAATAAGGAAGACAAGTTCTTTTAGAACTCTCTTTCACCTGGCTGACAAGCACTGTAAATATGGGTCTTCCCTCAACATAACCTCATAATTCGAAAGCCTGAAGAGAAGAAGATTTGGAAGAGCTAATTCTCTCCAAAGTCTCAAGAAGAAGATTTGGAAGAGTCAAATTCTCTCCAAAGTCTCAAAAAGAAATCTCTGAAGAAATTCTTAAGAATATCATCTATGTTTGTTCTTAAAGATTTCTCAAGAAGTTGCTCTTCGATCTTGTGTTGATCCAAGAAAGAAGAAAAATCTCGTTTTTTCAAGAATAAGTCTAGAAGACCCTTGAAGCGGATTTCATCAATTCAAGATCAAGTCGTGAAGACCCTTGAATTGTTCTCAAGAATTCTAAAGAAAGCTGTTATCCGATCTTGTTTCATCAAAAGAAAGAAGATAAATCTTGTTTGCTCAAGATCAAGTCTTGAAGACCCTTGAAGCAAGCCTTGTATGTTCAAGATCAAGTCTCAAAGACTCTTGAAGCCAATTTCAAGATCAAGTCTCGAAGACCCTTGAAGCAAGCCCCGTGTGTTCACGAGCTTAAATTGCCATTCCAAAAAGAAGAAAAAAAATTGCTCCTAAACAAGAGCTTAAACTGTTATGATGCTCCTAAACAAGAGCTTAAACTGTTATGTTGCTCTTAAACACGGGTTTAAACTGTTCCTTCAAAAGAAGATGCTCCTAAGCAAGAGCTTAAACTGTAGTACGTTGCTCCTAAGCACGAGCTTAAACTGCCACTTTAAAAAAAAATTGCTCCTAAACAAGAGCTTAAACTGTCGTATATTGCTCCTAAGCAAGAGCTTAAACTGTCATATATTGCTCCTAAGCAAGAACTTAAACTATCGTATGTTGCTACTAAGCACGAGCTTAAATTGCATATTAAAAAAAAATGCATGTTAGGTTGAAAATCCTTTTTAGGACAACTTAGGCAAAAGTTAGGGCAAAAAAAAAATTTTTGAACTATGTTATGACTTGATCCTTCAAATTTGAGGGTACGTAGGCAACTTGTTCCAAATTATCAAGTTCAGTCAGCTAAAAAAATCGTTTGAACTAATTTCAATCACAAGTTTGACAAAATGGAAGTTTGCAAAATTTCTCAAGACAATGTAAAGGTGTAAATAAATTTTGGCATCAAAAGCAAATCAAGTTTCAAGACTTGTTCACTTGCTACACTCAACAAAAATCATGTACATAATCAAGTCTTGAGGGGGCATTTGTAGAAGGAGAAATTTTTTGACCAATCCAATTACAAGGATTCATAGGTCATCCAATCAAATTTCATCCATTTGTCATAATTATTTTATCTCTAATTAAATTAAATTAAATTAATTAAGAGATAAATAAGGAGGTATTAATATTATCTCTAATTAAATTAAATTAATTGAGAGATAAATAAGAAAGTATTATCTCTAATTAAATTAAATTAAAGAAATAAATAATGAAGTATTATCTCTAATTAAATTAATTAAGAGATAAATAATAAAGTATTATCTCTAATTAAGAGATAAATAAGGAAGACACGTTCTTTTAGAACTCTCTTTAACCTAGCCGACTAGCATTATAAATAGGGGCTTCCCCTCAACACAACCTCAGAATTCGAAAGCCTGAAGAGAAGAAGATTTGGAAGAGCTAAATCCTCTCCAAAGTCTCAAGAAGAAATCTCTGAAGAAATTGAAGAAATTTTTAAGAACACCATCTGTGTTTGTTCTTAAAGATTTCTCAAGAAGTTGCTTTTCGATCTTGTGTTGATCCAAGAAAGAAGAAAAATCCCGTTTTTTCAAAATCAAGTCGAGAAGACCCTTGAAGCGGATTTCATCAATTCAAGATCAAGTCGTGAAGACCCTTGAATTGTTCTCAAGAATTCTAAAGAAAACTGTTATCCGATCTTGTTTCATCAAAAGAAATAAGATAATCTTGTTTGCTCAAGATCAAGTCTGGAAGACCCTTGAAGCAAGCCTCGTGTGTTCAAGATCAAGTCCCAAAGACCCTTGAAGCCAATTTCAAGATCAAGTCTAGAAGACCCTTGAAGCGGATCTCATCGATTCAAGATCAAGTCGTGAAGACCCTTGGATCAAAATTTTGTTGAAGAAAAGAATCAAAGGATTTCTTTATTTTAAGAATTTTCAGAGATTGTAACCTTAAATTTTGATAAATAAAATTCTTTATTTGACTTCAAATTTTCTTTGTCATATATTCGACACAAAATTTGTGTGTACAATATAATATATTTGAGTTATTGAGGTTATTTGAATGTATAAAACAGAAGTTTGTTGATAGTATTTGTATTATTTAGATAATAATATTTGTGTTTGTATTGATAGTAATTGTGTTATTCAAAGTTCAAACAATGTGGTTGAATATAGAGAATATATTCCAAAAACTTTTGTTGTGTAATTGTGTTATTAAACCTTTCTGTTTTATATATGGTTGAGACAATGGAGTTATTTGATTGATGTCTTCGAATTTGGCTTAATGGATTAGGTAAAAGTTAAAAAATTTGCACTTACCTTACTATTATATCATGTTTTTGTTATATAATAACATGTTATTATATGTTTGTTTATTTAATAAGTTATTTAATTTGAAGTAAATTTATATTATATTTTTTAAAGTCGATTATTTATTTAGTAATAAATTTTGTGCATTTTCATATTAGTTATAATGTTCGTTTACTAATAAAGTCAATTATTAAATATTATTAAAACCATTAGTTATAATGTATCATTATATATTAAATTATTATTTTTAAATATTTTATTAAGATATTAATATATATTATTAACATTTAAATAGATTATTAAAATATTAGTTGTGAATATTATTAAATTATTATTTACTTAAATAGTTATAAAATAATTATTTTATAACTATTTTTTAACATTATTTTAACCGATCAAATAATATAATATTATTATCAAATCTTGTAATATCTATTATTTTTATTTTATTATGATCGAATAACTATTTAATTTTTTTCTCTAAGCGAACCAAACGGATTAGTTTTGTTATGGGTTAAGACTTAAGGGTAGATTACAAATTAAAAGAAGAAGAAAAAAAACCGCCAAAATCTCCCCCCAAAAGGAAAGACTGAAGAGGCAAAAACCCTAGTCGTAGTCGTATTACTTGTGTTTGTAAAAGCTAAAAAGGCTCTCCACCTCCCTCCTTTCCCCCGACTCAACCACAAGACAATACAAAAGAGACCTTGACTCACTACTCTTTCACTGCCTCACTCACCAAACAACAAACAAAATTGAAACAAAATCCCTCCAACAGTCTTCGTAATCCTAATGGTGGAGAACCACGCCATAACCAGGCCACTCAAGAGGGCTCGCAGGTCTACCAGAGTCACCGCCGACCTCTCCGATTTCTTTGCTTTCCCTTCCCCCGCCGCCGCCTCCGCTTCCGGGATGCCTTTCCGCGACGCCGTCCGGACCTTCCTCTCCGCTAACGCCCGCCTCACCACGGCTTTCGCGCCGCCGGTCCTTCCCTGCCTGGTGACGTGGAAAATCCTGTTTAGAGTTGGCGATTTTGTGACGGACGCCCGCGATCCCTCGCCGATCGTCGTGGCGCTTTATGTCATCGAGGAGGACGTCACCAGATCCTCCAGATCTGTCTATTGCGACCAGTGCCGAGTCGTTGGTGAGTTGACTCGCTTCCCCCACCCGGGTCGGGTCGAGTCCACTGTAGTTGGGCATGTTTGCATTCTCTTCCTGTTTTAATAAGTATAAGTATGATGAAAAATCAAAACTAACCAAAGAAAAAATAATTCTTTCTTTAGAAAAGAAAAAAAAAAAAAAAACTAAGGTTTACTTAACTTAACCACTCGATAATTGTATAAGTAATGAAAAGAAAAAAAAACACCACATGGAACAAACAAGTAAAAAACAAGACCAGGTAATTAAAATAAATAGATAAAAAATAAACTTGAGTAAGAAGGAAAAAAATTTACGCTTAAGTGCTTAATGATTATTTTTATGAATTTTTTTTATTTAATATATTAATTTTGTTGAATTAAAAAATAATATATTAATTATATTTTTGTAATATATATAGAAAAAAATTCACTTACATTAGTAAAACTAAATTAGTTTTATATAGTTTATATTAATTTTTTATATAATTTATATTTTAACAAATGGATTTAATAAAATAATTGTACTTGTTATGCACGTAATTAACGATTATATTTTTTTTACATCAAATAAATAAAATTTGACATATATGATTTATGTGAATGAAATATGGAATTAAACAATATAAATCATATAAAAAATATGAAAGTACATAAAATTAATTTAATTTTACATTAATATAAATAAATTTTATTAGTATATATTTCACTTTAACTAGCGTAGTTAGGCAGTGTTTAACATTGCACTTTGAAAAGTAACCAAAATGTTATGTAATTAATATATATATCTTTTGTTGGGTTGGGGCAATGAAAAAAAAAGGATGGAGCGGTCATCCAGTTTGCAGAAAGAGATATCATTTTATAATAAGGTCTTGTGATAATGCGATCAATGGCAAAGAGAACAAGTGTTGTCCAGGCTGCGCCAATCCTCTCCATATCTCAGAATCAAGGTCACAATTTTGAATATTGGTTTTTTTTTTCTCTTTTCAATTTTGGCTGTCTGATCTGAAATTCTTTCTGAATTTATGGGATTGATATGATATGATATAGGAGGAGGTGCAAGTGTTGTAACAGAGGGGTTGGGGTTGATGATGATGATGTTGAAGAATGGGAGTATTCACAGTTTGAAGATAATACGCATTTGCTGCATGGAGTTGTTCACTCCAATGGTTTTGGCCATCTTCTTACCGTCAATGGCAGAGAAGGAGGCTCCAACCTTCTCTCTGGTTTTCACATCATGAACTTCTGGGATCGACTCTGTTCAGCTCTCTCTGTCAGGTTTGGAAACCACCTTTTCACTTTCTTGTTTTGTTTCTTTCTTTAATGCGATTTTGTTTTGGATTCTCTAAGCAATACACAAAGCTGTAAAGAATGTGGAAAGTAAATATAGAAAGGGGAAACAATTTTGATAGTTAAATAGGGGCTGTCTGTCATATTTACACAAATGTATCTGTATATGTGAACAACTAAAGTTGTCTTCATGTGGGGATAACTATTAGTTAACTGATGCTACCACCCTTTCTTTTTCTTTAAGCATTCATGTTCGATACATATTCTGATATTCAGTGAACATGAGTATGGAGATCTAACATTCCAAATATTTGATAAAAAACTTGAAAATAAGAAAACAGAACGTATCCATGTTTAACATATACTCGGATCATACACTCATCTTCAAGTTCGAGTAACATAGATCATCAATTGAGTTGCCATGTTTAAAAGGAAAAGACCCATGCCTATATTTTACATGGCCCTTTCTGCATCCCAGTAAATCATTGTGCATGCCTTCAGAGCCATCACTGTGTCCGTACATTTCTTTTCTTAACCTGTTAACACAAAAATAATTGTTATTGTATCATTATTGTACTTACTAATAATGCACAAATCAGTGTGAATTTCTTTTTTTTTTTTCATCAAGAGTGGATTAAGGACTCTTGAGAAAACGAAAGATATTTCATTAATCCTACTTTCTGGTAATTTTGTTGAACAGGAAGGTAACTGTGATGGATGTATCAAAGAAATATGGGATGGAATACAGGCTACTTCATGCAATTACAAGAGGTCATTCCTGGTATGGTAACTGGGGTTATGAGTTTGGATTAGGAAGCTACGCCCTCACACAAGATGCTTACAAGAGAGCAGTCGATAACCTTTCGACCATGCCCTTGTCTGCACTTCTGTTTCAAGGGCATAAGTCCCGAACTCGCCTTCAGAACATCATTGTCTTTTATCAGTCCTTATCATGTTCAGAACTTTCAACACTGAAGGATCTGTTTTCATTCCTCATAAGACTGATTACTGAAAGCCACAAGACCTTAATGCCTAAAACATCTGAAATGTTAGAATCTTCCACAAATGTATTGTGTGCATGGACAAGAAATGATGTAGAGTCTTTGCAGCAAGCTATGATTAAAGTACTCATGGCTGCAGCTGTGGGTTCCAAATGGGTGACTAGGCGTGCTCTTAAGGGTGTCATGTGCAAGGCAGCCTCCCCTGAACTTCTCGATTACTGCCTTAAACACTTGAGAGGGAAATTGGCAACCAATGGCAAGGTAGTTGAGGCACGTTGCAATCCAAACTCCAGTGACATCGAGTTCAGGTGAGGCAAATTCAATTTTGGTTTGGTTACTATCTCTTGTTTACTATATCTTTGGAGCTAACAAATGTCTCATTACAACAATGGCCAAATAGGCTTCAGCCCCTTTGCTCTTTGCAATATGAATCTAGTTTGGACTCAAACTTCCCATCAGAAGAGCACATCAAGGGGGATCTTAAATATTTGTTAGATTCCTTGCTCGACCCTGTAACCATGTCGACATACAGGCCTCAAGCTACAAGGGATCGTGTGATTGACTCGGCTACTAAGCTTCTTGATTGCAAGCAATTTGTGAAAGACTACAAACCATATGCTTACAATCCCTTTGCTATTTGCGTTTGGTGTCATTTAGAGCTTTCTGACCCTGCTAAAGATGATCCAGTTCCTCCCCCTGAACTGATTGTTCTGCCTCTTAATGCTACCATTGGTGACCTTAAAACTGAAGCTACAAAAGCTTTTGAAGATGTATATGCCCTGTTTAAGAGGTTTCAAGTTGAGGATCTACTAGACTATGGTTCCATAGAGGACAACATAACTCTGAAATTATTGGTTGGCACAACCGGATCGGTTCGGGTACAAGGCAGATGTCCATCAAAACATGGCCTCAACCGGTTTCGAATGGAGAGGGGAACAGAAAACTGGACAGTTGACTGCACTTGTGGGGCAAAGGATGATGATGGTGAGAGAATGTTGGCATGTGATATATGTGGTGTATGGCAGCACACAAGGTGTGCCGGAATTGACAACGCAGATGCAATACCTTCAAAGTTCATATGCACGAGATGTACCGACACCTTTCACAAGAAATCTTTAAACATTACAAAATCTGGAAAGGAAGCTAGAATGATTTCTCAACTTGACACTTCTTGTAGGGGAGACTTAGGAAGTAATGGTCCTCGAATTACTACTACCTTGACAGTATGATGAATGTATGTATGCATGTATATTTTGTGTGTAAACATGTAAATAGCTTAAAAGGGGAGATTTTTTGTACAGGGTTTTTTCTCTCCCATCTTTTTTGGAGCATATTGCTGTTTGTTCAACATATTATATTAAATTAATGAAACTAAGAAAAATTCTATTTATTTAGGGAAAGAATCTTACTTAAACAAACTGGTACAATTGCAGAATCTGTTGCAGGTTATTTTACCTTTTTCAGTCTCCTTGGCAACTAGTGTCTTTGTGTGTTCCATTAGGCTCTCTTAACAGGTCATTATTTCCTTGTGGAACATGGGAAACTGTCTTGGAAATAGAAAGGTGTCTAACAGTGCTGCACAAACTAGTATATTTTGTTACCACATCCTTATACAAACTTAGTAATCTCTCCACATCACCCACTGTCAGTTCACCAGCCTCAGCTTCCATGTAAGGATAATTTGACCCACCTGAACCAATAATGGCCATGTGAACATCAACAATTTCACAATTTTATTATTAGAGTATATATATAAGGATAAAAAAAATTCAAATAAAAAAGAATTCATATCAGTAATGGATATCAAATTTACCTTTTATGATAGTTTTCATTTTGTGCATTACTGTTGATGGACCAGGATCTGTCTGGTTTCGAAATGTTGGTCTCTTATCTAAGGTGGGTAAGGTTTCTTGGGGCACCCTATCAATCAATCTTGCTGCTTGCATACTCTCCTCAAATTCAATTTCTTCGATAGAAAGGGATTTGGCGTTTAAGTCTACAATGAAGGACTTGGCTGAGACAAGATTTGTGAAAAAGTAAGCTGCTTCTGAGACGAGTTTCGACTGCTTCCTGTATAACTGTATGAATTTGAGGTTGGAATGCAACTGCGGAGGATTGGCCTGTCCATGAGATTTAGCTAGCTAATATTAGTGAGAATTAATCATTATGTCTTCAAAGCAACAAAATAATCTGCAGTCAACACCTTATGGTAGATTGGGATGAGTATTCTTCAACTTTTAACATCGACTCCAATCTTACCAGAAAAATATGAATTCAACGCGCTAACAAAATAAAAGTAAAGCATAATCCATGCCCAAAAAACATAAACAAGTAAAGAATAATCCTTCGCCAAAAAAAGGTAAAGCATAATCCTACAGCACAAAACAATAATGTCCTAAATCCCAAACTGATGGAATTTTCTGGTGCATCACACTGAAGAATCTGTGATTAAGTGATACAATTCAAGATATCTCCAAGTTTTGCTAACCTTAGCTGAAATGTGAAAACAATTGGAAGCATTAGGGTTTTCTCAATATCCAGAAATATACTATTGACTTAAGCCACTTATGTCTGTCTTCTTTCTAAGAAAATTTTGAAAAGATTTTTTTTTAAAGGAACTCGGTGATCACTTGAAGCACTTAAAGACTGACTAATATTAAAACTCATGCCAATGAAAATATAAAAAATTGAATTAATATGGCATCAGAATTACAGACTTCATGGTCAAAACTACCAAATTACATACTGAAACAGCAGACTATACTCCTGCCACCACCAACACCCACTTATTTGCATGCACAAAGATAAAAAGAGGACTACTGCTTGAGAGATAATTGCAACCATCCACAACAGGGATCAAAGATTTGTTTCCATAAATAACTTGGGGACATAGACATTGATGACACCAAGCAAAGTAGAAGGTTAAGAAAAATATGCAAATACGACAGAAAACATGGCATGCTACTTTGATCATTTACCTACTTCAGAATGAGGAACTAGAAAGATCAAGAATTTTCAGGACGAAAAAAACATGGTGCATTTTCCAAAAGAAGTATTCGAAGTTAAGAATATATAAATTGAACATAAATCCTCAGAGACTGATGAAAACAAAAATGATTCTAACACAAATCACACTTTGCAATGATGGGACTGTGACTGAAAACATGAGACATAAGAATCCACAATTTGAGATGAGAATGATGATTGGTAGAATGGCTTATTACCAAGGAGAGCTTGCCTTGATCGTAACATATATAAGAACGGGAAGAAAATCATCTGCTCCTCCTAGAACATGATCTTCTGAAATTGAAGCATTGAGCAGTAAATTGTTGATGACCCTACAACAATTCATGATACACAGAAGCTTCTCACGAGGGGCTTTAAAAGCATTGATCTTTTTTAATTCCTTCTCCGCAAGCTGGAAGACAGATTGAAAAGTATGACTACTACTTATTAGGAGGAAGAATCATCAAATAACTAATACTTAAGCAAACAGAATGAAGACAAAGTCCAGACACCAATTGTTCAATGCACTGACATGATCAGCAATAACACTTAAACAGAACTATGCAGTCATAGTCAAACTAAGTCCCAAAGCAATCTATTTCTCCATTGATGGCCAAACAATGAAATTTTGTTTAGATGATTCTTCACCTCAAGAAAAAGTAATGTGATGCAGATTTTAGAAAACCTGATAATGCAGAATGTAAGAAGATGATGTGTATTCCCTAACTCACATTTGATATCATCCAAAATCTATATTAACTCTTTCCCCAAATACTAAAAAGTTTTATAACTAGTTAACTACCTCTAGCTTCGAGATCCAACCACAGGTCCAATGATTGGAGTGAATCAATCTAAAACTAAAATCAGGAACTTTTGAGGATGTAAAATTTGCAAAAGCAAGTGAATCTTTTTGAACCAGTTTGTCCCCCATAGAAAAAGGTTGAGTGGATTAACTATATTCTTTCACAGTATCTAGACTCCATTCTTTTTCAAAGTTTTTCTCTTTTAGAATGTAACAAAGTATGCTTTATATGATGTTATTGTCTTTTGAGTATAAAAGCATTATACACTTTTTCATTCATGCAGTACATCTCGACAGTTTTTAATGCTAATGTACCACTGATCATTTAATTGAAGGGATGATGCTAAATGCTATGCCACTTTCTAAGGGAAAAGTATTCGGTAAGTCATTTATATTTTGACAATTAACCAAGTAACAGCAAGTTGGGCTGAAAATAACTAGTCTCATCAAAATCCACATAAATGCTTTAACATTGCAGGTTACAGCAACAAGATATATCTGACTAAATAATTACATGTATGACTGTAAGCCAAGCATAAAAGAGCATAGCATGAATAGAAGTAATCATTAAAACAAAGTTCCCAATCATTTAATAATGAGATTAGCAGGGGCATACCAGCCATGAAGCTTCATTTTGAAGTACTGGTGGTATGTCCAAATGTTGAGGCCTCAAGAACGTTTGCAACAAGCATATCTTGTCTGAGATCTCTGCATCCATCTTGACATCCTCAGCAGAGGAAGCAAAGGTCCGGGAATGTAGTTTGGTCATCACATATTTCTCCAAACCCTGCAGCAAATAGCCATTATTAAGTAAGAATTAGTTTGGATAAAAGGAAAAGCAATTGCAAATATATAATAATAAGTAAAAAGGGAAAAGCTGACCTCCAAGGCATTGTCAATTTCAGCATCAGAGGATGCAGCCCATAAAGGATGATCCCTTATAGCAGCTTCCATGGTTAGAAAAAAGTCTTGTATCCTTTTCCCATCATTTTCAGGGTTTGACGCATTAAACGAAAATGATACAATGAAGCTGAAACCAACGGTAATTGGTAACTCAATTTTTTTATTTATAAAAAACAAAAACAGAAACAGAAAAGAAATTGTTTTAGAAAACCCTAAAACGCTATAAATTATAAATTACAAAAAAAATATATATATATATGAAGAAGAAGAAGAAGAAACCTCTTGATGGAGCGAACAAGATCGAGAGAAGCAGGGCTTCGCATTCGGTCGAGAAAAGAGTCGAATGGAAAGGAGTGAGTCGTCTCCATTTCTTTTATTGAATGATAATACTCAAAGTAATTGAAGCAGAAACAAATCAGAGCCTCCTTTTGAGTTTGATGGAATCAGATAAAGAAATAGAAGTTGAAGGAAAGTAAGAAAGAAGCCATAGATTAGATTAGAGAGTTGAGAAATCAAATAAAATTAAATCAAAGTAAAGTAAAAGCAGCAACCAATCAGCTTCACACCAAGTTTTGTTTTGTATGTTAATGTAAGACTGTTAGGTTTGTCACGTGATGCTTAGCACGCAGTTAAATAGTACACAAAAAGTATGCAATAATTTAAAAAAAAAAAAAAAATGTTTTTAGTTGCTTTAGCCTATGTTTAGATTGGGATAGAAGTAGGGATGGTAAAACCCGAACTATTCGATGAATTTTGAATCGATCTGCTTCAAATGAAGAGTTTTTTTTTTAACAATAGAGGGGGAGCGGAGCGGTTTTTTTGGTTTGAAAGATGGGGATGGAACAGTTCTGGTAATTGCCAGCTCCGCCTTACTCCGCCCCGAATACTAAAATTACTATTTTACCTCTAAATATTTAGCTTTTAAAAGGATAATAAAGTAATATAACTAAACTTATTTTTATTTTTTTCTTTTTAAAAATCTAAACCTAATACTTTATTTTTTTCTCTTCCTAGATTAGAAACTCGTTTATGTTGAATTTATATTTAATTTTTTTTACAATGCTTTATTATTTCAAAAATAATAATAATTAATAAATATCGAATAGGGCGGAGTCGGGCGGGGCGGTTATGGATGTAACCGACATCCATGGAGATGGTAGTGGTATTGAAATTTCAACATCCATGACGGAGCGGGCAAGGGCGGGGCAAAGCAGTCCAATGGCGGGGCGGGGGCGGATACTGCAAAATTTATCCCCGCCCCACTCCATTGCCATCCCTAGGTAGGAGGAGGAAAGAAAAAAGTAAAGTAAGAAAAAATGAGAAATTTTTTCTTGTTTAGATTAAAAAAAAATTAAGTAAAGAAAAGTTAGGGGAGTTGAGCACCACTCGCTCTATTTTCAAATGCCCATTTTTTGTATACCCTAATTTGAAGAAAATAGAGAGAAAAACAAAGTTAAAATATATTTTAATGTGTAAAATATCTTTTTTACCCTCTTTATGTTTTATATGTTATTTTATAAAAAAAAGGTCTATAATTGAAATTTTTTATTATAATAATTTTTCTTTTCTTTTCACTCTTTAATCAAAAAATGGTTATTAGAATTTTTTTTTTTCTTTTAGTAATTTTAACTATCCAAACAAGAAATACATCTCTCTTTTTTTTTTTCCTCAATCTTCTTCTCTTTTATTTTTCTTTCCTTTATTATTGTGTATCCAAATATAGTGTTAATGACTACTAAATTTCAGTATAGACAGTGGACTGGATAAGGATCATTTTGTTAAATTTTTTTAAATTTTGGAACTGATTTGCATGTTCAAACGCGGAGTCCAAAATTACGCAGAATATTGCTTTATGCGACAACAAAGTTATAATTAGATTAGGACTCGTATAAACCTTAAGTTCAAATTGATTTAATTTTTTTTATTGCAACTAGTATTGTTAATTGTTAATATCTTAAAAGTTTATTCATTTACGTAACGTTTGGTATCACTTACAAGATCACCGTGGTGATTTAATTACCATGATAATAAGATTACCAAGGTGGTTTGATCACTAATGATTTTATATTATCATATTTGGTATAACATTATAAATTATTAGTGATTTTAAACCATAATATTTGACATTACAAAAAAAAAAAAAAAACCGAGTATAAAATATTCAAAATAACCTTAAAAAAAAGCAAAAAATTTATTTTTTGTTTGGTTATACTTTATTAGTAAAGGTCATAAAGGTTCAATTTTGAAAAACAAATTGCTATTAATGTGCAATATTTTGATTTTTTAAAAACAAACCAATTCGAACCGCATATCACCGATTTAAATCGGTCTGATTCATCAATTTTTAAAATTTTAAAAAATATATTTTTTATAGTATTTTAAGTTTTTTTCAATAATTTAAAAATAAAATATTTATTTTTATATTATAAGAAATATAAAATTAATTAAAAAATAAAATTCGGTTCAAATATTGGCAAAGTCAAATAGTACAATTGTAGGCACTCACCATTCACATGATATCTTCTTCATACTCCATTCCTTTTGTCAATCCAAAGTAATCCTAAGCATATTTTGAGTTTTTTTTAATATTGGATACTGTCAAAATAATTAAGCATATTTTTTATTTAAATTATGATTTTATTCAATATTGCAAGTACACCATAAATAATCAATGTTTTTATTTTAAGCATTTAACTTTAAATAAATTGTCAATAAATGGAGATGTTCAATTTAATATTAGATCACAAAAATTCAAAATTTAATCGATGTGGTATAACATTACTTGAACATATTTCCATTACGTGTAGACGTAATTATCATGTAACAAACTCAAAATGGATATAAGACATGAATTACAAAATAAAATCTGGATTTCGATATCATATTTGTAGACACCAGTTTTATCCGGGTTTGTTATTTGTTAATTTTTAGTTTAGGTTAATTTTAATTCTTAATTCTTAATTTATAATTTTTATTTTTATTTTTAGATTAATGAAAAAACAAAACAAAAAATCAAAAAAGAAAAGGAAAACAAATTGGATCAAACCAAAACTCTTTCTTTGGATCAGAATGTGATTAAGTTTTATCTTACTAAGATGAGAATTCAAAACCCATTTGAATGAAAACTCTTGCGATTATTTTTCCTATAAAAGCACTTGAGATTCCACACCAAAAGGGGAGAGAATCGGTGGATTAAAAAACAAGGAACAAAATCTAAGGTAAGCAAGTGGCAGAAAAGAAAAATATTTTTTTAGGGTTCTTGTTCTTTGAAATTTAGGGATTTTGAGGTTTTGGTAGTTGTTTAGAGAATCACAACGGTTGGAAAGTTAGGAAAGGGTGAGAGGAGCGTTCAACCGGAGTTTGGTGAAGATCTGACGGTTGCCGAAGGAGATCGGAGAGGGTGAAGATTCGGGATTTCAAATTTTTAAGTTTAAATTTGAATTTTTTGGCTTTGATTTGGGAGAAACCACTTTGATTTCGGGCCTGAGGAGATCAAAAGGAATTTTTTAAGTATTTTTGGGGGTTTATCTGACATCGATGGTCGATGGCGGACGGCGGTAGACGAGGATTAGCGGCAGCGGTAGCGATCGAAATCTGGGTTTGTTCTTGGAGAAAAAGGAAAATCAGATAAGGGATAGTTTTTTTTTTTTTTTTTTTGAAAACAAGGTAAAAATTATCTTAAAAAATATTTGGCTTTTATAAGCCACAAACGGGTTGGGTCAGGCTGACCCGCGCGCGGCTTGCACTCTAGCCCGACTCGTTTGTGGCTGTTTTATCTGTTTTATTTTATTTATTTGATTTTTATTTGATTTGTTTTTTAATCATGATTTATTTTATTTATTTATTGCATTTTTTGGACTAATTTTATTTTTTTTTTATTTTGCAAGATTATTATTATTATTATTATTAGGATTAGGATTATTACTAATTTTTTTTGTATTTTTTGGTAGGATTATTATTAGGATTTAATTAGGATTGGGTTTATTATTTTTATTTTTAGATATTGCATGTTTAGGATTTTTTTTTAATTCATGATTATTATTATTTGTATTATTATTATTTTTAGATTTGCATGATTTAGTTTTTATATTATTTTTTTAGAATTTGCATGATTTAGTTTTTATTTTATTTTTTTAGAATTTGCATGATTTAGTTTTTATTTTACTTTTAGAATTTGCATGATTTAGTTTTTATTTTACTTTTAGAATTTGCATGATTTAGTTTTTATTTTATTTTTAATTTTAATTTTAGAAGCATGATTAGTTTTTTTTTATTTTATTTTTAGAATCATGATTAGGGTTTATTATTTTATTTTTAGAGGCATGATTAGGTTTTTATTATATTTTTTATTTTTGGCATGATTTGGTGATTATTATTATTATTATTATTATTATTATTATTATTATTATAGATTAGTTTGCATGATTAGGGAATAAATATGAACTTAGGATTGATTAAGACCATTTAGATAAGATCGATTTAGAATAACATGTGATTGATGTGGTACATCTTTAGGATAGGCGTTGTGGGGGTGCTCATCCTTCCCTACACGTAACCGAACTCCCGAACCTAGTTCTGAAACGTAGATCGGAACCTATTCTTTTTAGGGTGCCTTAGTCAAGCTTAGGATTACTTTAAGAAGAATAAATTCATAAAGGTGACTAATCACACCTAGTTAGATGATTACTGGCGACTCCATGTTTGTGTCTAGCTTGCTAAATTTGCATTTAGCACGTTATGACAGTTTGGCGACTCCACTGGGGACTTTAGAGGGTTGAGTCATAGGTTAGTCACATGTTATTTATGGTTTTAAAACTAGTCTTAAATGTTTTTTTGTTTTGTTTTCTTCTAACATTTTAATCATTTTTATTTTTAGTTTGTTTTTTTTTATTTATTTTTTTCAGGAATTTTTGTGAGTCAAAGGTTTGGTATGTTCCTTTGCACACGTCACACTTTCATGAACATAAGCCCTAGACCCGGGCTCGTCCTTTTAGGAGGGGGTAAAGTACTACGCCTTCGTGGAGTAATAACTTTCGTATGGGCTAGCGAAACACTCTCAGGGTGTAAAGTACCTATTCTTTCGTGGGGTAATAACCTCCGTATGGGCTAGAAAAATACTCTCACCTAACTTAAACCTTTTCCAATGAGCCTAAAATGGGTGATGATTGGGGTGCCTTACTCATCCTCCATGGATGAAGTTAAGGAGCAATTTAGGAACCTGTTAGATGGTCAAATATCTTGAGCCCAGCATATAGATAACATTTAAGACGCAAACCTTAGGGTAGAGCAATGTCCACACATTTTATAGATAATAATCTGAAATAGGACACATGAAGGAATGTTATTACTTTCTGACAAATTTTTAATTTTGTGAATATTATTTGTATTTCTCTAATATGTATCTAACTATTGAATTTTGTGAAATCTTTGTGGCCATTACTTGATTTAATTTTATTCTTTCATTTATTTTCATGCATTTGCATCATTTAAATATTTTCATCATGCATACATTTTTCATGATGCTCATGCATTCACCGTGTAACATTTCATAATGCTCATGCATTCATCATGTACATTTTTTACTAATGCTCATGCATTTATCATGTACATTTTTCATGATGCTCATGCATTTATTATATACATTTTTCATAATGCTCATGCATTTATTATGTACATTTTTTGGTATGCTCATGCACTCATCATGTACATTTTTCATAATGTTACTGTTAAACTTTGTGAATATTTTTTATGTTGTCATTAAATTCATTCTTTCGTTTATTTGCATAATACATTTCATAATGCATTTATTATATACATTTTTCATAATGCATTTATTATATACATTTTTAATAATGCTCATACATTCACCATGTACATTTTTCATAATGTTCATGCATTCATTATGTACATTTGTTGGTATGCTCATGCACTCATCATGTACATTTTTCATAATGTTACTGTTAAACTTTGTGAATCTTTTTGATGTTGTCATTAAATTCATTCTTTCGTTTATTTGCATCATACATTTCATGAAAGCATTTGAGTCATAAATTTTAAATTGTGGTGATGAAAAGGTTCAAGGATAGCTCAAGCAATCAAAGATCATGGGGCATTCCTACAACAGTCTTCACGGGTTAAAGCAATGGCAGAGGAACAGGCTGCTAGGATTCATTCACGGGTTAAAGCAATAGTAGAGGAACAGGCTGCTAGGATAAACGAAATAGAAAAGGCATAGGATGAAATGAAAGAACAATTGGCCAAGATGATGGATTTGATGATGAATTTGAACAAGCGGAGAGTGGTAGAAGAAATAACTACTCAAGAAAAGAGTCAGTCACCAGATGATGAAGATCCTACATATCTGCCTGATTTAAGTCAATTCTGAGCTCAAACTGGATGCCAGTGACATCATCAGCTACTCAACACCGATTCTCAGGATACACCATTCTTGTGCCTAGGACAAAATTTTTAGATCTGGTCCAAGTTTCAGATTTAGATGATCCCAAAGAGCAAGAGAGGCTAATGGTAGTTGAAGAGATTGACTCTTGCAAATGAGTCTAATAGAGGAAAGACTCCAGGCTGTTGAAGAGATGGATTTCTATGGCTCCATAGACGCTGCTGGGCTTTGTTCGGTGCCCGATGTAATCATTCCGTCAAAGTTCAAGACTCCAGATTTTGAGAAATATGATGGGACTAAATGCTCAATAACCCATGTCACAATGTATTGTAGAAAGATGGCTGCTCACACGCGTGATGACAAGTTGCTGGTACATGTCTTCCAAGATAGTCTCACGAGGTCCGCTGCAAGATGGTATGTCCAATTGAATAGAACCCGCATCCGTTCATGGAATGAGCTGGCAAGGGCATTTATAGTGTAGTACAGGCATATTGTTGATATGGTTCTAGACCGTTTAACCTTACAGAATATGGAGAAGAAAGCTACTAGAAGCTTTAAAGAGTATGCTCAGAGATAGAGGGATATTGCTACTGAAGTCCAATCACCTTTCACTGAAAAAGAAACTACAGTCTTGTTTGTTAGAACCCATAAAGCACCGTACTATGACAGGATGATTGGGAATGCTTCAAAGAACTTCGCTGATATTGTGATTTTCGGAGAATTTATAGAGAATGTCATCAAGAATGGTAAGATTGAAGGCGAAAAATCTACTGCAAAGAATAGTGGAATTTCCAAGAAAAAAGAAGCTAATGTTCAAACTGATGCATATGGAGGGCAACAAATGGGAGGTTACATCCCACAATCCATGTACCAACCATACTATCCAAACACAAATGCCATTGCCCTTAGCCCATACACTTATCCACCTGTACCACCACAAGTCTTTCAACCAAATTTCTTTCCCTGAACGTTAGTTCCTCTAGTCAGACCACCAATACAATCCATATAGCCCATAAATAACCCAAGAGGGCAGCGAGTTGGCCAAGAAAAAACATTTATTAATCCAATTCCTATGTCCTATACAGACTTGCTTCCAAACCTTATCAAAAACCATTTGGTTGCACCAGTACACTTGGAGCCTTTGAAACCTCTATATCCCAGGTGGTATGATCCTAATGCCCGATGTGACTATCATTTAGGGAATATTGGACACTCTACAGAAAGTTGCACTACATTGAAGTATAAGGTGCAAAGTCTCATCAAGGCTGGTTTGATAAACTTTGAGGAGAAAGATGGGCCAAATGTTAGTGGTAATCCTTTACCGAACCATGCCGGGCCAGCGATCAATGCTTTGGGGGATGATAAGGTCACTGTCATTAAAAGAAATGTGGATGAAGTTACAACTCCGATGGACCATGTTTTTGATGTTTTGGTCGAAGCCGACATGATTCGTCCAGTACTAGTCAGTTCGAATACTCATCATGGCAGGTATGACCCAAGTAAAACTTGCAAGTATCACAAGGGGCAATTGGTCATTCTATTCATAATTGTGTTGAGTTTCGTTAGGAAGTACATAAATTGATGGATTTCTCTCAGATTGAATTCTATGAGGAATATGAAGCAATTGATGAAGCTGGAATGTTTATTCAGATCTTTTTAGTTCATCAATGCGACCTATGTGGGTGAAAGGTCCAAGATGCTTGTTTCATATTTTTCTCAAATTGCTACCATATTCAAACAGACTGTTGGAATGGGCTGGCATATTGAAGTTGGATTAGGAAAGTATTTTCAAGGGATCAGGAAGCTGCCATTAATTCGAGAAAATAAGGAAAGGTTTGGGATAGGTTACAAGCCGACTAGGAAGGATAGAGAAATAATTGAAGTTGAGAAGAAGGGAAAGAGGATGGCCCGTGTGATGGGGTATGAGTTGGAGCCTAAGAAGTTAGTCATTCCTTATCTTTATTCCACTTTTTGTTCAGGAAGATGTGTTTACAATGTGCCCCTATTGAATTTAGAAGAAGCATTTTCTAAACCTTCTATTCAAGTGGTAGGGAAAGGAGAAGTGAAGGACCCATGCCCACCAGAAATGGAGTTTGGAAATTGGAAAATGGCAAAGCTGTCTGTTATCCTTGAATCTCATAAAGTGTAATGTAATGAGTCAAGTCCTTAATTGCTCATGCCCAAGAGCATTAGGGATTGTCTGTTATGTATGGGCTAGTTTATTTTTTTATTATTTTAATAGGATAGCAGTGTGATGCATTTTCATTCCCTCTATTCATTCATCATTGTCATTTACCAATATATATTCTTTCAATTTCATTCAATGTCAGGATTCCAAATAATGAATACAAAGACAATCATGGCAATAATCTGAGATTCAATTTTGAAAGTTATATCCATGTGACCATACTTTGCCATTTGATTCGTTGATATTACTTTGGTAAAAATGAAGATGAAAGTTGATATGCAGTTTTGGCATGATTGGAAGAACATTAGTAGAATTGCTTCACGAGTATATTGAATGGCTGCTGAATTCCTTTACAAGTATATGGATTCCTTGTGGTGAATTTCTATAAGCTTGTCATTTTCAATAAATGTTCTTTGATGAAAATATTCACATTTGAGATGATAATGACCATCTTTCATATTCCTTTCACAAAATGAGAAATTATCCTTTGCTACCCTCTTTTGAGCCTATTGGATTCTTGTTTTTGAATGAAAGTATCACCCTCTACACCGGGGGGCAAGTATGGAAAAATATCTTTCTAGAGGAAAATGAATGATTAGATCATATTTCTACGCCATGTAAAGAATGTCTTATGTCATGAAGGCAATGATGATATGGATTGAGTTCCAAAATTTTGAACTTACTTTGTGATAAAAAAAGAAAGAAAGAAAGAAAGAAAAAGCAAGGAAAAAAAGCAAGCATGAAGAGAAAGAAAAAAAAATGAAAAGAAAGGTGTGAAAAGTTTTGAAAAAAATCCTCATGAAAAAGAAATGATCCATGGCTTGATTATCTTGAAAATGAAAAGAAAAATATGAAATGTTTTGAGATGAAAATGATCCTTGGTTTGAATACCTTTAAACAAATTTTTGGGTCTGGTTATCCGTTTTTTCATAACCCCAAAACCCTGGCCTACATTACAAGCTTTAAAAGTCCATTTTGATCAAATGTGAATGTTCGGATTGGAGAATCATGTATTGAATTAGGATATGCTTGTGGTATTGTCAAGGGACAATGAAGCTTAGATGTATAAAGAAAACTCCAGAGAAAAAAGAAAAGGCTTGTAACATTTTGATATGCTCAATTGCCTCCAAAAAGATTAAAGTGAACACATGATGAGAAAATTTGTTTGATACTTGGAGAAAAGAAACTGGTTGTGAAGAAACTTCTCTTGAGTCACATGGTCATTGGAGAGAGTAAACATCTATTTGTGAAGTTCTTATGAAGTGAAGATTTTCTTGAGTGAAGCATTATTTTGAAAGAAGGTGAATGGAGATGATTTGCCAAATACTGTGGAGAAATATTTTTTTTTGAAGAAAAAAAATGATGAAAAGAATAAAAATGAAAAAAAAAAGAAGAGAAAAAAGGAGGATTCAAATTGAAAACCCAAAAAAGACAATTTGAGTCATAGGGGATATCTAAGTTGAAAACCTGAAAGCGCACCTTAGATATAAAGAAAGTCAGTTTGCTTGAAGACTTCGTTGGAGGCATGTTTTGGTCTGATACAATTCAGAAAGATTAAGAACATCGATTGGATTGATTTTTGAAAGAGGATCATGGATTAATCTCAAGATTGTCAATATATTCATTATTTGGGAATGTTGATATCTCATCCAAATATCCTTGTGATAATTCTTTGATTTGCCCATTAATTCTTGACATAAATTTGTTCTTTCTTTGATAAAGACCCTTATCTTCAGTTCACTTCGTTTCTTACCACTTTTTGTTGCCAACTTTGCATCCCTTAATGAATAGAGGAAATGTCTGTTGAATTGCATTTGTTATGAAATTGGAATGATGATTGATAAGTTAAAATAATAAAAATAAAAGATCCATGCATTATTTTGAGAAGGAACTTGAGGATGATGTTCTGGGGCAACAAAAAAAAAAAAGAATGATGAGAACTAGGAATGTGTAGAAATATAGACACATTAGGCTTCTAAGCTAAAATATACACTTTGAAAATGGACAAATGCTGCATTTGAGAATGAATAAAATTGATAAAGGACTAGACCGGTGGATGGAACTTGTTAGCTAGTTTTGAAGCTACATGTTTGAGATGATACAAAGATGAAATGATGAGTTTGAGAACCATTTTGTTACCATGATTGGAGAGATATTATTATTTTCATGCATTTGCAGCGCATTCATGACATTCATTTCATGAATTGCGTTACATCACATTCATGTCATGCATTTAACATATAAGAAAGATTTTAGGTTGGATTTTGAGACTAAACTTTTCCAAAATGAAATTTTTGTTTCCTTGGTTGAGGAAACTTATTTTAGATTTTGCACCTTGGTTGAGGAAATGGGTTTAGACCTTGGTAGAAGTGAGAATTTTTAAGATGAGAATCTTAATTTCCAATTTTCAAGATGATTTGTTTTTCAAAGGTAAGGTTTTTAAGATTAATTTAGTGTGAATCCTTAATTAAGTGAGAATCCTTAATTTAGTGTGAATTCTTAGTTTCGTGCGAATCTTAGTTTTAGTGAGAATCTTTATTTTGGGTGCGAATCCCTTAGTTTAGTGAGAATCTCTAGTTTTGGGTGCGAATTCCTTTATTTTAGTGAGAGTCCTTAGTTTTAGGTGCGAATCCCGAGAATCTTTAATTTTGGTGCGAATCCTTTAGTTTGAGTGAGAATCCCTTATTTAGGTGAGAAATCTCATATTTTCAAGTTGTGAATCCTTTATTTTCAAGTTATTTTCAAGTTGTGAATCCTTTATATTGTAAATTTTTAAGTTTGTTTTTTAAAGTGAAAGATTTCAAAGTTGGTGTGTTTTTGAGATATTTGGTTTGATTAAAGGGAAGCCTTTAGGATGAAGTTAATTTGGAAGAAAAGAAAAGGCAGTCAAATTTTAATTCAACAATTGGAAATCCCAATAGAGGATGAGGAGATGAATTATGAGCTTGAGAACCTTTTATCTTGATTAGAGATTCAGGGAGTTTGGACTATTACATTTTAAGATATTCATTGCATGGTATGCATCTGCATTTCATTCATGACATTCATGTATTGCATTGCATTCATGCATTGCAAATTAAGAAGGACTATTGCAAATATTCAGCATCATTTGGACAGGAATTTCAATTTGCAAGGTTAGCAACTTCTTTTGAGATTCAAGATAAGATTCTTAAAATTTCATTTGAAGAAAGCATTTACTTTTGGTGATTTACAATATTTGTTTGGTATTTAAAGTTGATGCCTCGTTGGGAGGAGTTTTTTTTCGTTTGGTATTTAAAGTTTATGCCTCGTTGGGAGGAGTTTTTCATCGTTTGGTATTTAAAGTTGATGCCTCATTGGGAGGAGTTTTTCTTCGTTTGGTATTTAAAGTTAATGCCTCGTTGGGAGGAGTTTTTTCTTCGTTTGGTATTTAAAGTTGATACCTCGTTGGGAAGAGTTTTTTTTTTTTTTTTTAGTATTTAAAGTTGATGCCTCGTTGGGAGGAGTTTTTCTTCGTTTGGTATTTAAAGTTGAGGCCTCGTTGGGAGGAGTTAAGTTTTTCTTCGTTTGGAATTTTAAGTTGTGCCTCGTTGGGAGGAGTTTTTCTTCGTTGGTAAATTTAAAGTTTATGCCTCGTTTAGAGAAGTGTTTCTACGATGAGGTTTGCTTTTCAATTTTTGAGAACATGTAAGGTGTCTACGTCTTTGCACATCCCCTGATTCTCAGGAAATGTACAAAGAGGGGTAGACACCGGTTTTGCATCCAAGTTTGTTATTTGTTAATTTTTAGTTTATGTTAATTTTAATTCTTAATTTTTTAATTTTAATTTCTAATTTTATTTTCGGATTAATTAAAAAAATCGAAAAAGAAAAGGAAAACAAATTGGATCAAACCAAAACTCTTTCTTTGGATCAGAATGTGATGAAGTTTTATCTGACTAAGATGAGAAATAAAAACCCATTTGAATGAAAACTCTTGTGATTATTTTTCCTATAAAAGCACTTGGGATTCCATAGCAAAAGGGGAGAGAATCGATGGATTAAAAAACAAAGAACAGAATCTGAGGTAAGAAAGTGGCAGAAAAGAAAATTATATTTTTTAGGGTTTTTATTCTTCGAAATTTAGGGATTTTGAGGTTTGGGTAGTTGTTTTGAGAATCACAACAGTTGGAAAGTCAGGAAAGGTTGAGAGGAGTGTTCGGCCGGAGTTTGGTGAAGATCTGACAATTGCCGGAGGAAATCGAAAACGGTGATGATTTAGGATTTTGAATTTTTTGGCTTTGATTCGGGAGAAACCACTTTGATTTTGGGCCTGAGGAGATCAAAAGGAATTTTTTTAAGTATTTTTGGGGGTTTTCGGCCATCGACTGTTGGCGACAGACAACGACAGCAATCATAATCTGAGTTTGTTCTTGGTATTATTGGAGAAAAAGGAAAATCAGAGAAGGGAGAGTTTTTTTTTTTTTGAAAACAAGGTAAAAATGATCTTTAAAAAAATTTGGCTTTTATAAGCCATAAACGAGTCGGGTCAGGCTGACCCGCGAGCCAGCCTGACCCGTTTGTGGCTGTTTTATTTTATTTTATTTTATTTTTTTATTTGATTTTTATTTGATTTGTTTTTTTAATCATTATTTATTTATTTTATTTATTTATTTGGACTAATTTTATTTTTATACTTTGCAGGATTATTATTATTATTAGGATTATTACTAATTTTATTTTTGTATTTTTTGGCAGGATTATTATTAGGATTTAATTAGGATTAGATTTATTATTTTTATTTTTTGATATTGCATGTTTAGGATTTTTTTTTAATTCATGATTATTCTTATTATTATTATTTTTAGATTTGCATGATTTAGTTTTTATATATATTTTTTTTTAGAATTTGTTTGATTTATTTTTATTTTTTTATTTTTAGAATTTGCATGATTTAGTTTTTATTTTATTTTTAGAAGCATGATTAGGTTTTATTATTTTATTTTTAGAAGTATGATTAGATTTTTATTTTTAGAGACGTGATTAGGTTTTTATTATATATATATTTATTTATTTATTTTTGGCATGATTTGATGATATTTTATTATTATTATTATTCTAGATTAGTTTAAATGATTATGAAATAAATATGAACTTAGGATTGATTAAGACTATTTAGATAAGATCAATTTAGAATAACATGTGATTGATGTGGTACTATCTTTAGGATAGGCGTTGTGGGGGTGCTCATCCTTCCCTACACGTAACCGAACTCCCGAACCTAGTTCTGAAACGTAGATCGGAACCTATTCTTTTTAGGGTGTCTTAGTCAAGCTTAGGATTACTTTAAAAAGAATAGATTAATAAAAGTGACTAATCACACCTAGTTAAATGATTAATAGTAACTTTATGTTTGTGTCTAACTTGCTAAATTAGTATTTGACACATTATGACAATATTAAGTATATTAAATTGGATGATCAATTACCTCAATAATATAAGAGGTAAGAGCATAGAAAAGTTCTAACAACAGATATATTGAAATTCCAAGAGTTTTCTTTATTTTTTCTTTAATCGAAAATTTATTTATTTATATGTGAAAGTTATAATCCTAATAAGCAATCTGCCAATAAAATTTCAATAGCAAGGTAAAGGCTTTGGAATCATTAAGTTCAATGGATGTGTAATTGTATATAGATATAAGATATTAGGGGTGAGTAAAATCCGACTCGATTCGAAAAAATCGATTAAAATTTCAAATTTTGGTTTAAATAGTTCGAATTATTCGAGTTTTTCGAGTTTTCAGATTGACTCGAATAAATAAGTCGAGTTATACGATTTAGCTCGAATTTAGATTTCATAGTTCGAGTTATCCAAAAATCCAAATAGTAAAATCCAAAACGACGTCGTTTTGAACCAAGGTTTAATTTTCTTGGATAAATTTGAAAAACGCATCAATAATCAAATTATTGTTAAATGGTATAATGAGTAAAAATATTTGAAAAAGAGAAATAAAAATAAAAAATTATTAAGAAGGAAATTGTAAAGACAAAATTACCCTTGATAAAAAAACCTTCTCCTTCTTTTTTCTTTTATTTTTAATTAAAAAATAAAGTTTTCTAAAAATATATTTTTTTTTAATTTTAAAAAATATTTTTTTTAAATTTAAAATTATTTTTTTAATTAATTTTTTTTTAAAAATAACATTATTTTTTCTAAAATTATTCTTCTTTATTTTTAAATTTAAAAAAATATATATTTAAATATTTAAATATATATTTAATTAAATTTATTTTTAATTAAATTTTAAAAAAAAACTATTTTCTTAATGGAGGATAAAGGGAAAATAGATTTTTTTATTAAGGGTAATTTTGTCTTTACAATATCCTTTATAATAATTTCTAATTGTTCATTTCTCTTTTTCAAATACTTTTTATCCATTATACCATTTAACAATAATTTGGTTATTGACAGCATGTTTTTTAAATTTACCCAATTTTCTTCTCCCTCTCTGTTTCCCTCCCTTTTTCTCTTTCTCTTCGATCTCTATCTCTCTTTTACGAGTAATGTGGTTCAAAATCATTGAAATTAATAATAATTAAACAAAATTTGGTAAATAATTTTTTTCAATTTTTTTTTAATTTATAAAGAAAAATAATATTTATATATGGTATTATATTAGTTATAAGATGTATTCACGTATCCGTATCTAATTTTTGAATTTTTTTAGTTGAGTAAGCAATTTAAATTTCACCATAGTC
This sequence comes from Fremontodendron californicum, assembly GCA_030761205.1. Taxonomy (NCBI): domain Eukaryota; kingdom Viridiplantae; phylum Streptophyta; class Magnoliopsida; order Malvales; family Malvaceae; genus Fremontodendron; species Fremontodendron californicum. The sequence continues at coordinate 5,621,240 of JAULJL010000047.1, forward strand.
CTTGAACTTTTGACATTTGCTTCAATTTTCATTGATTTTGATTTAGAGAATTAAACAATTTCATTTACCCAAAATTTAGTTTTATCATTCTTAAATATAATTGAAAATTTATAGAATTTGTTTTATCATGCTTAAATATAATTGAAAATTTATTTTAACTCGAATAAATTTATTCGACTCGAATTTCTTTTCACTCGACTCAACTTTTTAAATTTTCAAATTCAGTTCGATTGATAAAATAAAACTCGTATAATTTAAATTTTTTTCACTCAATTTGATTCAGATTCGATCGAACGCACCCTATAAAATACAGATTATATAGTAGAAGGAAGAGCAGGAACAATGGCTAATAGCTGACAAAACAAAATTAGATTACCAGTACTGCTAAAATCCATAATTGGAAATTTGGAATTGCCTCAGCTGTGACTGTCAGTTGAAAAGTCATCCATAGGTATGATAGGTTGAGTTTTGACTTTTCATATACTATCTATCATATCTAAGCCCCAAAGTTTGACTAAAAGGAAAGAAACTTACTTTTCATGTTGGAAGAAGGATTAGAGGGTTTGATAGTTTGTGAGCTCTCTTTCTCTTTTGCTTCTCTCTCTTTTTGTTTTGTTTTCTTTCTAACAAAAGAAAAAAATTACCCAACCAACCAAATCCAGAAAGCCCATTTTAACTTTAACTAATGGCGTTGTTAAGATTACAACTCAAATGAACATTATAATAAATAATTAAACACAAATGACAAAACATTAATTTTTTTTTTTTTGTTTGTTTTTGCAAAAAGCATAAAGAGTACATATCAAATACGAAAATTTAGCACTAAAAGTAGTAGTAGTAACTAGTAACTTTTATTGATCACTAACTTCAGTGACATTTCCACAAACACTTGTAGCCAAGCCAACTACAGTTTGCATGGCGGTAATGGAGATCCACACAAACAGTCATTTCCCACAAATGAAGAAGCAGGAAATTTGCTCTTGGGAAGCTGCCCGCACAGATGATTATAACTTACGTTCAATTTTTCCAAGCCAGTCATTGCCGTAGGCACCTTGCCATACACCAAATTCCTCGATATATCCAACTCTTTCAGTGTCTTAACAATCCTCAATTTCTTCAAATCAAACTTCAACTTGTTCCCGGCGCCCTTAAATTCCACCAAGTAATCTGTCCGATTCAATAATCCAACAGGGCTACCAGATATTTCATTATCCGACAGATCAATGTAGTCATAAAAGTAAGTTTCCGCAGGCTTCCAACTGTCTAAGCTCATTTTAATCCCACACTTTGCTAGCTTGAGTGAGTAAATTATTGGAGATGAAGTAACCCATTTCGGGATTTCCTGAAGATGGAACTTGTTGTATGATAAATCCAGTGACTCTATACCTTTCACATTCATCTGGGGAAATGGGTCGGTTAGAACATTGTGAGAGAGGTCCAGATTGAAAATTTTGGTTAAGTTTGCCAAGCTTTTAGGTACAACTCCCGTGAATAAGTTCCATGAAAGATCTAACGTGTCCAGTGCCCTCAAATTTCCAAGAAAACTTGGTATTTTCCCTGACAGAGCATTGTGGCCTAGCTCAAGATACATCAATCTTGGTGCTAGAGATGATACTGATTCTGGGATTTTCCCGGAAAATGCATTACCAGAAAGTATAAGCCTTCTAAGGTTGATTAATGATTTGAAAATATCTGGAATGGTGCCCGACAGCTTGTTTTGCTCCAAACTCAGTAAGGTAAGGTTCCTAAGCTGTTTGATTCCGGTCGGGAACGGGCCGGTGAGAAGATTTTTGCCAAGGTTTAGCTGAGTTAACTGAGTCAACTCAGAGATTGAACTTGGTATGGGTCCAGTGAACCGGTTCCCAGCAAGACTCAGTGCCTCAAGTTGGGTTAGCCTACCGATGTTCACAGGTATTTGACCCGAAAGCTTGTTGTTCTCAACGTAAACAAATTTGAGTTTGGGTAACCCGAAAAGTAGATCCGGAAATGGACCCGAAATGTTTCTTATATTTTGAAAGTAGATACCGTCTAGATTTTGGAGTTTCAAGAGGGAAGGAGAGATTGTACCCGATAAGAAGCTGTTGGGTTTATCAAGTTGTCCGGAAAGAGAAATGCTGGTGACCCGATTGTTGAAAAGGCAATTTATACCCGCCCAACTACAACAATCTGAACCCGATTTCCATGTGCTGAGCATGCCTGACGGATCCTGGGTGATACCCGATTTGAAGCCTAAGAGACCTGATTCATCGTCCACGTGGCAGATGGCTGAGGTGATTTTGATATAAGGGACGGTCAGGATAAACACAAGGAAAGGGAAAGGGAAGTAGTGTGAGAGAGAAAGCTTCATGCTTTGCTTGGGAGTAAAGTTTTCCTAAAAGAGAAATGGAAGGAATGACTTTGAGATAAGTGGAGTCCTCCTTTTTATAGGGTGTAGATATGATGATAACGCATATTTAATATTTATATTATGTTAATATTTTTTTTATTATAATTATATTTAAAATATTATATAAAAAAATTTATATTATAAAAATTTTAGTATATTTATATATTTATATATTATTTATGATTATTTTTATATTATATTATAGATTTATATCATATATAATTATTTCGTGTAAAAATTATCAAATCTAATATAGGTGCAGAAGAAATTGCAAGCAATAAATTTGTGTAAGCCGACATAAAAGGAAAAAAGATTATAGGGAAGTGAGTAAAAGAAATGCAAATTACAAGTCAAGCAAATGGGCAGTAAATGCGGTGGGTCAATTCAAGAGTGTCGGCTAACGTTGCAGGTCAAAGTATTGTAATATTTGTATGGATTTGGCCTAAATTAAAGGACACGCATGCATATGATGTGTGCATAAATACAACCATATGTAATTCACACGTATCAGATATTTTCAAATTAATTCATTATATGTAAAAGAGAAATAAAAAGTTTTATGTACTTTCTGCTGGTTTTGATTTATCTTACTTTTCTCAAATCATGTTTATCTTTTCAGATTTTTATACTTCTTGAGATATTATTTGAGTGGTTTTTGTATCTCATTGTTAGTGGTATTATTTTTATGGTTTGTTGTTGGATGGATTATATAAATTTTGCTTTATAAGATTTTTCACATTAAATTTTGCCTGAGAATATTGAAAGAGAAATTTGATTGGGAATTTGATCTACTCGGCTCTTTTGATGGAGTGTTGGTTGTTTTGGGTTATAAAAATGATTGATCTAGGTTTATTTCCGTGCAAGTTTCATCTGTTCTTTGAGAGGTTAGCTTGAAGATTTTTTTTTTTTTTTTTGCTTTAGTTAGGCGATTTATTAATTAGCTGTTTAATTCAATTTATTATATTGGACGATTTATTTGTTCTGATTCTGTTGGTTTTATGGTTCTAAGTCAGTGTTAATTATGTAAATTTTATATAATTTTTTCTTCATAGCGCCTATGAATTTGTTGGTCTTTTGCTTTGGAAATTTTGAAATAGTTTAGTTGTTTTGTGCTAGTATATCGATATGCTATCAGTTAGGGTTCTGGTTGAAGGCTTTGTTTGTGAAACTTGATCTCGATGAGAGTAGGGGCTTGGTTTGGACAAGTAGTGCTGGATTGGCCATTATGCTCAAGCAGTAAATAATTTTTAATCAAGAAAGAATCAAAGAAGCAGCCAAATCTCTAAGAAATTGGATAAGAAACATATGATCAAGAATCATACTTTAATTCAAAGATATAATAATTTAGAGTTCCGAACAGCCCCATGTGTTCTTGAACATTGTTGTCGGTTTTAACCACGCAAGTACACGTTATCTCAAACAAGTAATATAACGAAAATAGAGTATCGATCCCACAAGAAATTGTTATCAAATTCGTTAACGACTAAATCTAAAACAACTCAATCTTATTCAAACAATTAATTAAAGGTTGTTAACATAAAACTAAATAAAAGAAAATAATAAAAAGAGAAAGCAAATTAAAATTAGGATTAATTCAATTGAGAAAAGTCTAGAATTACAATTTTTCTCAACATTCGTATGAACCTCTCCTACTCTCTTAACTTGATTAATGACAATGAGTTGTTAACCTAGAGTTTTAATCTATTTATAAGTATCTGTCCATGGTCTTATAAAAATATCTCTCCTAGCCAATTAACTATATATCTATGATAATTGAATTAAAGAAAAACTCATTAAGCTAAGACTCTAAAATTGGTTACACATGACACAATTAAAGAGAAACTCATTAAGTTTAGACTCTAAAATTGGTTACACATGACACATAAGTATATTTCTACCCTACATGCAGATCAATTCATCATAATAAATGAATATGAAACATATGTTATTCAATCTATGTCTAACACTAAACTCCCTCTATCAAGTTGTATTTAGGTTACCAAATCAATCTAATTGGTAGCTAAACAATTAGAAGCATTAAGCACAAGATTAAATAAACAACATCAAATATCATTAAACTCAAGAAAGTTCTATTGCAATCCTAGAAAAAGTAAATTAGTTCATGTTAAATAATGAAAATATAAAGCAAATGAGTTTCACCATCATAAATATTACAAGAAAGATAAAGAAGATTAAGGGAAAAAAGAAAACTAAGGTTTGTCAGGTCTTCAGTATTCAATCTTCCAAAATCTCTTTAGCTCCTTGCAAATTTTTGGTGGTTGCTCTCCTCTTAAGAATACTAGGTTTCAAAAATATATGTACAAGCTAAGAAGGTGCATATAAGGAAGGAAGAAGTCCCTAATAGAGTCCTAAAGGGTTTCTATATATAGAGCTCCGAAAGCTTGAAAAATGAAAACTTTGTTAGCAAGTAATAGCCTTCATCTTGGACTTTTCATATATGAACTGATTTAATCCTCTTTACTTTAGGACTCTACAAAAAAAATACAAAAGACATTAAATTAATAACTAAATTAAACATAAAATAAATAAAATCTAATCTAAAAATAACTAAAAAATAAATAATTCTTAAGTTTAAACTCAAAGACTTAGCTACTTTGAATGCACAAAATATGGTAAAATAACTCTATTTCATAAAGTTATCATACCCGCAAACTTAAGATTTTGCTAGTCCTCGAGCAAAACAAAACAAAATAAACGAAATAAAATAAAATAAAATGACTCAAAACACAACTAGAGATGATTGCACTTAAATATAATTTCCTTAATTTTCTTCAAAAGTTATCTCAAAATCTAGACTTAAAGTAGAATACAAACATAATCCAAATTCATGATTCATTCAACCGTAAGCCTTATGCTAGAATAGATTTTCTGTGTGTGTGAATAATCTCTTTGCAAATCATTGCATGCAATCCAAATAAGTTTATGCCAATGCAAAATACGAATTAGTACTAGATTCTCATATGTTTGTTTTTCATCCCTCTCTCCAATAATGTAGACTAACACTTCATCAAGGATCATGTTTGTCTTTATTAAGCTTGTAATAAAAGGCTATGGTCAAGGTATGATAAAAGATATATTTCGGTTTAAGTCATCCATATATACTTTTCATTGTTTTAGGATTTTCGAAGAGCCATAGTTTTTACCTCGAGTTACATTTTTTTTTCTTTGAATGTATCTTCCTTTTCTTCACCACTTTATTCTTCTTCTTTTTTTTTTTTTTTACATTTTCATTCATTGAAAATTACTATTCCACCCAAATTAGACATGACTCATAATTATTTCCTGTAATATCATACACATGCCTATGTAGTGAAGGGTAGTCATGGTTTTTCTTATTAGGCAAGGCTAAAATTTGTGGCAATCAAAGAAAAGATATAAATCAATTAGGTACAATGGGGTAGACTAAGGATATTAATATATATAAGTAGGTTAGAAAGGCTCAAACGATCCAAGATGGCCTAAATCACTTCCTCAATTTAGTGTTGTCTAGGATTTCGTCTCCATAGAGAATCAAACAAATTCTAGGCTTCAAAACAAAAACGCAATTCAGATAAACATAAACAGTTTTTAAATAAGCAATGCAAATCTAAGTAAGAGATCAAGTGCTCAATTTAGTGAAAATCACATCCTAACAATGAGACTAACAAAAGAATTTAACACAAACTCAAATCATGCCTATGTTTTCCCAAAAGTCAAGATAAATAAATAACTAAAATTTCATCATAGGGCTAGGATCTCATCATAATTAAGTATAAAATATCTTGAGTTTTTTTTTTTAATAAAGATTCTTAAACATAAATATAGAAAAGACACAATAAACTAAAAAAAATCACATAAAACAAAATAAATCGATAAACTAACAATCTACACTCCCAAACTTAAAACAAACATTGTTCTCAATGTTTAGAAATTAAAAGAGTAAGAACGAGAAAACTTTCTTATCTATAAAAGCAACGCAGGAGAAGCTCTAGTTTTCCTCTTAGACCTCATCATGCTTGTCCAAGTTGGGTAAGTGACCACTATAAAAGAAAATAAAAATAAATTAATAATAATATCCTAATAAATTTTTAAAATAAAAAAATAGAGGCTTGATTTGAGAGAAAAGAGTGGGCTGAAAAATATTTAAGGTATTTTTTTAATTAAAAAAAAATTAAAGCTTGAACTGGCACCGCGACGCCAGGTAATCTACTCAATTTAAAAAAAAAACGTTAGGCAATTTTTTTTTAATACCTGCAAAATAAAATAAAATTAAAGAAAAACTAGAAAGAAAGAAAGAAAAAAATTAGAAAACTTGGGTTGCCTCCCAAGAAGCGCTTGATTTATAGTCATCGGCTTGATTATCTCATGTTTATCATCCTGTATCTAGCCACTTGATGATCTTTGGTTCATGCCATTTGGTTGTCCTTTCTTTGAACAACTTCGTATTCTTGCAGGCTTGAAAGCGAAATTCATCCCTCTCAGAAGTAGAATTCAGTAATGCCTTAGGCAGATCAATGGGATAAATTTTTATAAACTTTTCTTTAATAGCACTTTTTACCACATTGACTGGCTTAGGTTGTTGGATGCATTGAGGAAAAAGTGGTGGTGTATCACACTGAATCTCATTTTCTTGAGCTTTTTCATCATATTTTGCACCCACAATTTCTTATTCAATAGATTTGGTTGGTGGTGGGTCACAATAAATCCCATCTTCTTGGGCTTTCACAAATTATTCTTCAATAGGCTCAGTTGGCAATTCAGGGTTCTTCCTATCCTCTTCTATCTCTTTTCCTGTCCCAAATATGATTGTGTTGCATTGATATTTTTCATTGCTCCTAGGATTAGTCTTAGTATCACTTGAAAAAGTATCTTGAAGGGGGTTGTTAATGGCAGTGTCAAGCTGGCCTATCTGTGTTTCAAGACTCCTAAGTGTTGTCGCTTGACTTTGAAGGATAGCTTCTTGTTCCGTCATGTAGTGCATGAACATCTCTTCCAATATTGATGGCTTTTTTTCTAAGGCAGGTGCTTGATCTTGTGATGGGAACCCAAGATAATATGCTTTATTGGCTGAATAGGAGAACCATTGATTGTTGCTCCAAGAAAAATTTTGGTGATCTCCCTAACCTGGATTGTAGTCATTGGAATAAGGATTATTCTGCTACATACTGTAGTTCCCTAAGTATTGCATAGATTCACTATTAGTTGGGCACCAATCACTATGATGTCCTTCCCCACATAATTCAAAAATTACAAGCGAACTTTGGATGACATGTACACCCAAATTGTCTAATTTCTTGTTCAGTGCAGCTACTTGCGCGGTTAAAGCATTGACTGTATCCCGTTTATGATCTCCCATAGTGCACCTCCTTTGCATTCAATGATCAATAAAATCTGAAAAGAGAAAACAAAATTTGAATTAAGATTAAGATTAAGATTGCTTGGTATTAATATTAACAAAAATAGTAAAACAATTTCCCGACAATGGCGCCAAAAACTTGTTGTCGGTTTTAATCACACAAGTGACGTTATTGCAAACAAGTAATATAATGAAAGTAGAGTATCGATCCACGAGGAATTGTTACCAAATTCGTTAACTACTAAAATTAAAACATCTCAATCTTATTCAAACAATTAACTAAAGGTTGTTAATTTAAAACTAAATAAAAGAAAATAATAAACAAAGAAAGCAAATTAAAATTGGGATTTATTCAATTGAGAAAAGCCTAGGATTACAATTTTTCTCACCACTTCGTATGAACCTCTCCTACTCTCTTAACTTGATTAATGACAATAAGTTGTTAACCTAGAGTTCTAATCTATTTCTAAGTATCTTTCGATGGTTTTATAAAAATATCCCTCCTAACCAATTAACTATATGTCTATGATAATTGAATTAAAGAGAAACTCATTAAGCTTAGACTCTAAAATTGGTTACACATGACACGTAAGTATATTTCTACCCTACATGCAGATTAATTCATCATAATAAATGAATATGAAACATATGCTATTCAATCCATGTCTAACACTAAACTCCCTCTGTCAGGTTGTATTTAGGTTACCAAATCAATCTAATTGGTAGCTAAGCAATTAGAAACATTAAGTACAAGATTGAATAAACAACATCAAATATCATTAAAATCAAGAAAGAGAGTAAAATAATCCAAACTACATGTTGAGTTCAATTGCAATCCTAGAAAAAGTAAACTAGTTCATGCTAAATAATGAAAATATAAAGCAAAAGAGTTTCACCATCATAAATATTACAAGAAAGATAAATAAGATTAAAGGAAAAGAGAAAACTAACATTTGTCAGGTTTTCAGTCTTTAATCTTCCAAAATCTTCTTAGCTCATTGCAAATCTTTGGTGGCTACTCTCCTCTTAAGAAAACTAGGTTTTAGATTTATATGTATAAGCTAAGAAGATGTATGTAAGGTAGGAAGAAGTCCTAAAGGGTTTCTATATATAGAGCTCGAAAAGCTTGAAGAAGGAAAACTTTGTCAGCAAGTAATAACCTCTAGTTTGGACTTTTCATATATGAATTGATTTAATCCTCTATTTTTAGGATGCTACAAAAAAAATACAAAAGATATTAAATTAATAACTAAATTAAACATAAAATTAATAAATAAAAATTAATCTAAAAATAACTAAAAAATAAATAATTCTAAGTTTAAACTCAAAGACTTAGCTACTTTGAATGCACAAAATATGGTAAAATAACTCTATTTCATAGAGTTATCAAACATCAAGAAGAATCTCGAGACATCAAAGCCATTCAAGTGTTTGGCCTCCAATGGTGATCCATACAGATGAATAAGAAAACCTTCTTAAGGTAGGAATGGAGTGCTTGCCAAAATCCATGCTAGTGATTTAGGTTTCATAAACATCTCCCTATTAAAAGAACCATGGGCAAAGGCATCAGAAGCAGGAGGAGGAAGAAAACAACTTTTCTCTCCACATAGTAAGGTGCGACACTCAACGAAGCAATCAAGATTTCTCTTCTTTTTCGCTATAAGACATATGCTCTCAAGGGAGAAACTTTTTCTTTCAAACAATCTACTAAATGGCAAGGAGGAAGAAAGAAATCAAGAAGGAGGTACATCTTGCACATCACAATGTGCGGCTAAGGCATAGTTATAAGGTGACTAGGTATCATTTTGATAACTCTATGAAATAGAGTTAATTTAGCATATTTTGCGCATTCAAAATAGCTAAGTCCTTGAAGTTTAAACTTGGAATTACTTATTTCTAGTTACTTTTAGAATAATTTTATTTATTTCATGCTTAAATTAGTTATTAATTTAGTGTCTTTTGTATTTTTATAGGTCTCAAAGCAAGAAGGAGAAGAATGCAGCAATAAGCAGGCATAAAACTAGCACATATATGTAAAGTCCAACCTGTTACTTGTGCGTGAAGTTTCTCCTTCCAGGCTTTTGGAGCTCTATAAATAGGAACATTTTAGGACTTAATTAAGTACAACTTTTTAGCTTTCATAAACCTAGTTTTCTTAAGAGGAGAGTAGCCACCAAAATTTTATAAGAAGCTAAGGAGATTTTGGAGACGTAAAGACTGAAGTCTCTTCAAACTTTAGTTTGCTCTTTTCCCTTACTCTTCTTTTACTTTCTTGTAATATTGATGACGGTGAAACTCTTTTTTTTAGTGTTTTCATTAATTAGCATGAACTAAATTAGCTTTTCTAGGATTGTAATGAAATTCAACATGTAATTTGGATTATTTTATTTTCTTTCTTAATTTTAATGTTATTTGAGTTGTTTATTCAATTTTGTGCTTAATGCTTCTAATTGGTTGACCACCAATTAGATTGATTTGGTAACCTAAATACAACTTGAAAAAAGAAGTTTTGTGCTAGACATAGATTGAATAACATATGTTTCAGATTCATTTATTATGATGAATTAAGTTGCATGTAGGGTAGAAATATACTTATATGTCAAGTGTAGCCAATTTTAGAGTCTAAGCTTAATGAGTTTCTTTTTAATTTAATTTTTATAGGAATATAGTTAATTGGTTAAGAGATGTATTTTTATAAGACCATTGAAAGATACTTATAAATAAATTAGAACTCCAGGTTAACAACTCAATATCATTAGTTAAGTTAAGAGAGTAGAAGAAGTTCAAACAAAGTGCTAAAGGAAATTATAATTCTAGGTTTTTCTCAAGTGATTAATCTAAATTTTAATTTGTCTTATTTGCTTGTTATTTATTTTTTATTTTTTTTAGTTTACAAAGTTTAATTAAGTGTTTGAATAAGGTTAAGTTGTTTTAATTTTAGTAGTTAACGAATTTGGTAACAATTTTTCATGAGATCGATATTCTACTTTTCATTATATTACTTGTTTAGGATACGTGTACTTGCATGGTGAAATCCGACAACAAGTTTTTGGCACCATTGCCAAGAAATTGTTTTACTATTTCTGTTAATATTAATACCAAGCATTCTTAGTTTTGATTCAAACTTTCTTTTTCTTTATTTTCAGGTTCTCTTGGTCGTTTTATGCGAAAAGGTAAAAAAGTGGAACGTGTCCCTTTTGATCCAAAACCAGAAAGAATTTTTTATTGACTTAGAAGGGAGAATTTACAAGTTTTGACTCAGTCATACAATGGCTGAAGACAACGATACAAAAACCTTGTGAGAGTTTGTTGTCCCTCTCATGCAAGGACTGCATACAAGCATCCAAAGACCCTCTATTCAAGCCAATAATTTTGAGATCAAGCCAGCCATCATACAAATAATTCAACATTCAATGCAGTTTGGGGGATTGCCTAATGATGACCCTAATGCTCACATCGTGAATTTCCTAGAGATTTGTAATACTATCAAGCACAATGGAGTTTCGGACGACGCCATCAGATTGAGACTCTTCCCGCTCTCACTACGAGATAAAGCCAAGAGTTGGTTAAATTCACTGCCTGTTGGCTCTATCACTACATGGGATGACTTGACCCAAAAGTTTCTAGCTAAATACTTTCCACCAGCCAAGATCAAGAAGATGCGAAACGACATCACATCATTTATGCAATTTGACTCTAAATCACTGTATGAGGCTTGAAAAAGATACAAGGATTTGCTCCGAAGATTTCCTTACCACGGGTTACCTAACTAAATAGTTTCAGATGTAAACCTTCTACAGTAGACTGTCAGGACCAATTATGATTCTACATACTTCTTATCTTTATAATATCCATAAAGAAAAAAAAGAAAGAAAAGGAAGGCTACAACATTAGAGATTTATTATTATTTTTGTAATATTACTTTATGAGTGAAGGGCGATTTTGGATTATTTTAAACTAAATGGGATACAATACATTAATTAGAAGAATTAATTATAATTAATTTAGTCTTTCAATCCTAAAGTAATACTTGAATCAAATATCTTTTATACATTTTAGAATTTAGGGTTTAGTTTAGACGATCCACTTGTCAAATAATAGATTATTGTCTCAACATTATTTCCAATTTGTAGACACCAGATTTTATCCGGGCTTTATTATTTTTTTTAAATAAAAAAAAACGAAAAAAAAGAAATCAGAAAAAAAAAGGGATAATTTCTAAACAAAAAAATCAGATAAATTCGAAATTAAAAAAATAAATAAATAAATGAAAAATAAATTTGGGTTGAAATAAATCTCTTCTTTGGATTGAAGTTGGACTCTGAAAAATGTGATTGGAACAAAATATACTTCTTGATCAGATGAGGACTCCTAACTAGATTAAAACTTAATTTCCTTTCCTATATATTGAACCCAAGCATCAAGCATAAAAAACACATTAGAAAACACAAGCAGAAAGCATTAGTAATTTCGAAATACAAGAGAAGATCAGCAGAAAAAAAAATTATTTTTTTTGTGGGAAATTTGAAATTGAGAGTGAGTGCTAGGGTTTGTTTTGAAAAGATTTTTGGTGAGGGAAAGTATAGGTTTTAATTAGAGGAAGCATAGGCTAGAAAGTGGTGACCATTCGACGATCAACGGGGTAGATCAGAGGAGGTAAAGTTTCAATTTTTGGTTTCAGATCTAGGAAATTCTAGAGAGGTTTGGGTGAAACTAATTTGGTTTTTGAGTTGAGGAGATCGAGAAGAATATTTTAAGATTTTTTTTGGAATTTTTTGACCACCGGCGGCTACGGCGGCGACACCCACCGGAATCTGGGTTCTGAAGAACACTCATCAGGGTTCTTGAGAGGAAGAAATTTAAGAGAAAAAAAGAGATTTTTTTCTAAAAAAAAGGTAAGAATGATACCAAAAAAAAAAATTATATTTTAGCAAGCAACTAGCGGGTCGGGCCAGGCGGCCCAAGTTCGATACGCGCCTGGGCCCGACTCGTATGCTACTGACTTTTTTTTTTTTTGTGTTTTGTTATTTGCTTTTTTTTTTTGGTTTTATTTATTTTGTATTTATTATTACTAATTGGATTTTAAGTTTTTTTTTGCAGAATTTGTTTTTGTGAATTATTTATTATTTATTTACTAATTATTTATTATTAAATATTTTATTAACTAATTTTTCTATTAAAAAAACTATTATTTATTTTAGTAACTACTATTATTATTAATTATTATTATTACATTATATTATATTACATTTTAATATATTATATTATATTATATTATTAATTATTATATTTATTTAGTATTATTAACCATGGATTTATTTATTAATAAAAATATTTTAATTAATTAAGTTTTTTTTTAATTGAAGATTAGTTATTTTTAAAATTAATAAATTGAGATTTTTCCAATGATGAAATTCAAAGAAATTACGAATGGTTGATTTCTGAGAAATTTCTAGGTGAGAAATTTCTCTTAAAAATTCTCGAGAATGAATGGAAGGATTTTTTAAGAGATTATTTTCGATACCAATAAAAATCAAAATTTTATTTTTGTAAATATTTAATTTTCAACACTTTTCTCAAAAAATGATTTTTCATAATAAATGCTTAATTAAATTGAAGGATATATTAAGATTTTTTTCGATGATAAAATTCAGGAGAGTCGCGAATGGTTGAATTTTAAGAAATTTCTAGGTGAGAAAAATTCTCTTAAAAATTCTCCAGAACGAATGGAAGAATATTCTAAGGGATAATTTTTGATATTAAGATTAGAATTTATTTTTCAAACAAACATTAATAAAATATGGATTAATTTTGGAAGATTAATTTAAGAGAAATAATTTTGTTAAATGATCTAATCTTTTCAACGAGGGAGCCTCTTCAATAGAACGAATGGTTTCTTTTGAATACTCTTGAGGTGAAGAAACTTTTTTTTTAGTAATTTTTCCAGAATGAATTGAAGGAAGACCTAAAAAATAATTTCCATGATTTCTAATTTTAACAATTAAAATGAAATATGATAGACAAGACCATTTAATTAAGACTTTTAAGTATCACAAGACTAATTAGGTACTATCTCTTGAATAGGCGTTGTGAAGGTGCTAATCCTTCCTCACACGTAACCGTACTCCCGAACCTAGTTCTGATAAGTAGACCAGAACCTATTCTTTTTTAAGGTGCTTTAGTCAAGCTTAGTATTACTTTAAATAGGATAGATTCATAAAGGTGACTAATCACACCTAGATTAGATGATTAGTGGCAACTCCATTGATTTGAGTCTAGCATGCTGAATTCGTATTTGGCACGTTATGACACAATTTACTAAGAAATTTTATCTTTTATATATTTATATATATCTTTTAATTTAATTTAACTTAACTCATACCTAAAAAGAGCATAATTACAAAATTTTATACTATAATTCCATATATTTTGCGGCATTCAAATAATGGAGAGTAATCACGAATTCTTAGTTGTATACCATAATAATGGTTCAAAAAATTGAATACTAATATTCAATTTGATACTTAAATACAATGTTGAAAAAATTGAATCGAATCAATCGATAATTGATGGATTGTCCGATTCGTTGCATATAAAAATCGAGAATATAGTGAATTGATAAATAAATAAAAAAATCAGTTCAACCGGTAAAAAATCGAATTAAACTGGTAAAATACCAATTTTATGTTAATTTTATTACTTTTTTATTAACTTTTTTTTATATGTGATGAGATTTGAATGTTTAACTTCTTAGTCATATATTAAAGATCATATCATTAAATCAAATACATATTTTTATTAACTAATTACTATATTTAATATTTATTTAATATCAAAATCATATATTTAATATTTAACTTTTTTATTATTAAACAATCTGGTTCAGTCGATTGAATCGGTGATTTGAAGGTCTCATCGATTGACCTCAAATCCTATTTTTTATTCATTGCTTAAATATATTAACACTAGATATTGCACACCCACAATGTGGGTGAGAATAACAAATTTATTAATTAAAAAATAATTTAAAATAAATAATTTAATGATATAAGATGTGGGTAGTTTTTTTAAAATTTTTCATATCTCTTTTTCAAATAATTTTTACTCATTAAATCATTTAACAATTATTGATGGTATATTTTTCAAATTTACCCATTTTTTCTTAAATAAATGAAGTTATTTGATGTAGATAGTTTTTTAAATAAGGAAGTTATCTATGATGATGTCATATGTAAAATAATTTTTTAAGATAAATTACATAAACATCTTTAATTCTATTGTACATTATATTTTTAATTTGGGTTTTTTTGATATTTTTGCAATTGAGTTGGTGTCCGATTAACTCGTGACACAAATTCAACTATTGTTTTTAATAATAATATAGATATTAACGAAAATAATATATTGTGATTGATGTACTCTAATTAGCATGGATGGATCATATCTATTTAAACTTGATTTGGGGTTAATAAAATTATAAAATTTTCTTAGGTTATGTTTGGGAACTTGGATTTCAAATAATGGATTTGGATTTCAAAAATAGTGTAATTGTGTAGTAAAACACATGTAAATGTAACATTCATGATTATTTTTCAAACTCATGGATTTTGGATGCTTATGTTGTGGTGAATTTGAAATGCCTATAGGTATTTGTGAATTTGAAATTAATGTTTTTATACCTTTCAAATGTACAATCATATTAAATTTTAACTAATGTATGCATTTCATTATCACAATTTATATAAAAAATATAATCCAAATCAAAATTTTCAAATTCAAGTTTTCAAACATAGCATTAAGGTAATTGATGGATGAATAATTAATAATTAATTTTTAAAATAAATTACTTTAAATTATTCAAATTGTTAAAATAATAATATGGTAAATCATATATTTAATTTTGGTAACTAATTAATATAAAAAATTTAATTTTTTAATAATAAAATTCTACATTAATTAATTAAAGGACGCATGCATGCATCATTTTATAACAATTTATATGTCAAAATAATAGGTCATTCAGGTAATTTTTTTTTTTAAAACTAAAAACTTTAGATTTTATATATTTTATATAAGATAAAACTTCTGATCCATTTCCTTATATAAGCATTTAGCTTTAACCAAAGGTAGCAAATAATAAAGTCATAAATATAAAATTGATTTTTTAACCATGTAAATTAAATAATTTTTTTATTTTTTAATTGAATTAATTTGTTTTTGTGCTATTAATTCTAATCACTTTAATTTTTGTGTTATTATTTTCAATCAATTTAACTTAAATTTAACGAAAATGTTAAAATTTTAATTATTTTTTATCTATTTTTTATTATTATTTTTTTTGTTTGTAAAATTAAGTTAAATTTAACAAAATTATTAATCAAATTTTCGCATGTTATTTATATTCGTTAAATTCATATGATATTGATAAACAAATAGATTAAAAATCAAATTGATTAAAATATAAAAAATAATGATCAAAATAATTTAAATTGTATAAATCAAACATCAAATTTGTATTTATGCCGTAATAAAATAACAACACAAATTATCAACTCAGCTTATTATAAACGCAGCGCTCTTTTATTATTTTTCTTTCATTCAGTTGTTTTCATTTCAAGAGATACAAAGAAAACCTCTCTCTCTCTCTCTCTCTCTCTGTATCTCCCTTTCAATTCTCGTTTCTCCATCTCTCTCTCGTAGGCCTCTCTCTTCTTTCTCTGTTTGATTACCGAGAAAACGTAGGAAGCCGGGCTCCGTTTTTTTCTCTCGGTAAAGAAAACCGAACTTTCGGATTTATTTTTCTTTTCTTTTGATCGACACGCTCTACTCTTTTAGATCTGTATTTAATTGTTAGATTCTGTTTTCTCTATTCTAGATTCTCACATGATTTCACCATTTCGATTTGAGCTTGATTCAATTTTTTCCTTGTTTTGCTCTTTGAAGGCAACAGGCATCTGAATAATCAGCACAATGGTTTCCTTTGAAATGAACGACCGAAAGAGTGAGCTTTTATGTTGATTTTTTTTCCTACTTTCTTTGCTTCTTTTCATTCAATTAACGCTGGAGATTTGGTAGCTGATATAGATTCAATGTGCAATCCCTAGAAATTATAGTGAAATACAAATATCTAGACTTGGTTATTCGATTCACTCTACCGATTTTTATTGGTTATTATGCATTTTAGCCATGTTTATTAGTTTATAACTGCTTCTAAGTTAGGAAAGTCTTTCAAGTGTTCATTTATTTTACATTGAAGCAATTTGGGAATGATTTGAGGTGGTCATTTATTTCAAACTCTTAAATATGTTTGATAAAGTCAAGTGGGAGGTTTGAGTGTAGGCTGACAGAAGCAATTTATATTATTTATTTATTTTCCAAATCAGTATTAAGAGTAGATAAAAGTTGAAAAATTAAACAAATATTGCGGTAACCTATGCGGAGTTATTAGGAGGAGGTCTATTAAGCAACAAACATTAACTGGTAATTCTAAGAAATTGATGCTAGCATAACACCAAAATAATTTTACCAGCGGATCACTGCCATATGCTCACATTCTATATGCTTATATAGTAAAAGATTTTAATTGATATACACCCATCTTCCTCAGCTAAGTTTTAGTGCTCTCATTCTTCCAATATATGAGTGAGGTATTTCAGTAGGATGCAGTTCTAATTGTTCACTTAATTTTTGTATTTATTTATTCTTGGTGAAGTTTGTGCGCCATGTTTACTTGGAGGTACTTATGATGATATTGAGTAAGACACATGAAAGCTAGGGGAGCGAATGAGATTAGATACCCCAGTAGTCCTAGCCATAAACGATGCATACTAGGCGCTGCTCATATTGACCCTTGCAACAAAGTGATAAACCCTCTTGCATTTGATTTTGTATGGAAAATGCTAATTAAAAACTGTTCAGGATTATGGAATCTTTACAGGAGTATTGTAGAATGATCTTATAGTTGTAAATAATATATGAGATGATTTTGTGGTAAATAAAACTTTTACCAAACCCCAGCTATATGGGTATGGACTATTTAGTTAACTCTGATTTGTCTGTTATGTAATCTCTTTAGTTTAAAACTAAACCTGTTTGCTGAATAAATTAATGTTTAGTTGCATGGATTGTTGAGATTGAAAATGCTTGGAGGCAAGTAGAAGTGTTTTGGTACTGTAGCATTTGATTCACATGGATTCAGCAATTGGAGACATGTGACTTAGTTTGTCATTAATATTTTGAGGAAAAAAGTTAAATGAACAACTTTTATATTCATTTTATTCTGTTAACTTTCATATGTATTAATATCTGAAATTATGAAAAACAGAAATTGGGCTAGGATTAACTGGATTTGGCGTATTTTTCTCATTTTTGGGAATTATCTTCTTTTTCGACAAGGGATTGCTTGCCATGGGAAATGTAAGCTAACTTTTATTATGTTTTTGTCCTCTATTCACAACTATTTCATTCCCCCCCTGGAATCATGCTTGAATAACACTGCCTTCTTTCTTTTGTTGTTTAACCAGATCCTTTTCATATCGGGAGTGACCTTAACCATTGGTCTGAAATCCACCATGCAATTTTACATGAAGCGTCAAAATTTTAAGGTTTGATTTTCTTTCTCTCTCTCTCTCTCACACACACACATATTATGCATGCATCTCTCATTTTCTTTACCATCTGTTGCTATTTAATGCAGGGAACAATATCTTTTTGTGTTGGCTTCTTTTTTGTTGTCATTGGATGGCCTATCTTTGGCATGATATTGGAGGCATATGGATTTATTGTGCTCTTCAGGTCTAAATGAGATTTTCATTATCTTGATTTAATACAAATGCTTGGCTTCTTATAATTTTTGAGCTTCTCATTTACCATCCCTTTTTTTTTTTTTTTTGCAGTGGTTTTTGGCCAACATTGGCAGTGTTTATGCAGAGGATACCTATTCTTGGTTGGCTTTTCCAGCAACCATATGTCAGATCGGTATGTTTAGTTTGAAAGCCAAGTAAATTTTCTTTTTAACTTATAAACTGTCTGGAGGAAATGCATGATTTTAATCTATTATTTTGTTAGTTCTTGGTTGGTTGTTTGTGTGATTTAAAATCTGTGCAAAATTTTAAAAGTGTCTAAAACAGTTCTAAAATTTGAAAGTCCAAAGAGTGTGATCTTTAGTAATCTAAGAGTATGAAAGAAAACCAACAAATTATTTAAACCTAAGTTCGCATTGATATTTATGACTAGCTCAAAGAAGTGAAATCTGAAGCCATTTTATTGTGCATTTAATATATGAGCTACTGAATCAGCATTTCTTCAATTTTTGAAAGGAGAGTGTTAAATAGTTCCCTGATTCAACATGACTGAGACTGGAATAGAAATTGGAAACATGAAATTATAAAACCAGAGCTGATTATTGGATTGGTTAATTCACTAAACCTCTATGGAATAATTTGTTTATGATGGATTGTTCATTTGTTGAAATGTTTTCATCTTGCTTTTCAAGGAAGTCCAGTTGCCTTTTGCAAATATTTAGTTAATATAAACCCTTGTTCCTAGCTCTCTCTCCGATGTAGCGAGAGGGAAAACATAAGAAGATGAGAGAACATGTGAATATCTTCCCACAATATTGCCAGGTGCACATTTTGGTGCTCAAGTCAGGCACCTTAAGGCAATGATGACTTAAACAAGTGATTGCCTTTGGAACCTGCCTCAGCAGCTCACGGAGGCAAGAAGTGCTTGAGGCATGCACTTAACTAAACTAAACTAAACTAAATTCATTTCTTTTTCTTTTTTGGGTAAATTTAAATACATGACCTTATTTAAGCAGTCTTTCGTTGAGGTATGAAGGGTGTTATTGTCTCGTGTAATTCTCCCCCCCCCCCCCCCTAAAAACAAGTGAAAATCTGTAAATCATGGCTGTTGTCAAAAGAACCCATTCCCCCTATTTACTTATGCATTTCCTCATTTCCTTGTTTTCTTTTGCACTTCGAAATACTTGGAATCTACGAGGTTCCTTCTTTTTTTAAATGATAACATTAACCATGCCTATATTATGAGTGAGTTTGTAGATTTTTTTTTTTTTTATTGTTTTATATATAGGAGGTATCTTTGATATCAAAATATTAATAAACTTATTTTAGAATTTTGCACCTCCCTTTGCATAGGTTGCGCAAGGCATCATGTTATGCACATGGTGCCTCCACCTTTTTGATTACTTTGGCATCCTTGGAGATGGTCAAAAAGCCTATATAGATGCATAATGATAGTTTGGATTGGGGCTGCAACCCAAATTTTTATCCTTCTTTTTGTTTTCTTTTTCCAACTTTTGGCTTTTTCTTCTTACATAGAGCATTTCATTCATGCATGTAAGAGCATTTAATCTAAAAATGATAAACAGTAAAAGGAGAAAAGACAGTTGATGTTTGTAATTATTGCAGCTTTTACGATTTAGATGCCTGCAACATACTTAAAAGGAACCTTCCCAGTGCAGCATCTGGTTTCAATTTTACAAATATAGATCTTAAGCATTTACCAAAGACTTTGCAGGCACTAAATGGATCTGGCTGAATGGATATAGACTAACATGTTAAAAGCTTTGTACACAATATGCAATTTAATTGGCATTGACCTGAAAGTACGAGTCATGAGTCTGGATAAAAAACAATGATCGGTCATTGTACACTATCTGCAAGAAAGTACTTTTTTTTTTACATACAGCTGCGCTCTCTCTCTCTCTCTCTCTCTCTCTCTCTATATATATATATATATATATATATATATATATATATATCAGTTTCCTCCCATTGAGCGAGCTTAAAGGTTTTTTTGTTAGTTACTGAAGTAATTGATGGATCTTTATATCTTTCGTGTGAAAATCTTGTGAGATCATATGATTTTAGTTATCTTTTGTATGTATCTGATGCCTGAGTTGCTAAGTTCCAGGTCTACCTGACAATCCGTATATCCGTATCGTGTTCGTATATTTTTTCGTGTTATAATCGTGTTTAAGGTCTTTTATATTAATATAAATTTTGACGTATTAATAATTTGTGTTATATATATTTTGACACATTCGTGTATTCGTGTCGTGTCCGTATTTTTTTTTTGTGCCGTGTTTGTGTCGTATCCAATATTGCCAGGTCTAATTCCATATCATATGGCTTGAATCACAGTTGATATGGCTTTGAAGGGGGTTGTTTAAGGAAATTAATGAACTAACTTTGGTTCTCTTTTTGTTTGATTCAGTTTTTTGACCGATACCAGGGCAGGCGGGTGCCTGTATAACCAACCCCCACATATAAAGAGAAAGTGGAACAAGTGATAGGCTAGTTGACTTGTAAGTCTTTGTAGAAAACTGTTTTGAAGAAGACTCTTCTTTTTTTTTATTTTTTTATTATTACTATTAATTTTCTGTTGTGTTGATATGGTGATGTAGAAAATTATTGTTATATGGGTTAGGAAATTTTTTTGATTAAAGAATATAAAAAAAGAAAAGAAAAACAGAAGTAATTGCACTAATTCTGAGCAACTTTGTGGGTTTTGACTTGTCTAACCGGCTTTTCCGACTGAATTAGAGACTAGAGATGAGAGTTGAGTTGAGATGACCATTCAAGGTTCATATATTTTAATTGTGACGGGTCCGGCCGGCTCTCATTAGTTATTTTTCAATACATTTTTAATTATTATTTAAAAATATAATTTTCATAATTTTAATAAAAATAATAAAAAATTTTAATTTTTTATCGATTTAATTCGATTTTTTATCAATTTTTTTATCAATTGAATCGTTTTTTTATCGATTCATTGAATTTTTAATTTTTGGGTATGTGTCGAATAAGATAGATCATTAGTTTCCAGTTGAATTGATCTTATAGATGGATTTGGTTCCTTTTTTTTATAGTCAAATCAAATGTTTGATTTGGTTTTAAAATTTTATAATAACAATAATAATAATGCACAATTAATTATATATTTATATGTATTCAAATATCTCTCATTTATCAGTTTGTACGTACACAAAAAGAATAACATTATTTGTCAAAGAGTTAATAGCACTAATAGTTTTTAAATTATAGGATATATTTTATATTGTCTCTAAATTTTAAAATGTATTAAATTGATATTTTATTACAAGTATCATAATAAATTGGTCCTTTTCGTTGGCTTTTCTGTTACTTTTACTGTAGCAATTTGTTTAGTGACACGTGCCATCAGTTGATTGCTCCAACTTACCTTTTCATTTTTTTTCCTTTTCCTTTATTTTTTTATTATTTTTTCTTTGATTTCCTTTTATAAATAAATACAAAGAAAAAAGAATTCATATTATAAATTAAAATAATTTTTTAAAAATATAATTAATTTAAAAAGTATAAAATATTTATTTACTTTAATTTTATAAAAAATATTTTAGTTTTTTCGTTTCTTTTTTTTTTTTTTGTTGCTTTCTCTTCTTTATAAATAAATATTAAAAACTAAATTATAATTTAAATTATAATTTAAATTAATATTGTAATAATCAAATAATTGAAAAATATATAAAATTATTTATTTACATTAATTTTATTAAAAAAGAATTATTTTTTTCTTCCCTTTTTTTTTCTCTTCTTTATAAACAAATACAAAATATATATATATAAGTATATTATATTATATTTTAAATTAAATTAAATTAAATTTCTAAAAATTAAATAATTTATAACTATAAAATATTTATTTTATATTTATAAGTTTTTTATTTTTTCCTTTCTTATCTTTTCCCTTTTTCTCTTGTTTATAAATAAATAATAAATAATAATTCATACTATAATTTAAATTAATTTTTAAAATATAAAATATTTTATTTACATTAATTTTATAAGAAAAGAGGAAAAAAAGGAAAGAAAAAAGAAAGAAAGAAAAGGAAAATAAAAAAGTAAAAAATATATTTTTAATAAATGAATGTAAATAAATATTTTATAATTATAAATCATTTAATTTTTACGAAATTAATTTATTTATAAAAAGAAAAAAAGAAAGAAAGAAGAAAAAGAAAAAACTATTTTTTATAAAATTAATTTGAATAAATATTTACATTTTAAAACTATTTAATTATTAAGAAATTAATTTAAATTATTATTTATCTTTTGTATTTATTAATGTTTTCATTTTCTCTTTTTCTTTATTATTCTTTATAAATAAATACAAAAGATAAATAATAATTTAAATTAATTTTTAATAATTAAATAATTTATAAAATATAAATATTTATTTACATTATTTTTATAAAAAATATTTATTTACATTTATTTATTAAAAAATATCAAAGAAAAAATAAAAAAGAAAAAAGAAAAAAAATGAAAAGAAATGTGGTGCAATCAGCTGATGACACGTGTCACTAAATTGATTTCTACAGCAAAGGTAATGGAAAAACTAACGGAATGGACCAATTTGTTATGATACTTGTAAGTAAGGATCAATTTGATACGTTTTGAAGTTTAGAGATCAATATAAAATATGTCCTATAGTTTAGGGACCACTGATGCTATTAACTCTTTGTCAAATGGACGGACGACTTGTTTAAAACTAACTAATACAAGTGTTTAAAAATATCTTATGCCCTTTTAAATTTTTTAAGATAAAAGTACACACACCTTACGAGATTTTAAGAGAAAATATATTTATCTCTTTTTAGTTTGAAAACTGTTCACTTATAATAACCCTTTTGAGGTTTATTTATTAAATAAATTTTAAATAGAAAGATAAATTTATCTTTATTAATTCTTTTATTCTTTTTATTCAAGAATTTTTTAATTATAAAATAATGAAAATTTAATTATTTTAAAATTATTTTTAATTACTATTAAATTATATTTTAACGCAAGTACATGTTAAAATTTTTAAACTTATTTTTAATTCAATATATTAATTTTGAAATGAATGTATTATGTTATTTTTATTTAAAAAAATTTAAAAAATTTTACTGATAAAAAAATTAATTAAAATAAAAAATGACATAAATAAAGAAAAATAAATAAAAGGAGGGCACTTAATATTTAAAGTAAAATTTAAACAAATATTAGTTTGACTAATGAAATCTTAACATTAGTTACTTTTTTAGGGAGATAAAATGTATTTTTCAAACTAATAGATGTAAGTTTATTGTCAATAAAATCTCATGGATGATAATTATATTTTCTTCTTTATTTCTCTTTTTTTTAATTAATTTATATGCAAGTATATGTTAAATATTTTAAACTTATCTTTAATTCAAATATATATTAACTTTTAGATAAATTCATTAAATTATTTTTATTTCAAATAAATAAATTAAAATTATCTTTAAAAAATTAGTGATAAAGCAAATTGATTAAAAAAAAAGATAGAAATAAGGAATAAATAAATGAAATGAGTGTATTTTTAATATTTAAAATAAAATTTGAATAAATATTAATTTGATTAATGAAATTCTAATATTAGTTATTTTCTAGAAAGATCAAATGTGCTTTTCAAATTAATAAAGGTAAGTTTATTTTCAATAAAATCTTATGACTGATAATTATGTTTTCCTTTTTTCTTCTCCTTTATTTCCCTCATTTTTTAAATCAATTTCTTTATCATTATTTTAAAAAAAATAATTGTAATTTATTTATTTTAAATAAAAATAATTTAATAAATTCATCTCAAAGTTAAACTATAATTGAATTAAAGATAATTTAAAATATCTAACATGTACTTGAGTTAGAATATAATTTAATTAGAATTTAATTTTATAGTAATTAAAGATAATTTTAAAACTAATTAAGTTCTCATTATTTTTTAATTAAAAAAGTTTTGAGTAAAAAATAAAATAAAAATAAAAAAAGAGAAATACATGATTAATAATTAAAAAGAGTATTATTGTCTTTTCATTTAAAATTTACTTAGTAATTAAACATAAGGGGGTTAGTGTGTTTTTCATAAAACTTCAGGGGAGTAAGAGGGTGTTTTTCAAACTAAATGGGATAAGTGTATTTTCTCTTAAACCTCAGAGAATATGTGTATTTTAACCAATTTTTTATTATTTTTCCTAAAAAATATTATTTATAAAAATAAAAATGAACAAAATTCAAAACAAAAATTAGAAAGAGAGAGAATAACGGAACAAATATAGAAAATAAGGAGAGTGAAAGAGAAAGGATGGGGAAGCTCAGATCCAAGCAAATCAATATCGTTTATTGATTTGGCTCTTAGTCCGACTAGCTAGATTGCGTCAATCTAATTCGAGTCCATTTGGATGGACAGTGAGATTGGTTCTAGTGAGATTGAAAATAACGGTAATTGTGAGATTAGTTACTATAGCGGTGAGATTAAAATCAGTAATGAGATGTGTTTGGATACAAAAGCAACTGTGATGGTGAGGTGGAATGAAAATGAATATTAAGAACATAAATGTAATAGGGTATTGATAAATTGTCTTTATATATTAATAATATTTAATATTAAAAAATTTAACATATATTATTTTGTATATTTATTTAAATATTTTAATTAATTGACTAATTATTATATAGGTATATAAATTTACTTATTATATTAAATGAATAAATAATTTGTTACCATAATTTTAAAAGATTTAGGTCCTATGATGTTATGAAGTGCACATGTATGCATGATGAATATGCAATGCAAATGCATGAAAATTGACGAAAAATAAAGTGAACAAAAAAATGATCATAAAAATACAAATTAGAGCTAATAAAATAAAGTAAAGGCACAAAAGATATAAAAAGACTTTTTATGTGTCCTATTATGGATTTTTCTCTACAAGGTTGGCATAGCTCTATCTTAAGGTTGGTCACTTAAGTGTTGTTTACTTTAAAATACTTGACCAATCTAAAAAGGTCCCCAATTTGCTCCTTAACTTCATCAATGAAGGATGAGTAAAGCACTCCAATCCTTGTCCATCACAGACTCCAACCGGAAAGGGTTCAATTTGGGTGAAAGTATTTTTCTAGCCACTGTGGAGGAAATCACCTCACGAAAGTTTTGGTACTTTACACCCTAAGAGTATTTTGCTAGCCCATGCGGACGTTATCACCTCACGAGAGCCTAAGTACTTTATCCCTTCCTAAAAGGATGAGCTCGGATATAGAGCTTATGTTATGAAATGCATGTGTAGTGTGTGAAAGAACATAAACCTTCAATCTTTAAATTAAATGCCCCCAAACAACATTAAGAAAATAAATTAAGACCTAGGGTAACATATGATTAATCATTGGCTTGAATCTCGAATATCCCGAGTGGAGTCGCCAAACTATTATAACATGCCGAATACGAATTTAGCAGTTAGACACAAATATGGAGTCGTCACTAATCTTTTTTACTATGTGTGATTATCCACCTAAATAAATCTATCAAATTTAATAAATCATAAGCTTGACGAAGGCTCTTAAAAAGGGTAGGTCTTACTCTTCTTTACCAAAACTAAGTTTGGGAGTACAATTATGTGTAGAGATGGATTAACACCCCCACAATGCTTATGATAAGGATAGTACCTAATTAATCAAATATTACCCTAAATTGATCTTAATTAAATAATTAATCAAATATTATCCTAAACTGGTCTTAATTAAATGGTCTTTAATTTCGATTTTTCAACTATTGGAAAGTTTTTTAAGGTTTTTCCATCATGCTGGTGAAATTCAAAAAAACAATCTCCTCACCTTAAGAGCATTCAAGAGACACCATTTGTTCCCCTGAAGAGATTCCATCGTCGAATTCATCAAGTGTTTTATGGAGAAAGGGTACTTGTAAGTCCTAAATTTCAATTTTAAAATTATCTTAATATAATTTTCGACCAATAATATTAAAAACCATCCCCTAGACTCTCCATCATACTGGTGAAACTTAGGAGAATCCTTTAGCAGCTAGAAATTTCTTAGGAAACCGACTATTTGCACTCTCCTTAGAATTTCATCATAAGAAAGATCTTAATTTAATTTTTATTGTTACTTAAATATTTAAAATATTGAAAAATTGCTAAAAAAATTTTCACAATTCGAGAATAATTCTAGAAATTCATCTCACCTCAGGAATCTTCAATGGAAATCACTTGTTCTTATAAAAATCCGTCATCAAAATTATGTAAATTTGACATGTCCAAATGTTTACCATTTAAAATTTAGAATATTGAAAATTTTCTAGAATCTTTTCCATCATTAGAGAGTAATTCTAAAAATCCACCTCACCTTAAGAGTCTTCAATGGAAACCATTCATTCTTATGAAGATGTTCCGTCATCGAAATTATGTAAATTTGATATTTCTAAAGATTACTATTTAAAAATTAAAATATTGAAAAATATTTAGGTTACTTTCCACCATTCAGGTTAAATACCTAAAAATTTCCCTCATGTATAAATTTTTTAGAAATTGACCATTCGCAATTTTTTAGAATTTCATCATTAGAAAAATTTCAATTTATTTTTTTAAAATTTTAAAAAATACCTAAGGTTTATGATAAAAAAAAAAAAAAGTAAATACATTAAATAACTAAATAAAGAATCTGATAAATAAAATGATTAACAAATAATTAAAGTAATAAGCAAGTAACACATTAAATAACCAAATAAAGAAAATTGAAAAATGAATAATTGATAGATAAATAAATAAACATAAGAAATAGAAAATAAATAATAAAAAAGTAAAAACACTTAATAAAAAAATCTTGTGAAATAAATAATACAAAACAAATAAAAAAATAGATACATAAATAAAACAAAATAAATAATAAATTAAATATTAATCATAAACAAATAAATTAAAATAAAATAAAGAAGAAAATATAAAAGAAGAAAAAAAACTTGCAATTGGCTCGGGTAGCCGCACTGATTAGCGCATGTTGTCGCGCGGGTCTCATGAGACCCAACACCCACACTATATAACTTATTTTATTTTCTTTTTATCTTTCATTCTTTGTTATGTTTTTTCTTTTTTTCTTTTTTTTTTTTTTGCTTTTCTCTTCAAAAAAAACCAAACTCCCAACCACCAGATAAACCCAGTTTTTGACGATCAGAAACTTCAACCTGTTATCGAAAAAATCATGTTTTTTCAATTTTCGGTGATCGAAAATTGAAATTTTTTTTTTTTAAATACTGAAACCCAAATTTTAAGTTTTCAAAACCCTTTTTTTTAAATAGCAAAGTTCATCATTCAAAATACAAGTTTTTCAAAGAATTTTTTATGCCCAAAAAAAAAAATTCAAAAAATTCTTTACTGTTTTTTTAAAACTAAAATGGTAAAGAAAAATCGTTCTTTTCTTTTCAAAACTATTCTGGTGTTCTACCGTTAAACCATCTTCAAGCATTAAGAAAGAGAATTTAAAAAAATAAAAAATACTTTTACTTTGAAAATCCGAGACCCTTGCAGTGATTGTGCTATTCTCTCTATTCTAATGCTTGATTCATCCCCCTTATTGCGTGCCGCTTGTAATTGTGCTATTCTCTCTGTTCCTTTTCTTTTCTTTTTTGATTTTTTTTCTTTGATTTCTTTTGATTTTCTTTTCCCAATTTTTTTTTAAATTCTTTTTTAGCTCATAGGAATCAAAATAAACATTTTTTTTTCATTTAACACAATTTAAATCTCTTGATTTTCTTCTGTTTTTTATTTTCCCAAAAAAAATTAATTTTTATTTTAATTTTTTTATTATCTCTTTTGGGTAGAAGAGAAAAGTACCAAAAAAATACAAAATAAATAAAAATAAAAGTAAAAATAATATTCGATTAAAAAAGAAATAATAAAAATAAGATGGGTCTAATGGACTTGGATTTCAAAACCCAATAGACTAGGATCATCGGATATGGACCGATCCATTTTTGGACTCCAAGGCCCGGCAAGAATTGATAGCTTGCAAAATCGATTCTAATTTCGGATTACAAGTTCCTGGATAAAATCAGGTGTCTACTAATAACTCTAAGAAATATAGTTATTTTGCCACCTTTTATACTTTTAAATCGGCTAAGTCTTTGAGGATTTGATTAGTTTTAGATATTTTTATATTTATTTTAAATATTCATTTTATGTTTAAAATAGTTATTTAGTTGTTATTTATGTGTTTTTATAGGTCCAAAGTGATCTGGAACTTCGTGGTGCAAAACAATGAAAAACGGTGCAAAGCAATAAGCAAGCAAATTCGACCTCCGGAGCTTATTTCAAGAAAAACTTGATCTTAAAGACTTCATTTTATAAAACTTCCTTCATGACTTTTGAATCTGACTTCCATACATTTTCAACGATGTAAGACTTGCCAAAATTGGACAAGATTTGCCCAGTCAAAATAGTTGAAGAAGTGAACAAAAATGGAGGAACCAGCAGTGCCGCGGCGCCAGATAATTCGAGACTCAGCGCTGCAGCGCCAGATGCGTGAACACTAACCGCAAAAAATGTAAAAAGCCTGAAACTTACTTGTTTTGCTTGGGAGCTAAGTTTCGGACTTTAGGAGGCCTTGAACACTTTAAATATGACTCTTTTATGTCATAATAAAGAGGATTGGATACTTAGAAACCTAATTCTCTCTCAATAAGATAGTTTCCATCAAATTCTCTCAAGAAGATTGGAAGATTGAAAGATTCAAGATTCAAGAACTGACAACTCTTAGTTTTCTCTTTTCTCTTCTTTATTTTTCTTGTGTTGTTGATGATGTTGAAACTATTTGATTATTTGTTTTCATTAATTATCATGAACTAATTTTCTTTTACTAGGATTTCAATGAACTCAACATGTAGTTTGAATTTACTTTCTCTCTCTAGCTTGATTTAATGGTTTGTTGAGTTGTTTGTTCAATCTTGTTCTTAATGCTTCTAATTGATTAGCCACCAATTAGATTGATTTGTTAACCTAAATACAACTAGACATAGGGAGTTTAGTATTAGACATGGATTGAATGACATATGTTTCATATTCATTTATTAGGATGAATTGATTTGCAAGTAGGGTAGGAATACACTTACTTGTCATGTGTAACCATTGTTAGAGCCTAACCTTAATGAGTTCTTCTTTAATTCAATTATCATAGACATATAGTTAATTGGTTAGGAAGGATATTTTTATAAGACTATCGGCAGATACTTATAAATAGATTATAACTCTAGGTTAACAACTCGGGGTCATTAATCAAGTGAAGAGGTAGAGAGAGATTCAAGCGAAGTGTTGAGGGAAGTTTAATCCTAGTCTTTTATAATTAATTGATTTCAACCTTTTTAATTTTCTTGCTTTTAATATTAGTTTCTTTAATTTTAGTTTTTAATTACCATCTTTATTTAATTGTTTAGATAATATTGAGTGTGTTAATTTTAATACTTAGCAAAATTAATAACAATTCCTCGTGGGGTCGACACTTTACTTTTTACTTTATTACTTGTCAACGATACGTGCACTTGTGTGATTAAAATCGACAACAAGTTTTTGGCACCGTTGTCGGGGAATTGTTTATTATTTTTGTTAATATTACTAAGCAATCTTAGTCTTAATCCAAACTTTATTTTTTTATGTTATTCTTTTTTATTTTCAGGTTTTGTTGATTTGGGTGCACTATGTGGGATTATAAACGAGATGCAATAAATGCTTTATCTGCACAGATGGCTGCTTTGTCCAAGAAATTTGACACTTTGTGTGTACCTTCTGTCCAAAGCCCGTTTGAAATTTGTGAACTCTGTAGGGGTGGACATCATAGTGATTGGTGCCTAACTTATGCTGATTCAATGCAATATGTTGGAAACTACAATATGCAGCAAAATAATTTTTATTCCAACAACTACAATCCAGGTTGAGGAGATCACCAAAATTCTTCTTGGAACAAAAATCAAAGGTCCTCCTATTCCGAAAATCAAGCATATTCTCCTGGGTTTCCATTGCAACCTCAAGCACTTGTCCCAGAAAAGAAGACGATATTGGAAGAGGCGTTCATGTATTACATGGCAAGAACCGAAGCTATGATTCAGGCGACCAATCAAAGTCAAGAAGCATTACTTCAAGTCCAAGCACCTACTCCAGAAAATAAGCTATCATTGGAAGAGATGATGTTGCAATATATGGCGGAAAACAATGCATCAATCAGAAATCTTGAGATACAAATAAGCCAGCTTGTTACCGCCATACACAACAAACCTCAAGAAACTCTTCCATGTGATACTAAAACTAACTCCAGATCAGGTGAAGAAGAGCATTGCAATGAAATCACACTCAATAGTGAACAAGAGGTAGATGAGGATAGCAAAGAACATGAATTGCCAACCGAGTTTATTGAAGAAGAATTTGAAAAAGTTCAAGAATAATGGATCCAGTGTGACCCACCACCACAGCTTGTTCCCCAATGCATCCAACAGTCAAAACTAATCGATGGGATAGATATTGCTAACAACGAGGAATTCATAGAGATTTATCCCATCGATCCACTTAAAGCATTCTTGAATTCTATCACGGAAAGGGATGATTTTCGCTTTCAAGCCTGCAAGACTGCTAAACTGTTCAAAGAAAGAACAACCAAATGGCATGAATCAAAAATCATCAAGTGGTTAGATACAGGATGATGGACATGAGATAGTCAAGCCGATGACTATAAATCAAGCGCTTCTTGGGAGGCAACCCAAGTTTTAAATTTTTTCTTTTCTCTATTAATTTTAATTTTTAGGATTTTTTATTAATTTCTTTTTACTCTGTTTTCTTTTGTAGTGACTACTCACCCAACTTGGACAAGCATGATGAAGTCTAAGAGGAAAACTAAAGCTTTTCCTGCGTTGCTTTTATCGATAGGGGAGTTTTCTTGTTCTTACTCTTTTTATTTCTAAACAATGAGGACAATGTTTGTTTTAAGTTTGGGGGTGCGTCTTTAGATTTATTTTAGTTTGTGTCTTTAGATTTATTTTAGTTTGTGTGATTGTTTAATTTTATTACTAGAAATCACAAAAAAAAAAAAAAAATTTTTGCTTGAGATATGATGCACTTATTATGATGGAATCCTTATCCAATGATAAATTTTAGTTATTGATTTATCTTGATTCTAGAGAAAAACATAAGCATGAGAAGAATTTGTGTTAAGTTCTTTTGTTAGTGTCATGTTAGGATCTGATTTTCACAAATTGAGCACTTAATCTCTTGCTTAGATTTGCATTACTTATTTAAAGACTGCTTATGTTGAAGTGAATTGCAATTATGTCTATAACCTAAAATTTGTTTGATTCTCTCTCAAGGCGAAATCCTAGACAACACTAAGTTAAGGAAGTGACTTAGGCCATCTTTGGATCGTTTGAGCTTTTCAAGCTTACCTTTACATATGATTATCCTTAGTTTACCTCTTTGTGCCTATTGATATATCTATTTTATTTGATTGCCACATCTTTTAGCCTCATGATTAACCTTCACTACATAGGCATGTGATGATATTACAGGAAACAACTATGAGTCATGTCGAATTTAGGTGAAATAGTGATGATATAAAAAAAATAAAAATAAAAAGTTTATGGTTCTTCGAAAACGAAGAATAAAAAAAAGAAAAAGAAAAAGAAGGTGAATAAGTTGGTGAAGCAAAAAGAAAGTGTATTCAAAGAATAAAGTATGTAATTTAAGGAAAAGACTATGGCTCTCAAAAATCCTGAAAAAAATGTAAATTGTCTATGGGTGAACTTAAACCAAAATATTCTTTATCTTACTTTGACCCTAGCCTTACATTACAAGCTTAATAAAGACATACTTGATCCTTGATGAAGTGTTAGTCTACATTAGTGGAGAGAGAGATGAAAAGCAAATATATGAGAATCTAGTACTATAATTCGTATTTTGCATTGACATAAACTTATTTAGATTGCATGTGATGATTTGCAAAGAGATTATACACACACACATTGAAAATTCATTCAAGCATGAAGTTTACGATTGAATTGAATCATAGATTTGGATTATATTTATGTTCTACTTTGAATCAGGATTTTAAGGTAACTTTTGAGGAAAATTAAAGAAATCATTGTTTGAGTGCATTTATCTTCAGTGATATTTTGAGTCAATTTATTTATTTAGTGTGTTTTGTTTTGCTCGAGGACTAGCAAAATCTTAAGTTTGAGAGTGTGATAACTCTAGGAAATATAGTTATTTTGCCACCTTTTATGCTTTTAAATTGACTAAGTGTTTGAGGATTTTATTAGGATTTGATTAGTTTTAGATTTTTTTATATTTATTTTAAATATCCATTTTATGTTTAAAATAGTTATTTAGTTGTTATTTATGTGTTTTTATAGGTCCAAGGTGATCTGGAGTTTCGTGGTGCAAAACGATGAAAAATGGTGCAAAGCAATTAGCAAGCAAATTCGACCTCCGGAGCTTCTTTCAAGAAAAACTTGATCTTAAAGACTTCATTTGAGAAAACTTTCTCATGACTTTTGAAGCTGACTTCCATACCTTTCCAACAGTATAAGGCTTGCCAAAATCGGACAAGATTTGCCTAGTCAAAACAGCTGAAGAAGTGCGCAAAAATGGAGGAACCAGCAATGCCGCAGCGCCAGATAATTCGAGACTCAGCGCTGCAACGCCAGATGCGTGAACAGTAACCGCAAAACGTAAAAAGCTTGAAACTTACCTGTTTTGCTTGGGAGCGAAGTTTCGGACTCCAGGAGGCCTTGGACACTTTAAATATGACTCTTTTAGGTCAGAATAAAGATGATTGGATACTTAGAAACCTAATTCTCTCTCAAGAAGATAGTTTCCATCAAATTCTCTCAAGAAGATTGGAAGATTGTGAAGATTCAATATTCAAAAACTGACAACTCTTAGTTTTCTCTTTTCTCTTCTTTATTTTTCTTGTGTTGTTGATGATGGTGAAACTATTTGATTATTTGTTTTCATTAATTATCATGAACTAATTTTCTTTTACGAGGATTTCAATGGAACTTAACATGTAGTTTGAATTTACTTTCTCTCTCTAGCTTGATTTAATGGTTTGTTGAGTTATTTGTTCAATCTTGTTCTTAATGCTTCTAACTGATTGGCCACCAATTAGATTAATTTGTTAACCTAAATAAAACTATACATAAGGAGTTTAGTGTTAGACATGAATTGAATGACACATGTTTCATATTCATTTATTATGATGAATTGATTTGCAAGTAGGGTAGGAATACACTTACTTGTCATGTGTAACCATTGTTAGAGCCTAACCTTAATGAGTTATTCTTTAATTCAATTATCATAGACATATAGTTAATTGGTTAGGAAAGATATTTTTATAAGACCATCGACAGATACTTATAAATAAATTAGAACTCTAGGTTAACAACTCAGGGTCATTAATCAAGTGAAGAGTTAGAGAGAGATTCAAGCGAAGTGTTGAGGGAAGTTGTAATCCTAGTATTTTATAATTAATTGAATTCAACCTTTTAATTTTCTTACTTTTAATATCAATTTCTTTAATTTTAGTTTTTAATTACCATCTTTATTTAATTGTTTAGATAAGATTGAGTGTGTTAATTTTAGTATTTAGCAAAATTAATAACAATTCCTCGTGGGATCGACACTTTACTTTTCAGTTTATTACTTGTCAACGATACATGCACTTGCATGATTAAAATTAGACCTGCTCATGGACCGGGCAGCCCGCCGGCCCGACAGGCCGGGCCCGTATTGGGCTGGGCAGGATATTTTTAATCAGGGCCGACCCGGCCCGACCCAGAATAGTGTTTTTTAATTATAATAATATGATTTTATTTAATTTTAATTATAAAAATATATAAAAAAAAAATATTTTTTTAATATTATGAACAGTAAATTCGGGCCTGCCGGGCCGGCATGATCCAGGGCCGGGCCTGGGTAAAGATTTTGAAAAAAAATCGGGCCGCGGCCCGACCCATGAGCAGGTCTAATTAAAATCGACAACATTTACATAATGTCATAAATACTAGAGTTAAAATTTTAAAAACTAATAAATATTTATATAAAGAGAAGGGATCAATTTACAATACTTTTATAACTCTTAATACAATTGATATTTTAACAAAATTGATCATTGTATTTAGCAATATAATTGCACTCATCGTGCATATAAAGTTTCGATCGATCCGATATCTATTATCGTCTTTTTTATATATATTTAACGATTGAATTTTTTTTACATCAAATAAATAGTTAAACATTTTTAATTTACTCAAAATTTAACGTGTGTGATCTATAAAAAGAATGAGCATGAAATATAATAATCGGATTAAAAAATATAAATCATATAAAAAATTACAAAAGCGTATAAAACTAAATTAATTTATACTAATATAAATGAATCTTTTCTCTTATATAAATATAAACTATATAATAATTTTATTTACATAGTTAACATGAATATATAAATACTTAATAAATAATATAATTTTATTTTGGGTTGAGTCGAATTTTAACACCTTTAAGTAAGAAGAAAAATGATATAATAAATATTTAAATAAATTTTATTTTGGTAAAATACATAATAAATAAATAATTCAACAAACAAATTAAAACAAAATGACTAGCATAATTCTGATCCGAAGACGGAAAGTTGAGTGAGAGGGAGAAAGAGAGAATTTCTGATCCGAAGAAAGCAAAACTCCATTTCTTTCTTTCTCCTTCCTCTTCCATAATTCAATTATTTCTTCTATACATATATATATATATATATATATTAATTATTTCATTCATTTTTGATTTCTTCCTTCTGCAAGACAAAAATAATACCCAAAGAAAGAAAATGTCGATCAACATGAAAACCCTAACCCAAGCCTTCGCCAAAACCGCTGCAGTCATCGAGAAAACCGTACAAACAACCGTACAGGAGGTTACCGGACCCAAAGCTCTCCAGGACTATGAGCTCCTTGACCAGATCGGCTCCGCAGGCCCAGGGCTTGCCTGGAAGTTGTACTCGGCCAAGGCGCGTGACGGAACGCGTCCACATCAGTATCCCACGGTGTGCGTATGGGTGCTGGACAAGAAGGTGCTGTCGGAGGTACGCGCACGTGCGGGGCTGTCCAAGGTGGCGGAGGATTCTTTTTTCAATTTGATACGGGCGGATGCGGCGAGGCTGGTGAGGCTGAGGCATCCGGGAGTGGTCCACGTTGTCCAGGCTTTGGATGAGAATAAGAATGCAATGGCGATGGTTACGGAGCCATTGTTTGCATCGGTGGCTAATGCGCTTGGGAATGTTGAGAATGTTGCCAAGGTTCCTAAGGAACTCAAAGGGATGGTACGTGCTCTACTGTCTTTTTCTTGATTGAATTTGAATTTTGTTCAGTTTCAATTTTCGAATTAGTCCAATGCTTGGTATCATTGATTGAATCTTAAATGGTTATAGTTGATCCAAATCTGTGAATCTATCTCCAAACCAATTTGTGTACTACTACGTAATACTGTGAATGTCTATTTTCAGTAATGTAGTTCTCTAGGATCAATTTTGTGCATGATGGTGGAATTGGAGTCACTTTAAAGAAGTGTCGGGCAGCGAGGAAAAAGGTTGCTGAAATTTTCTGCCTTGTAGAATAGTAGGGTTTAATTCAAAATTAGATTGCATATGAATTTCAAACGAGAAGGGGAAACTAAACTGAGAGATGTGTTTTTTGTACTTACTGAGAGTAAATTTCCAAAAACATGTATTTAAGTTCTCTAACAACTTGTCAGTATTCTATGCCATCATAGCACTCGACTAAATCTGCAGTTTTAAGATAGAGATAGGGAAAGACTTACTAATATAGATTGGATTGGGGATAGAATCTTTAAGTTTTAGAAATCATAACCAACTTTTAAGAAAATGGTTAAATCATAGTATTAAGATTTTATAATCAGGGCCTCTTTAGCAAAACAGAAAATTGCCAATACTTGTGGCTACTATAAACCATTTAAAAAAAGTACTGAATCAATGATCTGAGTAACTACCAATAAGATTTTTTCCTTGGACCATGACTTCTTTGTTGTTGCTGTGCTCATAAACTGTTGGCCCTTGTTCATTCAAAAAAAAGAAAAAAAGAAGGAAAAACCTAATTATAGCCCCTAGCGTCAAAGGAGGAAAACTTTTATTTGAACAAGTTATTGATGCACTATTATTTTAATTATGATTTTGAAGTATTATACAATTGGTTTTTTGTAAAGGCAAAGGGGAAGAAAAGGAATAATCAATTTGTTATAAGAAAACTTTAAAAATCTGAAATGCACGTTTGGGAAAAATTAAGAACAAAAAGCTAAGCAATAGTTGTTCACAGTTCTTACCTAACTAAAGCTTGTTTCACAAGCTGCCTGCAGTAATATTACTCCTTGATAGAATTTATGTAAAAATCAAATTTAGTGATTTTGTTCACAGATACACCTAGAGGGAAAATGCCTTTTGTAATTAAGAGGAACTATGAAGCATGGACACGACTATACCCTTGACGTATACGTGTCATATCTGTATTGAATAGAGATACGTGCCCGACATAGCCGGATAAGGGTCAGATACTTCCTAATGTCAAAAAAAAATTAAAAAAATAGATTTGTTATTTCGAACACGGCGTGGATACGGCTGGATACGACAGTGAAGTCACAAAATCTAAAGAGGGACAGAAGAAAAGAGGGAGAAAAGGATCCAACAATTCAATGTTTCTTACTTTGGGCTTTAGTGATGTTGTTTTGTGCAGATGAGACTCAAATTAGAGGTGAAAAGATGGAATGAAGAAGATGTATGAAGCCACTGCTGAGTAAGATGGAATAGAAGGAGATGCAGCCATGCAGGCTGCTGCATTGGAGAAGATGACAAAATGAGTTAATATAGTTAGGGCTTAAGTGTAAAATTGGGCTGGTTCAAATGGGCTTTTGGGTGGAAAATTTTAAAGCTTATTGGGTAGAATTTTAAGCTATAAATTAATTGGGCTATATGAATTTAAAGTCCATCCAACACAATTAATTACTTTATGTGCATGATAATAAGATTATTTTAATTTGTGATAACAAAATGCAATAATTAAAATTTTATATTTTTTAGAGGTTTTAGTGTATATTGTCTATAATATTTATATAAAAAATTTATTTTAAAATATTTTCTAATGAATAATTAATTAAATTATACACAAAAAACACATATATATTAAATTTATATTTTATTGATGTCTCCTTCCATGTTGTGTCCTAATTTTTCAAAAATTGTCGTGTTGTTGTATCTGTCTCCTGTCTCCGTGTTAGTTCTTCCTAAGATGGAAAAAGTTCACTTGCAAAGTTATTGTGTCAATGATGATTCAACCTTGAGTAAAGGTATAGATAGGTCTAAAACTTAGTGCTTAATCTAAGCCTTAAATGGCAAGTTAACCCAAGCCTTAATAGCTACTTTAATCTTTTTGAGAAAGAAGAAAAAGCACAGAAATATAGTTTGAATTTCAGCTTGGGTTTTCACCTTGCTTAATTGGAGTTTGGCATGTATTTGATATGACCAGATATTTGAGTTCCACTTGGCCTCAACCTTAATGCATCCAACGGTATGTTGGAAACTTTGGAGGTGGAAGAGAATAGAGTGAATGGGTGAAGAGTTTACTAGAGTGGAGTTGAGTAGTAAAAACAATATTCTTTTACCATTTTTCAGAGTGGACAGAAGAGAAGGTTAGGGTTGTATGTTTATGGGCTATAATTACTATAACCATTTTGAGATTATTATTAAATTACATTTTGAATGGTTTAAAGGGAAAAACAAGCAGAAATTATTGAAGTGGAATACTTTTGAATCCTTTTGATTTTGGTGAATTCAAACTGATGTTTTGAAGGGGTTAGTTTCACTGTCAAACAATATCTTCTCCCTTTTAAGAAAAAGTTCCCAAATAGGATATGGGCAAACTTTTACTCCCTTTCACTATACTCTCCTCCACTTTCCCTCTACATAAAGACATTGCAAGAGTTATTGCTACGTTGGAAAATTGACTCATGTCTTTCTTTTCAACATTGGATATGAATGTCTCTTACATTTGACACGTCTTTATATAAGAAGAAGTTGTTCTTGAAGATTTCACTTGGAATCCTAAGTGCTTGAATCATACACCATCATGTTAATACTTCACCATCATATCCTTTATAATTATAGCAAACTTAAAAGTCTTTTTGCTTCTCAGGGAATGGGTTTGTTGGAGGTGAAACATGGTTTGCTTCAGATTGCAGAATCCTTGAATTTTCTTCATAACAATGCACGTCTTATTCATCGGGCCATATCACCTGAGGTTACTTCTTTACCTTTTTTTTTTTTATAAAAATAGTTTCCTAATTTCTATGAATATCACTGATAATGTTTCAAAATCTTTGTTTCTCTTTTCTGCATAATTGTTTTGATGTGATGTTGAAAGAGCTAGTGACAGTTTATGGGCTGTTCTCTGTATAGTGTTTTTATCCTCTTATTCCTTTTGATTTTTAAAATTTTTTGACCTTTTTGTTTTTTAGTAGGCTTAGGCCTACAATTCCTTGGTACATTTTTTGGTTGCTTATTTTCACAATTTTCTCGATTGTTGAAACAGATTATTATGTGCCTTTTGAGACCGCAAGATAGATCGTTCAGGGTAGGGAACATAACCACTGTATAGGTGTGTCTAACGACTGAGTTTGTACTTTGCAGAATGTCCTGATTACATCAAGTGGAGCCTGGAAGCTTGGTGGGTTTGGTTTTGCTATCTCAACAGATCAGGCCTCTAGTGATTTGGCTAATGTGCAGGCCTTCCATTATGCTGTAAGTGAAACTTTTGATATTTTAAGGGTTTAGCTCTCTAGTGGTAAGGGTGGGTGGAGTTTGGGAAGAAATGCTAGGTTCGAGTCATAGTAATCTGTCTTGTACCCAAAGAAAAAACGAGAATGTTTTTCATATTAATTTAATTCCTTATACTTGACCTAACTGAAACCAAAACATGAAACGAGGGAAACAAATATGAGGAAAAACCCATTTCCTCTAGCTATGTTGCTTTGTCTCTTTATTTTCCCTGAAGTATCTGTGTTCAACACGTATTCAACAGACATGGGCATGGAGGTCTGACTGTCCAAATATAGGGATAAACATGAAAAAATTGAATGTATCCGTGTCAGGCACATGCGCATATTTAACACGCACCCTCAAGTATAAGTTACATAGTCTGGTTCACTATTGATAATTTAGTTAATGTTATGACATCTTTCATTAGTTTAGCCTTAGCAATGTGGATATGCATGTTATGTGTGTTTTTATGTTCTAATATGATTTGTCATAGATGCAGTATATGGTTGTACATGATTATCTTATTTATTACAGTTTGTGCTTTTGGAATGCCATTTTAACTCCATTCTCTAACCACCTTTTTGGCTTTGGTGTCAATGCTTCTATTCTAAGTAATTTTCTTTCTACTTTTTTAGGCTTTGAATTCTTTTGTGTTTTATTCTTTTTTGACTTGTTGCCTACGTGGTGTTTTCTCTTCGCAAATATGAGTATGCTCCTTATGGTATTTTATCAAGTCATTCATCATGATTGATGGATTTACCATGTTTGCAATAATGATCCATATGTAGCTATCATATTCTGATTTGATATGGTCTATGCAGGAATATGATATTGAAGATTCTGTCATGCCTCTTCAGCCATCATTGAATTACACTGCACCTGAATTGGTTCATAGTAAAGCATCTTCAGCTGGATGTTCTTCTGACATTTTCAGTTTTGGATGCCTTGCCTACCATTTAATTGCTCGAAAGCCTTTGTTCGACTGCCACAACAATGTCAAGATGGTACTTACTAATTTAAAATTTATCCTTTGCCATTGCCTATAATATGGATCTAGTTTTGTTTTCTTTAAACAAGAAAAAACTGCTTTCCTATCATGTTTATATTCTGGCAAGGGTTTTTTCTCTCATTTTGGTTGCCTGTTACCTTTTTTCTTTTTGGTAGAAAAAGAAATTCATTAAGATCAACTCAAATCAGGATTACAAAAAAGAGGTAGGGAGAGAACTTTACCAGAACCTCTGTTCCCCTAGATCACATGTAACTTTAGCTAAATTCTGAGCAAAGAGGTTAGCACTTCTCACAACATGAGAGAACTGACAACTACATTCAAAAGATAAATCCAAAATGTCTGAAATAATATTAACCCCATTCGCAAAGGTTGATCTCTGTTTAGAAATTTCCTTGATGGCCAGCATTGAATCACGTTCAAAACATAAAGACATAAATCCATGTTTCCTCGCCAGCTCTAAACCATAAAGTATAGCCTTGGGAATCAATTTAGTCATCTTTAGTTAAAATACAAATCATACAATGCCCTCTGAATTATGTGTGACAGCTCCCAACTTTGCTCTTCTGTCCTCAGAATTATAAGCTACATCCACATTGACTTTGATCAAACCTACAGGAGGAAACAATTGATGCTTGCCGGACTCAACCCTTCCCTCCGTTTTGCTTGGAACTCCTTCACCAATATGCTTGCTGATAATCCAACAGCCATTGGTAACATGCAAGCATTATCATGAAAGCTACCATTCCTATCAAGCCATATTAGCCAACATATATTCATACACAGCTCTAGCTCACCCACGCTGCTTGCATGAGACAAGAAAAACTTCCAATCATCTACGAATCAGCAAATGATTCTACATAAACATACCCCTCCCCATATTGCTTTGCTAGATTCACATTGAAAAAAAATGTAGTGATTCACATTGTACACCATAAACGCAACTAGATATGAATAGGTTTCTAATGGAGAGCCTCAGTCGTAGGTAGAATTCCTTGAAGCAGGCGCCAGATGAAAATTTTTAACTGTAGGCATTACATGTGCTATCCACACCGTTCTCCATCTAGGCCTTACATGTGCTGCCTTTTACCTTTTAACGTACATGATTATGTCAATTCAAGTATCAGGTTATCTTCTTTATCTTCAAGAATCCTGAATCAGCAAATAGGAATCTATATCATGATATTGTAAGCTGCATCATGAAATAATCTTTTACAGAAATGCATTCTTTCATACGAAGCCCATATTAACCTCTACTTCAGATAAAGTTGATTGGTGAGTAATTTGTTCAAATTCTGGAGATGATCTTTTGCCATAACCAATCAAGAGTCGTTTCATCCATTACCTCCTGAAGAATCTCATATGACAAAACAGAACTCATCGTACTCAAAGCATGATTCAAGTAGTCTTCCTTATCTCTTTTGCTCATCGTTATTGGCAGCTTATGTTTTCCCTCCAATGCATTTAATAGTTCTTGTATAAGAACAACTCTCTTCTTTATATGCCAAAGACTAAAATCTTTTTTGCCATCAAATTTCTTCATATCTGTCAACCATCTAACTCAAAACCAATTGGCAATAGGTGGAGGAGCCCAACTTGAATATAAGACCACATGAAACCCAAGACTTAATAGATGTGAGATAATACTACTTAACACACCCCTCACGTGTAGCTCAACAAGGGCCTACACGTGGACAACCTCACATGGGGCAACAACATAACAAAACTGTGCTTTGATACCCTGTTAAACATCTTAACACCTGTTTGTTAACTAAGAACGAGATAAATCAATTTCTAAGAAAATTGCTCTTAATACCGGTTTGTTCTGATTTAGATCCCATTCCAAATCACTTGGTTGCAACAAAAGCAATCAAATTATATCAAACTTAGAAATTAGACTAATCGAAGTAAGGCAACAAACAATCACGAAATAGTAAAGGAGAACACCAACCATATACATAATTTGTGGACCTATTCCCTAAATTGACGTGCACAACAAAGAAGAAACTCACTATCAGTGATCTGGGATTACAATGATAAAGCTCTTTCGAAAACCCACCTACAATCAATCTTTTATCTCTGCCTTTGGTTACATAGGATATTTTTGGGTTTCCTAGTTTCTTGATGGTGGCTAAAGAACCAAACCCCAAAATAACCCTTTTGTACCAACTTTAGGCAAACCGTAAAACTAGTCTTGGGCCTAAAAAAAAGAGATTAAATGGGCTTAAGGATCAAGACATAAAACTAGACAGTTTCAATACCCATCCTAGCACACTTTGCCACAGGTATGGCTTTGCAGTGATGTTGGCAATGTTTCAAACTGCATGTGCCAAAATAAAAAAGCTTTTTCTACTGCTGTCTATTTGTTCCCTCATGCAAATTAGAGAAGTATATGTGTCAAAGACTGTTTTATAGACTTAGGAATTCAACAAATTTAAATAAACATGTTGAAGGTATCCCTTTGCAGCATACTAGACTTACATTATGCTTTCTTTTTCTCTATTTGTCTTTTTAAATTTTGTGTATAAAAATAATAAAGTTAGCATATTAACATATTTCAGCTTTACCGCTTTACACACTTTTTAAATCTGTTTTAAAGTACTAGTTGTTGATTGTTGTGTTTCTTTCCTGCAGTATATGAATACATTGACATACTTATCCAATGAAGCCTTCTCCTCTATCCCATCAGAATTAATCCAGGACTTACAGAGGATGCTCTCTGCAAATGAATCTATCAGGCCATCAGCACTGGATTTTACCGGTAATAAGGGGAGCCTTGTAGACCTTGTCATTTTCTTATGTCCTCAAAAAAAAAAAAAAAGGAAAAGATTTTCGAATAGCAGAGTTTGTTTCCCGTATGCAAGTATATTTAGAGTTTAACAATTTTAAGAGAATGTTTTGGGGTGCAATCATCTCTCTACTATGAGTTTTACTGCATGTTCAGTGATTATGGAGTTGCTGTGAAAAGCAATTAAGCATGCATTAACATTGCTGTTTATTGTAAAATATGAACTTCCTCTCAAAAGGCAGTGGCTCTGTTTTAAGTGGTATGCATGGTGTTTGTGCTTTTAATGAAAGGCTTGGGCCATTATTATCAAATACTCAATTGCTGCATGATATATAAGATTGTCTCATCTAGATGGTCTTGTGCTCTCTCTCTCTCTCTGGCATCTATTTTTGGCACTCGTAGCAGAGATGATTAATTTGGATGATGTGTAGTT
This sequence comes from Fremontodendron californicum, assembly GCA_030761205.1. Lineage (NCBI taxonomy): Eukaryota > Viridiplantae > Streptophyta > Magnoliopsida > Malvales > Malvaceae > Fremontodendron > Fremontodendron californicum. The sequence goes on from JAULJL010000047.1 coordinate 5,664,903, forward strand.
AAATTAAAGCAAATGACATGAATTATCCTGTCAGTTCCACATAGTTATTACTGAACTGGCATTTAAACTCGACTATTTGGATTAATTTGTTTATTGTGAATTTTATGCATCGTATTTGCAGGTTCTCCATTTTTCCGGGATGATACTAGGTTGCGTGCTCTTCGCTTCCTTGACCACATGCTTGTATGCATTTGAATTTTTGCTTGTCTAACACATGATCATTAAACTCAGTCATATAGAAGTAATTTGCTTGAAATAAGTGCTAGGAAAATGCTAAATTCCTGGGTGACAATTTTGTTTCCTTGCAGGAAAGAGATAACATGCAGAAGTCCGAGTTTTTAAAAGCTTTATCTGACATGTGGAAAGATTTTGACTCCCGTGTGTTGCGATATAAGGTTTGAGATTTTATTTTGCCTCTCTAAGTGCTGCATTCCTAATTTTGCTTAGCGTGTAATACAAATTTGAATTTTAAGTACCATTTTAGTTATTAAACATGGGTCTGCCTTTAAAGATATTTGGAAACTAAATGAAGAAATATTGGAAAACAGACTTGTTCTTGATTTTGTAAAGTGCTTTTCATATGTGCTTTCTCCTTACCTCGTCCTAGCCTCTTTCTCTCTCATGGTGGTGCATTTGATATTCTTCAAGTGTCATCTTTCTCCTTTTTTTATTTGTTGCTATTTCTGGTTCACTGCATCAATGAGTAGATATTAGTGGTTCAGTTATTATCTATTGCATTTGGCAGACAAAATCAAGTCAAGTGAATAAGATTTTCTAAATGCAGGTACTTCCGCCTCTTTGTGCAGAACTAAGGAATTTGGTTATGCAGCCAATGATTATGCCTATGGTTCTCACGATTGCAGAGTCACAGGTGCTTGTTTTGCTCTTAATCAGGTTTTGGAGTATCAACAGCATGCATTGTTTATTATTTGCAATTGGAATTCTAACTTGGAGATTGTGTTTGCATTTGAAGTATCTTCATGCTAACCTTTCTGGGTTAGTTGTTAAACAAGGAATTTCTTTTGATATTTTCAACATGCTAGATATTTTCTCTCTAAATAGTAGACTAACCTTTTCCTTTTTAATCAAGTCTGTTTCTGTAACTTTTACCGAACTGACCACAATTAGTTTTATGGGATATAATGTGTAGTCTGAGATTCTCTCTTTCCTGCTGTTTCTTGGTCGACAACTTTTTATTTCCTTAAATTGATTGTGCCACATACTAAATATTTTCATAAGGAACAAAATTCCCCTACTAAATAAGATACTTTATTGTTTTCTGAATTTTCTAATCATGACAATAACAATGAATTAGAACTATGAAATAATAAGTATGATGTAAATGCGTAAATGCTTAGATAAATGTTATGAATATTTATAATGAGTGTTGTAATTTACATTCAAATAAGCATATTAAGATTTTGAAGCATGATCTATGAAGTAATACGAAAAAGCATGTTGTGCTCTATTTAGGACCATGTCCCAGGTTATGAGTAAAAGGGAGGTCTCTATGGATAGTTTCTTCCCATGAAAATAAAATTCACACATAGCAAAAGTTTAACGAGTGCGAGCAATGTGGACACCATATCTCTCTCACAAACAAAAAATTCCATTTAATAAAATGGCTGACTTGTTAAGTGCTTTAACTAGATTCTAAATGAGATGATAAAATGGTAATTTCTTTTAATGTTGCTGACAATTATCATACTGACTTCTACAGACAGCTGGATTATACATTGATCTGCTTGTAACTTCATTGAATACAGCATTATATATATATCAAATGCCAAATATAATACAACTTTATATAAAATGTTAAGCCATGTTTAAATTTTTTCTCCAAAATTTTGTTCTACATTTGATTGACTTGCATTCATGCACTTTCCTTCACCTATTTGAAGTTTGTTTGAGCTTTATCATTGGGTAATGTGGAGGAAGTTATTGTCTCTTAATTCATCTCTTGTTCTCTGTTAACAAAATGTGAATAAAGTGATGAATCCACGTGTAATACTGAATATCCGTTATAGTCATATCTAGTATAATCATACTTTTCTATCTTGTTTGAAGAATGAGCTGATGGCTTGAAATGTATTGTAGGATAAAAATGATTTCGAGTTAGTTACGTTGCCAGCTCTTGTGCCTGTCCTGAGCACTGCTGCAGGGGAGACCTTGTTGTTGCTGGTGAAGAATGCAGAGCTTATTATCAACAAGGTAACTAAAGTAGTTTGCTCACTGAAAGAATGCTCTCAAGGGTCAAAATATCCATTTTTTTTTTGGTTCTTTTAATAAAATCAGAGGATCGAGTGGTCTAATTTTGTTTGTGAATATCAACAAGTTGCCATTTAGTAACATATTACATGATATGGATGAAAGTTATAAAAAAGCATATATGTGGTTCGGAGCAGTATAACTATTCTACTTTTATTATTATTTTGGGTGTACATTCTTTTTGAATTTCACGCAAGCCATTTCAATGGATGATATAGGTTGCTGACTTTCATTTTGTCCTTTTTTTCCTTGGATATCCCCCTCCCCAACTCTGCAGTTCTCTCATACTCAGTGATGTATGAGAGCTAGGTGATGAGGCTTTATTTTCGATATGAGATTCTTAAGAAAACAAGGAAAATTGAATAAAGAAAAGAGAAGAGAAAAGATTGATAAGGGTTCCATAGGAGTCACACATAAGGTTGATAGACAATCAAGAAGAAAGAAAAGATACTAAGCTTCACGCATAGGGTTCCTTAGGGTCACACGTAAGGTTGATTGCATCACACATGCACGTAAGGTTGATTGCATCACATTGATTTATATAGACTCCGAGCATCCCTAATCCTAGAAGAAATAGAAGTTCTACTTTAACGGACTTTAAAACTACATAGACTCCAGCTAGAAAACTAACAAATTAAAAAAAACCCAACCTAAGATCCTATACCCTAATATAAATGCCAAATACCAAATATAACTATTAAAGCCCTAGTACTTCAAAATTACAACTAAACTCATATATAAAAATTAACAAAATAAAATTTTAAGTAGTTTAATACGTCAATTATCTTTGATCCTTCCCCACCCCACCCCCCCCCCCCCCAAAAAAAAAGAAAATCCTCTTTTTTGTTTTGTGTATTTTGTTTAAGCTTTATTAATGTTACTAATGTTTTAACTACTTGAGCGCAGCAGTGAAGAAAAGAGAGAAAAGATAATATTTTTCTTATTCAAACAATACTGAAATTACAAGGATTAAATAGAGAAAAAAATTAGAAAATAAACAGCCTACAAATCTGCCTAATTAACAGCCTATAAATCTGCCTAAATCTCCTTAATTCTAGGACTTATCTTTAACAACCTGATTAGGATCGGATTATGCTAATCAATCAGATTTATTGATATCTTACAAATCCCTAAGAATCTTGCCTGATTTTCTACACTCCCCCTCAAGTTGGTGCATAGATGTCAATCATGCCCAACTTGCTGATTAGTGTCTCAAAATTGGTTCTAGACAAGCTCTTAGTCAGACCATCAGCTAATTGTTGATCTGTGGTTATAAATGACATACACAATATTCTACTTTCCAGTTTTTTCCTTAATGAAATGTCTGTCAATCTCAATATGTTTTGTTCTGTCATGTTGAACTGGATTGTTAGCTATGCAGATAGCTGCTTTATTATCACAAAACAATTTCATAGGAGATTCTGAACTTAGCTTTAGTTCTTCAAGCACTCTCTTCAGCCACATTATTTCACATACCCCATTAGCCATAGCTCGAAATTCAGCTTCTGCACTGCTTCGATCAACCACATTTTGCTTCTTGCTCCTCCATATTACTAAGTTTCCCCATAGGAATGCACAGTAGCCAGAGGTGGATCTTCTGTCAGTAATTGATCCTGCCCAATCTGCATCTGTGAATATCTCCACTGTTCTTGATTCCCCTTTCTTCAACCACAATCCTTTTCCAGGTGTACCTTTTAAGTACCTAAGAACTCGATAGACAGCTTCTAAATGTTCCTTATATGGTGAATGCATAAACTGACTTACCACACTGACTGCAAAAGCAATGTCAGGTCTTGTGTGGGACAGATAAATTAATTTCCCAACGAGACGTTGATACATCCCTTTTTCCACTGGTACTCCTTCTGTCTTTTCTCCAAGCTTTTGATTAGTATCCATTGGTGTGTCACTAGGCTTACATCCACTCATTCCAGTTTCTCTTAGCAAATCTAAGACATACTTCCTTTGAGATAATACAATGCCCTTTTGTGATATTCCAACCTCCATTCCCAAGAAATATCGTAAGGATCCCAAATCTTTAATCTCGAATTCAGCAGCAAGACATTTTTTCAATCTAGCCAACTCATCATCATCACTTCCAGTAAGAATTATATCATCAACATAGACAATCAAAATGGCCATCTTCCCTGTACCTGTATGTTTTATGAACATTGTATGATCAGTTTGTGCTTGACAATAGCCTTGATTTTTTACTGACCTTGTGAATCGTTCAAACCAAGCTCTTGGAGACTGTTTCAATCCGTACAGTGACCTTTTTAGCTTACACACTTTAGTTCCAAACTGATCTTCAAATCCTGGAGGAGCATCCATGAAAACTTCTTCTTCTAACTCTCCGTTAAGAAAGGCATTCTTAACATCTAGTTGGTGTAGAGGCCACTCAAGATTCACAGCTAAAGATAAAAGTACTCTCACTGTGTTTAGTTTTGCACTGGTGCAAATGTCTCCTGGTAATCTATCCCATAGGTTTGTGTAAAGCCTTTTGCAACCAGTCTTGCCTTGTAACGTTCTAGAGTTCCATCTGATTTGAACTTTATTGAAAACACCCACTTGCATCCCACAGGTGTCTTCCCTTTGGGTAAATAGACCTTTTCCCATGTGCCATTTTTTTTAGTGCATTCATCTCCTCAAAGACTGCCTCCTTCCATTCGGGAACTTTTAGAGCTTCCTGTATACTCTTTGGAACATCCACAGACAATTGTGAGGTAAAAGCAAGAAAAGAGGGTGACAATTTTTCATAAGACACATATTTTGATAATGGATGTTTAGTACAACTTCTGACACCTTTCCTAAGTGCAATAAGAATATTAAGAGAATCAAAATTGTCAGTTTGTGAGGGACATGACTCGGATGGAATACCTGAATTTGGAGGATCAATGACTTCTGGTTCTAGATTCGGGATAGACTTCTGGTTCTGCACAGTTGTGATTGCTCCCTTATTTTGAATCTGTTTTTTCCTTGAGTAGACACGAAGCTCAGAAATTTTCTCAGTTTCTGGTCTAGTTTCAATGTCTTGTTGTGGCATTAAAGTAAGTTGCCTTTCTTTCATAGGTGACTTACCTGATTCTAAACTATCCAAGTTATTATTGATAGGTTGTACCAAGATGTTAAAATCAGTGGGTAGATGTGATTTTTGCTCAAGATCACAACAAACATTGTCAATTTTTCCAAGTTCAAGTTCAATTAACGAGTCTTCATACTGATTCTCCCCCTGAAGAGGAGTGTCAAAAAAACTTTGGGATTCAAAAAATGTGACATCCATAGTTACAAATTTTTTTTTTTGTTTGAGGATCAAAACACCTATATCCTTTTTGTGTTGGAGAGTAACCAAGGAAAACACATTTTAAAGCTCGTGGGTCTAACTTACTACGGTTATGATTATGGATATGAACAAATGCAACACAACCAAACACTTTTAGAGGTAAGTTAGAAATCAGCCTTGTCAAAGGAAAAAACTCATTAAATCTGTTTTTTGGTGTTTGAAAATTCAAAACTCTTGATGGCATTTTGTTTATTAGGTATGTAGCAGTGAGATAGCTTCCCCCCATAAGTATTTAGGTACTTTAGCTGTAAACATTAAGGACCTAGCCACTTCTAAGAGATGTTTATTTTTCCTTTCTGCCACTCCATTTTGTTGTGGTGTATCAATACAAGAACTTTGATGAACAATTCCTTTTTCCAAAAAATAGTTGCCCAGAATATGATTAAAGTACTCTTTTCCATTATCACTTCGAAAAACTTGATTTTTTTCTTGAAATTGAGTCTCAACCATATTGTAAAAGGATTTAAAAATGTTTCCTGCCTCTGATTTTTCTTTTAGTAAATAGACCCAACAAATACGAGTGTGATCATCAATAAAGGTTAGAAACCATTTTTTACCAGAAATTGTTGCAGTTTTACAAGGACCCCACACATCACTATGAATGAGAGCAAATGGTTTAGAAAACTTATAAGATTGCATTGGAAAAGAAACTCGATGATGTTTAGCAATTTGACAAATATCACACTGAACTGAAGATGGATTTTTATTCTTGAATAAGTTTGGAAACAAGTACTTCAAATATTGAAAGTTTGGATGGCCTAGTCTAAAATGCCATAACATTACTTCATCGTTACTAGAAATAGAAACTGACCGGAGACCGGTTATTTGTGCTTGTCCACGTATGAACTTTCATCTTCAAAATAATAGAGTCCATCACTTTCCCTAGCATTGCCAACCGTCTTCCCCGAATCCAGTGCCTGAAATTCACAGTGGTTTGGGAAAAATTTAGCACAACAGTTTAAGTCATGGGTTAGCTTACTGATAGATAACAAATTGCAAGAGAGGTTTGGAACATGAAGGACATTATGAATGACAAAAGTTTTTGAGATGGCTACAGATCCTTTTCCAGCAATTGCTGAAAGAGAACCATCAGCAATCTTAATTTTCTGGTTGCCTGCACATGGACTATAAGAGGAAAACAGTTTAGAACATCCTGTCATATGATCAGTTGCACCTGAATCAATGACCCATGGGTAATTAGAGTTAACAGACACATTGAATGCTATGGCTTGAAGATAATTACCTTTTTGGGCTAGGGAACAAGAGGAAGACACATTTGAAAATTGTGTGGATTGAAAAAGTTTATACAGTTGGTCTAACTGTTCCTTACTGAAAGAAGATGTCTCATTAATTCCTCTTGAACCATTCGAAGCCTCTTGCTCTGTAGTGCTTGTTTGGAATGCCTTTGAGTCACGGTTGAATGATCGTGGTTTCCAATTCGAAGGCTTTCCATGTAACTCCCAACATGTCTCCCGTGTGTGGCGTGGTTTGTTGCAATGATCACACCACACTTTGTCTCCTTTTCTGGATTGTCGAGGGTTATTATGGTTGGCTTTAGTAACAAGAGCAGAGACTTCGGTAGGAGATTGGTTACTGTCTCCTAACATAATTTTCCTTCTTCCTGCTTCTCTTCTAACTTCAGCAAATACCTCATGAAGAGATGGCAGTGGCTGTTTTCCAAGTATACGACCTCGTACCTCGTCCAAACTTCTATTCAAACCTGCCAGAAATAGATAAACTCTGTCATTCTCTATTCTTTTCATATATCTTACATGATCATTAGCATTCTCCCACATGTCATTGTAACAAAAGTCCAACTCTTGCCAAAGTCCCCTCATCTCATTGTAATATTCAGTCACATCACGATCACCCTGTTTGGAGTGCCACAACTTTGTCTTCAATTCAAAGATTTGGGAAGAGTTCTCCAAGTCTGAATACATTTCACGAACACTATCCCAGACATCTTTGGCGGTTGGCAAAAACATATATGTTTTTTCCAATTGTTGGCTCCATGGAATTAACCAGCCAGGCAGTGACTAATGAATTTTCTGACCTCCATATTCTGAACGAAGGATCATCTTCGGCAGGTTTCTTTGTCTCGCCCGTCAAGTGGCCAAGTTTTCTCTTGCCGTCGATCATTAGTTTGATTGACTGTGCCCATTCTAGATAGTTTTTACCGTTCAATTTGTGAACGATTAATTGGAGAGATGGATTATCAAATCCATTTATTTGCACAACAGGGTTTACCGAAGTTCCATTGGTGTTGACACCAGAGGATGGTAAACTTCTTTCTCCAGTCATGGCTGTTTTAACCATCAGGATTTTTTTCTCAAGGCTCTGATACCATGAGCGCAGCAGTGAAGAAAAGAGAGAAAAGATAATATTTTTCTTATTCAAACAATACTGAAATTACAAGGATTAAATAGAGAAAAAAAATTAGAAAATAAACAGCCTACAAATCTGCCTAATTAACAGCCTATAAATCTGCCTAAATCTCCTTAATTCTAGGACTTATCTTTAACAACCTGATTAGGATCAGATTATGCTAATCAATCAGATTTATTGATATCTTACAAATCCCTAAGAATCTTGCCTGATTTTCTACACTACTAATAAATACTTCATACAGTTATGAGGCATTACTCCTGAAAATATTATTGCACAAAATTTTTTGATACCCTATAGAATAATTTCCACTTCATAACTATTCTATTTAGCTAAAGGGCGTATTGGTGCATTTATATGCATAGTTAGAGTTCTATGGTTAGAGACGTGGCAATATTGGATACTGCCCAGCACGAAAAAATAACACGAACACGACACGAATACACGAATGTCTCAAAATCTATATAATACGAATTATTAACGTATCAAAGTGTATATAAATATAAGATACCTTAAACACGATTATGACATGACAAAATATACGAATTGCCAGGTCTACTATTAACTAGCGGGTCACTAAAATCTGTAGTAGAAACATAGAGAAAATCATGTAAACGAAGAAGCTTGATGTTATAATTGTTTTCAGATGTGCCATTCAATTTTATTGGGCATATGAGTTATACTTCCACTATATAGTAATGCTGAAAAAGGCTCCTTTATGAAATGGCAATGTCATGTTTCCCATTTTCTTCAGAGGCTTGTTTTCATCATGAATCATTCTCAATCATTTGATTATAGTTATTCCAATTACTGTAGACAAGTTCGGAGCACCTAGTATCCCATGTATTGCCCATGTTTGTTCGAGCTTATGATGACAATGATCCTCGCATACAAGAGGAAGTTTTGAGAAAATCTGTATTACTTGCCAAGCAACTTGATGTACAGGTGATTCTCACGTATTGTTTTTTTATATCTTTTTTAATTGATTGTCATTTTAAGAAGTTTACCTTCCCTATATTTTGTTGTATGCAATAATACTGATCATAAATAGATTGTGCCTGTTAGAAGAGAATCAGAGATGTTGCTGGAATCTTTTTGACTCGGATGTTATTTATGCTTGTTATTATTGGTTATTGGATATTAGAAAAAAGGGTAAAATTCATTTGTATCTTTGATTGTTGGATGATGTAAATTATCCTAAGACTATAGATACTAAGTGGAATGTACGGATTTCACACTTAGATCTCATCTTTTCTTTAGTTTTTAGAGAAGATAAGGTAATTCCACTATCAGCAGAAGTAAAGAGTGAAGTTATTCATCACACCTATTTTCCTTAGCTGCATTTGTTGAAATGAATCAAATGTGAAGTTGTCTAAGGAATAATGGGTGAAGAGACCAAAACCTACAATTTTGACCCTTGTTTGGCGTTTTTCTCGAATAATTGTGCCCAAGTTTTTACTAATTACACAATGCTTGACCAACTTGCTCTATCTCATTGTTCTGGGCTGTGTGTGTTTCTTAGAAGCTATATATCCTTCCATGTTTTCTTTATCTTCTTGAGTAACTTAATGCAAGAAATATGGTTGGTTTGTGTCGCAAAATAGAGTTTTAATAATAAAAAATTCCTAGTATAACTAGCACTTTTTAGTAGGTTAACTTTGTTCTTCAACTCATAAAATGCCGGATCTCTAAGTTTACTTTTGATGGTTCTCTTTATTTAAAAGCAAAGACCCTGCTCTAATGGGCTAATAAATTTACTCCATAGCATTAGTTTGATTTACATTTTATCGTTATAGTAATGTGTGCTAACCTATCATAAGTTACATTCAGTACCCTGAACACATTCATAGTGGATTTTAGCTTCTTTTTTTTTTTTACCTTTCAAAACACTTTTTTTGAAAAGAGAAGCATGGTCTAAACTTATATGTTTTGATTTCTCCTTTTTAGTATATTTCATTCTGGTGAAGGTACTAACAAGTAACAGGAAGTTATTTAAGATTATTTTTATACTTTAAAGCTTGTGAAACAAGCTATTCTGCATCATAGTTCATTTTGTTCAATTATCTTTAAGCTATTCTTCTGCATTGCAGCTTTTTCAATTACTTATTTTATTATATTAAAATAGGAATTTGTATAGTGTTAAATATGGATTTGACAGTATGATATCAAACACCTTGTATTATCATCTATATCTTTTAGGTTTTTTTTTGTTGTTGTTGTTATTATATTCCTGATGATATTTCTTATGTTAAGGTACTAACTTTATGTTTCAAATTATACTTTATGCTCTTCAGCTTGTGAAACAAGCCATTCTGCCTCGCGTTCATGGCTTAGCTCTTAAAACAACAGTTGCTGCGGTATGCATGCATTTTTTTTTTTGTTATTAGCTTAATATTTAATTATATAGTCATGATTTGTTAGATGTAATGATATGACTAAACACTGCTTTTTTTTTCATATCATCTATTATAAAAGTACCGTCTGTGATAATTGGGTCTGCTTCAAGTACACATTAGTTAGTGCTGCTTTAGGTTAACTTTGGTTTCCTTGTGCATTATCCCTTCTAGTTTCCTGAAAAGACAGAAATGACTCAGAAGAATATGAATTTAGGTCATCCATAAAATTCGAGTATAATGGAATAGGAAGAATGAGCTTAGTGAAATGTGTCTTCATTGTTGTTTTTAGGAAGATTTCTAAATTCTAAATTCTTCTTTCTTGTCATTGAATATTATTCAAAATGCTCGTTTGAATTGAGTGAAGGAGCAGATACACCTGTTTCTCAAAGTTTGTGCGGAATTAGGCGTTTTTTTTTTTTTTTTTTGAAAAATTTAAAGCAGTTTAAAATTGCCTTTTAACAAACATAGCTACTCCTTTTCTAATTAATTTCAGTTACTTTCTTGTGAACCTCTTAGTTGGTTTCTTTGAGCAGGTCAGAGTCAATGCTTTGCTATGCTTAGGAGATTTTGTTCACACACTTGATAAACATGCTGTGCTGGATGTCTTGCAAACCATTCAACGTTGTACAGCTGTTGATCGTTCTGCTCCCACTCTTTTGTGTACCCTTGGGGTTTCAAACTCAATTCTCAAGCAGGTAATGACGGACTCTATTTTTTGTTTCTTAAATTGTTTTTCATTGGTAGGTTTGGGAATTCCTGGTGACTTACAGCTCATTATTTGTTTTTGCCATTCATCTTGTTCAGTATGGAGTCGAATTCACTGCGGAGCATGTCCTCCCTCTACTCACACCTCTTCTCACTGCCCAACAGTTGAATGTTCAGCAGTTTGCCAAATATATGCTCTTTGTCAAGGATATTCTCAGGTGGTTATTGTTGTGCTTGTTGAAAATTCCCTAGGACTATGTTACTCCTACTCTTCATTTTTCTTGAAGTACCCGTGTCCGACACATATTCGGACATGGGTATGGGGGTGCGATCCTCCAAATGTATGGAAAAACATAGAAAAAATTGAGCATACTCGTGTCGGACACATACCCGTATCCGACACTCATTCCTGAGTCCGAGTAACATAGCCCTAGGAACCTATTTCTCTGTAGACCTGCGTGATTACATGGCAAAAAATGATTTTTTTTTTTTTTTCTTCTCACTCACTGAGTAATAATAGTCAGTAGTACTATTATTAATTAGTTTACCACTTTCTTATGAAGATGTTGTGATCCCTAATTTTGTTTTTAACTCAGAAAGATAGAAGAAAAGCGGGGGGTTACTTTAACTGATTCTGGAATCCCAGAGGTAAAACATGCTACTACTGCCAATGGGCTTCAGTCTCAAGCCTTTAGCAAAGCAACTGGAACTGTGGCTTCAGCAAAAAGCAGCCCAGCATGGGATGAAGAGTGGGGCTCCGCTACCAGAGGGGCTGCCAATGCCAATGCCAGTGCCACTGCCTACCAGCCTTCAAAAGCCAACTTATCTACTCACTCTATTTTGGGGGATAAATCAAATCAATCAGCACCCGGACAATCCCAGTCTTCCGCGATATCTACTGTATCTAGCAAGCAAACGTCTGTTTCTTGCCCTGCTGTTGACATCGAGTGGCCTCCTCATGCATCATCAGGTGTAACTGCAGAGCCAGGCAATGGCGAGAAGCAATTAAATGGTGGAACATTATCGCCATCAAATTTTGATGATTTAGATCCTTTTGCAAACTGGCCTCCACGGCCTAGTGCCTCAAATGATTCTGGGACCTTCAACAATGGCACCATGGGACCAGCCACAAACAATTATGGATCCAGTTCTATCACAAGTACCCCAAGCAACATGAACTACCGAATGGACAACAGCAACAGTTGGGCCTTCAGCAACCAAAACTCTGGGGAGATACTAAGACCTAACCATGGGAGTCTCCAGAACTCTATTGGAATCCTGAAACAGAAGCAGGGGATTTCAGCATCGATGAGTTCTTCATACGATAATCAGAAATCAGCAGATCTTGGGTCTATATTCGGTTCGAGCAAGAATGAGCAGACTGCTCCAAAACTTGCACCACCACCCTCAACTGCTGTTGGTAGAGGAAGAGGAAGAGGGAGAGGGAGGGGAGCAAATTCAGGCTCAAGGGCTACTCCTACTCCTACTCCTACTCATGCCAAACCTAAATCCGAACAGCCACCTCTTTTGGATTTACTTTGATAGGTGGGGTTTATTAGAGAAATACAAAGATGAGAATTTTTTGAGTGTGGTTTTATTATATAGCTGACAATCCCACGTTGTACAGAGCTTTACCAGATTCTGCTGAAAGCTGCTGGCCCTGAAAGTAAATTTATTCATCTATCTCTGGCCATTGTGGATGTCAATTGTTTGTAGCTTATTGTAATTGAGATTCATGTAAGAGCCTGGTACGTACGTATTGTGTTGTGTTGTGTTATTTATTTATTTTTTGTTATAAATTTTTGTGTTACCTCAATTACTACTGCTGTACCGTACACCCTTTTCTTGAAATATCTGCAGCTGTCTGCATATTTGTAATTGTTGAAACATTTCAGCGATTTGATTGGGAATTAGTTAAGAGATTAGTAAATTGAAAGTTTTTGAGACCTTAACTTTGGTTATGAAGGGGAAATAAATTGTCATTTGCTTGGACATGCTCTTTCAGTTCTTGCTAGTATAAATCAATGTGATTATAATCAAATTAGTTATAATAGAATGTTTTGCTATTGAAAGAAACAAATTTTGACGTGGAAGAACCATTTGGGACAAACTGGGTACCTCTAGTTTGAATGAACGGGTTCAGATTCGGTTTTGGTTTTGGCTTTGGCTTGGAAATGCATGTGGGCTGTTTCATGATGTTCCTCTTGCAAGTTGGTTTCATAATTAAAAAAATATTAATTTAGACTTGTGTTTTTAGAAAATATACAAAACAATTAAGAAATAACTATATATGAAATTCATTCCAGTTTATTGTTAAATATTTAAACACAACTAATATAAGTGATAAAATATTATTTTATTTATACCAATAAATTATTTTGATTCTATCTTGGGCTTCTTGTAATGCATACCGATTTGATTCTATCTAAGGTAATTTTTTGTTCTTTTTCTTTTCTTTTCTTTTCATTTCATTTTAATTTGATTCTTTTTGGGTAATTTGAAAGATTTGAGTGATGTAATCATCTATTTGTTTCGTTTCTATTTTCTTAATTTATTAGTTATTTAGTTCATTTGTTTTGAATTCTCAATGAGGTCCTCATTTGAGCCCGTGTTGTCTTTATCAATCCACTTATTACGTAAAATTTTTTTTTTTTGGCATAATGATCAAATAAGCCCTTAATTTATACAAGAGTGTTCATTTTAATCCTTGTTCTTTTATTTGTGTTTATTGAACTCTTGTACTATTATTTTATTTCCTTCAAGTCAAATTTAAATGGAATCCGTTACTCTCAATTTGATTGGGGCTTACATAGACATAAAATGAGCCAACTAAGACTTATATGGACCAAATAAACTTAGGTGGTATGCAATGTATGAATTAATTAAAAATTAAAAATATATATATATATATATATATATATATATATATATATATATATCAAACCCATGACTACCTAGTTTCTCTTCAAGTCAAATTTAAACATCAGTTCTCACCATCACCCATGGCTACCCATTTTCAAACGCATAGACACACTAATAAAAATCAAATCTAAAACTAGCAAAATCAAATCCAGTCCCACTACTTCCTCTAGAAAATCTAAACACAAACCCCAAAAATATATAGAAAACCAACAATATATCTCACATTCTAACTAAAATCCCTCTTTATTCTAAATTTTAAAACATTTATTTTGTTGATACCCAAAATTCATGACTTTCAATCTAAACAAAAATCACCTGCCAACCAAAATCCATTAGATTTGAAACTCAATTCTCTCAAAACGGAAAAAAAAAATAAATAAAAAAAAGAAGAAAAATATTAAAGGAAAATAAGAAGAAGCTAGAACCAAAATTGAAGAGAGAGAAAGTATGTTCTAAAACAGAAAAAGGGAAAAAGATGAAGAGAATGAAGGTTAGGTAAACTCTTTCAACTTTTTTTCTTTTCTTTTCAAGTCTCTTAAAGATTTTTGTTTGAAAATATGAAGATTTTGTTTAGGATATGTGTCTTGCTTCTTTGTCTAGGGTTCATGATTGGGGGATTTGTGGTTTACGAAAGTGGAGTTCAGTTTTTGAAGATTAATTTTTTTTTTTTTTTTTCAAATTCGCCGGAGGTACAGGAGAAAGAGAGGGAAGAAGGGAAAAAAAAACCTTGGTGCCGACAATATAGTTGGCTGGAGGAGAAGATGATCGAGTGAAATATGAGTTAATATTATTTTTTAAGATATTATTATGTATTATATTTATTTTAATTAAGTGTAAATATATTTTTTATGAATTTTAAATTTACTATTTTAAAACTTATTTATTTAAAGTAAATTATCTTGTCATCAAATTTATTAATGTGTTTGTCACATCATCTTATTTTATCTATATCTATGCCATGTGTATGTTTACATAGCGAGTTAATTATGTCGATAATGACTTCAGCATTTTCCATCCAAATTATACTTAATTAACACAAAATAATAGGTTGATGGCTTGATTGCTACAAATAAAAGAATAGGGACTTAAATGAATATTTTGGTATTCATCGAGGGCTATTTTAATCATTATGCCTTTTTTTTTTCTTCTTATTTAATGTAACAATAAGTTTTTTTCTATGAATTTTTTGTTGTTTGGTTCTTGATAAAATGCAAGAAAGATGAAATGAGGTGATAATGTGTATTTTTTTGTGTTAAATCTATTTTGGATATATGAATGAATCTCCTTGGTTAACTGTTTTTTTTTTATTGAATATTGACAACTCTATACAAATAGAGTTATTTATTCATATTTCGTGCATTAAAGTTAGCTAAATTCTTGAGTTTAAATTAGAAATTATTATTTTTTAGTTTGTTTTTAGAATAATTTTATTTCTTTCTTTCTTTTATGATTAAATTAGATAATAACTTAGTGTTTTGTGTTTCGTAGGTGCAAACCAAGGACGACAGATTTGACCTTTGGAGCTTATTGTTAGGAAAATATGATTTTGAAATTTTTATTCAAGAAAACTTTATTCTTAACTTTTGAAGCTGATTCTTAGAGATTTCCAAAGGTATATTACTTGTCCAAATCGCATAAGATTTGGTCATCCAAATCTACTGAGAAATTACGAGAAGAATACAGCAAAACAGCAAGTCCAGCGTCGTGGCGTTGGTAGCTGAGGCCGCAGCACCATCCGACATTTTTTTTTTGTGCGGGAAGTTTCTGATTTCAAGATTTTAAAGCTCTATAAATAGGATCTTTTAAGACTCAAATAAGCACCAAGCAAGACCTTTTAAACCTAGTTTTTCTAAGAGAAGAGCAACCACTAAAAGTTTACAAGAAGCAATAGAGATTTTGGAGACTTGAAGACTGAAGACCCGACAAATCTTAGTTTTCTTTTTTTTTTCTTTACTCTTCTTTTACTTTCTTATAATATTGATGATGGTTAAATTATTTTGTTTTGTGTTTTCATTAATTAGCATGAACTAAATTAGTTTTTCTAGGATTGCAATGGAACTCAACATGTAATATGGATTATTTTACTATCTTTCTTGATTTTAATGATAATTAAGTTTGTTTATTCAATCTTGTTTTTAATGCTTGTAATTGCTTGATCACCAATTAGATTGATTTGGTAAACCTAAATACAACTTGAAAAAGGAATTTTAGTGTTAGACATAGATTGAATAAGATATGTTTCATATTCATTTATTATGATGAATTGAGTTGCATGTAAGATATGAATATATTTACATGTCATGTGTAACCAATTTAGAGTCTAAGCTTAATGAGTTTCTCTACAGTTCAATTTTCATAGGAATATAGTTAATTGGTTGAGAGAAATATTTTTATAAGACCATAGAAAGATATATATAAATAAATTAGAACTCTAGGTTAACAACTCAATGTCATTAATCAAGTTAAGAGCGTAAAAGAATTTCAAATGAAGTGTTGAGGGAAATTATAATCTTAGACTTTCTCTATTGATTAATCTAAGTTTCAATTTATCTTCTTTGCTTGTTATTTTCTTTTATTTAATTTTTAGTTTACAAAAATTTAATCGAGTGTTTGAATAAGATTAAGTTGTTTTAATTTTAGTAGTTAACAAATTTGGTACAATTCCTCGTGAGAATGATACTCTACTCATCATTTTATTACTTGTTAAAGATACGTGCACTTGCGTGGTTAAATCTGACTACAAGTATCTTGTTTAATTCATTTATTTTTTGTTTTTATTTTTTAAATTCATTTATGATATGGTTGTTTGGTTGCTAATAAATGTGAGAAGCAATTAAAGAATTTAAAATGTTGGCAGCCAAGTATTCTCATTTCTTCTTTCCCTTATGTTGGAAGTAATGTTTTATGGTGTCTGTTGATTAGGTGATTTTTTTTTATGGTTTTTGTCTGTTTTAGGTAATTGTTATAATTTTTCTATAATGTCTTCACTCTTTCCTTTTCTATTTATTAAAGAGATGGATGAAATCCCAAGAATCGAATGCAGCCAGCGATACACTTGAGTTTACAGACTGCCCAGAACAAGAGATTTCAGTGAGGGTCATATGTGATTTATAGGAAGGTGATGTAAATGCCAAAATACCAAAGGCTGCTTGCCTCACTATCAAGACCAGTAAGGCTCGAGAAATAATTGAGCCTGCTGGTTTGGATGGTCCTTTAGGTCTCTGTGGCTTTGATGTACAGAAAGAAGTGGGGTCAGGACTCTCCTTGGGCTGGCTACCTTCAGCAAGAGTGCTTGCCTTTGGTTTGGAATATGGGGGAGGTGGATTCTTTACTCTATGGGACTGAGCTACATAAGGTATGATTTATGTGCTAACTGTTTCATTTTGGTTTTTGGTGTTAGGATCTTGGCTACTATCATATTGCATTAGTTGTAGTCCTTGCCACTGAGTTAAGCTACAAATGGGATGAGCAAAGGATCGATCCAGGTTAGTAAGATAATTTGATTTCAACTTTGCAAATCAAAAGGACATGTAAAAGTAAGTCAGTTGCAATAATTTTGAGTTTTTATTGGTTTAGTAGATTCTTGAGTTTTTTTATATGTATCAAACCAAATAGAATAATAATTCTCAATTGAACCCATCTGACTGACCAATATGATCTGATTTTTCCAACACTGCTTGCATCAACAAATTCAAATGTTAACAACTACAAAAAGTTAGATCTAAAGACTTGCTTTTTGACCAAAAATAATGTGCTCTCGTTGAAGGGCATTTTTAGCCATTAAAGGATAAAAAAAAGTAACAAATCTGATTCCTTTGTGAGAAATAATAAGAGCATCATTCACTTCACTATACTCACTAAAGTGTTGTTTTAATGTTGTTGCAAAGTCTAACCTTGGTGACCTCCACTTTCAGTGACAAAGCTAGGGTTAACCTAATCAAAGGATACCTTAGATTGGTTAAGACGATGTGAGACCTTTAAAAGATTACATAGCTAAGGTCACTCATAAAGTTGCAATAGATGCTTAAAACATAAGAAGATGTGATAAAAAAGCCACAAAATAGAAAGAAAAAAATAAAACTAATAGATAGAGACAAATGAAAATAAACGAAACTACGTGAAAAGAATATACAAGTAATTGAGGCTCAAACACATGATCTTTGCACAAAAATAATGTCAATGTGCTCGATGTTGATTGATCAATAGCTTAAGGAGCTTCCAAAATACATCAAAATTCAAGATCTTTTTACCAAAAATAAAAATTATTTGAAAAAACTCACAAAGAGCTTTTGGAAATAAAGGTAAAAGGCCAAAAGACATGTGATAATTTGAGCCGTTAGAGTTGAATTTGATGTGTTATGTGTGTTTTTAAATGAATGGGGCCCAATCCTATTTGTAAAAAATTCCCCTACAATCATCTCCAAAATTGAATGAACTGTTAGCTTGAATTTTGACCCGAGAACCAATTTTGGCATCCTAATAGGAGTCATTTCAAAAAAATCAATAACCAACTAGATTAGCTTCCAGATTCCTACCGTAATGTGTGGGATTTGAGAATCCTATCACCTTAATGATTGAAAACACAGGAATCTCATCAAAAAAACTTTTTTTGCCCATGTATGATGGATCACCTAATAAAATCTATCATTTTTAATAAAATCTTACATTAAATTTAATTAAGACTTACTAAAAATATAATTTTTAATCCACGAAAACAAATTTAAGGTTCGAAAGTACGGTTATGCACGAGGAACGTACTAGCATCCGTCAACTTCTGTTCAAAAGAAAATACCAATTAATCATGTGTCATCCCTCATAACCTTGGAAAAATGCCTTTTATTTTAAATTTAAATTTAATTCCCTTAATTTATTTTATTACCACAAATTATCCTTTTTATTTTGTTATTTTTAAACATAAACCTTTTATTTAGGAATAGATGAAAATCTTTGATATTGAATTTTTTTTGTTAAATTCTCCATTGTGGTTTGAGCTTTGAGCGAGCAGGATATCCCAGGAAACACCATTGTGGTTTCTCTTACTACCACCATCTTGTAGGAAATCATGTTCTCCGACAAATATTTGCCAACTGAGGGCAAACCATGTCCGAACCTTCACTTAACCATTGAATGTTACCGCAAAACCATCTCTTTTGTTTTAGTGGATGATGAATCAGCTCTAAATGTTAGTCCCCTAAGAACCACTAAGATCCTGAAACTAAAGCGAGAAGACTTAACCCTATCCAAACATATTGTCCAAGCTTATGAGAACATTGTCCGCCTCATTCTTGGAAACATTATTCTTCCATACATCATTGGACCAGTTCAGGAAAACATTGAATTTCATGTGATCAATGTTCAAGCTTATTTCAACTTGCTTTTATGGAGACATTGGCTGCATGCTAATAAGGCAGTTTCTTCATTTGTCCATCAAAAGATAAAAATGCTAAAAGAAGAAAAATTGTTAATTTTTTATGGAGATGACACATTAGGGATTGCACCTATCAATGATATCCATTAGGAAGAGCAAATGCCTTGCCAAGGTTTTAGCTAGCCATGGTGGAAGATATATTTCTAGAAACCAATCCCTATGGTAACCCTTATGTTGTAAACATCATGAGAAAAATGGATTATTTTTCAAAGACATGACTTAAAAGGAGACACTAAGGAAGGGCAAAAATGGTGGACTTCAAGTTGCAATTTATCAAGTATGGGCTGGATATGAACCAAGGGAACAAGGAAAGCAAGAAAAGGACATACAAAGAATCTCTTATTACTTCACCCCAGCAAGACAAATTGGAAAAAACCCAATCGATGAAGCCTAGAAAATCTTTATAACTAGGAAAGAGGTGTCATTTTTTTTCTTCAAATAGAATATAGCACATAACATATCAAAACAATATGAATATGAAAATGCAATCTTATATCTACCCCCTCTCACCTTACCACGCTCTCCGCCCCAAGAATCAAAATTTTGCTCTGATATCAATAAATTGTGACTCCCCAAACACAAGGATTTAGGTCGTGGCAACGTCACATACCCATGGAGTGAATCACATGAGCATGTAAGGCTAAAAGAATTTATTCCAATTACCATATATTCCAAATCATACCTAAAAAATTTGTTAATACCAAACTAAAGTTTTTAAGAAGTTTATTAAAAAAGTGTCTCATAATCACAATCCATAAAACCACAATAATATGACTTAATAGCAAGGTCTGAAACATGACAATAAATCCGTCACTAAAGCGCACTCTCCACAAGTGCAATCCCCAACGTTGAATCCTTAATATTTGTAAAAATGTTAATAAAAAAGGTGAGCTCAAAAGCTCAGTAAGCAACAAGATCTAATTAGTTAGATCAAGCACAAGAAAACAATACTTTAAAATCGTGATTTTCAATTCACAATACACGATCAATAAATCTCAATTTTGATCCAGAATAAATATTTTACAATAAATAATATTTTTTTTCTTTTCTGGCTGTACTAGAATCCACAATAAAATTCGTGAAATATCACAAATGTTCACAATTCACAAGAACATTCATGAATAACATTAAAATAGCCATCCAAGAACATTAAAACATTTTTAAATGTAAATTTTATTTTCAAACGATACTCACAATATTACAATGTAAATTCAAATCTTATCAATTACAAAACAAACAAAAAACATAAACCGTCGATTTAAATTTTTTTTTATTGGTTTAGTAAATTCTCGAGTTTTTTTATATGTATCAGACTGAACAGATTACCGATTCTCGATTGAACTGATCTGACCGACCAATCTGATATGATTTTTTCAACAATGCTTGCATCAACAAATTCAAATATCAAATATTAACAAGTACAAGAAAGTTAGATTTAAAAGCTTGCCTTTCGATCAAGAATAATATGCTCTCGTTGAAGGGCATTTTTAGCCATTAAAGGATAAAAAAAAGTAACAAAACCGATTCCTTTGTGAAAAATAATAAGAGCATCTTTCACTTCATCATACTCACTGAAGTGTTGTTTTAATGTTGTTGCAAAGTGTGACCTTGGTGACCTCCATTTTCAGTGACAAAGCTATGGGTAACCTGATCGAAGGATACCTTAGATTGAGTAAGATGATGTGAGGCCTTTAAAGGATCACATAGTTAAGGTCCCTCTTAAAGTTGCAATAGATGCTTAAAACATAAAAAGAGGTGATAAAAAAGCTAAAAATAGAAAGAAAAAAAACATAAAGAAAAAAAAAAACAGATAGACAGATAGAAATGAAAATAAACGAAACTATGTGAAAAAATACACAAGTAAATGAAGATCATACACAGGATCTTTGTACAAAAATAACGTCAATGTGCTGGATTTTGATTGATCAATAGCTTAAGAAGCTTACAATATACATCAAATAATTCAAGATTTTTCTACCGAAAATAGAAATTGTTCGAAAAAAACTCACAAAGAGCTTTTGGAAATAAAGATAAAATGCCAAAATGCATGTGATAATTTGAGTCTCTAGAGTTGAATTTGATGTGTTGTGTGTGTTTTTAAATTAATGAGGCCTTATCTTATTTGTAGAAAACCCCCCTACGATCATCTCCAAAATTGAAGGAACTGTTAGCTTGAATTTTGATCCAATAACCAATTTTGGCAACATAATAGGATTCATTACAAAAAATCAACGACCAACTAGATTTCTTTCTAGTTTCCTATCGCAACATATGGGGTTTGAGAATCCTATCAGCTCAATGATTGAATACACATGAATCACCATCAAATTTTTGCTCATATGTGTTTGACCACCTAATAAAATCTTACATTACATTTAATTAAGACTTATGAAAAAAGATAATTTTTAGTTCACAGAAACAAATTTAAGGTTCGAAAGTAAGGTTATGCACGAGAAACGTATTAGCACCTGACAACTCCTATTCAAAAGAAGGTACCAATTAATCATATGTCGTCCCTCATAACCTTGGTAAAATGCCTTTCATTTCATTTCAAATTTAAATTTAATTCCCTTAATTTATGTTATTACCACAAATTGTCCTTTTTACTTCATTAATTTTTTAAATATAAAACTTTTTGTTTAGGAATAGATGAAAATCTTTGATATTGAATTTTTTTGTTAATTTCTCCACCGCTTTGATAAAACTTGAGAAAATGTTCCTTCACTTGAGAATTTTAAAATAATCGTCCATAATATTTTTCTCATTTTATTAAGAATACATTCTTTTGTAAAAAAAAAATAAAATGAATTCACTCCAATGCTTTGACAATGTCATACAAATTACTTGTACATAGAAATATTTTTTTCTTTCTAAATCACCATTTTTGTTATTCAATATTTATTATTATAAGTAAATGAAATGCCTTTGATTTGGACAATTTCTTTAAATTCCCAATACTTTGAAATTTTTTAAAAAGAATATCTTCACCTAAATTATTTTAAGAAGATCACTCATAATTTTCTCACCTTTCCATCATTGGTTAGACTTCCATTTACCATACATGACTAAAATAATATGCACATGATAAAAACGAATAAAAATAATATGTGAAATAATTATAAAATTTTTCAGTTTGTTTTCCAATAAATTACTTTTGATGCATAATGTTGTGACTACTAAAAAAAATCTTCATTTGTAAAAATATTTTTTGGAGTTTCCAATCAAAGGACCAAAAAATCATTTTTACTTGAGAATATGTAAGGAAAAAATCCACTTAAAAATTTCTTTTCAAATTTTTTTTTATCAAATAATGACTATTTTTTATTTTTCTTTTCATTAAAAAAACGAATCAATGATTGAACGATGATGTGATTGCATCATTCTTTTTTTTTTTTGAAGAGAAAACTTTCATTCCAAACTAAATATTAATAGCATCAGACATTATTGTTTGATGAAGAAAATCAGGGTATTCTTCCATTTAATACATATTCTCTGAACATGTAATGCTAAAACGAGCTAGTCTATGCGCTACCTCATTGCCTTGCCTTCTTGTATGTTGGATATGACATTCCTCAAAAATTTTGATTTTATTTCTGCCTTCATCAATGATTGGTCCCATGTTTGACAGATCTTTCCTCATTTTGCCTTAGCTTGTTGACAACCTTTAAGGCATCCCCTTCAAGAATAACTCTTATGTAACCCATTTGAGCAGCAACTTATAATGCCTTGACAGCAGCCATTACTTCAGCTAGACATGCTTCACTTACTCTGTTAATTTTTATTGCAACCCCCCCACCCAATTAGGGATGGCAATGGAGCGGGGCGGGGGCGGATTTTGCAGTATCCGCACCCGCCCCGCCATAGCACTGCTCTGCCCCGCCCCCCGCCCCGCTCCGCCATGGATGTTGAAATTTCAATACCACTACCGCCTCCATGAATGTCGGTTACATCCATAACCGCCCCGCTCCGCCCCATTTGATATTTATTAATTATTTTTATTTTTTTCAAATAATAAAGCATTATAAAAAAAATTTAATATAAATTCAATATAAACATGTTTCTAATCTAGGAAGAAAAAAAAATAAGTATTAGGTTTAAGTTTTTAAAAAGAAAAAGAAAAATAATAAGTTTAATTATATTATTTTATTATTCTTTTAAAAGCTAAATATTTAAGGGTAAAATTGTAATTTCAGTATTCGGGGCGGGGCGGTGCGGAGCAGGCAATTACCACAACTGCTCCATCCCCGCCTTTCAAACAAAAAAAAACCGCACCGCCCCGCTCCGCCTCCATTGTTCAAAAAAAAAAAACCTCTCCATTCGGATCGGATCGGTTCGAAATCCATCGGTCGAATCGGGTTTTGCCATCCCTACACCCAATACAAAGCCCTCAAAGTCACATACTATTACTCTGATACCACTTGTCTTAAGATTACCATCGAAAGCTCCATCAAAATTAACTTTATAAAGATGCACTGGTGATGGCTTCCATGATATTCGGGTTGTAGCAAGACGATTACCAGGCTGATGTTCTTGAGCTTTTTTGTATTCAAGTAGCTAATGTTTGGTGGTGGTCACAATGTGTCTCTCGTTCTATTTTAGGTTCATCTTTAATTCTGCATTTCTTGCATTCCAACGAGCCCAAACTATCATTAAGAATGTATCAAAATCTTCCTCCCCAAGTTGTTTCGCTGCCATTTCTAACCAGTCAATACAACGGTAAACTGGTTAAAGTAAGATACTGTGTGGAAAGTTGCATAAATCTAAAACTTTTTTTGGAGACCAAGCATTCTCTTAGTGCATATACATCTGTTTCCATTCCTTTCCCACATCTTGCACATCTGGGGTCAATATCCTCCATTATAGTTGTCAACTTTCTAGTAGTTGGGATGATTCCATGGCATAATTTCCACCCAAACAATCGAACCTTGTATGGGACCTTTGCTGCCCACAACACTTGCCATATATCTTTGAGGTCCAAAGCCTAGCCTCATTTCAAGTTGTAACCTGTATGCACTTCTAACATAATATTTTCCATCCTTCTTATAGTGCCACACTAGTTTATCAGAAATATTGTTTCTATGCAAAGGAATATTTAAAATGGAGTCTGCTTCATCTAAACAAAATTCATTTCTTATTAGCTATTCTCTCCATTGCTCGCTGTCTTTATCGATGAGCAATACTACTTTAGCATCCCTTGGCAATCTACCACTCATTGAATTGATGGTGAAAGAGCCATTGTACGAAATCCAACTGTCACCCCAGATCCTGATTGATTTCTTGTTACCCACCCTCCAATGTAGACCTTGCTGTAGCACGTTCTTGGCAGACCATATACTCCTCCAGATGAAGGATGGTTGTGAACCCAATTCTGATTCTAGGAAGTTCTCAAGTGAGTAATATTTGGCTTTTAAAACCTTGGTATATAAGCTATTTGTATTATGGATTAAGCGCCACTCTTGTTAAACAGATGTAGATCCCGAAAGCCTAATCCATCCATAGTCTTTGGCATACACAACTTATCCCAACTTAGCCAATGGATCCCTTTCCCCAAAGATTTGTTGGTCCACCAATACCTCTTTATGATTTTTGTTATTTCATCACACAAAGTATTAGGTATGATGAAACAATTCATCAAATAAGCTGGTAACGCCTGTAAAACAGCTTTGATGAAAATTTTCTTACCTCCAAAAGACAAGAACCTCTTGCTCCAACTTTGAATTTTAGCTTGAACCCTATTGGTGATCTCTCTAAAAGCTTTCTTTTTTCCTCTCCCAACCATTTTCAGCATGCCCAAGTATTTTTTAGGATTTGTAACTGCTTGGATTCCAAACAACAGTTGCAACTCAACCTTTTGTTCCACATTTGTGTTGTGACTGAAGAAAAGAGCTAACTTTGCTAAATTGATTTGTTGGCCTAAGCTTTCCTCATATATCGTTAGCAAGTTCTTCAACTTTTCTCTTTCGATTTGGTTTGCTTTTGCAAACAAAAGACAGTCATTCGCGAAGAAAAGATGATTAACTCGAGGGCCAGATCTGCTTGGTCAAACTCCTTGTAGTTCTCCATTTCTTTGCGATCTAGTAAGCAAAGCTAATAAACCTTCTGTGCACAGTAAGAACAAGAATGGTGATAGAGGATCTCCTTGTCAGAGTCCTCTTCCTGGATGGAAGGTGTCAGTAATTTTTCCATTAAATATAATAGAATAAGAAACTGATGTAACACAATGCATGATGAGAGAGATCCATTTTCCCCATAACCTATTTTATGCATTATAGCCTCAAGAAAAGACCATTCCGCCCTATCATATGCCTTACTCATGTCTAGTTTTAGAGCAAAAGAGCCATGCCTTCTTCTTGTTTTAAATTTCAGATTATGAAGATGTTCATAAGCAACCATAGTATTATCAGTGATCAGTCTGCCTGGAACAAAAGCACTATGGTATTCACTGATACAAACAGGGAGAACATGCTTCATCCTATTCACTATGACTTTGGCCACAATCTTTCTAAATGATACTGCATAAACTAATTGGCCTAAAATGGGACATGTGTTTAGGATTAGTGATTTTTGGGATAAGGACAATATGGATGTGATTAAGATCATGAAGGCAAGTTTTTCCATGCAAAATTTGTAAACACAAAGAGATAATATCATTCCCAATAATATGCCAATATTTTTGGTAGAAAAGTGCAGGCATACCATCTGGGCCAGGTGATTTGGTTGGGTGCATTTGTTTGAGGGCTGTCACTATCTCCTCAGCTTTGAAATTTGCACAGAGAAATTGGTTCATCTCACTTGGGATCTGTTGTTCTATTGTCTCAAGAATGGTCTCACTATTATGTGATCCTGGGATTCAAAAAGTGTCATAAAGTACTCATGAGCCACCCTTTGCACATCCTCCTCGCCTTCCCTCCAGACCCCTTCATCATCTTCCAAACCCAGTATTGAATTTTTCCTCCTCCTACTAGTGGCTTGAGCTTGGAAATATATCGTGTTCCTGTCTCCTTCCCGAAGCCATGAAACTTTGGATCTCTGTTGCCAATAGATTTCCTCTTTCGCTATTAAATCGTCTAGCTCTCATCTAACTGTTTTTTCTTGCTCAAGTATTGTATCGTCAGGGTTCAGTTTTTGGAGCGAGTTGACTTGGTTATGAAAATGTTGGATTCTAGTTCCCATATAGCCTAGATTCTCTCTGTGCCACTTAGCAAGGTTTCCACCTACCACCCCCAATCTACAGCCCATGTCCTTGTGTTCTGCTGCCTTCCACGAATGAAAGATAACATCTTCACAAGATGGTTATTTGGTCCAAATTGCCTCAAAATGGAATCTTCTCCTTTTACCTTTGCTTAAACTTCCCTGTTTTCTTGCTTTTGAGTTAAGCAATATAGGACAATGATCTGATCTTGAAACAACAAGGTGTTCTACACTGTATCATGGAAAAAGATCCATCCATTCCTTATTAGCGAAAAACCTGTCTATTCTTTCTCTAACTAGATCCTCTTCTCTTTTATCATTGGACCATATGTACCACACTCCCTTAAAACCCATGTCCAACAAGTTGTTGACTTCTATTGCCTCCACAAAAGCCTCCATTTGCCTATCTGCCCTTGGACATATACCGCTTTTCTCACCCCCATTCAGTATTTCATTAAAATCTTTGAAGCAAACCCATGGTAATAGAGACTGACTAGCTAACCTCCTGAGTAAGTCCCATGAAATATTCCTTCTATTTGTTTTCGGTTCACCATAGAATCCCGTTAGCCATTGGGTGCCTTATTTCTGATCCAGCATCTCCATGTCAATATGAGCATTGTTCAGAAGAGAGTCAAAAAGTCAGAATGCCCAGAAATGGACAAAACAAAGCCTTTAGCGTGCCAAAACCCCTTTTAGCTTTCTGCCTACTCGGCTCGGACTAATCCTTCCCTACTAGAGAGAGTACATAAAAATTAGTAGACTTGTGTGGAATCAAAACCAGAGAGATTGCGATAGAAAAAAGTACTCTCGAGTGATCGAATGACTTAAAGAAAGCGGGTCGACGCAAGCTATAATGGTTGAAATCATCGCTCGCAGGTAACAACTCCCAAACATCACTCACCTCACTTGTATCCTGCACCCTAAGAGAAGTTTAGGCGGAAGAGAGGGAAATCAATCTTCTTGCTTGTGGCCTTTCCTTCCTGGCCTTGCCTTTCCAAGTAGGTTTGATTCCAACTCTGATTCACCACTGTTAGGGGCAAGACGCTAACTCAATGCTATTCCTAGTGTCCAATCTGATCTGCAGTGCCAAGTTAAGGCACTTTCCCCTTCAAGTACCTGGCCCCTAAGACTAGGCTGCCTTAACAAGGAAGACTGTAATGCGTCTCTCTATCTTCCCATTCCTTGTAAGAAGTCCTAAGAGCCAAGCAGTAAGGAAACAATCTTATGTCTTGTATTTTAGTAAGTCTTTCCCTTCCTTGTACCTACTAACCCTACCCATATGCTCACCAGACATCGCCCCCTGCTTTTACTTTGCTGTATTTTCCACTTGTATGAAATTCCTATCTCTCAAGAGTCAAAGAGCTACGAACCTCGCTATTCCAATAAGGCTTCTTTGTGATTAGCTTATGAAAGCAGAAAAAGGAGTTCCCACATACCGTACTTCAAGAGCTCCCTAGTCTCACTCTTTGTAGGTAAACCCTACTCCTAGTAGTGCACTCAGTCCTTTCAGAGAAGACATCAAGCAAGGAAGACTTATTGTGAAAAAACTCCTCAATTTGAGCACTTTGTTCTCTTTCCATTTCATTGCTAAACCCCCACTTTTTCCTACACAATCTACCACAAAGCAAACATCCATTTTGCACTTTCGATGAATTCTATCAAACTCTGTTGTAGTAAGTCGAGTTTCACACAAAAACACTACCTTAGGACCTTCATTTTGTATGAGCCTTCACAAGGCTCGAACTGCCCGTAGGTTCCCAAGCCCATGGCAATTTCAACTTAGGATTTTCATTGTAATTGGCGGAGCTGGAAACCAGTCTCCGCCAATAATGTTGAACCCTGTTCACCTTCAAAAAGATCCATTTTGGCATTTTTTCCAACAGTATCTAGCTCTATGAGAGTTATGTTGTCGTTCTCCATCCTTTCTTTCCACTTCCCATCATTTTTTTTTTGTTGCAGCTCACGTTTGCCTCAGTCTTCCTAGCTAGCTTCATCCATTTTGCATGAAACTTACCCATTGTTCCGGCCTTGTTGAATTCCTCCTCTTCTAGTCTCATTCCACGTGTAGTCATTATTCCTTCTGCATGAATCTCTGAGGGATCTTCACTATCATTGGTAGAAATCAAAGCATTAACATTCATTAATCTTTCCTTATCAACATTTGTACTTTTTTCCTCATTTCCATTTTTAATTCTGACTTGTTCTTCCACCTGTAATTGGGCCACTAATTTGTAGGACAACTCACTCTCTTTTGCCTTTGGTTGGGGTTGACTGTTTTTTGCATTAACAACAGTATATTCAGTAGCTAAAAAAGGTCTTTTTTCCATATTTCGCAAGCTGGCAGTTCCACTCAACTGGGCCACCGCCGTCGCCTGACCCTTCGTCGTTGTTGTCGCACCTCCACCGTTTGCCTGAACTCGATGATTCTCCTCCTTTATCACTAAAACGTCTTTATCCTCCGTCATCACTTGTCTGCTTTCTTTTCGTTTAAGGGGCGATGCTCACAACCATTCACCATACTGTCGAACATGATCTCCCAACGTATTTCCCCTTGTATTACTTACTTCATGCATGAACTCGCAATCTGATTCAACATGTCCTATTCGTCCACACTCATAACAAAAACTGGGGAGCCTCTCATATTTCAGCCTACCTCAATTGTGCTCCCCTCTGTCTGTTTTTTCCAACAAGATGACTCTCCTCAAAGGTTTGGTAATGTTCATTTCCACCCTAATTCTGATAAAACATCCCTAGCCACCATCTTCTATATTCATATCCAGGCCTGTTACTCTACCCACTTTGTTCCCCAATCTCAGAGCCATCTCCTTATTGAGCAATCCTAGCGGGAGATCATATATTCTCACCCAAAATAATGTTTTGATGAAACAATAGTCTTTCGACCACAATCTCGCTTCATACTCTTGTAGCAACAATAGGTGTTTATCAAAAATCCAAGGATTTTCATCTAGTACTCTTTGTTTATCACCTTCAGACGAGAATTTAAACAGAATCAGGTTCATGTTAAGAACTACTATGTTTATTTCCTTAGCCAATCTCCAAATGGTTTTGAAGGTTGTCATCATTGCATCTTTGTTAAAAGGTCTCTTACTCATCAGCTTCCCTGCCAGCCACAATTTAGAACCTTCTTCATCCCCTATTCCAGTAATTCCTCCCGTGTCTACTGCATCATTCTCTTTCTCTGTGAAAGATAGTTTTTTCCACATCTCTTCCAACTCAGAATCCGTAGTACTCAGGCCTAGTTTAGCATTGTTGTTGGAAAAAGCTTGGGTTGGAAAAAGCTTGAGTTGGAAAAAGTGTGTTTATAAAGTGTGGTGAAGAAGTGTGGTTTAAAAACTTTTAAGTGTTTAGTATTGCTGTGAAAAAGTGTTGTAGGAAATTGAAATGTCAAAGAAAGATATGTTTAAAATAAGAAAAGTGTAGAGATGTGAGGATAAAAAAGTCATTTTATCCAAAAGCCAGCTTTTAAAGCCCAAAAGCTATATTTTTTGGCTTTTTGGTTTGGCTTTTCAAACCATGGTTTCAACAGCAGAAGCCAATTTTTTTTATCTGTTTAGCATTGCGTTTGCGGTGAAAAGCAGCTTTTGACCTCAAAAGCTGTGCCAAAAGCAATGCTAAACGAGGCCTCATTCAAATTTGATACATACCCAACTTAACCTACTGACACTAAACGAATCCCAAAAATCACCAAAATGAGTTCTTGAGATAAAAAACTCTTGCACAAGACAAGACTCACCAAAACTCCTACAGAGCATAAGCACCGAGGAGACTTTTGTTGAAGATAATAGTTGATTCGATTGCATTATTCTAAGTTCAATCAATCTTACCAGTTTAATCTCAGTTCAATCGATCTAACTAGTTTAATAAGCTAATTCAATCTCACATTTTTTAAGAAAAATAAAGTTTTAACATGAAATGTATATTAAAAATGGTAAACAATATTTTTAAGAATTAGAATTTTAATTGATAATTAGAAAGGAAAGAGAAGAAAATAATTACCAATCGTACCAACTAGTACGTGCAAATTGTACCAACCAATACGTATCACTTTTAAAGTAAATCGATACATTTAAATTTGTACCGTTTCAATTTTTATACAATAGATTTTGCAATATTTTTATAGTCATTAATTTATTTGAAGTTTTAAAATTTTGAATATCAAATATTTAAAATCTATATTTGCATATAAAATATAATTGTATGTAATGAAGTATATTTTTATGTGTATATATATATATATTATAAACAAAATATTAAATAATATCGTTAAACCAAAACATATCAATACCGATACATACCAAAACAAAAATGATACATTCACCGATCTGCATTTAGTTGAAAGAGTTGAAAACTTATCATTTAAAAAAAAAAAAATATTAAAAGAACTCAAAATTTTGGCTTAAAAAGAGTATAGATTTTTGTTTTTCACGAAAAAACTAGGAAATAAAATGTTCATCTTAGAAAACATTGTAAAGTAGACCATCAAAAAAAAAAAAAACTTGGCAATGAAAATGTGATATAAATGAATTGATTTGGGACAAAATCAACTCCTTCCTTTGCTTATTATATATGCACAAAAATCCGTCCGCATAGGAGAATGTTCAAATTACAGAACAATAGACAAACTAAACCTAATATTCTAATAATACCATTCATGTCCATGTTGTAGAGCAAAAACCAAGTCCAGTACAAATAGCAAACGTTGCATGCAAACAACTGAAATCATACCAGAGCCAGAGGCATTTAAGCTAAGCTAAGCTTATGTTTGATTTGTGATAAACAAAGATGGTATTTCAAGCCTTCCATTACTGCTGTTGAATCACAAAATATGATGATGAAACACATCAAGCCCTGCCCATTTGCAGTTGCATCAAGCGCCACAATGATCCTTTAAGAGATTTGACACCAAAAAACTGCTAATCATAAATCTATCTCGCAAACCTGGAAGGAATATAAAGTTTCCAATCAATTCAAGTTTTTTTCCTTCCATACAAATATGCAACATATTATCTATATGAATATAAAGGAAGAAAAATATCACTATCAACATGAATGCATTTATATTACAATGAATGCTTAAAATAACCTTCGATCAGACACTTCGCCATGCATTAATGTTAACATGCACAGGTCATATAAACCAAACATTCAACATGTAAAACTCTGCATATTTTGCTGAAGAACCAAACATCATAGTATTAAGTCAATAGTAAACATTTTGAATTCATGAATTTATGTTATCACTTTGGTGCTTATAACAAAGTACCATAGACAAAACCTTCTAAACATGATTGATGGTTTTTTTTTTTCCTAAACTTGCCTCACATCAAGAGGTGGCAAATGCGAGGGCTGGGTTGGGTAGGGATTGTTAGCTTTTGGAGTTAACTCTGGTCGGCTCAGATTAGGTTTCATGCAGGCTTTGCAAATTCAGATCAATTTCTGCCACATTAGTTTAGAAGAGTACATAAAAATATTGATAGATCTTAGGAGTTATGTGTTCTATTAAAAATATAGATACATAAACATACTGATAGATCTTACATCAAGAGGTGGCAAATGAGAGATAGAAGTTTATTCTATTAAAATGACAAAAGAAGAGTACAAAATCATCATAGAGCTACAAGCATATATTAATTGGATTCCTGTATTTAATTTAGTATTGTATTAGATTGAAAAATAGGAATTTCTCTCTTTCTGATATAGAAAGTAAATAGAAAAATATTCATAGTGAATTTCTCGACCCATGAAATGAAAAAAAATAGATTCTGGATTTTTCTTTTTCCTTTTTTTTTTTGGTTCTATATTCATCTCAAGGAAATATGAGAAAGAAAACAATAAATTAAAGAAACTAAAAAAATAATATCTCTATCAGACTATAGTAATTTAATGCATAGAAATTAAAAGAATACATAAAAACATTGATTTTGATCAATCTCAGGAACAAGATCCAAGATTAAGATTAATTGGAGGGAGAGTAGATCTTGGGAGTATGCTTTGGGTTTTTTCTTTCCTATTATTTTCTTTGGGATTGGAAATTGCTTTCGGTTTCATGTGATGGCCTCTTGTAATTTTGGAAGGGATTCGATTCTGGGCAAGTTAGGTATGTCAATTAAGTCATGCAAGGTTATGCCACCTATAATTTTTTCCCAGGTTTTTTACTTGTAGTTTATGTCAATTAAAGAGAATTAAGAATCCAACATTTCTTCTATCCAATCAACCTATAGCGCCTAAATGCTACCCTTCAGCTCTTAAACCATGCATACACAATTCTTCTACTCCATGTTAAACTATCCTTCATTCCCACGAAAGTTTTTAGGCCTGTGTAGCTACAATTATAAGTCCGTAGGTATAGTGTATGCTAAGACCTAAGAATGGGTTTGAATAAGTGATTTCCAAGAGGCTTCAATTTTTAGAGAGAATTTCAAAATTCTAAAATCAATCTATAATTTTTTTCCCAGGTTTTTTACTTAGTTGCTAAGTGTTCAGTTTTTAGTTTTAACAAATAAGGCCCTAACTTCCAATTATTATCATAATCATCATTAGTAGTCTAAAAAGAGAAGAAAAAAAAATGAAGGGAAAAAGAAACAACAACACATACACATACTTACAAAATAGATAAAAAAAACACATGCACCATACCTGAGCAACTTTGTCCTAACGAGTTAAGAATGATATAATACTTCATAGAAGGGAAACTAACCATTTATCATTTCTTATTTCCTGGTTTTATCAAGAACTTCAATGTATCTCTTTGGGATTCCATATTGTTCAAGCAGATGTCTTGCAACATCATAAATCACACCACCTTGGATAAGAACCTCATGGCCTTTCTTACCTATAAGAGAAATCCAAGTACATTTCAGTACATAAACAGTGCAAATTTCTTGCATTCATGTGCTTGTTTAAAATGCAAGTGAATGCATGTAACAAGGAGAATATTCAAAAAGAAACAAGAATAGATAAAGAAAGACTACTGGAACATCCTTTTAATCTCCAATCCATGAGTCCGCTTCAAAATGGCAAGCAACATTTCAGGCTGACAGGTCCAGGTCAACCAATTTAATCAGTTGCCAAAATTATTCATGTGAAGAAATAGACTAATAGGAGTTTTCAAGTTTTATAATAGCCAAAGAACTTGGTTTTTGTCTTCTCCAAAGTTAGTAATAGGAACATGTGAATGTGAATTGTCATATCACATCTTTTGTTGAATTTGACTTCTCAAATTTTCATATGAAAGGAATTTTCACGATAACTTCCTTACTTTCCACGTTTTTAGCTCAAATCCTACACATTTTTTTGCTTTTTTCTTTTCATGCTGTATCTCGAGGTCGCTTCATAGCATTTATTGTTTTTTGTTACGAAAATTTTATTTTTTTCTGCTTTCAAAAAAAAAAATGCTTGATAAATAATGTTAATCACATTGAAAATAAATACATAAATTCTTGCAAATAAAATAATTTACTAAAAAATAAACTTTTAAGAATTAAGTAAAAATAATATTGCATTTACAATGTAAAATTATTTTATTTCAAAAATATTATTTAAAAATAATATTATTTAATACTATTTAATACTAAAATTCAATATTATTATTTAATAATATTAGTATTATAATTCAACATTATTTAAATAATATTATAGTTTAATCAAGTATTAAATAAAATAATAAAAATATTAATTAAATTAATAGTAAAAAACTAAAAAATTATATAAAATATCAAATAATATTAAATAAAAATATGCAATATTAAATTTTAATACAAATAATAATAATAATTATATAATTCTAAATTATATTCAATAATAATAAGAATTAATATAATTCTAAATTATAGTATAATCAATAATAATATGAATTTATATAGTTCTAAATTATATTCAATAAATATAAATTAATGTAATTCTAAGTTATATCAATAATATTATTTCATTTTGCTTTTAATGGCATTAAATTACTTAATATTTTAATAATGCTATTAAATGCTATTATTAAATTATTAAATATTCAACCTGATTAATATTTAATAAATTATGATATTACTAAAATATATTAAATATAATATATAGTAGTATTCCTAAACAATATTATTTAATATTAAATATTCATTTAATATATAATATCATTTAATAGCACAAAAGGATATATTTGAAAGCCATATTAAATAAAATTATTTAATCAAATGATAGTCATATTAAGTGTTTTTTTTTTTTTTTTTGGACTAGAGATTGAATTTTGATTACGGGAACTAAGAGTCTAGCACTCTATCAACACACCACAATAATTAATACCATATAAAATTATATTTAACAATATATTAAAATCATATTCTAATCTAATATATCAAATCATATTATACAATTATATAATTAATAATATTTATAATGTTAAAATAGTACATTTTCATGTAATTTATATTCAATACTCTATATTTTCTCAAAACCTTTTAAATTCATATAATATTATAATGTTAAAATATTATATTTTCATGTAATTTATATTCAATACTTTATATTTTTTTAGAAATCTTTTAAATTCAAATAAAATTATATGTAAATTTTGAAGTACTTAATTTTAGTTTATTATTTCTATTAAATTTAATACTATTTTCTATTTATAAATTAATATTATTTAGAATTTTTTATTATGAAAATATACGTAAATATTACTTTCATACATAACAACTCTTCTCTTTCCTATGAACAACATCAAACATGAAAAAGTTGTTTTCAAAAACAACGAAAACAAGAAATTCATGCTTCCAACAATATTGAAGATTTTGTTTTCATTTTCATATTTTTTTAAAACAAAAACATGTTTGACAACATACTTTCATGTTGCTGTCTTTATTATAAAAAAATAAAATAAAAAGAATGCCAAATGATTTCTAACATATATTTTGGTTCTTTATATCTTTCACTTCTAACTTCTAAAGACAAATGGAGTTAGATACGTCTTAATTATTTTTTTCATGTATTCTCCTAGTTTTCATTTCTCAGGCAATCCAAAATCTTCTCTTTCAACTCCACCTCACATTCCAAGTTTCATCCTCAGCTTTTTCTCAATATTATGACCAAAGCCACATTTTTTGTTTATGTTATCATTCTTCCAATATATATAAAAATCACAAGGTGTAACTGCTCCATCATGAGACCCATTTGGTCATTGTTTTTTATTTTATTATTGAAGATAACATAATTCTGAGTGATGGTATTGAAGGTGTTATGCTGATATCATGAAGGTCAATGCCAATCATAATTTTTTTTTTTTAAATGATGATGAGATATTAGACTTGTTAATTGGACCGATCCGGTAATTCAGGTCTGATCAATTTCGGGTTCGGATCAATTTGGGATCGGGTTGCTTCTGATTCAGGTCATTTCGAGTTTGACATTCGAGTTATTCGAGTTCGGATCATTTCGGATTTAATTTATTAATTTTTAAAATCAAATAAGGCTAAAATTTAAACATATTATTTAATAATCATTTTATTATAATTTTACTACAACATAAAAAGTAAAATAAATAAATAATATTTTAAAAATAAATATAAACACTATAATTTGTACTTTAAATTAAATTTTATTTTTTATATTAATGAAAAAAAAAATTGTGATTTATTATTTTATTAAACTAAAATATTTTTTACTTAATGTTTTTATTGTATGTAGTCATTGGTGCATTACTTCACTTTTAATCTCAGTCCTACAAAATCATCTAATTTTCAACTTTTAAACCAACAAGACAAAAAGTCATCATTTTTCCTAAGCCAATGCAATATTAGTAAATTACCACTAACTATGAGCCATATAAATACTAACTAATATTGCCATAGGTAATATGGATCCATAATATTTACAATATGAGATTATAAATTATATGATGAATGATATTGTTAGCGAAATGAAATTATTACCTAAAATACAATAACATTTGGATTTGTAATTTAAATTTTAAAATCTAATATGTGGATTTTTAATTTGAAGTCTTAAAATATTTTGATCATGTATAAACATGTAGGACTTATGTTTATAATTGATTTTTAGATAAGGTTTTTCCTTTTAGCTATTTTCAGAGTAACGATTTTGTTATGAAATTTATAGTAAAATGTTTAAAAGTGTCTTAATTTTATTAAATTATTGTCAATTATTTTTATTTTAAAATGATTATCGTTGATCAATTTAATTATTTTATCAAACTGAAATTAAAAAAATAAAGAACTTTATTTATAATATATTAATAAACAGAAAATTAAATTCTTTGTAAATAGTAAACCTGACAATCCGTGCATGCGATCGTGTTTTATGCTTTTTTTCTCGTATCAATCATGTATACACATTATTAAATATGTTAAAATTTTAAATAAGAATACGATACATATATTAAACGTGTCTTGTTAATCGTGTTTAAACATGTCTCGTTTTTATTACATTGTTTTTGTATCTATTAAACTTGTCGTGTTTTCTTATCATGTCCAAAATTGCAAGACCTAAATAATAAAAATGATTTTTTTTTTGTTCTTTTTTAATCATAATTAAAGATATTATTGAATAAAATTTAAAAGATAATTTAATATTTTAAATTTAAAATAAATTAATACTTATGTTATATTTATTATTTTTTTAAATTAATATTTTTAAGAAAATAAAATTAAAACCTAATTTAAGTTTGGATAATTTAAAGTTAATTTTTCGGGTGATTCAGGTTCGAATCATTTCCGATTTGGGTCATTTCAGATACGAGTCTTTTCGGGTTCAAATTGAACAGGTTCAAGTTTGTTGACTTTTTTTGATCAAATCGGATTGGGTCGACTTCATGTTCGAGTGGGTGGAGTAGGTTATTCGGATTTGGGTTAGATTTGATAAGTTTAAGTCGAGGAAAAAAGTTAATGTGTGAAACAATGAGTGGTGACCAAAGCCATTGCTGATTTTGTTCTTTTAAAAGAAAGAATTGATCATAAGAGATGTCATGGCAAAAAGTTGACAATGTGTGATTTGATGAAAGATGAAGCAAGCAACCCAAGTGAAGATGCTAGAAAGGTATTTATCCAAAAAAGCCATAGGTAGTAAATAGTTGAAGATTTTGGAAGATGAGTTATATATTTATATATAATCTATGTTGCTCCGACTTTTCATTTTTCTTGAAGTACCCGTGTCCGACACCCATGTCCGATATGGAGATATGATCCCCCAAGGACCCTCCAAATACATAGAAAAACTTAGAATAAATCAAACATACCCATGTCGAATACATACCCGTGTCCGACATTCACACGAGTCCGAATAACATAGTATATAATTGTCTTTGTGCATGGGCAGGTAGCCAAGCGGCCAAGCCCACAGATAGCTCTACTATTTCTATACTGACCAAGCAATATAATATGATCAATTAAAAGTCATAAATGAAGAGAAAAACCAACCAACCTGGCAATTCTGCCACTGTTGTACTGCAAGCAAACTTCTTCTGCAACTCCGATGCCAATGCTTCAGCATCCACGAGGAAAGTTTCCAAACCCGAAACTTTTGTCACCTTTTTGTTACCTTGCCTTCGTTCAGTCAGTATCTGAACTGTTTTCAAAGCACCTTTCCGTACAACTGATTCACTTCCTCTGGTCACGACGTGGTGCGCCTGCATACGACTTATAAATCTTGCTCCTAAATCCTTCTTGTGGATTTCAGTTGGATATGTCGATCCTTTCTTGATGGCTCCCTTAAATAATGCATCACACAAAATTGCATCTAATACCACGGCGGCTTTGTCTGTTCGCTTCACCAGATTTTCTTTCTCAATGTACTTGAAGACAATATCAGAAGCTTCAGAAGCTGAGTACAGTTTCCCGGTGTCGGCTCCAACAGAAGCAAAAATGGGATTAACATGCACACTTGACTTATAGACCTCTACCACTTCAAGCGCCTTTTGTGATCGGACTTCACTAGCAGCACAATCACCAGCCTGATCAACTTTCTCTACTGCTCGCTTTTCTGGCTTGAATAGTAAGTAATCTGGGTGACCGCGATCAACAGAAATTAACATGGCTTCTTTTTTGTACTTGTCTTCTTTTATTGTTATCTGTTAAAGTATTGACAATGATCATGAAATAAAAAATAAAATAATTAATAGAAAAATACAAAGCAACCCTTTGTAGGGAGAAAGCCTATGGTTGATTTAGGCTTTTGAGTTTTGACTGCTTCATCATGATTTTAACCATCTAGAAACTTGGGGATTCTCCTTTTTTATCAATTTAAGGCCACCATAACCAACACTGTTAGATGGATTAAATATGAATAGAGACTTCACAAATTTGAAACTAGACTAAAATTTTCGTGCCTCATTAGTGTTGGTTTCATCATTTTTATGGGAGTTCGAGAATTTTCAAGACTAAATGGAAAGGCACAATGTGGTTAATTTCTCCGGCGATAATAATTTTTTAAGCAGAACAAATTATTCTTTAGAAAGTTTTGCTTCTCTAACCAACCAGAAGTTAGAGAACCATCTTCTTGGAAAGTTTCTTACCTCATAAAAGCTCCAAGCTTTTTAACCCTTTTTAATGCCTAAACTCATAGAACCTCAAACCCTTTAACCCTACTTTTAAATGCAATAATAGATCAGAAGAAAAAGCAAGGATGCAGCCGACATAAAGTCAGAAGAAATACATGAGTTTTACCAATTTATTTATCTTCTTCCATATAAAGAAACTACATGTCGATTGCCAAACTTCATACGTTCAACCAACACACAAAAGGGAAGAGCTAATTCTTCCATATAAAGAAACTACATGTCGATCGCCAAAATTCATTCGTTGAACCAACACATAAAAGAGAAGAGCTCATAAAACTTCTTATTTATTTTAGCATAGTTGCTTAAGGGTGTCTTTTGTTACACAGGACAATCCTCAATGCAACTTCATATCAAGCATCTACCAAAAGAAGCTCAGTTGCATCTCCATGTAACTTTATTTTCTATTGTAACTTTACTTCCATATTTCATGTAAAAACCAAACACAACATATTATAACTCACAGAGGCATTAAAGAACTTTTCTCACTTTAGAGCCAAAATGTCATTTTTCAATCATCTCAGGGCTAATGATACTTGCAACATCAAAAGATAAAGGCTAGCTCATTCAACCCTCAAATGACGGAATCTTGCATGTTTTTTAACCTTCAGATTAGGGGTGAGCATTCGGTCAGTTCGGTTTCAAAATTTCGAAAACCGATTAAACCGACTAAACCTATAAAACTGACCGAACCTACCGAAAAAAATTCTAAAACCGAAAAAACTGAAAATGACTTAAGTCAGTCGGTTCGGTCGGTTTAATCGGTTTTAACTATATAAAAATAATTTATTTATTTATTTATTATATATTATATTATATTATATTTTATTATATAATATAATATAATATAATATAATATAAATGATGTATTATATTATATATAATTTTAAATTATTATGTAAATATATTTTATTTATATTATATTTAAAAATAAAATTAAAAGCGTCGGTTAGTTCGGTCTATTCGGTCTATTCGGTTATCAATTTTAAAAACTGACAACCGACCGAACTAACTGACTAAACCGATTTTCATAAACCGACTAATTTCAAAACCGAATAAAACCGAACCGAATTAACCAAATTTAATCGGTTCGGTCGGTTAAATCGGTTCAAACCGATTAATGCTCACCCCTACTTCAGATTAAGAGAGTTGATCCAAATAACTGAGTAAAACCTGAATGGAATAATGACACAAAGTCACAAACCATTAAATAAAATGAGCATAAGTAGACCTAGTTTATAAAACATCACATCACTACTTTCAAGAAAAAATGTAGGAAACAAACCAGTCCTGTAGATGATTTGGCTTGTAGCCACTTCGATAACTTCTTATGAGATGATTTCTTGATATCTAATGTGATTCCCGAAGGTCTACAAGGTAAAACGTGGTTCGACCTACACCAATCACAAAGCCCGAAAAGTAAGAAATTGGAGAAAATAATGATACCTGGTCCGATAATGAGCATAAAGCAAATCTTATAAGCGTATCTAGCCATAACATTGACATCTATAAAACAGCAAGATCATCTAAAGGAATATAATAGCTAGGAAACACATTTACAGACACGAGACACAGGAATGTTAAGATACAAACACAACGATATGGCAAGTGTAAATATATAAACTTCAAATTTGTAATCCAATAAACTTTTGAAACCTTTCAACCAAAATGCCTACTTGACCTAGCCCAATTTATAATTTAGTGGCCTTCTATAAAAAAGTCTTCTCAATCTTCAACAATATAGCAACAGTTGGATTCAGCGACGCAACCCTGCAATTGCTTCCATTCCCTTGATCAAATCACCTTACAATCGGCTTTTATCTCTAATATGAGAGCAAAGCACATGAAGGATACATACCCCAGTATGTCAGAGGCGCATCCACGTTGGACACGGATATGACACTGGTACACTGGGGATTCCAAAGTATCTGAGCTTCATGGCAGAATAGCAACAGAATCCCACAATTTTTATATCATATTTTATCAAATTTACATTCTCAAAATTTCTATGCTTATCAAATTTCAATCAGATTTTCTTGACTTTATAAGGATAAGGTAATCTTCACGCTTTGTTAAAAAAACCATGATCTTATGACAAGAATAATAAAATATACACAACCTAATAACAAAGAAAGTCTACAAATAAGAAAAACCCGGGGTAAAAGCAGCTCAAACAATTTTGTAAAAGAAAAAGGTCTAGAACCATAATGGTTCATGATACCTAAGTGTACAAATCAGACTTGCATTACATAACAATAAATAGATAAAGGTCTAGTCCCCTAGTCGAATAACTTGGTTGAATTTAAGTCAGTTTCATCTTGCCACTCTAATTTCGTTGAATTTTGTGATTAAACTTTGATTTTGAGTGAATTTAGGTCAAAATTTAATGGGAATAGAATATTCTATAGAAAAAAAAAAAATTAAAGATGTGGCAATGAAGGAAAATGCCAAAATGGGAAAAAAATCTAGAAAAATTACATTGTTGCATGCCATGTTTGAATAAGAATATGAAAGTTAAAATTATTTCCTTTTCCAAAATAAAATAATTTCTTAAATTCCTAAGATAAAAAATCTAGAAACTCAAGCACAAAAAACGAAGAGAGAAAGAAGGGGGAGATATGGGAAGATAAAAAATCTCGAGAATATTCTATTTCTGTTAAATTTTGTCCTAAAAATCACCAGTGTTGTCAAGGGCGCAAGGCGCACTCTAGGCGCTAGAACCTTTATATTGCCTTAGGCGCAAGGCGCAAAAAAAGCGCTCGCCTGAGTGAAGTAAGGCGCAATATGTATATGTGTGTGTTTTTGCATGTGTGTCTGTGTGTGTATATATATGTATATATATAATAAGCTTAAGATATATAATTATGATAATAAACTCTAAAGAGTGATCCAGTTTATCTACAAAACATGCAAAAAAAATTTTTTTTGCCCAATATGCATGATTTCCTTATGGTCCCATATATGTTGTTGAATACTCAAATATTGAGAAGTGGAGAGTTTGATACTATCCCCTTTCTTACTAGTAAAGGTACATCTAATGAAAAAAAGTTAAAATAAAAGAAATTAAAGAGAATTTCAATCAGGCGAGCTTTTTTTACGCCTATCGCCTTACAAAAAAGCGCGCCTAGGCGCACCAGGCGTGCGCCTGATCAAATGAGCCTCGCCCGAAAAGGTCTGAGGCGCTTTTGTTATCTAACGCTAAGGCGCAAGGCGTAGGCGCGCCTAGGCGCACGCCTTGACAACACTGAAAATCACCCAAAATCAAAGTATAATGGCAAAATTCAATCAAAGTATAGTGGCTAACTTTAAGATTGACCCAAAGTAAAGTGACAAATTTCGCCTTAATTCGAGAAAAAGAAAAGCATTTACAAGATCTTCAAATAATGATTTATATACAAACATGACCAAGAAGCAATGAAGAAATGTTAGATGAGTGAAAAAAGAAAGGGATGCCATTTTTACCTTCTTGTCATTCCCTAAGGCAATATATATTTATAATAAAAAAAATAAAATGAAATAAACTCAGGAAAAGAAACTATTAAGAATTTTGCACACTATCATGGTAAAATGTGAGAAAAATCTGCAAAGAAGAATGAAGGAAATTGTAATTAGAGTTTGCACCCTGGTTCACTTTCATGTCCCAATAAATTTTATTGTATCATCCCCATATTTGCAAACTTGCACCTTTTTCATGTTCCATAGAATTGATTCTCATTATCCACCTATACCATTCCGAATCTTCATTTCTTGTAGATGTCCATATAATGCATATATATTCATGCACTTTATTTATATTTTTCTCTTTTCATTAAAACCTCAATTCTCTTCCTAAGAAAAAGAAAATTACTTGCAGAAGAGAATCAACCAAAACAAACAGTGAAACTACACATGTTTTTTGTTTTTCTAGTAGGCAGTCTAGATATAACAGTTGGTATATCTATAGAAACAGACAAAAAAAAGAAGCAACTACTCTTTAGTCTCTTCATAAATATTATTCATGCTTGTGTATGTTTTCATGTGCCCCAGAAGTGTAACAGAAGAAGAGAGGAAATGAGAGGAGGAAGAAGATAAGCGCACAAATATCAATTTAAGTATTTTTACCACAATGTGCTTCCAGGCATTGGAAGGTCTTTGTCCTTTACTGTTGTATGCAAGGCCTGCAAAAGGCATCTGTCCAAATGGGAATCCACGTCCTCAATGGAGAGAGAAGAGAGCTCAACATCATCTGTTGACTTCAAATCACAGGCATCCGTGGTAATTTCTTTTGCAGCATTCTCAGAATCATTTTGTGTTGAGGCAGCAAATGTTTCAGAAATAGCATCATTTACATCAAGGGATTCCTCGATATTTTCATTGTTAATGCGACTTTGTTGCGCATCAGACCCATGAGTAGCAGCTTCAGATGAATCAAAAGGTTGATTTGATGCCAAAAAAGAAGGATCCCCAAAGACAACATCCTCCAAGAAACCTGGATTAGGAACATAATGACCCTCAACTGATTCCCTGCAAAGATCCCACAGGCATGTCAATGATGAAGCCACTCATTAATCAACTTCTCATCTAGTTTCCAGTTATACTTGCCAAAGTAAGTCACGATAATAGTGCATTATCCGTAAAGCCTTCCCACGCAAACCAGCTTTTAATGCTTCAGCACTGCTCATAGTGGTGGACCCAACCTACATAAAAAGAAATCAAATTTTACCAACACTGACTGCATAGATATAAGATGTGAAGTAAAGAGAACTAGCAAAGGAAAACCAGATAAAATATGCTTACTGCAATAGGTGCTGGATTGCCAGGAACTTTTACCGCCCATGGCTCCCCAGCTGAAAATGAAGCTAGACCTTCAGCAGGCACACTAATACCAGGGAACATCAGATCTGCCCCTCCAATGACATATC
The DNA here is from genome assembly GCA_030761205.1 of Fremontodendron californicum. NCBI lineage: Eukaryota > Viridiplantae > Streptophyta > Magnoliopsida > Malvales > Malvaceae > Fremontodendron > Fremontodendron californicum. The sequence continues at coordinate 5,709,007 of JAULJL010000047.1, forward strand.
GAGAAACCTCACCCCCCTTAAGCATAAAAGAAGGTAAAAGTTCAGGGAGCTTCCAGAGAGCAAAAACTGCAAGATAGAAAATTAAGATAACCAAATATTAAAACCAGAAAGAACTTCACCATTTGAGGTTTTAAATATAGCTTATGTGAGGTTAATATCATTAACATTCCAATGGTATTCACTTCAAGGAAAAAAAAATCATGGCTAGTGTCATGTGGAGGATCACTATGGAGGAATAACTTACATATTGTTCAATCTTCACCTAATAATACTAAATTGTAGCTTGCTTGTATACTATGATTATTGTTTTAAAACGTCGATATATGCAGCAAAATTTTGTTTCCAGTTAGGATACAGTCACTCAATCTAAATTCAGGTTGATGATTCCTCTGCCATTCTTTGATATATTTAGATTGAGTTTCATTGAAGCAAGATATCTAAAGTACAAAACTGCCAACCAAGCCAAATCAGATATACCAGGTTTTTTTCATCAAATTTTATTTTGGCTTGGCTTTAGGTTAATTTAAGTCAAGTTTATACAGACATACATGCTTGCCATGCCATCGAAACCAACAAGGTAATTTGTACATCAAACCAACAAACCAACAAAGTTCATACAAATATACTTGAGAATAGTACATGCTTTTCCTTTAAACTCTACAAAGCAATTTGTAGAACCAATCCAACTAGGTTTTTCACTTACTAAAATTTAAATACAATTACTTGAGGTTTTTCTGTTTTCCACCAATAATAGAAAAAAACAGGGATGCAAAAATGAGTAAGATACAAACCAGTGGGGTATATTTCAGAGCCACGGCCATCAACATCGAAAAAAAGCGGAAAGCCACATTCTACACCATACACATGGATTCGATTTTGAAACTTTGCAACTGTTATCTCAGCCTATAAGTTGAATAAAAGGATTTAAAAGAAAAAGAACAAAAACAAAAATTAGGATTTAAAAGAAGAAGAACAAAAACAAAAATGGGTACCTTGGAAGGAAGCAAGCCATCGATGTCGGCATCAGAAGCCCTGGGAAATCTATCTCTGATAGTGCGCTTGAGCTTCTTCTTGTCGGCTCCCGATAGCCTCTGCTGGGCCTTAGCTTCTACTACCTTCTTGAACATTTTGTTGATTAAAAAAGAAATAGAATTTGGAAGATGATAGGAGATGAAGGGTTTTAGATTTTATATAAGGTGTTTTTAAGGGAAGAGGGGAGAGAAATAAAGGGGACATGTAAGTGTAGTTGATAGGGTGAGGGATCGCTTCTCTTTATTCATTTTCGTATCGCTTTATTCGAGTTTGATTTGAAAAAAAAAAAATTCAATTATTATTCAATTAGGGTTCGAATTCGAGTAATTTAAGCTATGAAGTAAGTTAAGTTCAAATATTTTAATATTTGAATCAAGTAACTTACTAACCTAATAAAAAAATTTATTTTTAAAATATATATTTTTTACTTTTAATTAGTATTGATAAAAAATCAATTTGAATTCAAATTTGAGTATAAATAATCGAGTAGCTCGGAAGTTTAATAAAAAAAATTATTTTTAATATATATTTTTTATTTTTAATTAGTATTGATAAAAATATAATTTCAACTCAAGTTTGCATAAATAATCAAATTTGTAATGGAATGTAAGAATCGACCTCATTTTTTACTAAATAAATGAATCTAAACAAATTCAAATAGTTCAATTTTTATTTCGAATCGAGTTTTAAACTTGAAACTCTATCGAGTTTGAACCCATTTTTCAATTGCTTATTTCTATTACACCCCTAGTACAATCCCTACTATTAAAACGGTTGCTATGATTGAAACTTTTATATTAGACTTTATTTTTCTTTACCCAATAAATAGTTTTAAATACGATAGATGTAAGACAATTGAGTATTAACTAGACCTGCTCACGGGTCGGACAGTCCGCTTGACCCGTATTGGGCCGGGTCTGGGCAGGATATTTTGTGTTCTGGACCGGTCCGGCCCGGCCCTGAACAGTATTTTTTATTATAATAATATTATTTTATTTAATTTTAATTATAAATAAAAAATTATTTTTTTATTCAAATGAACAGTGTTTCGGGCCTAAACGGACGGGCCTGGGCGACCCAAGGCCGGGCCTGGGCAGAGAAAATAAAAAAAAAAACGGGCCTCGGCCCATGAGCAACTCTAGTATTAACTCAGATAATATGTTTGATGAATACATTCGTGGAGGTTGTGAGTTTGAAAAGATTTGAACTCATAATATTCTTTTCAAATGAGTTAAGTAAATAAGGGTTAAGAAATTAAGAATTACTTTGGATCCATCGTCACCAAAGAATTTGGTGGGTTTTCCTCTCAATGCACTTGAGGTGTTTACGGTGTGATCCCAAATGCATCGTCCCTCCAATCACCCACTCGAGGTTAAACATTTCTTTTTAATTTAAAAATTTTTATATTATTTTTAATTTTTTATTTAAATATTTTTAAATTATTTATTCAATTAATATAATAAATATATTTATATTCCTGTATAATAACTAGTAAATTAATTAAAATATTTAAATAAATAAAATAATATATATTAACATTTTAAATATTAAAATATATATAAAGTTAATTTATCAATAAACTCTTACATTATTATTTTTAATGGTTATTTCTATTTTCATCCCACAGACATCATTCTTTTGCATCCATTGATTTTGATCTTACCGTTACAAATAATTAATCACACAACTGTTTTTAATTTCACCGAAATCAATCTTATCGTCCATCCAAATAAATTTTAAGGGTAGAATAAAATTTTTTTTTAAAAAAATAATATGATTGGTGCAGTCTTGATTCTTCAGTTCAATGGGTTCTTTTCTTCTTTTATGAGCTCCTGCTTTTAATTTGGATCTTGAATAGTCGGGTTATGTTTGACCGTCAGATTACGTGATTATTTTTTTGATGTCTAATTTAGTTAACTTGTAACTTGCAAGTAACCGGTAAATTCAATTAAATAAAATTTGAGGTTTTTGGTTATTTAAAGTTTTATCATTTTTTAATTCGATTCATTTCGAATTTAAATCAGAATTAATAAATTTAATACCAATCAGTTAAGAATAATTAAAAAATTATTAAAATTCAATTTCAACTAAAGAATTTTATTGATATTAATGAATCAATCAAATCATTTTTTTTTAAAATTAAAATAAATATTTTTATTCTTTTTATAATAAAGTAAACGTAATTATAAAACAATATCTCCTATCAATTAAATTATAATGTAAAATTTTCCAACATTAATCATGAATTGTGAATTTCAATAAAATTATTTAAAAAAAAAAAAGTAATTAATCATATTTAAAATAAAAGTAACTTACTATAATAGTATTTATTAATTAAAGTTATCATATTGTTGTAATGATATATATATATATATATATATATATATATATATATATCTTAAAGTTTTTTGGTTGTTGAGCTGAAGCAGCCCTGCTATGAGACTTGGTGAGTAAGCCATGGTTGTTGCTGCATATAAATATACAGTTGAAGTAGCAAATCAACAAAACTAAAGTACACTTACCTGACAGCAAAAAAATGAAATATATCTCATTCAGAAAATACAGTATAATAATATCCCTTCAACCAAGTGACAGTCCAAAAGCCAGAATACAAATTCTTAGCATCAATCAACAACAGTCAATACAATCAAATACAGCCGTGGAGTGCAACAATGAGGGATGGAATATAAGTGGAAAATTATAACAAAACAAAAAAAGAACATTAATAATAATAATAATAATAAGCCAAAACTTGACTAGAAATATTAGATCCACAGTTTTGGCAGCCGTTGAAGCTGAGATATAGCAACTATAGTCCTATTTGAACATACACCCATCTCCTCTTCTAATGAATGACTATGGCAGAATTTGACAAAGATAAATGCTCAAATCATGGGCTCCAAAAATCAGAAATGTGAACTGAAAACTATCAGCCACTAATATTTGTAAGCAGAGGTAGATTGTGGTGGTGTAGGTGGCAAACGAATAGGGGTACGCCGGCTATTGGACCCTGATCGAGAATTCACCTCACCATTTTGTACTGGCTCACTGCTGTGACCATTAGACCCAGACCTCCTGTAGTCCACAGGGCCATTAGCAGCAGCAGCTGCATCAAATGCAGACCTCCAGTCATCACCAGCTGAACCACTCCTTCTTGGGCTACTTTCTGCAGACAAGATAATCCAAACATTTATAATGTCAACACAATATTGATCAACATCGGAAATTTTGCAGTGTTTATGAAAAAAAAAAAAACACTTTGCCACAAGCAATAACAAAATACATGTATAATCTATGTTACTTGGACTCGGTCGGATACGGGTGTACTAATTTTTTTTTTTTAAGTTTTTTCATATATTTGGAGAAATCTTGGAGGATTATATCCCCATATCCATGTCCGGATATGTGTTAGACACGGGTACTTCAAGAAATCTTCATCGGAGCAACATAGTTTGAAAGAGGGAAAAAAAAAGCTCAGAAAATGGGGATTGACAAAAGACGATTATGGTGAAGCGTTGTCATGCTGTTAGACAGCACCTATGAATAGCAGGTGGATTTTGTTGAATGTTGAAACCAAAGTAAGAAATGATCTCTTAGCAGATATCAGAAGATAGTGAAGAGTTCAGATAGCTATCTTGTCATGGAAAACCATTAAGAGTGGGTGTTTCATAGCCACCATTTATTAAAAGATTGGATTTTCATTAACAAACTTAAACGCATGAAAGACATTTAAGGGATTGCAATAAGGGCACCAAATCAAATGAAACATATTATAAAAGGAAACTGGGGGAAAATTAGGATTTAGATTGTCATAAAATTTGAAAGACCACCGTGAATGATCCAAATAAGTTAAAACTACCACTGGCAGTTATATAGACTTTAACTACTCAACCGACATTCTGTACCTACAAAAGGCATATTGCGTATAACCATTTCCTCATCGTTTAAAATTACTGTATAAAGATTATCAGCCTAAAGCATGAAAAGAAGTTTGCAGAAAATCAAGCAAGATTCTTAGGGATTTGTAAATCCTAGAATTAAGGTAGCATAATCTGATCCTAATCATAATCTGATCCTAATCAGGTTGTTAATGATAAATCCTAGAATTAAGGAGATTGAGACAGATTTGTTTAGGCAGAATTATAGGCAGATTTATAGGCAGACTTATAGGCTGTCAATTAGGCAGATTTGTAGGTTCTTTTTCTCTATTTAAACCTTGTAATTTCAGCATTGTAAATAATAAGCAGAAATATTACATTTTCTCTCTTTTTTTCACTGCTGCACTCATGGTATCAGAGCCTTGAGGAAGAAATCCTGATGGTTAAAACAGCCACTGCCATCTCTTCATGAGGTATTTGCTGAAGTTAGAAGAGAAGCAGGAAGAAGGAAAATCATGTTAGGAGACAGTAACCAATCTCCTACCGAAGCCTCTGCTCTTGTTACTAAAGCCAACCATAATAACCCTCCACAATCCAGAAAAGGAGACAAAGTGTGGTGTGATCATTGCAACAAACCACGCCACACAAGGGAGACATGTTGGGAGTTACATGGAAAGCCTTCGAATTGGAAACCACGATCATTCAACCGTGACTCAAAGGCATTCCAAACAAGCACTTCAGAGCAAGAGGCTTCGAATGGTTCAAGGGGAATTAATGAGACATCTTCTTTCAGTAAGGAACAGTTAGACCAACTGTATAAACTTTTTCAATCCACACAATTTTCAAATGTGTCTTCCTCTTGTTCCCTAGCCCAAAAAGGTAATTATCTTCAAGCCATAGCATTCAATGTGTCTGTTAACTCTAATTACCCATGGGTCATTGATTCAGGTGCAACTGATCATATGACAAGATGTTCTAAACTGTTTTCCTCTTATAGTCCATGTGCAGGCAACCAGAAAATTAAGATTGCTGATGGTTCTCTTTCAGCAATTGCTGGAAAAGGATCTGTAGCCATCTCAAAAACTTTTGTCATTCATAATGTCCTTCATGTCCCCAACCTCTCTTGCAATTTGTTATCTATTAGTAAACTAACCCATGACTTAAACTGTTGTGCTAAATTTTTCCCAAACCACTGTGAATTTCAGGCACTGGATTCGGGGAAGATGATTGGCAATGCTAGGGAAAGTGATGGACTCTATTATTTTAAAGATGAAAGTTCCTTACGTGGACAAGCACAAATAACCGGTCTCCGGTCAGTTTCTATTTCTAGTAACGATGAAGTAATGTTATGGCATTTTAGACTAGGCCATCCAAACTTTCAATATTTGAAGTACCTATTTCCAAACTTATTCAAGAATAAAAATCCATCTTCATTTCAGTGTGATATTTGTCAAATTGCTAAACATCATCGAGTTTCTTTTCCAATTCAATCTTATAAGTTTTCTAAACCATTTGCTCTCATTCATAGTGATGTGTGGGGTCCTTGTAAAACTGCAACAATTTCTGGTAAAAAATGGTTTCTAACTTTTATTGATGATCACACTCGTATTTGTTGGGTCTATTTACTAAAAGAAAAATCAGAGGTAGGAAACATTTTCAAATCCTTTTACAATATGGTTGAGACTCAATTTCAAGAAAAAATTCAAGTTTTTCGAAGTGATAATGGAAAAGAGTACTTTAATCATATTCTGGGCAACTATTTTTTGGAAAAAGGAATTGTTCATCAAAGTTCTTGCATTGATACACCACAACAAAATGGAGTGGCAGAAAGGAAAAATAAACATCTCTTAGTGGCTAGGTCCTTAATGTTTACAACTAAAGTACCTAAATACTTATGGGGGGAAGCTATTCTCACTGCTACATACCTAATAAACAGAATGCCATCAAGAGTTTTGAATTTTCAAACACCAAAAAACAGATTTAATGAATTTTTTCCTTTGACAAGGCTGATTTCTAACTTACCTCTAAAAGTGTTTGGTTGTGTTGCATTTGTTCATATCCATAATCACAACCGTAGTAAGTTAGACCCAAGAGCTTTAAAATGTGTTTTCCTTGGTTACTCTCCAACACAAAAAGGATATAGGTGTTTTGATCCTCAAACAAAAAAATTTTTTGTCACTATGGATGTCACATTTTTTGAATCCCAAAGTTTTTTTGACACTCCTCTTCAGGGGGAGAATCAGTATGAAGACTCGTTAATTGAACTTGAACTTGGAAAAATTGACAGTGTTTGTGATCTTGAGCAAAAATCACACCTACCCACTGATACACATCTACCCACTGATTTTAACATCTTGGTACAGCCTATCAGTAATAACTTGGATAGTTTAGAATCAGGTAAATCACCTATGAAAGAAAGGCAGCTTACTTTAATGCCACAACAAGACATTGAAACTAGACCAGAAACTGAGAAAAATTCTGAGCTTCGTGTCTACTCAAGGAAAAAACAGATTCAAACTAAGGGAGCAATCACAACTATGCAGAACCAGAAGTCTGTCCCGAATCCAGAACCAGAAATCTTTGATCCTCCAAATTCAGGTATTCCATCTGAGTCATGTCCCTCACAAACTGACAGTTTTGATTTTCCTATTGCACTTAGGAAAGGTGTCAGAAGTTGTACTAAACATCCATTATCAAAATATGTGTCTTATGAAAAATTGTCACCCTCTTTTCTTGCTTTTACCTCACAATTGTCTAGTGTGGATGTTCCAAAGAATATACAGGAAGCTCTAAAAGTTCCCGAATGGAAGGAGGCAGTCTTTGAGGAGATGAATGCACTGAAAAAAAATGGCACATGGGAAAAGGTCTATTTACCCAAAGGGAAGACACCTGTGGGATGCAAATGGGTATTTTCAATAAAGTTCAAATCAGATGGAACTCTAGAACGTTACAAGGCAAGACTGGTTGCAAAAGGCTTTACACAAACCTATGGGATAGATTACCAGGAGACATTTGCACCAGTGGCAAAACTAAACACAGTAAGAGTACTTTTATCTTTAGCTGTGAATCTTGAGTGGCCTCTACACCAACTAGATGTTAAGAATGCCTTTCTTAACGGAGAATTAGAAGAAGTTTTTATGGATGCTCCTCCAGGATTTGAAGATCAGTTTGGAACTAAAGTGTGTAAGCTAAAAAGGTCACTGTACGGATTGAAACAGTCTCCAAGAGCTTGGTTTGAACGATTCACAAGGTCAGTAAAAAATCAAGGCTATTGTCAAGCACAAACTGATCATACAATGTTCATAAAACATACAGGTACAGGGAAGATGGCCATTTTGATTGTCTATGTTGATGATATAATTTTTACTGGAAGTGATGATAATGAGTTGGCTAGATTGAAAAAATGTCTTGCTGCTGAATTCGAGATCAAAGATTTGGGATCCTTACGATATTTCTTGGGAATGGAGGTTGGAAGATCACAAAAAGGCATTGTATTATCCCAAAGGAAGTATGTCTTAGATTTGCTAAGAGAAACTGGAATGAGTGGATGTAAGCCTAGTGACACACCAATGGATACTAATCAAAAGCTTGGAGAAAAGACAGAAGGAGTACCAGTGGAAAAAGGGATGTATCAACGTCTCGTTGGGAAATTAATTTATCTGTCCCACACAAGGCCTGACATTGCTTTTGCAATCAGTGTGGTAAGTCAGTTTATGCATTTCCCATATGAGGAACATTTAGAAGCTGTTTATCGAGTTCTTAGGTACTTAAAAGGTACACCTGGAAAAGGATTGTGGTTCAAGAAAGGGGATTCAAGAACAGTGGAAATATTCACAGATGCAGATTGGGCAGGATCAATTACTGACAGAAGATCCACCTCTGGCTACTGTGCATTCCTATGGGGAAACTTAGTAATATGGAGGAGCAAGAAGCAAAATGTGGTTGCTCGAAGCAGTGCAGAAGCTGAATTTCGAGCTATGGCTAATGGTGTATGTGAAATAATGTGGCTGAAGAGAGTGCTTGAAGAACTAAAGCTAAGTTCAGAATCTCCTATGAAATTGTTTTGTGATAATAAAGCTGCTATCTGCATAGCTAACAACCCAGTTCAACATGACAGAACAAAGCATATTGAGATTGACAGACATTTCATTAAGGAAAAACTGGAAAGTAGAATATTGTGTATGCCATTTATAACCACAGATCAACAGCTAGCTGATGGTCTGACTAAAAGCTTGCCTAGAACCAATTTTGAGACACTAATCAGCAAGTTGGGCATGATCGACATCTATGCACCAACTTGAGGGGGAGTGCAGAAAATCAAGCAAGATTCTTAGGGATTTGTAAATCCTAGAATTAAGGTAGCATAATCTGATCCTAATCATAATCTGATCCTAATCACGTTGTTAATGATAAATCCTAGAATTAAGGAGATTGAGACAGATTTGTTTAGCAGAATTATAGGCAGATTTATAGGCAGACTTATAGGCTGTCAATTAGGCAGATTTGTAGGTTCTTTTTCTCTATCTAAACCTTGTAATTTCAGCATTGTAAATAATAAGCAGAAATATTACATTTTCTCTCTTTTCTTCACTGCTGCACTCAAAGTTAAATCCTACATTTAAGTTTATAACAATCAACCCAAAGGTGACTCCATCTAAACAGGTGACTTGGGGTGAAAAATGTAAAGATTAGGTAGGATGGTAGGATTGACAGGTGAGGTTCAATAGAAAGTAAGCACCTTGTGACTATCCAAGGCGGAGGTAGCAATGTCAAGGATAAAAGAACGTAAGACCTTTTTTAATTATAGTATATAATCGTTAAGTGTGTACTCCCACAAGAATCCATCAAGAAATGGAGTTTTTCGGTCACTGAAAAGGCAGACCACTCCATAAGGCATAGCCTTTCATCCTTTGCACTTAAAAAACTATATAAATATAAATTCAGCCTTTTTCAAAGAGCATTTACACACCTGCCCCAGTGCCAACATCAGACCAATCAGAAGCAGAAGCAGAAGCAGCTCGATTGTCATGTATGCTAAGCTGGCGCGTTAATTTTGAAACAAGTGAGGACTGCTTTTGGTAACGCTCCCTTCTACGCTTTACATTTTGATCCTCTTGAAGTAGCTCCTCAATCCTCGTCGTGCTTTGAGCACTATGCAGTCAAAAACATAATGTATTCAGCAAAGATTTCTATGTAAGAAACATGTAAGAACACTATTTTTGTTCATGGCAGATTATGCAAATCCAGAGTCCATAAAGGAGCACAACCCTTAACACAGCTACTTCCAAGGTCAGGCCTGGAAGAGTTTCATGGACACAAAGAAATAGATATAGAAGGGTACTCAACCTGACAGAGCTATATAACTGATTTAGCATGTCTTCCTTAGCTTTCTCTACTTGACAAAGAACAACAGCCTGCTCAACCATCACAAAAACAGATATAAGGTTTCTTACACACACCCCAATATAAGGATAGATAGGGCAGGGGCTGAAGAACTAAGCTTACTTTGGGGACATTGGCAGCTAAACTATTCAATACAGCTTCAACATAACCACGAACTTCTTGAGACATCCATCGAAGTTCTTCTTCAGGATCAACAGGTCTTTGAGCCATTGTATCCTGCACAAGAATTTAAGGTAGAACTTTCAAAATGAAAAATGGAAAGGAGAAGAGGGATGTTGAGGATGAAGGAGAAAAGTTCAACTAAATTAACAACCAACACTGATATGGCACTTTTCATGTGCATGTGTAAGGGGACACGAGCACGGTCAAAATAGTTGAGAAAGAAATAATCACATAAGCCATTGAAAAGTAAACATTTGATATACTGATGAAATGCAGAAAAGGAGTGATGGTCCTAAAAACTATTCTTGAAGCGTAACTTCCAAGGAAAAGAAGCTAATATTTGCACTGATAGAATAAATTACCTTTCCCAAGGGAAAAAGAAAAAAAAAATACATGGAAATAAGATCAATTAACTTACAAGAGAACCATCTGAACGACTCTGTCGCATTCGAGGACCACCATCAGCAGACGCACCTTTCATTGGCCCTATAGAAGGTTGAATAACTTTTGATAATTTGCTTATCCATTCAACCTTATCAGCCACACTCTCAGCCTTTAACACAACAGCACTGTGAGCTGCAAGAGAAACAGGAGTTGCTAACAATCTTCTGATAAATGATTTTATTAATAATAAGAAAGCACAAAAGACAACAAGGAGAGGGTCAAGAAACACCATGATTTAATAGAAGGAAGAAAGAGGAAAAATACCTTTCAAAACAGTTTTATAAGGAACCTTGCTAGTTATCTTGAACACGAGACTGGGTTCCTTAGCTGGGCCATTAGCCTTTTTATCCTTCGAACTTTTTGGGGCAGGCTCTTCCTCATCCGACACCTCTTCAATGCTGCATTCCTGCACAGCAAACAAATGAGATGGGAAATTACATGTCACTCACATGCATTATAATAAAAGTTGCAAATTCACAAGTCGGCAGACCCACATGCAGGTGAAGTACTAATAAATGACAAATGACAGTCAAGAAAACACTCTCGCTGTGACAACATCAAGAACATTTAACAGGAAGATCCCTTAGGCAGAAAAGATGAAAATTGGAAACGGTTAATGGAAGAACAGAATAGCCCATCAAGATCATTGCTAAAATTGATCCTAATACATCAGTATGTCCCAAGACTATAAGTTTCAGAATGCTTAAAGCGCAGCTGCATCTCCAAAAGAATATAGCTGGAAATCTCATATAGCTCTTCCAACAAGCCAGAAAATCCAGTTAATTTTCAAGGAATAAATTTTTTTCAAGGTTTTGACTCTACAATATATAATATAAGTCCAAGATTCTAAATAGAATCTCAGCACCTGTCATTTACAATGGAATCCTCCCCCCCCCCCAGTTGTCTGACAGTAGGGTGCATAGTAAGTTGACTCTATTAAATCAATAAGAAAAATATGAGTCTAATTTGGTCCCCAACTAAACAATAAAGCTTTTCATAACAAATTTAAAAAAATCTGTTCCAGAAGTACTTGTTAAATTAAAAGCAATTCCTAAGGAGATCACAGCAAAAGGTAACTATTGAAACTCCCTCATTTGTTTAAGGAAAGAGAAATTTTGTTTTTTTAAAAAAAAAGGTGTAGCACCTGAAATAAGAACAACCAAGAAGTAGACCATGACAAAAAGGTAACGATTGAAAGCCTTAATTTGTTTCAGTAAAGAGGAAAAAAATAGCCACACAGAACATGCATACACAAGCAAATGCATGTGTGTATGTGTGGAGGGAGGAAGACTTTCATTAAAGACCTAAAGGAAACAGTTAAGAAGGGGCGGATCAAGGTTAGGTGAATGACAAACATTCAAAAGCTCTTTCGATCATGTTACTTAACTACCATTTTTCTATGGAAAGGATTTATTTATGCAGACATAAAAGGGAATAGTATAGTTCCCCTACTTCTGGATTGGTTTAGGAAAGAAATAAAAAAAGGAGTTGCATTTATTGAAATAAAAACACTCCAGAAGGAGATCATAAAAAGGAATCCAATTATAAAAATAAAAAAATAAAAAAAGGTAAATATTGACAGCCTTAATTAGACTGAGGGAAAAAAAAGGAAAGAAAACATAGCCACACACAAGCAAGTGCATGTGTGTGTAGAGAGAAAGGTCAATGAAAGACCTGCAGTAGAAAGTAAAAGAGGGGTGGATCAAGCTTGCAGAGATAAAACATTGAAAAATTCTCATGAACAAATTAACAGCTGCCATTTTTTATGGAGACAATTTATTCATACACATGACAAAGGGAAATAGTATAGCTACCTACCGGTCCTACCCTCCCCCTCCCCCTCACCCTGCCCCCGCCCCTTCTCGTTTTTTTTTTCCTATTTGTCACAGAAAGGGAAGAGGAGAGTAGCTAAGATTTTTAGAATGAGTTATTTGTCGGAACAAATTCAGTGCAAGTTCTAACTAGCATTTAAACAAAGAAATGGACAACTTTATTTCAATATCATTTCACATCACTTGAATAAAAATAAACAACTGATGGTCGATTTTTTTTCTCTCTTTGGATTCTCCTTACCACTTAAAGAATACACCTTATGATGGAGCCATACCCGTCTTAATGATGCATATCAACCTTTCAAATGAAACAATATCCAGTAATGTTTAAATGCTGAGACACCCAAATATTTTGTTTTGAGATCATAAACGTAAAGCAGCCTATATATTATATCAATTTGTAATTTCAATTCTTGCATTAGTTTGTAAGCAGATTTCCAAACTCCTATTCCAATATATTGAGATTGCTGGCCAAGTCAAGGTTTTTGTAAAAAGAAAATGACCCAATGCCTCAAATCCCTTACCCAAAATTAACAAAAGGCAGCACTACTTCATAAGGTAATAGAAAGGTCATCTCCTTGAACATTTAATACATTCTATATAAAAACAAGATGATAATAAATCTAGAATACATGTAAAATGTTTTTTAGATGCACAAGTACATAAAATTTTATTATCCTTAATTATCCCTTCACAATTATTTATTTATATATAAATCTAATAACATCTAATTAGTGATTGAGTTAGATAGAATTCTAACAAGAGTAAATTTCAATCACTTATGTTACTTTTAGTTTGACATTATATCCACTTCCCAATTTTGTTATTATTGAACCAATGATAAATGTAAAAAAGAAAAGAAAAGAAAAAACTACTTATTTATACTTCAGAGTTATAATCTAAAATATGTAAAAGTAACATACAAAAACACTTATTTACGCTCATAATTTGAAATGGTGAAAACACTTAACAGATAACAACATCAGTGGCTTCAAAACTAAAAGGTGAAGAAAAGAGGTCTATTGTACCTCTAACACGATGACACCTCGAAAATGTTTTTCCTCTTGCTTTTTGGTGTAACCAAGCTGTGAAATAAAGGACAGGTCAGAATCCATTCAACCATTTACAAACTTTATAGAAGCAAATGTATCTCTGATATCACCATCACACAATTCTTAGAAGTACAAATGACATACATCAGGGTTCAATAACTTGAGTCATTTTCTTTTTTTCTTTTGGAAAAGGACATGATTCGTTTTCTAAATCATAGGGCAATGGTACAGCTATAGGCATCCAGCAAGTTTTGATACCATGCTCTAGTAAGCTTAAGTCCAAAAAGCAATCAAGTAGGGGTATCACAAGACCATGGCTTAAACCACTCCAACACACATGGAATGGAAAGGCCATAAGCAAAAAAAGTTAAACATATCCTAACAGTAATTACCACATGAAAATCTAAAATTAGAATAAAATTCTTATAATGGAGTATAGCACAAGGGACGGTATAGTGCCATCCCGATTTGCAAAATAAATCCGGGTGTTTAACAAATTGAGCAAAATTGTCAAACCTTTCCAGTCTTCTCATTCAAAACAAACCATCGCCTACTCCATCCATTAGTTTTAGCACTTTTCTTTAGCAAAAACCCTGCAGATGAAAAAATTTCAAAGGCAGCATTGCAATAGAAATTAAATACGACTGTAGAGACCTCCACATTTAAACAATTACAAGAATGCAGGGAGTTGGGGAAATTAAGAAGGCAATTATCCATGAAAGGTTAAGGAACACACTTTGTACCAAAAAATGCAATGTCTAAGGAATTTTTGAAATCTAAATCATGATGACAGATAATGTAAAGAAATAAACTGCTTCAACCATATGTACTGAAAGTAACTGAGAGCTATAATCGTTATAGAGGACAAAAAATATTGTATTCAAGAGCCCATATTTCAGATAGTTAAAATTTCCATTAGCTTTTACACATATAAGTTATAACCAAAGAGAAAGAAGAGGACGGAGGGAATGATATAGGTTGTTGGAGAGGCAGAGTATTCTGCATAAATAGAAATTAAAACACCATTCTGCATAGTGCATTTCAACCTTCTAAACAAAACCAAAATGTTAAATCTAGCATGTAATATGAATGGGATCAACTTCAAACTGCCTCAGGAACATAATTTCCTAATGGTTAGCATATCAAAACAAATAAAGCAGTTCCAATCCTCAGAAGCTAAACACGTTTACTTTTCTACTGACAATTGGGGATTGCCCTCCAAATTTTCTATAAATGACCACAGTATTCAAGAACACAGCATGGAAAAAAAATGCTTAAAAATAGTATAACCAAGAACTTGAGTTTTCAGTTATAATCAAGCAACATAATGTGCGTGAAGTGTATAAACAGACCTGCAGTTATTTCTCTATCAGCACCTGCAGTCTTCAAAGCAGATCCCTCCTGCACTTCCTTCTCAGCCTGACCGGATTTCTCCTTCAATGTCTTCAAGCTTCCACCAGTTTGCTGACCACCTGGTTGAGGACTTGTTGCCTAAAAAAATAAAATATAAAAACAATACTAAGCAAAGAATATAAATCCAGCATAACATGAACAATTCAATGCATGAAAGTGAAGTAAACTAAAAACTATGTTGCTAGGACTTGGGAGTGAGTGTCATATAAGGTATGTTCAATTGTTTCTAAGTTTCTGGTTATATTTTGGAGGGTTGAAAACTCCATACACATGTCCATCAGATATGTGTTGGACACGGTACTTTTAGAAAATGAGAAGTCAGAGCAACACAGCTGGAGATGTCCATCTGCTCCAATCTCCAAAAACAATTGCATCCAAGAAAAGAACCTACCCTATTCAGTATCGCCTGCTCAGCTTCATGTCCTTTCTTGGAGGATCGATTCTTCAGCTCCTCCTCTCGGCGCTGTCTTTCCATCCTAAAGTAAATAAAGTAAAATAAAAATGAATTGACGCCATAAAAATGTTAGTGGTAAATGCTTGAAAGTATGTAGGTTAGAAAACCAGTGTCTACATATGGTGCTTTAAAGATATATAGATTATTGAAAAGAAAACCATTAGTCTTTACCACTTTTTGCTTTACTCAATCAAAATTGAACGGGTGTAGTATTCCTTTTGTCAGGTTTAAAACAGAATCGATTCTGCATTCTGTATTAATAGAATTAATCTGTTCGGTACTAGACATAACTGGAGAGTAGAAAGGAAGAATAAAAAAAGGGAAGAAATAATTACAAATAAATACAGAAAATATTATTTGTCTTTCTAGCCTTTGACACAACAAAGGGATGTGCAACACACTCAAACCACATGATAGGGATGTGTACATGTGTGTTTCCTTCCCCGTGTGTGAGAAAAAGGAGTGGGAGAGAGAGAGAGAGATGGCTGTCCTACATAGAGACTCTTTAACGTAATAAAATCTCTAAAAAGTCTAACAATGAAGCTGAAATATAGACATGCTAAACATGTTGCGGATACCTCCTTTGCACCAATCGAATAAAGTGCTGAGGGGGTACAAAAGCTCGCTCCATATCAACAAGTGCAACCACCATTTTTTTGGCTTCATTTTTAAACCCATCCAGGGCAGCACTTGCAATGGCCACAACCTAAAAAAAAATAGATAGCTAAGCCTTACAAAGGGAAAATGGGCAAAACGACTCCAAACAAAGTACAGTTGAAATTATATAGAGAAGTATGGTATGAAAAAAAGATATAACAGAAAGCACACAATTTTAAGATATAATACCTCTCTCTTGAATGGAGGGTACCTTCCCAAACCTGGTGTAGCATTTGCAGCAGCAGAAACTATATCTATTAGGACACGGTGTACCTGTTTAGTACACAACAGAACCCACACAGCAATCAATATAGAAAACACATGGTAAAGCTTAAGTCTTGAAATAAATGAGTTATAAGGAGAATTCTTAAATTTATATTCATTCAAATTAAAATAATTTATAATACTTCTTATTCAGGTGGGGAATAGAGAAATAACTATACAAAAGGAAGATAACTCAATGCTTTAGAAAAAGTAGAGCAATTCTAGAACTTAAGAGCACACAGTACAACTGCACACTAATGCACCAACATTATAGAAAGGGTACAGAACAACTCGGACACCATCAAAAGATTCTAAGCTAACTCCAAAAGGTAAAAATTAACATTCTACATTATCCATGAGAAGGGAAAATAGGTGGAAGCCTTTTTTATAATACATAAAGCATTGAAAATGGCCAAAATTTTCAAATTCAAGGAAAAATGGATGTGTAAAAGGAAGAACGCTAACATTAGACTTACCTCATCAACACAAAGACGTGCTGGTTCTTTGGCCAGCTCCAACACCCCTTTTATTAGAGATCTCAAACCCTTTTCAGGGGATATCAAATATGGCTGGTAACCATCAGCTTCTAACACAATCTGGCAAAATAAACATAGAAAGTCAGGGAACATGAAAAATCCTGAAAAGCAACAGAAGATACTGAATAACTAAAGCATTGCCAGAAAGACTGGGAGAAAACATACCCGTTTGACGTTATTGATATCAAAATGTCTGTCTATTGGAAGCTGCTTGATCCTATTCGGAAAACTCCCCTCAAAACTGGCAACAATTTTCCAGCCAGTACCCTGCAAGAAAAGATCCTTATTTCAGTCGGTATCTTTGAAACAAGAAACTTCATGAATTTTTTGGATGCGCATACAGAAAAAGACAACAACAAAAAAAAAAGCAAGGGGCTCACTAGCTCCAAAAAGTGCTGCTGTAAACAGACATATATTAGCCAATTACACATTGGCACCCACAAGCAAAATTTACTTGCCCCACAGCCCCACAATTGATGGTGATAAAGTAGAGTATGGCACGACAGATGATAAAAGTAGTACGGGCTTCCAAATCACTAGTACATGTCAATTTTCCATGGATATCACTGAAACTGCTACTACAGATCCTTATTTTAGGAAGCTCATCATCCAGCAGCTGCTTTGAAATCCTCAGAATTTCTAAGCTATCTATCTATGTATATATAAAAATTAGAAATAAGGCGTACATAAAACTTTGATTGGCCAAAACCGACAACTTTGTTCATTATATTTCTAATTATCATTTTAAATATTTTTTATTATAAATAATAATAAGATTTATTCAAATTATAATTAAGGATTCTAATTCCATGAAAAACTTTCATTAAATGGGTTTATTTGATAAATAAAAAATTGTCATTTTAAATATTTTCTATTATAAAAAAATTAATAAGATTTATCCAATTTATAAATAAGAATTCCAATTTCATTGACTGACTTTCATTAAATGGATTTATTTGATAAATAAAAAATAATTAAAGTTTACATTGAATTACTTTATTTTCAAATTTCTAATTTTACATTATCATTAAAAGCAACTATTAAACTTTATGTTAATCTAATACATTTTGCAAATGAGACAAACTTTACATGTTAATACAGATGCGCTTTATTAGTTTAAATTATTTGTACAATATGCAACTCTACATTCAATATATAGTAATTGTATAAAAATAGATTAAAAAAATCATTCACGAGCGACATACGTATTAACAAATGCTAATATATACAAAAGTACGAATGTTTGTAAAATATTTATTGACAGAAAAGAACATATCTCTTGATTTTATTGCTAAATTGTCATTTTAAATATTTCTTTTGTATTATAATTTTCAATTATAATAATAAACTAATAGTAATAAGATTTAACTAATGCATAGCTAAGAATTCTAATTACATTGAATCCTTAATATTTTGTCCAGAAAGAGTTTCAAAGAAGCTCTCCACACTCCCAGCAGAGGAAATACTACTCCATAATGACAGAACCCATACTATGTCGTCTTCCTATTGCAGTTAGTTGTTCTTTAACAATTAGTTTCAGTAAATTTATCACTCACCTCACCAGTTGTAATGTGTTGCAGAAACTTATCCTCAAATTCACGACAAAGTTCCAATGCAACAGCCCTTGTACCCTCAGCACTCTGGACCATCTGCTCACCAAGCCTTACCAACTCATCCTGAACAATTTGGGACTTCCCTTGTAACCTGTATCACACAAAGGAATAAGGGGTAAGAAAGTAGAGTAACTAGGGATGAAAAACACTTCCATACTTGGAAGAGTAAATATTGATAATATGCATCTACACTAAGTTGTTCTCTTTGAGGAATAATCAATTTCATTTATGGCATTCTGAACACCATGGCACATAGATTCAGTTATGTTACTAGATAAGAGTATGGGTCATGCCATGTATCCATGGACGGCCATATATAATCCTGCTTTCATATCTGTTTTGCATTTTATGGAAGATATTCAAAAATATTGAAGATTTTTACAGATATACTAAGTAAGCCTAAAACAACCATTTTACCATAGCAACTTTGACATTTATTGTTGATATACATCATATATTGATGATATATCCCAAAAAAGTCAAGGAAAAGTAAAATGTCATAAAGAGTCTACTACATGACTAGCAAATGATGCTAACCACAATAAAATATTTCAAATACAAGTCTAGTGAGGGGTACAAATAACTATAACTTTGTAATACAGGGCATGCTTTCTTGTGTAATCTCAAATAGTATGACTTATGTACCGAACAGCTCTAGTATTGTAACTTTATATGTTTTTCTAATAATATTTTGATGGAGATTGTGATGAAAGACTTAAAATTTTGTTATATTCCATCATTTTTCGAGTTGAATTTCATGTTTAGCATTTATCCCTATATCCATCAATACATCTACAACCTTAGGGTCTAAATATGCTTGTTGACACTACTATTTAGAACTTTGGTTATGAGTAACTTCAAAATATATAATACATGTCAAATGTAGAGGTAATTTGCAGGACCTGATCAACTATAAAAATGAAGATTTGCTCAATAAATTTCCATAAAGTATTAATGGTTAAGCCTTTGACACGTGCTTGTTTTAGAGAAGTGAAAACCAAATAAGACAGACAAAAATGCATTTACAGCATTTCTGTGGCATAAAAGACCATACAGATGTGTGAAATAATAATAATAATAATAATAATAATAATAATAAAGCAAGCAGAGAATGTTTACCCAGAGAGGAGGTTTGGAAGCCGGACTTTCATGCGCTTACGAATCTGCTGTGCAAGAGCATCGACCAAAGCTATTCTGCCTAGCTTGCCCTGAGGAGCTCCAGTTAGTATGGATTTGAGGCTTTCACTCTCTGCTCTCCATGCTGTTTCCAAAGAGTTTTCTGATCCAGATGCAGAAGCTATTGAAACCGATTGGCCAATTAAAGCAACCCATGAGATATCAGCTGTTTTTGGTGGTCCCTGATTTAACAGGAGAGCCTGAACAGCAGCAAGTGCTTTTTTCTCAGAGGCAGCTTGATCTATTTTGCTAATCACGCCAATGGTTCTAGTACCTATCATTAACATGATAAGATTGTCGTTTCATCACTAAAGACAATTATTGGAAAGAATAAAGGTAGAGGGAAACACAAATGAAGGAGAAGAAGAAGAAGAGAGGAAAAATTGTTCACTCAATGAACTAATTCAGCCTTTATCCAAGATAAAATAAATAAATAAAAACTACAAACAATGTTCCTTTACCTTCTCCATCATACTCTTTGGCAAGGCGGAGTGCTCGAGATGAAGCAATTTCAGGTGCTTGGGCCGCAGGAACAATAACTAATAAAATGGCATCATTACGCTCAGCATAATCACTAACCTATGCAAAAGCCATCACCAAAATTGTTATTAAATACCATTTCATTTACCATACTATAGCAACTCATACCAAATACCTATAAACTAAGAATAAAAGAACACCCATCACAAGAACAAAGACCAGTATCCACCAAAACTAAAATACAACACTGAGCTATATACATCTGTAAATGAAATGGAGGTCTTAAATCATTAACCAACACTTACCATTGATTCATCCATAATCCGCTGATCCAGTCCAGGCAAGTCAATTAATTTCAGGGGAGGTGCTGAGGAAAAAAAGTCATGTCAGATTAAAAGTAAGGCAAGGTAGCAAAGAATAAAAGTAATCTGGTATATGCACAGGTAGCATGGAATCAAATGAACCAACTAATGGAAATTCACAGAAGCAGCAGAAATTCAGTCTTCAAGTAGTCACCATCAAAAGCCTTCTAATGGAAGAAAATTGAAACTTCACAGAGTTAACCCCCATTACAGCTCACAATTCTGCATCTCTATCATAAACTTAGTTTTTTTGCAAAAAGTTTTTCCACTTAAGAGACCTAAACTCAAACAGTCTTGTGTCTAAGACATTTAGCCATTTTGCAAGGCTTGAACTGAAACTCAGAATAATTCACAGGATAGTTTTTCACATAAATAAATCTACCTCAATTTGTGAAGAATGTTCACAATTCTAAAGTACCTCTCATGCACGAAGAGCATTATTATACATAGACATTATAAATAATTCCATCCGATCAGTTTATCATATATAGATGTCCTCTCATCATCCTGAAATTCCTATAAAAATTTCCACGCTTTTAAAAGATAATTTCATTATACCAGCATAAAACTTGTGAGCTATCTTTAAAATCAAAACATTCAAACCATAAACAAGACAAACTTTTGAACTCATCTTACTACATTAAGAACGGGTAAAATTTAAAAACCATATCTAACATAAAGCACCAACCTGTACTTGTCCGCAGCTTAAGATATATCTCATCTCGGATCTTTCCTGAGGAACTCTTACTTAACCTATCTTGTAAAGAATGCCGCAACGCACCTGTAGAACAACAACAAAATTCAAGCAATACCACGAGTAAAGGTTTAAAACAAGTTAATCATGTATAGTCGACCCTGGTGAGATGTGAAACTGTTACATGGTGTGATCATCAGCTAGGTTTGAGGTTTACTATGGCTCTAAATTCATGTTCTAGACTATTTACCTATAGCAAATTGGTTTTAGATACATCTTCCTAATGCATCTTACTCATCAACAAACCCTTCCAAGATGATTTTCTTTAGAATCCGACCTCTTCAGCAGCAATTCTAAAGCCCCAGTGTTTCTGATATGACCCACAATCATATTACCAAAACTCAAAAGAAAATACTTATGAGTTTGTGCATGTATGTAATTGTAAAATTATGAGCCTTAAAGATAGATACTAACTTGCAGAAACTTGTTGAGATTTGTTGTCGATTTGCAGAATAATTGATTTGCTGCTTAAAGAACCATCCCTCTGTAAATCAATGCTAATAGGAGCCCTGGTAGCACCATTTTCACCAGTTGGCTAGGTAAGAAAGAAAAGAAACAAAATAAGCACTTTTGTTCAGTTCAACCAGCAACAAAACGGATATCCAAGGAAAAGAAAACAAAAAATTGAGCAAGCCGACTTACCAGAATAGGGTGTCCAATTAAACTGTTTAAAGCTGCAGATTTCCCAGACCCCTAACCAATTTTTCAACCACCAAAAAAAAAAAAAAAAAAGAGGAGTTGGAAGAAAAAAATCAGGGCCAACATATCAATATGGAAACAAATTGAAAGAAAAGTGATACCACAATGTTACACTAAAATTCCTAATATGATATGTATTACTAGCAAACATGTAGTTTAGAATGAGAATACAGTAATTCAAATTCCAAATGAATTTCAAATAAGACCAAGTATGACATTCAAGTTTCTTTAATAAAGCAATGATGGTTTTTTATTGCTCAAAACCGTTTCGAACTTATGAGAAAAGGAAATCGGCAAAGGGTTTTTTTCTCTATTCCTTAGATTCCCCAGCAAACTTAGTAATTAGCAATCAATAAAAAAATCCAATCCCATGGAAATAAAAACCCACAAAAACCCCAGATTCAAGGATCTACTCTGCCAGTATGCCATAGACAAAAGAGCTAAAACTGAAACCAAATTGAACACACATACAAGTAAAACTCAATCCAATCTACACATACAGTAAATAGGGACAAACAATTTACTGTAAGCAGATTAATAAGTTGAAAATAGATGAATCAAAAAGAAAATCTAAAAATTACTTAAAATATGAACTTACAACATTGCCGAGAACAACAACGTTGAGGAAAGTAGAAGACCTCCTGGAACTTGAGTTTTCGTCAACATCTTCGTCAGCAAGCAACGCCGCCGCTTGCCTCATGGAGTCTGAAAGCTGTGACAACTCCTCGATCGCCTCCATTTCTTCAATCTAAGATCTATTATTCTTATCAGTCAAAATCAATCGGAGTAGAAAGTAGGCCAATCGATGACGATAGATCCAAGCAAAATCAAGATGTGTTATGTAGAGATCTCTGCAACTGCGACAATCGGAGATTTGAAAAAGAGAGGAAAGGTACAGCGTCGAAAGAAGCTACCGTCTCTCTCTTTCTATCTCTTTTCTTTCGCGTTTTGAAATGATTTTCCATTTTTCAACTCCTTTTCTCTCTCCCCTTTTTTAACCTTGTTTTAACTGTTGGGTAAAATACAAAAATAAAAAAACAAAGTTTAATGGAAAATGCATTTTACCTCATTACTTTGAAAAACATAATCCCAATTAATTACTAGATTTTTGACACACTTATTATATACGTGAAAAAAAATATTTTGAAAATAAGAAGTTACCTTATTAAGAAACTATATTGTTATTCATGCTATGCATGAAAAAGTTTTATTTATTTAAAATTTTAAATATATGTTCACATATAAGAATTAGTATTTTTTTCATAATTATATTTGAGTTTTTAAATTTTATAATATATAAACTTTACTATTATGATCATAAGCAAAATTTTGAAAAAAAATTAAAAAAATTAAGAGATATTAAATATGTACCAAAAAAGAATTGAACATACATATAATATTGTTTTTTATAAGAACATAAAAATATATTGTTCAATGAACAATTACTATCTTGATCAAAATATTGAAAAAAAAAATGAATGAGTGAAAAACAAAAGAAAAATGAATAAAAATAATATCAAAAATAAAATAATCTAAGTAAATAAACAATAATGTAAATTTTAATATGATTAAACTGTATCACAGTAAAGAATTACATCCAACAAAACTTAAATTTATCCATAAAAATTAATATTTCAATTTTTGTTTTTGTTTTTGTTCTTCACTCTTTCAATCGAGCTGATTTAGGGCTAGTTTAGCATTGCTGTTGGAAAAAGTTTGGATTAAAAAAAGCTCGAGTTGAAAAAAGTGTGTTTATAAAGTGTAGTGAAAAACTGTGGTTTAAAAACTTTTAAGTGTTTAGCATTGCTGTGAAAAAGTGTTGTAGAAAATTGAAATGTCAAAAAAAAGATATGTTTAAAATAATAAAAGTGTAAAGATGTGAGGATAATAAAGTCATTTTATCCAAAAGCCAGCTTTTAAAGCCCAAAAGCTATATTTTTTGGCTTTTTGGTTTGGCTTTTCAAACCATGGTTTCAACAGCAGAAGCCAAATTTTTTTATCTGTTTAGCATTGCGTTTGCGGTGAAAAGCAGCTTTTGACCTCAAAAGCTGTGCCAGAAGCAATGCTAAACGAGATCTTAGTGCTGTCACCAAGCCAATGATCCAAGACCAAATCAACTTCTCGCTCTTTCCTTCAATCTCCAATACATAAACCCTTTGATCTTGGAGTTTTTCCCTATGAAATGATAGTACCCTATTTCTTTTTCCTTCTATATCATCGTTTGATTAAGAAACGCATCGATTTGGATGTGTAAGAAAAGCAATAGCTACTCGAATTTGTATGAGTATGAAATATAATGCTTTTGAAAAGTAATTAAAATTGAATTTATTTTTTGATAAATACTATTAAACTATACTGGATATTCCATTTAATCCATAAAAATTAATTTATCTTTTGATAAATATTTTTTGCATTTAAAAAGAATATAATGAATAAATGATATTTGTGTTTGAATTTGAAAAGTTAAATCTTAAAGGATTATAAATTATTTTATTTAAATAAACATTTTTTGAAAAAATTAAATCAGTACTGCCAATAGGAAGATAAGGAAGTAAAAGTCTCCCCAACTCTCTGTGGGAGGAAATAAGTCGTGTCTTGTACAAGGATTTATTATCTCAAGATCACTTTGTGGGTGATCTTTGGGTTTCTTCAGTGTTTTAAAATAAGTCTCTTCGCTTGATCCTTGTGATGGATCTCGATTTGAAGATGTGTTCAAGTCATCTTTTACAGATGAAGAACGAGAAATAGTGGAAACGGGAGGTGGGTCCGAAACAATAGGTGGAGAAGATTCTAAAGCTTGGCTAGTGGGAAAGCTTTTAACTAACAGGACTTTTAATAAAGATGCGATGATTGCTACATTCGAAATAATATGGAGACTGGCCAAAGAGGTAAACATCTTGATTTTGATCTTTTCTTGTTCAAGTTCTCGACTATAGGCGATAGGAACAGAGTAGAAGAAGGGAGCCCATGGAGTTTCGATAAACATCTACTTCTGTTGCAACAATACAATGATAGATTACGCCCCAGGGATTACACTTTTGACTTTGCTAATTTTTGGGTGCGAATCTACGATCTCCCACTGGGTTGGCTGAACAAAGAAATGACGCTGAAAATGGGCAGTAAAATTTGTCGGGTGATTGGGTTGGACATGAATACCAATAATGGAAGTTGGGGGAGATTTATTAGAATGAGGATAGAGGTGAATATTTTAAAACCTCTAAAAAGGGGTATCCTACTTCAACGTACGAGGGAGGGAAAGGAACAATGGGGGCGGCTAAAGTATGAACGATTGCCTAATTTTTGCTATGAATATGGGAAGATCGATCATGTTGAGTTCGAATGCGAAATCAAACAAATAGAGAATGCAGCCAAAAACCACATACGACAATTTGGCGATTGGCTCAGGGCGTCATCTCTAAAGCGACCAAAGGGAAGAAACATGATAGGCGAGGGTAGTCATGTTCTACCAATGGCTGTTAATCGGTGGAACACAAATCCTGTCGAGAAGGAACGGTGGTAAAGGCTGATTTTTCGACGATAGAGGTTGTGGACTCGAGATAAGGAAACAGTATAGCTGGTATGGAAACTATGAGAGAATTTGGGAGTGATCGGGGTACAATCTGCAGGAGGATTAGTCAACCTCAATCATCTGCACTAGTCACTGAACTGACTTTTGAATTGAAGGCGAAAAATCAGGAGTCGAATACTATGGGACGAGCATTGACTGTTGATAAATTGGGTAACAATGGCAGGAGCAAATATGTTGGATTGGGAGTTGACCCTTTGGAGCAAATAGATACCAGTAAGGCAACTTCTCTTCAGGAAACTCATGGAATAAGGAAACAAAATGCTAGTGAAAATATCCTTAACAGGAGTGGCAAATCTGTAGTCAAGTGGAAAAAAGTAGCAGTCTAGAAATTGTGTTAGGGAAAAGGAAAGATAGGGAAGGAGAATCAATTTGCGGCGTCATAAAGCAAGATATTGCCGAAAAGAGGACTAAGATAGTTGACAGGGAAGAAGTTTCAACGGCGGAGGCTGGGTTCCAGCTTCGCCAATCACAATGAAAATTCTGAGTTGGAACTGCCGTGGGCTTGGAAACCCATTGACAGTTCGAGCTTTAAATAAGCTCATCCAAAAACAAGATCCCGATGTAGTGTTCCTATGTGAGACGAAGTTGATTAATTCAGAATTTGATAGAATTAGGATGAAGAGCAACATGGATAATAGTTTTGTGGTGGATTGCAGTGGTAGAAGAGATGGCTTAGCGATGATGTGGAAAGCAGATTTAACTCTCCATTTTAGGAGTTTCTCAAACAACCACATTGACGTGGAAATTTGGGAACATAATCAGGCTACACAAAGGCTTACGGGTTTCTATGGTAAGGCTGACACAAGAAGAAGGGGTGAATCTTGGAATCTCATGAGAAGGCTGGCAGGTCAATCCTCATTACCTTGGGTATGCATTGGTGACTTTAATGAAATCTTAAATGGTAGTGAGAAAAGTAGGAACTGTTTGAGAGCGGAAAGACAAATGGAAGCATTTAGAGAGGCACTAGCGGACAGCAACCTACATGATATAGGATTCAAAAGGGTGTGGTATACATGGACCAATAACAGGGCAGCTGAGGATCTAGTTAGGGAAAGGTTGGATAGAGCTCTTGCAACAAAGGAATGGCTGGATATATTTCCATACTACTTAGTGGAACATTTGTTGTGTTTGCGATCAGATCATTGCCCACTATTATTACACACTGTTGGAAGTAAGCCAGGGAGATCCATCAGGCATAATAAAAGGAGATATTTCTTCGAGGCATCATGGTCAAAAGAAAGTGAGTGTGAAGCAGTGGTTGCCAATGTTTGGAATAGCACCATGGATGACACCATTCTAACCAGATTTAAGAAGGTGGGGAGTAAGCTCTCTACAAACCATGGGGTGAACATTAGGAGTGTGAGAATTCAAACCCAGGAACTGATGAATAAACTGGATTGGTTGCAAAAGTTTAAACCGAATGACACTATCCTAGAGCAGGAAAAAGAAACAAAAAGAGAGCTTGATGATCTACTAAAGAATGAAGAAACATATTGGAGGCAGAGATCAAGAATCACTTGGCTGCGAAATGGGGATAGGAACACAGCTTACTTTCATGCCCAGGCATCTCACAGAAGAAAGAAAAATCTCATTATGGGTCTAGAAGATGAATTTGGGATATGGAAGGAAATTGATGATGAAATTCAAACTATAGCAATTGACTATTTTAAAGCACTGTTTGAAACCAAAGGATCACAAAATTACGAGGCTATCTTTGAGGCAGTAGATCACCGAGTTACAAGCGAGATGAATCATTTCCTAATTGCAGATTTCAGAGCTGAAGAAATTGAAAAGCCACTAAAACAGATGTACCCAACAAATCTCCTGGTCCTGACGGTATACCTGCACTTTTTTATCAAAATCATTGGCATATTATTGGACATGATGTCACCTCTTTATGTTTACAGATCCTAAATGGTGATGAATCTTTGCATGAGATTAATCACAGTTTTCTTGTTTTGATCCCTAAAAAACCAAACACTAAAAATATGACCCACTTTAGACCTATTAGCCTTTGCAACGTCCTGTATAAAATCATTGCGAAAGTCTTGGTGAATAGAATGAAAAGGGTTCTTCCTCTTTGTATTAGTGAAAACCAAAGCGTCTTTGTTCCTGGTAGGTTGCTCACAGATAATATCATTGTGGCATATGAATTGGTGCATGCTCTAAAAATGAAAAAACATGGGAAAAAAGCAACTTTGCTCTTAAGCTCAATATAAGCAAGGCCTACGACCGGGTTGAATGGCCTTTCTTGGATACCATCATGCACAAACTAGGTTTTGCAAACAGATGGATCGCACTGATAACGAACTGTGTTACCTCAGTCTCTTTTTCTATTATTCTGAATGGGAATGTAACTAACAAGTTCAGACCAGGCAGAGGACTCCGTCAAGGAGATCCCCTATCACTTTATCTATTTTTATTGTGTATAGAGCGACTGTCGGCTTTATTAACAAGGGCACAAACCAGTGGAGAACTACAAGAAGTCCAAGGAAGTAGATTTGGGTCCAAGAGTCAATCATCTTTTCTTTGCAGATGACAGCTTATTGTTCACAAGGGATAATATAATAGAGGGAGAAAAGATGAAGTACATGCTAAAACTTTATGAAGAAGGCTCAAGACAACAAATCAACTTTGACAAATCAATCCTTTTTTTTTAGTCCCAACACAACAGCTGATCAAAAGGCGAACATTCAAAGTTTGTTTGGAATACAAGTAGCAACGAATCCTAAGAAGTATTTGGGTTTGCTGCCAATGGTGGGAAGGAAAAAAAAACATTCAAAGAAGTTGTTCAAAGGGTTCAAGCAAGGATTCAAAGATGGAGTCGGCGACTGCTTTCATTTGGTGGTAAAGAGGTATTTATCAAAGCAGTCTTACAATCCTTACCTACCTATGCTATCAACTATTTTCTTTTGCCAAAAACTTTGTGTGAAGAATTAACAGGGTTAATAAGGAGATATTGGTGGTCGAGCAAAAAAGACAAAAAAGGTATTCACTGGATCAGCTGGGATAAATTGAATATGGCCAAACATATAGGTAGGCTAGGCTTTCGAAAACTTCAATCTTTCAACATGGCTTTGTTGGGAAAGCAAGGATGGAGGTTGATAAGCAACACCAACTCTTTGAGTTACAGGATAATGAGAGCAAAGTACTTCCCAAATGGAAATTTTCTAACTTCAAATTTGGGAACTCAACCGTCATACGTATGGAGAAGCATTTGGTTGTCAAAGTCAGTTCTTTTGTAAGGTATTAGATGGAGAGTTGGTGATGGGAAATCAATTAACATTTGGGGTGATAATTGGTTGCCAGTTAAAAGCTCGTTTAGCTTAAACTACAAGTTGGGAAGGCAGTCTGCTATGGCAAAAGTGGAGGAGCTGCTGACTGGGGATAGTATGAGCTGGAATGAAGATTTAATTCGTTCAGAATTCTTCCCAGAGGTAGCAGATATCATCTGCAACATGACATTGTACAATAGTAGACCTTCTGATAAGCTGGTCTGGCACCATATTAAAGATGGCACATATTCGGTCAAGAGTGGTTATAAAACCATAATGGAAGCTAAGATTGGAGCTAGCCCTCACAGGAATATTTGGAAGATCTTATGGGATGCAAATGTGCCATACAAGGTAAAGTTATTTGGCTGGAGGCTATGTCATGGGATTCTTCCAACAGCTGTCAAGATTGCAACTAAAATAGAGGGTGTGAATATGTGTTGCTCTAGATGTGGTGATGCAATGGAATTGGAAATTCATGCTTTAAAAGAATGTCCTATCTCCAGGGAGGTGTTACCTCTCTGTAATTTTTCCAACAATTTAATATAAAGGCCAGATGAGAAAGGGGTCAACTGGATGGAGAGGGCATCACAAACTTTGAAGGTAGAGGATTTCGACTTTTTCTTGATGATTTTGTGGGCTTTGTGGAATTTTCGTAATGCTGCAATTAAAAGTCAGGTAGCATGCAACAATAACAATGTGGTGACTCATACTAGGATGTTGTTAACTGAATAACAAATTGCACAGGTACCCCACCCCATCCCCACGACTCTAATCACCGGTGTTCACTAGAAGTCACCACCCATGACTTACTATAAAGTAAACTTTGATGGAGCTTTTATTGACCATATGAAAACAAAAGGCATTGGAGTTATTGTGCGAGACTTTGAAGGCTTTGTTTTAGGAGAGGCAGCAGTCAAGATTAACAAGGTGAATGAGGCTTGCATATGTGAGGTATTGGCAGCTGTGAAGGCTTTGGAGTAGCAAGTCATATGGGGCTCAATCGAATTGTTTTGGAAGGAGATGTTCTACTAATAGTTAAGAAACAGCTGGGAACTGAAGAAGACCTTTCCAATATAGGTCCTATTCTTGCTGAAGGAAGGGAAAGACTCAAAACTTTTCAAGAATGTCAGGTGTTACACACAAAGAGATAGGGGAACCAAGTCGCACACACCATAGCTCGATTTAGTTTAAATGCAATTGAAGATTTATTTTGGATGAAAGATTATCCTGATTTCATTCATCAAGAAATAATGTATGATGCTATATATTTATAAATGCAATGAAAGTTTCATATTTCAATTTTTTTTTTTAATTTGAAAATAATATATGCATAATCTTATATCCTTAAATCCTTTTTCTCTCTCAAAAATTTATTATGCTTATATATTTTGTGATTAAATTAAAAAAATAAAGATAAATTGTAAATATGTTTGAATTCAAAATTTTCAGATAATTTTGATATTGAATTTAAATAATTCATAAATAACGTTATTTAATCTATTCATATATATTTTAAACACTATCTTACATGAGATTTTCACGTAAACATCTATATAAGCAGACTTTATCAATTAAGTATGTATCTTATAATATTATATATATATGATTTAAAAATATTTAGAAATATTTAGTTAAATTTTTTTTTTATGTAAAAAAAATGGAAATCCAAGCTTAAGATTTTTTAACACGTCAAAGTTATCTAGTTTACATGATCTCGACCCAACTTATCTTACTGCATAGGGATAGGGATAAGGGAGACTAAGAAATATGTCAAAACAACTAAATTAATTTCATCTTTTAAAATGAAATTTAAAACTTTCTATTGCAATTTATTCATAGAGAAAAATAATGTAATTAATTTAAACAAAAGTAAATAACTTTGATTCATCATCAACTACAATTTCGTTTCCACTTGGCTTATGCAACCTCTCATATAATATATATATATATATTTACTTTTATTTTCATGCAATCCAAGCTCATTCCTGTTAATCTTACCAAAATAAGTTGAGAGAACTAATTAATTGATAAGTGCATCACAACTTGTTTTACTTCGGAAAGATTGCCTTCCTTCAGCATGTTTGAGCTTTTCTACTTCTTTTGAGATGCTCTTCAACGCCTATTGATACTTCTTAAGCTCGCTTAAAAAGATTGTTTTTCCCTGTAATATTATCATTAAGAGTAGAGCAAACAAAAACTAACATAAATAGAGAGAAGTTATGAACAAAATTATGTTGCTAATCCTAAAATGCTGAAAAAAAAAATTGTAACATACTTTTATTAAACTAAATTCTTAATTGAAAACGCCAAAAAGAAGTTAAAATGATTAGAAAATGTGTGAAAAAGAAGAATTAGAAAATAATATAAAAAAATAAAATAAAATAAAAAAAGTATTAACATACCTTTACTAAATTATAATCTTGATAAAAATACAGTAAAAGAAAATGAAAATAATTAAGAAAGTGTGTAAAAATAAGAATTGAATAAACAATAATTTTGGAAGATGAAATTAAATCATAAAGAAACATTGACAAACCTTCATATAAATTTCAAAACAGTTGGATTCATATACAATTGATAATAATAGCATTAAAAAAGATGGAGTTAACCTGAATTTTGTATTTGCTCAGTAATCCAACTCTAACCAAATATATAAATGGAAGTCCAGATAAAAAAAAACTTCCCATACTTTTTAAAATTTAAAATCTGTATTGCAATTTAATCTTGATTTTAAATAAATAGTGTTATCTATTTAATAACTCAAAAGTTAAATAGACCAAATTTGATCTCAATTTGGAAGTGAAATTTAAAATTTTGATAATAAATTATTTTGACAAGATTTATTTTTGAAAATTTTAAAATTTAATAACATATAATTAAGATTAGGCATGTCATACATGTCAGCAAAAACTTACCAAGTAGATATGTACCTTGTAATAGTATATAATATATATATATGATTATTTAAATGGATAATTTTAACTATTTAAGTATTGTATAACAAAATTGTTTAAATGGATAATTTAAAGACTTAAACCATCAGAAATAATCTACTATATTTTACCTATTTATCTCTATAATAATTACATAAAGTTATTCTACGTATTTATTGGATAAAAAAGGTGGATAATGTAGTTTGATTTTGAATCTTGAAATTTAATTATTTAAATGGATAATTTTAATTATTTAAGTATTGGATAACAAATTTAATTTTGATTTTGAAATTTGAGGTTTAATAAATTGATAAAATATAATTCTATTTATACTTATGCTACGAGTCATTAGAAAGAGATGTCCACGTAGGCGTCCATGTCAGCAGAGTTTACACAATTAGCATGTACCTTGTTATATTATATATATGATTATTTAATGAGTTCAATAGGTAGCTTTTGTCTAAAATACATGTGAAATAAAAAAAAATACATAAATATTTTTATTATTATTTCATTTTAATTTTCAATTAATTCCATGAGAAAAATCTATATTAGGCTTCTTATCTTTCAACATTCATAAGGAGATTTTTTAAAATCTTTATACAAAATTCTATTTGAAATATAACAAAAAGAAAATAATGCTTCACTCTAAAAACTCATAGACAAATTTGAATGCAAAAGCATGGCACTTACCATTTCAAGTAATGATCTCTTTTTTCTTTTTGCAACTCCATTTTAAAGTGGAGTATTAGGAGTAGAAACTTCTCTAACAATGCTATGAGTTTCACAAAATGCAAGAAAATCATTTGATAAAAATTCACCATCTTTATCGGGTCAAGGTCTTTTTGTTTTCTTGTTTGTCAAATTCTCAATCTATTCTTTGAAAAGCTTAAACTTTTTTAAAAGTTTCACCTTTTGTTTTAAGCAAATAAACATAAGTATATTTTAAAAAATATCAATAAAAGTAATAATATATATATTTCCTCCTCTTTGAACCAATTCTAATAAAGAATTGATTTTGAAAACGATTTTCAAAGAGAATTTTGTAATTTTTGCTTGTGCACAACATTCACAAGTTTTAGCACTAAAAATTATTAATGATTTTGGAATAAAATCATGATAAGACATTCTACTTAATGCATTCATGCCAAAATATCTTAATTTATTATGGCGTAAATAATTAGAATCATTCATATCAACAATATGAGTATAATTAGTAACATTTTTATTGATATTGAGAACATCATATTGTCTTTATCATAACCTTTCCTCCACAAATAATCATTTCTTAAAAATGACCACCTTTTGGGAATCAAACATAACTTTGAAATCGTTATAACCAAGTTTCTAGACAGAAATTAAATTCTTCCTAAGATTTGGAATGTGATACATATCTTGCAAAATTAAAATCTTGCTTGAAGTAAGAGTAAGTTTGATAATCCCTTTGCCAACAACCTTGCAATTGGGAGAGTTTCCCATGAAGATTGTTTTTCCTCATTAATCTCTTTTTAGGTCTTGAAAACACATTTGAAAGAGTGACATTATAAGTTGCACTGGAGTCAATCCACCAGTTTTCTTGGATCAACCATGAGAATTTCCGTGAGCATTGCAACCATGTCATCTACAGTCACTATGTTGGCTACATTTTTCTTACCTTTGTGGAAGACAAACGCCTTTACAAAGTGGTCAATCTTTCCACACACATAGTAAGGATCTTTCTTCTTTTTGAAGTATTTCCTAATCTTGTTGAACTTTCCCTTCCTCTTTGGAGAGTTTTTTTGCTCATTGTTGTGAGTTTTGTTCTCACCTTTGAAAGAATATGACGAAGTAGGACCTTCAACGTTATGCATATTATTGTCCTTCACATTATTAGGGGTTTCATCTCTCTTTCGGGATGTACTTTCAATTTGAATGTGCTTAACAAATTCATCCAAGGCAAATGATTTTTTTTTTTTGGTGCTTCAAATATCTTTGTTAATCTTCCCAAGATGGAAGTAACTTATAATGATGGTAGACACTTGGAAAGTTTTAGAATTTGGTTCTCCTGCATCATTGCATTAATTTACAATATCATTAAGACAATCAAATAAAAACAAATAAGAAGAAATGAAGAAACTTATAGGCTATGCACTTCCAAGAAGCTTTCTTTAGGATAATAGTTTTTCCACTATAGTGCAAATGGACTCTTGAAAATGTTATCCCCAAAATACAATGTCTATCGAAGAAATTCAAGATTGCACTTCAAGAATTTCTTCAACACACATGAATCTTGAATTAGAAAATAAGAGCGAAAAAAAGAAATTATTCTTCAAAAATTAGATGTAAAATTGTGTAAAATGAACGTTAATGGAAATATTTATATAAAAACACCCCTTCATGATTAAACATGTCTTTGATGAAGAATCAACAATTTTGGAATGAAGCATTATATCTAAGAATGTATTTTTTGAATTCGCAAAATAAGCACTCAGATGTCTAACTTATGGCATTTGGATTCCTAAGGCAAATTTTCAAATATAATGTAAAATTCTACAGAGTATTCGGTGCCTTCCTTAGGTATTTGGATGCATTAAGCCAAAGCATTCAAGTGCCTACCTTGGGGCATTCGAATGCCTATTGTATTTTTCAAACAGATTAGTTTGCAATATTGTCATTTGAATTCTCTCTTAAGGTATTCGAATCCCTTTACTTATTTTTTATTCCAAATGTTATTAAACACTTTCAAAACATTATTCATCCACACAAATACATACTACATGATTTTAAAAGTTGTTAAACATTTAAAACACTTTAGAAAAAAAAAACTTGGTAATATATATACAACAATAGAGGTGTTGGAGACTCCTATTTATACCTAGAAATATTGATATAGCCTTTGAGAATGAATATGAATGGATTGAATCATTGAAAACAAGCTGGAAAAAAACGTAATTTTCAAATCTTATTATAGAGGATCAATCCTTTGCTACCAGGGGATCGATCCTTTAACTATACTATAAAAAATTCAAATAGTTAGCGTCAGGGGGGATTGATCATTCTGTATAATAAGACAAAACATGATTGTTTAAAAAATACGAAGGATCAATCCTTGTAGAGGAAGGATCAATCTTTAAAGAACAATTCCTTTGAGATGTTGAACTTCTCAGTGCTAAGTTCCTTATAGAACAATTCTTTAAGGTCAAGGACCATTAATGACATAGACCTTCATTTTTATATTTAACACAATCTTGATTATGAAATTAATTAATAGAAATCGGCTTTATAGAGTTTGCATCAAGTATGCAATTAAGTGACAAGTTAATTTGCCATAATGATTTATATCCCATATAAACCAATGCATATAAGTCATTATCCAAATTTCAATCATTAAAACTAGGTTTTAGAGTTTAAATGATTGTACATTCATTTTTATATTTAACACAATCTTTATTGTGAAATTAATTAATAGAAGTCGGCTTTATAGAGTTTGCATCAAGTATGCAATTAAGTGACTAGTTAATTTGCCATGATGATTTATATCCCATATAAACCAATGCATATAAGTCATTATGCAAATTTCAATCATTAAAACTAGGTTTTAGAGTTTAAATGATTGTTCTCATTATTTTATCAACATAGTAGCCCTCCTCTACTATTCGAGAAATTTAACTTTTAAAATTCTTAATGAGCTAAGGCTTCTTTCATTTTTTCATGACCTTAAGTGACTCAACAAGCCATGTAGAAACTAATTGTGTAGGTAACTTAGCTTACCATTTGCATCTCTATGCAACTCCTAGATCAGTTAGGGGACAACACATTACTTTAAATGCATCATATTCATTTCACCTAAACATTGCCTCTAATGTCATGCGGTCAAGTTTGACGCATCCGGACAACACAGCATTTAGTTGAGTAAGACCCATCTTCATAACTCAAACATTTTCTTACGGTAGGTTTGACCTTGAGTGAACTCAACAAGCCTTCTACGGTAGGAACTTAGCTTATATTGTTATGACAATGGTGTTGGAATTCGGATCATGCCAAACAGAGATCATGTACAATTTAATCTACTAGTTAAATTAACAACGCAACAGAATAAAACAAAACAAAGATAAACCTAATCCCTTCATGGATCTGTTTATGAATTAAAAAACAATAATCCTGTCAAGAACACATAACAAGGCAAAATCTTATACCTCATAGCTTGAGATTGCCGAAACCTCAAGATAGATTCTTGATGTTCTTGTTCTTGTACACCAAGCCCGGTTGTCACAAACCAAAGTTGTCCAATTGTCCGGCCTTTAACAGTAATCTACACAGGCGACTCGAAAACCTTCACAAGGTTGAGATTGTGTTTTTCCAAGACAATGCTAGTTGTCTAGGTTGTGAGAAACCTTTCTCCTTAGTTCTTTAATCAGCCGATTCAGAAGAAGGCAAAAAGAATTGAATTCCTCTTCCTCTTGTGCTATGAGGTCGAACCTCAATCAGGAAGAGTGAGAGGGCGCGCGACTACTATCAGGGCTAGGGTTGAGACAGCAACAATATAAGGCATATATATATAACCAGGTTTAGTGTATGCCAACTTTTGGACTAACTGCACTTAAGCCCTTATATATATTATTAAACATTCATAATAATCCACAACACTTAATGAATATTTAATCTGGCCCAATCTCATTTTAATTCCATTAATAACCTTTTGTGTGTGACCCATTCGGCCCCCAACATGTTGGCAATAAATATAAATTAAATTCATTTAAGAATTTCCAATTCATATTTATAGATCATGAGCGGTATCTAGCAATGCATCATGACCACCCAAATGCCGAGAGAGTCAACAAGGTTCGACAAGCCTTTCATGTACAATATGTCTGTGTAATTCGATCCCTTCATCAAATATCCCGGGATAGGAAAAAGCATAGTTCAGTATCTACTCTTTATCCCATTCCATATTAGACTTGCAGCTTTAATATTAACTCCTTAAGTATTGCCTTGGCCAAGGACTTCCATAAGTTAATATAAGCTAGATACATTTGAGATATGTCCCCTCATATCACTTGGGGTGATGAATCCTCCCTGGACCACTCATTCATCTTCGTATGCTTCATGTCATACCCAATAACACCTTACCATAAGTATCCCTTGTTGGGACCCGTTCATGATGAAATCTAAGTATGACAATTCACATACAAGACGACCTGGTGTCACAAGTCAAAGGATTACTTTCACTATTGACACATGAGAGTAATTTCCATAGACACTTGAGTGAGATACCAAATGGAACTCTCATAACGGGTCATGTTCAGTGAATGTTCAACTAACAAGCGCCCATATGTTATCCCCAAGTATCACTATACTTTCAACCTATGAGATCGATTGCATGCATCATGTGCATGAAGGCTTAAATATGCCAGTCTTTGAGCATTGTCAATGTCCTATCTTGACAATACAATGACCAAGAATAGTTTTAGAAACACGACTTTGATGCATAAGGATCCTTATAATTGTAACTCCTTACAATTCCTTTGCAAGGCCATTGTGTTTCATAGGCTTTATCTTCACAATTCATTTATAACAAATTATAACAAACCTTATGGATAAAGAAATACCTCAATTATAATTAACAACTATAATGTGCAATACATGAAATTATAAATAGTGTCTTACAAGTCTAACAAGATTGGCTTGCAGGGCTTACACCAACAATCTTCCACTAGCACTAAAGCCAATCGTCCATGTACTTAAGCCCATGTCCTTCTATAGACGATTGTGTTTCTGCTGGGACAGAACCTTAGTGAAAGGATCAGCAATATTATCCTCTGTGGGTACTGTAGACACCTAATTTTGTCCGGACCACTAAACAGGTATGTTTTCTTCCCATATTGATGTTCCCAAGTGTAAAAAGACTGTTTTCATCCTGCAGGTGGTACTCCGAGACTTAGTTTAAGAGGGCGAGCACAAAAAGTCAAACTTGAAAAAAGTCAACCTCGAAAAAGTCAACCCCGAAAAAGTCAACCCCAGAAAGTCAACTACTGAAAAAGTCAACCCACTTTCAAAATCAAGATTTTAAGTTCAATTGAAAAATGGCGAAAGAATTTTGATAATCCGAGGTCTACATTGAAAGATATGGAGTTCGGAAGTTGGGATTTGGAGATTCATTAGAAAGGAAACCCTAATCCGAGAAATTTGGGGAAAAGTGCTTAAACGATCAAACTGGTCAAAATTGAAGGTTCCAAATGAAAGATAAGCACTGACTACGGGTAATGGAGAAGTCACTTGCAAGAAAAACTGAAAAAAAGTCAATCCGGGAGAAAATCGAGAATTAGGGTTTTTAGTGGATTTCGGTGAAATCGGGAAGAATCACAGAAATGGCCCGACTTGGTAAGACCAAAGCCCCCAATGGATGAGGAATGATTAAAAAGGATGGCCCAAGGCTCAGATTGAAGAAAATCTGAAAATCGGACTTGTTTTGAGCAAAACCGGGTTTCAGAGGTTAAAGGGTAAAATTGGAAAAATTTGGGAAAAATAGCAAATGGACTCCAAAAATTATGGAAAATTTGTCAATATCATTCTTAAATCATTTTGAAAGAGATTGGAGAAAGAAAATCTTGATTCCGAGTTCGTTTGCAAAGTGGCCAAATCCCGGGCTTCTTATGCAGTAATTCAAAAAGATAAATCCCGGCAAAATAGCAAATGGACTCCAAAAATTCTGAAATTTGGCAAATCTCATTTTTAAATTATTTGGAAGAGATTGGCGAAAGAAAATCTTGATTCCGAGTTCGTTTGCAAAATGGCCAAATCCCGGGCCTCCTATGCAGTAATTCAAGCCGATAAATCCCAAAAAAATACCAAATGAGCTCCAAAAATTATGAAAACTTCCAGATCACACTTTTTAATTATTTTGAAGAGATTGGTGAAGAAAAATCTTGATTTGGAGCTCGTTTAAAAAATGGTAAAATGTAGGGGCATAAAAGGGCATTTTTGGGAAGAAAAAATCCAAATAAATAGCAAACGGACTCGGATAATTTTGAAAACTTCCAGAACTCAATATTTTATTATTTTGGAAGTATTAAAAAAAGAAAAATTGAATTTGGAGTCCGTTTGAATTTATTTGCATCCGGGGGGCAAAATGGTCATTTCACCCAAGCAACCGAAAAGGGCTTTTTTGGCCCTTCAAAAAAATCAGAGTTGGGCTGGAAAAGAGAAGTGCTGGCATGCCCAAGCCCAAAGAAAGGAGGAAGCTTCTAATTTTTTTTTTTAATCAAGTGGTTAAAAATCAAGAGTTAGTTAACCATTCTCTTTGATCAAGCCATGGTGATTAAACCACATAGGTTAAGAAAGATGTCAACATTATTTTTGCATAGCTGTAATTTGAGAGGGCTGAGATGCTAATCTAAAGGTGGTAATTTCATGACTTTTCATCTTGAATTATTGGCCATTTGATGGAAATTAGGTTACACAAAAATGACAACATCTTGGAGGCTATATAACCATGCATTAAGGCTAGCCCTAAGGCAAGGGAGGCAGATTTTGGTTTCTTCTTTTCCATTTTGGCTGATTTCTCTTAGTTTTTCTTAGTTTTTATCTTCTTGGTTGAGAGCAAAAAAAGAAAAGTTTAGAAATAAAGGAAAGTTTGAAGAGAAAAGCTTGAAATATTAGCTTCTTGAGGTTGCTCTTGAGCACCAACTCTTGCACTTTCATTTTCTATTCTTGTTTTTTGCTATTTTAATCTCTACTTGGTGAGTTTTCATTTTAAAATAATGTTTCTTGTTCTTCCTTCATTTCCTTTCTTAAGTATATTTTTTTTACATTTTGTTTTTACAATAAACTCACCATGGCCAAATGGCCTACATTATTTATTTTAAGTTGTTGTTTCAATTCATTTTACCATATTGTTTATGTTATTTTCTTTGTTTTTGATGTTTTAAGTGTTATGTTATTT
The DNA here is from genome assembly GCA_030761205.1 of Fremontodendron californicum. NCBI lineage: Eukaryota > Viridiplantae > Streptophyta > Magnoliopsida > Malvales > Malvaceae > Fremontodendron > Fremontodendron californicum. Next base: position 5,748,936 of record JAULJL010000047.1, read on the forward strand.
CATGTTCTTAAGTTATATTTAATTTGGTTGCTTTGTTTGTTGCCATTTATGTCTTAGATATCATGTTTTTGCATTTTTAATTTTCTGTTTTCATGTTGTTTAAATTTGAGCATGTTTTAGAGTTAGCATATTAAGTGTTTGTGAAAATGCTTGTGTGATTCTTTGCATGATTCTTGTTTTATATCTTAGTGAGCATGTTTTAGATTTGGTATATTAGGTGTTTGTGAAAATGCTTGTGTGATTTTTGTGTTATGACTTAGTTTTTCATGCTAGCATACCAAGTGTTTGTGAAAATGCCATGCTTGTTGGAGCTTGGGGCCATTTGGCTACTCCATGTGTTTTGCATTGTGTGTTGTATTTTTTGTCATGCTAGTTGTTAGGTTTTTGCATTTGCATGATATTTGGTTGGATTTTTGAATTAAGCATGCCTTGTGTTTGTGAAAATGCCATGCATGTCTTAGGTCTAGGTTACATTAAATGCCATGCAAGTTCATGTTAGGTCTAGGCCATATTATTTATGTCATGCATTTTCCTTACATTTAGGTTTAGATCCATGCATTTCATGCATTATGTTTGCTGCATTGTTTCATGCATTTCATGTTCATGCCACTTGAATAATGACTTGAGCCAATTAATGGTTCAAAGTCATGCTCTCTTGAGCACACTTGTGGAAAATTAAGTTTGTCAAATTGATTATTCTACCTTTGTGATTTTTTTTACTTAGCCAATTTTTATCTAACTTTCAAAAAGTCCTAGCTACTGCTTTCAAGTCATTTTATGAGTTTCAAATATTTTTATTTTTATTTTTAAATGATTTTATCAAAGACAAAAAAAAATGTGTTGGCAAAGCAGTTTTTTTTCCACCCAAAACTCGTACATCTCCGACTTTTCTGGGAATTTATCTTTGATCAGAAAATTAAGCCAATTTTTTCTCATGTAGTTTTATATGTCCTGAGTCTCCAGTATTTTTTTTAGAATTTTTGGAATTTTTAAAAATAGGGTAAAAAATCGTGGATTAAAACTGGACAGTGGAGTCAGGATTGAATTTAAAGAAAAACAAAGCAGTTTTTCTCCTCCAAAAACTCGTACATCTCTGATTTTTCTGGGAATTCATCTTTGATCAAAAAATTAAGCCGATTTTTTATCGTGTAGTTTTAAATGTCGTGAGTCTCCAGTATTTTTTTCAGAATTTTTGGAATTTTTTAAAATAGGGTAAAAAATCGTGGATTAAAACTGGACAGTGGAGTCAGAATTGAATTTAAAGAAAAACAAAGCAGTTTTTTCTCCTCCAAAAACTCGTACATCTTTGATTTTTCTGGGAATTCATCTTTGATTCGAAAATTAAGCCGATTTTTTTTCGTGTAGTTTTACATGTTTTGAGTTTCCAGTATTTGTTTTAGAATTTTTGGAATTTTTAAAAATAGGATAAAAATTCGTGGATTAAAACTGGACAGTGGAGTCAGAATTGAATTTAAAAAAAAAAAACAATTTTCTGTTTTGGTTAATTTACTTAGAGTGGGCTGATTAGAAGGGTTAGCTACTGACTTAGGGTAATTTCTAAGCCTTTTCAAACTCTAAAAATGGTTTTTCAAGTCCCGGGTTAAGGGTAGTCAAGTCCGGATTTTTTAAACTTAGGAAATTAGAGCCATTTTAAAGAAATTAGCCCAGTTTTTATTTTTAATTCAAGCTTTTCAAAATTGTTTTCAAACAATCACAAAGTATTTTGGTTTTAGAATATTTAATTTGACATATTTTCCTAAGGTAGCCGGATATCTTTTTAGATATACGGATTTCCTTAATTAAAGGAAAAAAATATATTTCATGCATTGCATTTTTATATTCATGCATTTTATATAATATGTGATTCTTGCTATAATAATTTCTATGATATTGTTGTTATTTTGATTTATATTTTTTGATGTTACATGGTTTATTATATGGTTTCGAATATTTCATGATATCCTATGCTTTTATTTAGTTATCTTTATTTAGCATATACGTATTCATTTATTTTAAATGTTTTCAAAAGATAATGGTTTTCAATAAAAATAAAGATATTCCCGAGTTAAAATAATTCATGAGTTCTCTACCGGGTTTGCTGGAGGGAATATCATCAATTATCATTAATAAAGGAATATCTTTCTTTCAAAAAAGAGAATGATTCGGAAAGTTTTCCAAAACTAATAAAAATTTCTATATTTTGCCACGTTTGTTGGGGAATATAGGAAAATTTTGAATTTATAAATTCTGGATCATTTTCAATAAAAAAATGAAATTATTTTTCTTTAAATTGGGAATTAACTTGAAATACTAAATTTAAAACCAACTTTTTACCGAGACTTGAGATAACACACGATTAATAAGGTACCGATTTATACGGGCGTTGTGGGGGTGCTAATCCTTCCCCACACGTAACCGACTCCCGAACCCGCTTCTTTGATTTCTCTGGTTTAAAACGCAGACTTGAAATTGGTTTTTAAAATGTTTTAATTAATTTTTAAAATATTTTATAAAACCGGTTTTAATAGGTGGCCGATCACACCTAGCTAAAAAAGATTGGTGGCGACTCCATGTCTTTTTTAAGGTCATTTTCAAAACCTTCATTTTTCTAGAGGAATTAAGTCGACTTTTCCTCGATTTTTTTTAATGTCACGCCTAACGAATAATAAAGTCTTGCGATGAGACTCGTCGTCGTTATTTTTTAGGTTGCGACAGCTTGGCGACTCCGCTGGGGATATATTAGAGAGTCAGGCCTAGAATTAGTCGTGTGTTATCAAAGTCTCGGTTTTGTTGGTTTAATTGGTATTTAATTTTAATTCCCACATTTTTTTAATAAGGAGAATTTTGAAAATAATAAAATGTTTTTAAATATGTTCATACTCATGTGCATGCATTTTATTTTTGTTCTCGAGTTATTTAAGGTTGTATATTATAATTGCTTGTCGGTTAATGCGTTACACTATTCTTGAATGTTTTAATTGCTAGGGCATTTAGAATAAGGTTTGTAGAATAGGTAGTGAAAGGTTTGATATTCCTCCACACACACTACACGTGCATTTGCATAACATGAATCCTCTACCCGGATTCCGTCCTTTTAAGTGGAAGTAAAGTAACTACGCCTTCGTGATTGATCCTCCGTATGGGCTAGTGAAACACTTTCGGAGTATAAAGTACCTATTGCCTTCGTGATAATCCTCCGTACGGGCATAGGAAAATATACTCTAACGGATTGAACCCGCTTTTATCGGGGTGCCTTACTAGCCTTCACCAGCGACAGTGAGGAACAATTCGGGGTCTTAGAACCGATTCACCCTCATATAGTGAACCTAGGCGAAGCCATCCCGAATTTTCGTTAGATATACCAAAAATAGGAACACATGGAGGGACATTTCTAAACTTTTTGTTACCTGTTTTACACTCCGAATAAGTGTGGTAGATCGGGCAACGATGTACGTACATCGCCCGTAATAAATGTGATACTCCGCCTCGAAGGCATCGTGATGCCTAAATAAGCAGATATTGCTGGGGCAGATGTTCATTAGCTGTTTTTTTTATAAAAAAAAAAAATCTTTTTTAAGCATTTTGCATGTTGCACATTTCATACATGTGTGAATAGAGCATGTACATTTTTGGTTGTGTTATTGATCTCATTCTTTGCAATAAACAGTTGGTAATTTCATTTGATGATTTCATAAAACAGGTAGTGTCACATGAACATTTGCATATGGTACCATAGTGGGATCCACCCTGAAATTCTTTTGAAAATAATGTGATCGGTTTTTCATAAAAAAAAAAAAAACACAAAAAAAAAACATGTTAAAAAAAAATCATAAATTAGGAGGCAAATCTTGCATAATGAGATTTTTGAATAATCAAGATTTAGGTCCTACCAATTTCGTGTAATCATTGGTTAATTTATTTGTGTCATTTTGACATCGTGTTACAGTCATAACATGCATGATTATTCATTGTAGAATACATTTGTGATATACATGGTCATTCTTTGTACCTACCTTTGTATTAATTCATTTATTCTTAGCATGTAACATTTTGACATCATAGCATGCATGGTCATTCATTGTAGGACACGTTTATGACATGCATAGTCATTATCTGTATATACCTGGCATTAAATTGCATCCATAGCATACATAGTCATCATAATTTCTCTGTATATGTTTATGCATTAATCATCAATTTATTCATGCACATAGGAATAGAGCGTGTACATTCATAATCTTAATCTCATGACATTTTCATTTGCATGAAAGGGGTTCGAGATATGAGGAATGAATCGGAGGAACGATTGGGTGCTTTGGAACGCAATCAAGATGAATATGGACATGAAATCCGAGAGGTGAAGGAACAACTTGCCAAATTGCTGAAAATGGTTGAGGATATGGGTAACAGTAAAGGTGAACTTTCTCAGGGCTTCGCATCATCTTCGGATCAACCAAAACCATTAGGTCCAGAACATACAATCCTTGCTGGATCCTGCACTTGTAAATGCCACAAAGGTTGCAATCCTGATGAAATTGTGGACAAAATCATGAAAATAATTAAACCTGAAAGCCTGATACCAAAGACAGAAACCTCGAATCCAGTACCATACCTGCAAACTGTTCTAGGTCCAAACCAGTATCCCCACCCTACTATGGTCCAATCGTCCATTGGGACGACCACTACGGGATTCCTGAATCCCATTCCATCGTTACCAACTACCAGTTCATACTATTTCCCTCATCAATCACCTTATCCAGTACCTGGGATAGGAACCTCGAGCTATGTACAACCTCCAAAGGCCCCGTGTCCAAATCCATACCCTTACCATGCTGTTCCGCCACATCCCCATGTAAACACTCCGGTTCGAACCTTAGTGCCACCACCAAGTGCCCCAACTCCTAGGCCATGTGTGACTAAGAAACGATCCCAGAATAAGACCCAAATGCATTTTGATCCCATTCCAATCAGCTACCAAGAGCTCCTCCCTATACTGATCCAAAATCACATGGTTGCCTGTGTCCCATTGAAACCCCTGTTACCACCATATCCAATGTGGTATAATCCAAATGAAAGATATGATTATCACTGTGGAATTGTTGGCCATAGCATCAAAGATTGTATAGCAGTCAAAAGGAAAGTGCAAGCTCTCATAGATGCCAAGTGGTTGGATCCAACGACACTGATTGATAAAGGACTGGGAAAACGCCATTAGGATTGGGAGATTTACAGCATTGAGGTGGAAAGACTTCGGTCTTATATGATGTAATAGGATTTCACTTTTTCAGTAGCCGGCTCTTATAGCCTTAGGATGCTAGGAAGAATAAAGTGCTTGTAAAGACAGTTTTAACTACTGCTCAAATTTTAAAACATGGTTTATACCATTGTGAACATTGATATGGGAATGAATTGAGTATGCTTCAAATTTATAAGATGTTGATGATTAAGTTCCTCCGATTCTTATTTCCTCCGTGATATCTTCCCCTTTGCATTTTGCATCCCATCAATTATTTGTCAGGTTGCATTCATGCATTCATAATCAACATGATTTTTCTGTATATATCCATGCATTAATTTGCTTATTACATACATCATGATTAGCATTAGGTCACATTCATGACACACATGGTTAGCATGATTTTCTTTGTATATACTCTGTATCAACCATTCATTGTTTGCATAATTGACACCGTGTTGCATTCATAGTGTATGTGATCATTCATTGGGAAACATGCTAAAATACATGAGCAGTCATTGCATATATTCATGTGTTGATCTGTTTATTCTTTGTTTGCAACATGTTGGCATTGTGATTGCATTTATCACATATATGGTCAGCATGTTTCCATTGTACATATCCATACATCATATTGTTTAGGCTTCACATGCATCAAATTGCATTCATGGCTCATTCATCATGACATACATTTGGGGGAAATAAAATAGAAGTTGGCTTGGCTTTAGGAGTCTTTGAAAGAATTTCCATTTCAAATCAGAAGAAGTACTGAGTACACTTTTAATACAGGCTGGTGCTATGGAGGATGAACAAGTTGCCCGAATGGAAAAAATGGAAAGGGAACAGAGAGAATTGCGAGAACAACTAGCAAAATCTCAAGCAGAATCTAAGGATCAGATGACTAAACTGATGGAGCTAATGTCTGCTGTAATCAAGGGAAAAGGATACACCGAAAACTTTGTCGCCGGAGAAGGGTTAGAGGTACAAAAGGGCCAAGATGAGGTTGCAATAAGTGATGCCCAGAACACTATTAACCCCGTCAATGTCCTAAACTCAGATGATCCAGCTAAACAGGCAAAGTTGAAAAGGGTTGCAGTAAATGAGGTTGAGTTGGCAGATTCCCAAGGGAAATATCAGTTGTTAGATGAAAGGCTTCGGGCAATAGAAAGAACAGATGTATTCGGGAGTGTGAAGGCGAAAGAACGATGCTTGGTCCTCGATTTAGTCATTCCTCCTAAGTTCAAGATCCCTGACTTTGTGAAATATGACGGGACGACCGATCCATCAGCCCACATCACTATGTTCTGCCGAAAGATGACAAGTCAGATAGATAATGATAAGCTTTTAATTCACTGCTTTCAGGATAGCCTCAGCGGGTCCGCAATTAGGTGGTATAGTCAGTTGAGCAAGGATCAGATTCGCTCTTGGAATGATTTGGCTAGGGCTTTTCTAAACCAGTACAAGCATATGACCGACAGGACACTTGATCGTCTCACTTTGCAAAATATGAAGAAAAGAGCTACTGAGAGCTTCAAAGAATATGCGCAACGGTGGATGAGCCTGGTCGTCCAAGTACAACCGCCTTTAACTCAGAAGGAAACCACTGTCCTTTTTGTGAATACACTACAGACCCCATACTACGATAGACTTGTCGGCAACACCATGAAGAATTTTTCGGACATGGTAATTTCAGGGGAGATGATTGAGAATGCTATCAAGGATGGGAAAATTGAAGGAGAAAGAACATCCAATACCAAGAACAGGGCATCTGAAAATAAAAAGGAAGATACCCAAGTCGTGGAAGACTTTGCCCCATCTCCCCAATTCTCCTCGTATCAGCCATTTAACTCTACCCTGAACAATGTCTCTCAAGGTTTTTATCCCTACCAACCAATGACTGCAACTACACCAGAATTTACATCTGTCTATCAATCGAACATCCTCGGGAATAATCGAAGGGGGCATAAAAAGCGAAAAAGAAATCCGGTTGACCTGATTCCTATGACATACAGTGAGATACTACCTCAACTCATCCAGAATCACCTTGTGACACCCATGCAAATATCGCCTCTGAAGCCCTCTTATCCGAGCTGGTATGATGCTAATGAGTGTTGTGGGTACCATTCTGGCAATCAAGGTCACTCAACAGAGAACTGCCCCGCTTTGAAGTACAAGGTCAGAGATCTCATCAAGGCTGGTTCGATAAGTTTTGAAGATGGGGAAATCAAGTGTCATAAGACACATTGTGCATGATCATATTAGGTTTTTGACACATGTAGTTCTATACACTATGATGAGGAAAGCACTTGTCTCATGTTAACATCTACATGAATTAAATGAATTTTGTATTTTAAATGCTTTGTGTTTGTCGTGTTTCAACAATAACTTGAATTTGCAAAAACAAGCATTAAGGAATTTTTAGTGATGGATAGTCTCAAGAAGATTGATGATCATTGTTAGAAATGACCCAATACCTTCAGCCCTTTCTTTTAGGCTTTCCTAAGCCTAAATCTTTTGAACCGAGACCACTTGAAAGACCTAATGCTTCAAGGAATATGAATGATTTGACTTCATAAAACCATTGTCATCACAGAATAAGCAAAGACGTAGATCTTAGTCTAGGCTATGAACAAAGGAACGAACTTTTTGAAAATTTTCAAATTCCTTGAAAATCAAACAAATGAGACATTCTATCAAGAATCCAGATTTTGGTAATTTGATGTGTGTCAAGATTATGCCAAAACATTAATTGCCCAAACATCACTTCATGATTGACATCCTGGGGCACAATGATTAAACTAGATTATCCCTTGTCCCAGAGAAAACCCGTTTTTGGGTCATATTTTCCTTGTCTCTTCAAAGAACTCAGATTGGAAACTCAGCCTTTTCAAAATAGACCTAGACTTGCCATGTTCCTCGTTGATACAAATTCTCATTGATTAATCAAATTGGGGCATCATATGTGGAAATGATGGATACATGGTGAATAAGGATGGACTAAACGCATGAATCATTGGGGCATGCGACGAAAAAACAAAAAGAAAAAAAAGAAAAAAGAAAAAAGAAAAAAAAGAGAAAAATTGTGATATCATGCATATGAGAATTCGGATGATTCCAAAGTGCAAAATGAAATTTTGAATATCTATTTCCCCTGGGGATTGCTTTTCAATGTAAATATTCGCGCTTGACATGAGAAATGGCCATCTTTCATATCGCTTTCGCACAAAAAGAAATTATCCATAGTCACCCCTTTTGAGCCAAAAGAATTTTTTTTTTCTTCTTTGAACCCTAATCAAGGGCCACCCTCTACACTGGGGGGCAAATGCGAGGAAAGATCTTTTTAAAGATCATTGTGAAATGAGTCCTAGCTCAAGGACAGACACAAAGCAAATGGAGCCCCGAATAAATACGGGCTTACTCTGTCAAAGAAAAAGAAGAGAAAAAGATGATGAAATGAAAGCCAAGAAAAACAAAAGAAAAACACAATAAAAAAGAAAACAAAATGTGTGAAAGACATGGCAAATGGAAAGCCAAAAGCAAGGAAGAAAAAGAGCAAAGTCAAAAGGAAAGAAATGTCCGAGAAGGGACAAATGCTTCAAAGAAAATCCTCTTCAAGAAAGGATCCTTGATCTGATTACCCTCAAACACATATTTTGGCCTATTTATCCTTTCTTTCTGAATCCTGAGCCATGGCCTACATTACGTGCTTTAAAAGTCCATTTTGATCAAGCATGAATGTTTAATTTGAAGGGTTTTCCTCAGATTTTATCCCATCTTATCAAATTCTCATTTCACTAAGGAAGAATTTAGAATTCTCAAGTGCATGGTAAAAAAAAAAAGAGAAAAATTGAAAAGAATGGGACTCTAGGGCGAAAACCCAAAAAAACGGGCGGTCTAGAGTAGAATGGGAATTTTCGATGCCATCGATGATAGTGTCGATACCCCAAAAGAAAAGATCTTATTAAAGGAGTGGTCATCGAGGAACATCTAGGAATTCCTGAACCCCCCAAATTGTCAGCTCTCATTCGGAGGATTGTCTTCAAAAACTGAAACTTTGTTCCCAAGATTAAACTTTCCGGTTTAAACATCCCAGCCAATCTTGATGCTTAACAAAATGCCTTGATATGGAAACTAAAAGAATGTTGAATTTGTTTGGTTCTCAATGAATTCATGATTTATAAAACCTGTTCCATTTGTGAGCCTAGAAGGGATATACATTTTTGTCATGAAGTTTTCCTGGAAAAGCCAGAATCTTGTTATACCAAGCCTTGCCAATCGAGTTGAAAAAACCCAGATTGATACTTAGAGAAATTTCTAACAATGATCATCAGTCTTCAAAAGATTTGTACATCACACATTGTGGGGTTAATATTTTTTGTTCAGAAGTTTTCAAAATGCGAAAACAAATAAAAAGATTTTTTTGAAATACCCATTTTGATGTTGGCATGAGACAAGGATTTTTCTAACTCAAAGGTGTAGAACTGCCAGGATAGGTCTTGACTTCCAGATATGAGAAGAAGAAATAGAACCCGGTTCAGATCTCTATTGATGAAAGTTTGAAAAACTGTTGGGGCAAAGAGAATAGCCAAAATGAATTGAAGATATACTCTGATTTGAAGAGGAAAAATGAATTTGAAAGGCTAAGCCAAAGTCTAGAAAAACAGCCGGGGGCACTTGCATCACTCATGAGCACTCATCTCTTTATCGAGCTTTTGCATCTGCACAGTGTCGGCAAGCATTTGCATCATTCATGGGTATTTGCATTGGCATTATTCCATAAGCATCTGTATTTTACCTTTACATTTACATTCTTCATGGAATTCGTATTTGTGTCATCTCAAGCAATTGCATCATTTCTAGAATCATTGCATTTTCATTACTGTGTGGTAATTATAGTTACACCATTCATAAACCAGTTACATGAACACAATTAGTAGGGGCATCTGCATCATGAAACATGGGCATCAATCCAAGTCATTTACATTTGCATTAAAGACATTTGCACCAGTTTAAGTCATTTCGTGTCTTATTCAACACCTGCATCTGCATCAAAAAGCATTCGCATCTTCTCAAAATCGTTAGGGTAATTTTCAACAATTCTTCAAAGAACATTTTTAAGACCTCCGGGCATAATTTTTCAAATCACAGGTAAGACCTCTGGGCAATATCTTTAAGACCTCCGGGCAACATCTTTAAGACCTCCGGGCATAACTTTTTTCAGGGGTAAGGCCTCCGGGCACTATTCTTAAGACCTCCGGACATCATTTTTAAAGTCGCATACAGCGCATTTCTTCCAAATCACGGGTAAGGCCTCCGGGCACCATTCTTAAGACCTCAAGGCATCATTTTTAAAGTCGCGTACAGCGCATTTCTTCCAAATTATGGGCAAGGCCTCCGGGCACCATTCTTAAAACCTCCGGGCATCATTTTTAAAGTCGCATACAGCGCATTTCTTCCAAATTATGGGTAAGGCCTCCGGGCACCATTCTTAAGACCTCCGGGCATCATTTTTAAAGTCGCATACAACGCATTTCTTCCAAATCACGGGTAAGGCCTCCGGGCACCATTCTTAAAACCTCCGGGCATCATTTTTAAAGTCGCATACAGCGCATTTTTTTCAAATCACAGGTAAGACCTCCGGGCACCAATTTTTAAGACCTCCGGGCACCATTTTAAGACCTCCGGGCATAATTTTTCAAATCACAGGTAAGACCTCCGGGCAACATCTTTAAGACCTCCGGGCATAACTCTTTTTTTCAGGGGTAAGGCCTATGGGCACCATTTTTAAGACCTCCGGGCATAATTTTTCAAATCACAGGTAAGACCTCCGGGCAACATCTTTAAGACCTCCGGGCATTATTTTTTTTAAGGGTAAGACCTCCGGGCACTAATTTTTAAGACCTCCGGGCATAATTTTTTTCAAATCATAGGTAAGACCTCTGGGCAACATCTTTAAGACCTCCGGGCATAACTTTTTTCAGGGGTAAGACCTCCGGGCACCAATTTTTAAGACCTCCGGGCATAATTTTTCAAATCACAGGTAAGACCTCCGGGCAACATCTTTAAGACCTCCGGGCATAACTTTTTTCAGGGGTAAGACCTCCGGGCACCAATTTTTAAGACCTCCGGGCACCATTTTAAGACCTTCGGGCACCAATTTTAAAGCCCTTCGAGCATAAATTTTTCTTTTGAAATCGAATTCATTCCCTTAAGACGAATCGAGCCTTGTTTAGGCAGGGAATTCAATTTAAGGACAAAATCTTCAATTTATTGTTTTTAAAAAAAATGAAAAAAGAGAAAATAGAAAAAAAATAAAAAAAATAAAAAATAAATAAAAAATAAATAAAAAAAAGGAAAAAAGAAAAAAGAAAAAAAGAAGAAATAAGAAAAAAATGAAAAAATGAAAAATAGAAAATGAAAAAAAATTAAAATGAAAAAGAAACCCCTTTCCCTTTCCTTCACATGTGATGTCACTGACCGTACAAAATTAGTGTCGGTTTATCTTTGCCTGATTCCTGATTCTCAGCAATAGCCAAAGAGGGGCAGCTGTAGACACCTAATTTTGTCCGGACCACTAAACAGGTATGTTTTCTTCCCATATTGATGTTCCCAAGTGTAAAAAGACTGTTTTCATCCTGCAGGTGGTACTCCGAGACTTAGTTTAAGAGGGCGAGCACAAAAAGTCAAACTTGAAAAAAAGTCAACCTCGAAAAAGTCAACCCCGAAAAAGTCAACCCCAGAAAGTCAACTACTGAAAAAGTCAACCCACTTTCAAAATCAAGATTTTAAGTTCAATTGAAAAATGGCGAAAGAATTTTGATAATCCGAGGTCTACATTGAAAGATATGGAGTTCGGAAGTTGGGATTTGGAGATTCATTAGAAAGGAAACCCTAATCCGAGAAATTTGGGGAAAAGTGCTTAAACGATCAAACTGGTCAAAATTGAAGGTTCCAAATGAAAGATAAGCACTGACTACGGGTAATGGAGAAGTCACTTGCAAGAAAAACTGAAAAAAAGTCAATCCGGGAGAAAACCGAGAATTAGGGTTTTTAGTGGATTTCGGTGAAATCGGGAAGAATCACAGAAATGGCCCGACTTGGTAAGACCAAAGCCCCCAATGGATGAGGAATGATTAAAAAGGATGGCCCAAGGCTCAGATTGAAGAAAATCTGAAAATCGGACTTGTTTTGAGCAAAACCGGGTTTCAGAGGTTAAAGGGTAAAATTGGAAAAATTTGGGAAAAATAGCAAATGGACTCCAAAAATTATGGAAAATTTGTCAATATCATTCTTAAATCATTTTGAAAGAGATTGGAGAAAGAAAATCTTGATTCCGAGTTCGTTTGCAAAGTGGCCAAATCCCGGGCTTCTTATGCAGTAATTCAAAAAGATAAATCCCGGCAAAATAGCAAATGGACTCCAAAAATTCTGAAATTTGGCAAATCTCATTTTTAAATTATTTGGAAGAGATTGGCGAAAGAAAATCTTGATTCCGAGTTCGTTTGCAAAATGGCCAAATCCCGGGCCTCCTATGCAGTAATTCAAGCCGATAAATCCCAAAAAAATACCAAATGAGCTCCAAAAATTATGAAAACTTCCAGATCACACTTTTTAATTATTTTGAAGAGATTGGTGAAGAAAAATCTTGATTTGGAGCTCGTTTAAAAAATGGTAAAATGTAGGGGCATAAAAGGGCATTTTTGGGAAGAAAAAATCCAAATAAATAGCAAACGGACTCGGATAATTTTGAAAACTTCCAGAACTCAATATTTTATTATTTTGGAAGTATTAAAAAAAGAAAAATTGAATTTGGAGTCCGTTTGATATTTATTTGCATCCGGGGGGCAAAATGGTCATTTCACCCAAGCAACCGAAAATGGCTTTTTTGGCCCTTCAAAAAAATCAGAGTTGGGCTGGAAAAGAGAAGTGCTGGCATGCCCAAGCCCAAAGAAAGGAGGAAGCTTCTAATTTTTTTTTTTAATCAAGTGGTTAAAAATCAAGAGTTAGTTAACCATTCTCTTTGATCAAGCCATGGTGATTAAACCACATAGGTTAAGAAAGATGTCAACATTATTTTTGCATAGCTGTAATTTGAGAGGGCTGAGATGCTAATCTAAAGGTGGTAATTTCATGACTTTTCATCTTGAATTATTGGCCATTTGATGGAAATTAGGTTACACAAAAATGACAACATCTTGGAGGCTATATAACCATGCATTAAGGCTAGCCCTAAGGCAAGGGAGGCAGATTTTGGTTTCTTCTTTTCCATTTTGGCTGATTTCTCTTAGTTTTTCTTAGTTTTTATCTTCTTGGTTGAGAGCAAAAAAAGAAAAGTTTAGAAATAAAGGAAAGTTTGAAGAGAAAAGCTTGAAATATTAGCTTCTTGAGGTTGCTCTTGAGCACCAACTCTTGCACTTTCATTTTCTATTCTTGTTTTTTGCTATTTTAATCTCTACTTGGTGAGTTTTCATTTTAAAATAATGTTTCTTGTTCTTCCTTCATTTCCTTTCTTAAGTATATTTTTTTTACATTTTGTTTTTACAATAAACTCACCATGGCCAAATGGCCTACATTATTTATTTTAAGTTGTTGTTTCAATTCATTTTACCATATTGTTTATGTTATTTTCTTTGTTTTTGATGTTTTAAGTGTTATGTTATTTCATGTTCTTAAGTTATATTTAATTTGGTTGCTTTGTTTGTTGCCATTTATGTCTTAGATATCATGTTTTTGCATTTTTAATTTTCTGTTTTCATGTTGTTTAAATTTGAGCATGTTTTAGAGTTAGCATATTAAGTGTTTGTGAAAATGCTTGTGTGATTCTTTGCATGATTCTTGTTTTATATCTTAGTGAGCATGTTTTAGATTTGGTATATTAGGTGTTTGTGAAAATGCTTGTGTGATTTTTGTGTTATGACTTAGTTTTTCATGCTAGCATACCAAGTGTTTGTGAAAATGCCATGCTTGTTGGAGCTTGGGGCCATTTGGCTACTCCATGTGTTTTGCATTGTGTGTTGTATTTTTTGTCATGCTAGTTGTTAGGTTTTTGCATTTGCATGATATTTGGTTGGATTTTTGAATTAAGCATGCCTTGTGTTTGTGAAAATGCCATGCATGTCTTAGGTCTAGGTTACATTAAATGCCATGCAAGTTCATGTTAGGTCTAGGCCATATTATTTATGTCATGCATTTTCCTTACATTTAGGTTTAGATCCATGCATTTCATGCATTATGTTTGCTGCATTGTTTCATGCATTTCATGTTCATGCCACTTGAATAATGACTTGAGCCAATTAATGGTTCAAAGTCATGCTCTCTTGAGCACACTTGTGGAAAATTAAGTTTGTCAAATTGATTATTCTACCTTTGTGATTTTTTTTACTTAGCCAATTTTTATCTAACTTTCAAAAAGTCCTAGCTACTGCTTTCAAGTCATTTTATGAGTTTCAAATATTTTTATTTTTATTTTTAAATGATTTTATCAAAGACAAAAAAAAATGTGTTGGCAAAGCAGTTTTTTTTCCACCCAAAACTCGTACATCTCCGATTTTTCTGGGAATTTATCTTTGATCAGAAAATTAAGCCAATTTTTTCTCATGTAGTTTTATATGTCCTGAGTCTCCAGTATTTTTTTTAGAATTTTTGGAATTTTTAAAAATAGGGTAAAAAATCGTGGATTAAAACTGGACAGTGGAGTCAGGATTGAATTTAAAGAAAAACAAAGCAGTTTTTCTCCTCCAAAAACTCGTACATCTCTGATTTTTCTGGGAATTCATCTTTGATCAAAAAATTAAGCCGATTTTTTATCGTGTAGTTTTAAATGTCGTGAGTCTCCAGTATTTTTTTCAGAATTTTTGGAATTTTTTAAAATAGGGTAAAAAATCGTGGATTAAAACTGGACAGTGGAGTCAGAATTGAATTTAAAGAAAAACAAAGCAGTTTTTTCTCCTCCAAAAACTCGTACATCTTTGATTTTTCTGGGAATTCATCTTTGATTCGAAAATTAAGCCGATTTTTTTTCGTGTAGTTTTACATGTTCTGAGTTTCCAGTATTTGTTTTATAATTTTTGGAATTTTTAAAAATAGGATAAAAATTCGTGGATTAAAACTGGACAGTGGAGTCAGAATTGAATTTAAAAAAAAAAAACAATTTTCTGTTTTGGTTAATTTACTTAGAGTGGGCTGATTAGAAGGGTTAGCTACTGACTTAGGGTAATTTCTAAGCCTTTTCAAACTCTAAAAATGGTTTTTCAAGTCCCGGGTTAAGGGTAGTCAAGTCCGGATTTTTTAAACTTAGGAAATTAGAGCCATTTTAAAGAAATTAGCCCAGTTTTTATTTTTAATTCAAGCTTTTCAAAATTGTTTTCAAACAATCACAAAGTATTTTGGTTTTAGAATATTTAATTTGACATATTTTCCTAAGGTAGCCGGATATCTTTTTAGATATACGGATTTCCTTAATTAAAGGAAAAAAATATATTTCATGCATTGCATTTTTATATTCATGCATTTTATATAATATGTGATTCTTGCTATAATAATTTCTATGATATTGTTGTTATTTTGATTTATATTTTTTGATGTTACATGGTTTATTATATGGTTTCGAATATTTCATGATATCCTATGCTTTTATTTAGTTATCTTTATTTAGCATATACGTATTCATTTATTTTAAATGTTTTCAAAAGATAATGGTTTTCAATAAAAATAAAGATATTCCCGAGTTAAAATAATTCATGAGTTCTCTACCGGGTTTGCTGGAGGGAATATCATCAATTATCATTAATAAAGGAATATCTTTCTTTCAAAAAAGAGAATGATTCGGAAAGTTTTCCAAAACTAATAAAAATTTCTATATTTTGCCACGTTTGTTGGGGAATATAGGAAAATTTTGAATTTATAAATTCTGGATCATTTTCAATAAAAAAATGAAATTATTTTTCTTTAAATTGGGAATTAACTTGAAATACTAAATTTAAAACCAACTTTTTACCGAGACTTGAGATAACACACGATTAATAAGGTACCGATTTATACGGGCGTTGTGGGGGTGCTAATCCTTCCCCACACGTAACCGACTCCCGAACCCGCTTCTTTGATTTCTCTGGTTTAAAACGCAGACTTGAAATTGGTTTTTAAAATGTTTTAATTAATTTTTAAAATATTTTATAAAACCGGTTTTAATAGGTGGCCGATCACACCTAGCTAAAAAAGATTGGTGGCGACTCCATGTCTTTTTTAAGGTCATTTTCAAAACCTTCATTTTTCTAGAGGAATTAAGTCGACTTTTCCTCGATTTTTTTTAATGTCACGCCTAACGAATAATAAAGTCTTGCGATGAGACTCGTCGTCGTTATTTTTTAGGTTGCGACAGGTACCTTTTCTATACTTATATCACCTCTTTGAATTATATCTCGAATCAAGTGATATTGCCGCAATAAATGTTTGGATTTATGATGAGACCTTGATTCCTTAGCTTGCGCTATGGCTCCATTGTTATCACAGTAAAGTGGTATTGAATCAACAATGCTAGGAACCACACCAAGTTCAGTGATGAACTTCATAATCCAAACAACCTCCTTTGCTACCTCACATGCGGAGATGTATTCAGCTTCTGTTGTTGAATCTGTAGTTGTAGTCTATTTGGAACTTTTCCAACTAACTGCAGCTCCATTTAAAGTGAATACGTAACTGCCCTGCGATCTATTGTCATCCTTATCAGTTTGGAATCTAGCATCCGTATAACCCCTAATTTGGAGTTCAGTCCCTCCATAGACCAAGAAAATATCTTTAGTTCTTCTCAAGTACTTGAGGATATTCTTTATAGTAGTCCAGTGACTCTCACCAGGATTGCTTTGGTATCTACTTGTGACACTCAGAGCATACGATACATCTGGTCTTGTGCACAACATTATGTACATGATAGATTCAATTGCCAAAGCATATGGGATCTTATCTATTCGTGTCCTCTCTTCAATTATTTTAGGACACATCTCTTTCGAGAGATGTACACCATGTAACATAGGCAAGTTACCTCTTTTGGAGATATCCATGCTAAACCTCTTTAGCACCTTGTCTATGTAAATGGATTGGGATAATCCAAGCTGCTTTTTTGATCTATCTTTATAGGTCTTAATTCCCAGAATATATGCTGCTTCTCCCAAATCCTTCATGGATAATTGTTTGGAGAGCCAGACTTTGGTCGTCTGAAGCATCGGTACATCGTTTCCAATGAGTAATATGTCATTGACATATAGCACAAGGAACACAACAGCATTTCCATTTACCTTCTTGTAAACACATGGTTCATCAGGATTCTTAATGAAACCAAATTCTCTAATTGTTTCATCAAACCTAATGTTCCAACTCTGAGATGCTTGCTTTAGTCCATAAATGGACTTTTGCAGCTTGCATACATTATTAGAAGTGGTCTTGGATGAAAAACCTTTAGGTTGTGTCATATACACTTCCTTTTGCAAATTCCTATTAAGGAATGCAGTTTTTACATCCATCTGCCATATCTCATAATCATGGTATGCAGCAATAGCAAGCATAATCCTAATGGATTTAATCATGGCAATTGGTGAAAAGGTTTCTTTAAAATCAATGCCTTCAACTTGATAATAACCTTTTGCTACCAGTCTGGCCTTATATGTTTGTATGTTGCCATCCATGTTTGTCTTTATCTTGAAGACCCATTTACACCCTATGGGTTTTATCCCTTAAGGTGGATCAACTAAAGTCCAAACTTGGTTGACTTCCATGGCATCCATTTCAGATTTCATGGCTTCAAGCCATTTCTTGGAATTGATGTCAGACATCGCTTCCTTATATGTAGTAGGTTCATTATCAACGGGCAAACCTTCTCTGTCCAAAAGAAATCCATATCTTCTTGGTGTTTGCCTTCCCTACTAGATCTTCGGAGTACTTGTGTTTCTTGAGCATCAGTCCGAGCATCTAATGTTTCGACCGATGGCTCAGGTTCCGAAGGATTGTCAGGTTGTGGTTCTTGAACTTCTTCAAGTTCTACTTTACTCCTACTGAATCCTTCTAGTAGAAACTCTTTCTCTAGAAAAGCAGCGTGTTTCGATATAAACACCTTTTGATCAGTAGGACTATAAAAGTAATATCCAACAGTCTCTTTAGGATATCCCACAAATTTACATTTTTCTGATCTTGCTCCCAGCTTATCCAAAGGTACACGCTTCACATAAGCAGTGCATCCCCAAATCTTTAGATAAAATAAACATGGCTTCTTGCCATTCCATATCTCATGTGGTACCTTATCTACCGACTTGCTTGGAACCCTATTTAGAAGGTAAGCTGCAGCCTCTAAGGCATATCCCCAAAAGGATATCGGAAGGTTAGCCTTAGACATCATGGATCGAACCATGTCCAACAAGGTTCGGTTTCTCCTCTCGGACACTCCGTTATGTTGAGGAGTTCCAGGTGGAGTCCATTGCGACAGAATTCCATTTTCTGTCAAATGATTAAAGAAATCATGGGTTAAATATTCTCCTCCTTGATCTGATCTAAGAGCCGAAATATTTTTACCAGTCTGTTTCTCTACTTCAGCTCTAAACTCTTTGAACTTTTCAAAGGCTTTAGACTTGTATCTCATCAGATACATATAACCAAATCTTGAATGATCATCAATAAAGGTTATGAAGTACGAGTAACCTCCTCTAGCAGCTGTGTTTAGTGGCCCACATACATCTGAATGTATTAAGCCCAATAAAATACCAGCTCTTTCACCTTTTCTTGTAAAGAGAGTCTTGGTTATCTTACCAAGGAGACAACATTCGCATGTCCCATATGATTCATAATCAAAGGGTTCCAAAGAACCATATTTATGCAATTTGGATATTTTTGTTTCATTGATATGACCAAGTCTACAGTGCCATATGTAGGTCTTACTTGGATCATTCTTTCTTGCTTTCTTAACACTTTTATTGAACACAGGCATCTGTGGATCCAAAACATATAAACCATTATGTAATGTTGCTGATCCATAGTGTATGTCTTTAAGAATGATGGAGCGACTATTGCCCTTCATTCTTATCTCGAAACCATCATTAATAGTGAGGTATGATACCGAAATGATGTTTCTAGACAATACTGGAATAAAATAACAATATTTCAATTCCAATCTCATGCCAGAGGCAAAGATAAAGTACATGTTCTTATAGCCAATGATGCAACTTTTGCACCATTGCCTACTCTTAGAACTACTTCATCTTTGCTTAACTTTCTACTTCCTTTCAACATCCTTATGTCATTGCATAGATGTGAACCGCATCCTGAATCAATTATCCAAGAATCAGATTTAACAGTAGAAAGATTTAGTTCAATCACAAACACAGTCAACCCAGAACTTCTATAAGTTCTTCTTGACTTGTCAAGTAAGCAACCTTTCTTTCATTGAGAACGCTTCTCAATCTCATGTACCAATCCAAACATTTTGGACTAATGGCATTTAAAATGCCTCGCAATGTAGTTAATATATTAACCATTTTCATCAACCTAATATGAAAAAGTATATATATTAGTTATTTCATGTATTTATACCAATTCAAGATGAGGTATTAAATCTCTTATTGGTTCTCCCACTAATTTTTCGAGATAATAGCCCTCACTATTATTCGAAAATTTCTTCAAGGTATTTCTAGTGGGCTGGGATCCCTTCCAACATGTTGCAACCTTGAGTAACTCAATAAATTACAACAAGCCTAGTTGGGTAGATAACATAACTTATCAATTGCATCTCTATGCAACTCCCAGATCAGTTAGGTGACAACTCCTTGTCTAAGCACATCATATGTACTTCGCCTAACTTTGCCTCTAACACCATGTGATCAAGTTTTTGAGCATCCGGACAACATAGTATTAGTTGAGTAAGACCCATCTTCATAACTCAAACATATTCGTACAGTAGTTTGACCTTGAGTGACTCAACAAGCCTCTACTGGAAGAACTCTGGTTATCTTATTATGATGATGGAAGGCAACTTTATCATGCGAAACATATGACTCAATATTGAAATGAGGGATTCTTTGTTCTTTAAATATAAGTCTCATCATATCAGGCATGCATAGCATTTATAATATCGCATAAAATAAATCTATAACATGCTTTCTACTTGGATGATTATGGACTTTTCTAATCTAATTTCCTTAAGCCATCAAAGGAAATTAGTTGGTTAAATTCCTAGGTGATTACATACATTGTCTTCAAAAGCTTGCTTGTAATCTCTTTATCTTTATGGCGCCTTTAATCTCCATCTTCAAGTTACAAAAAAATTATTCCTAGCTAATCCTAATTTTATACTTTGATGTAACTAATTACATTTGCTATAAAGAAACCTCAAGTTATATTTGAGGGGAATTAGGTGAGGAAAGAATTTTTACAACTCCAGAAAATAAGAGATAAGGCAGAGCACTCAGTCCCTATTTAATAATAAAAAACCATGAAAAATAAATCTAACCATCCACAATCATATTGGGTCTAAGTCCATAATCATCCTATGAACATATAAATCATGCTTTAATCTCTAGTTACCATTCAATGATTATATTTGATCCATAATTTAATTTAAAGAAAATAATAAACATTTATTCTAATCTCATTAGAATAAATCCTAATCCAATTAGGATTACTTCCTTCAATTAAATTATCATCCAATTAAACAATTTAATTTGAAATTTATAACATGTAAATTCTTACATTGGTGGTTTAATAGAATTAATTCAACAATATCACCATGGTCACCAATTCAAGTGTTGTAGTTCAACTAGGACACTACAACATTGGTAACTCAATATTGCTAAAAATCCACATGATGTGAAAAAGCGGAGGCAACCAAAAACCCTAGCAAGGGAAAAGGCACAGGCTGCGGCTACAGGGTTTAGTCACCGCCTCCTTTTCTCGCTGCCTCTCTATCCGCTTTTCACAGCTTCAAAATGTTTTCAATGCCTATTCAGTTTATGATCTTTCAGGCTTGTAAAAAACAATTCTAAGCAATTTTAAAACCTAAAAATATCAAACCATACATTAAAAACAGCCAAGAAAAATCTGTAATTTTTCTGCTTCAAAACAACACCAAAGTTGATCTATAAAAGGCATGCCAAACTTTTTCCTTTTACATTAATCAGTTTAAAACAATTTTAAACTAATTAATCAACAAGAATTCACCATGAATAAGCTGCTGCCTTCACCGAAACACTATAAGTGCAAATCTCACAATTTTGGTTAGTGACAATCGGACCAAAACAACTCAAAGAACAAAACAGTTTTGTTAATTGGTAACAATCAAAGCATAGATCGTATAAGAATAACATAAGCGAGGCTCTGATACCACAGTTGGGATTCAGGTCATGCTCAAACAGAGATCATGTACAATTTAATCTACTAGTGAAATTAACAATGCAGCGGAATAAAACAAAACAAAGATAAACCGAATCCCTCAATGGATCTGCTTATGAATTCAAAAACGATCATCCTATCAAGAACAAATAACAAGGCAAAATCTCATACCTCATAGCTTGAGATTTCCGAAACCTCAAGACAGATTCTTGATGTTCTTGTACACCAAGCCCGGTTGTTGCAAACCAAAATCGTCTAATTGTCCGGCCTCTAACAGTAATCCACACAGACGACTCGGAAACCTTCACAAGGTTGAGATTATGTTTTGTCAAGATAATGCTAGTTGTCTAGGTTGTGAGAAACCTTCCTCCTTAGTTCTCTAGTCAGTCGATTCATAAGAAGGCAAGAAGAATCGAATTCCTCTTCCTCTTGTGCTATGCGGTCGAACCTCAATCAAGGAGAGTGAAAGGGCGCGCGACTAGTTGAGGCGGCAACAATATAAGGCATATATATATAACTAGGTTTAGTGTATGCCAACGTTTGGACTAACTGCACTTAAGCCCTTATATATTATTAAACATTCATAATAAGTCCACAACACTTAATGAATATATAATCTGGCTCAATCTCATTTTAATTCCATTAATCACCTTTTGTGTGTGACCCATTAGGCCCCCAACATGTTGGCAATACATATAAATTAAATTCATTTAAGAATTTCCAATTCATATTTATAAATCATGAGTGGCATCTAGCAATGCATCATGACCACCCAAATGCCGAGAGAGTCAACAAGGCTCGACAAGCCTTTCGTGTACAATATGTCTGTGTAATTCGATCCCTTCATCAAATCTCTCGAGATAGGAAAGAGCATGGTTCCGTGTCTACTCTTTATCCCATTCTATATTAAACCTGCAACTTTAATATTAACTCCTTAAGTATTGCCTTGGCCAAGGACTTCCATAAGTCAATATAAGCTAGATACATGTGAGATATGTCCCCTCATATCACTTGTGATGATGAATCCTCTCTGGATCACTCATTCATCTATGTATGCTTCATGTCATACCCAATAACACCTTACCATAAGCATCCCTTGTTGGGACCCGTTAGTGATGAAATCTAAGTATGACAATTCACATACAAGATGACCTGGTGTTACAAGTCAAAAGATTACTTACACTATTGACACATGAGAGTAATTTCTATAGACACTTGAGTGAGATACCAAATGGAACTCTCATAGCGGGTAATGTTCAGTGAACTTGTTCGACTAACAAGCACCCATATGTTATCCCTAAGTATCACTATACTTTGAACCTATGAGATCGGTTGCATGCATCATGTGCATGAAGGCTTAACATATGCCAGTCTTCGAGCATTGTCAATGCCCTGTCTTGACAATACAATGACCAGGAACAGTTTTAGAAACACGGCTTTGATGCATAAGGATCCTCATAATTGTAACTCCTTACAATTCCTTTGCAAGGCCATTGTGTTTCATGGCCTTTATCTTTACAAGTCATTTATAACAAATTATAACAAACCTTATGGATAAAGAAATACCTTAATTATTATTAACAACTATAATGTGCAATACATGAAAATTTAAATAGTGTCTTACAAGCCTAACAAGATTGGCTTGCAGGGCTTAACAGATGTAAGGCAACTTAATCATGCAAAGCATGGACTCAATATAATTTAATGAGGGATTTATTCATTTATTAGGTCTAATTGCTTTTCTTGGTTGATTGAAATGCATAGAATTTAGTCAATCATATATCATATATATAAGTTCAAAAATAAATCTTTCTCATGCAATCTACTAGGATGATTATGGAATTTTACTATTCTAGTTTCCTTGAGCCATTAGGAAACTAGTTGGTCTAATTCCTAGGGGTATCATACAAAGCCTTCATAAGTCTTGATGGTGATCTCCCTGGTCCTTCCTTCTTGGCGCCTTGTCTCCTTACATTTTGGAATTACATAAATTCTAATCTTAGCCTAAATCTAAATCTACAAAGCCTATATAACATTTACATATCTTTGGTAGAAATCTCGAGTTGCATTCGAGGGGAGTTAGGTGAGAAAATAATTTACAACTTTGAAAATAAGGTTTGCAGACCCTATTTATAAAAATACCAAAAGGAAAATTTAACCATCCATAACCTAAATCTATGGTCTAAGTCCATAATCACCTTCATGCTTTCATAATCACATCATAAAGCATAAAGGTAAATGCATACATGTTCAATGTCATTTGGTAATCTTGTTCGTCATTTAAGGAAAGTAACATTTAAACTCATTTAAATGTACTTGGTTCAAATTATTTAGGGATTTCAATTTCAATTTTAATTCAATTCATGTTTATGAAAACTATTTTTCAAAAACACTTGAATAAAAGTAAACTAATTTACTTTAGTCCTAATCCAATTAGGATTTCTTGAGTTAAAACATACCATGTAATTAAACAATTTAATTAGATTTTCTAATATCTTAGGAAATTCAAGTTTGATTAGGAAACAATCTCTACAAGGAAAGTTTATACACTCTCTTAACTTTTAGGAGTCATTGTTTGGCTAGGAAACAATTTTCACAAGGAAAGTTTAGGTTCTCTCCTAACTGTTAGGAATTCAATTTTTGACTAGGAAACAATTTCCAAAAGTCCAAACTTTCAAAGAATCAAAATTTTCAAAAATAGAAGGTGATGCCCTAACACACAACTTTTGTGTGTAGCCGCCTCCCATTCTTAGTCTTTCATGTTGCCATTACTTACAGCCCTTGTTTGGGGCAACTTTTGCCTCAAGCAGTAGCCTCTTTTGGTGGCTAAGTGGTGGCCAATTCATACACACTTCATCCTTTGATTTCTAGCCAATATACCTTCAAATCAAGAATCAAATTCAAAGAACTCAAGGTTGCTCAGAAAATTTCATTAACCATGCAAACTGTTTGCACAACTTTGAGAGGTACAGCAATCAAACAAAAGTCAAATAATTCACCAAAAATTCCAGTATCATTATAGACATATTTAGTCCTCAAGAACCAAATTTCATAGTTTTTGAACATCCCTAATCATGAAAAATCGTAACTTACAGCAAATTTGCAAAAAAAATCCTGCATTTGTGTTCTTCGAAAATCATGCACCAAAACAAATCCAAAGCAAACCCAAACATGTTTTTTTTTAACTTCTTTGTGTCATGCAATCAGCAGCAAGATTTACCATTGATCAAATCAATTTTAAACATGTTTTAAAATCTTTAAAACACTAATAACAAATTGCACACAAAAGCTATCCAGAATTGAAACAAACCAGGAAAACGTTTTTCTTGATGGAAGGTTGCTAAACCAACACACAATTCAATCCAATTGAATATTACCAAGAATTAAACATGTAAAATCATAAGAAAACTTACAAGCAAAGCTCTGATACCATTGTTAGATTTGGCCTCATGCTCAAACAAGAAACGATTTAATGAAGAACATGAACGCAACGGAATTTGAAAAAACATAAATAAACAAAGAAGTAACCAAATCTCAAAAGATCATACTTGTAAAATTTTAATATGATCAAGCTATTATATATCATGCATATGATTAAGAATCATACCTTAACTCAAAGATTTAGTAATCTTGAGTTTCCAAACAGCCCATGTAATCTTGAACACCAAGAAGAATTCCGAGACTTTGAGCTACCTAAGTGTTTGACCTTTAACGGTAATCCACACAAGATGAACAAAATAACCTTTTCCAAGGTAGGAATGGAGTCCTGATCGAAATCGATGCTAGTGGATTAGGTTTCATAAACCTCTCTCCATCAAGAGGAACCATGGTCGAATGTTTCATAAGCATGAAGAAGGAAGAAAATTTTTTTCTACCTTTCATAAGGTTTGGTGCGCCAACCATAGGGAAGATCTTGATTTTCTTTCTTTTCAATCTAAGCCTTTACTTTCTTGAGAGAAACTTTTCTCTCTAGCAATCCACTAAGAGGCAAGGAGAAAGAAAGAAATCAAGAAGACACCAAAACATGCACATCCAATGTGCGGCCAAAGTCTTTGGAATATGATAGCTATGTTCCTTCATATAGGGGGCGACAAGACTTCAGTATTATGGATTTAGGGTTATAACATAACTCTTATGTTATTAGCTCTTAAGTCACTTTACTTAATTAAACCATTCAATTAATCCCTTATTAATTGAATGGTTTAATTAGGTTCATTCCATTTTAATCTCTTAATTCACCTTAATGTATGTGACCTATTAGGCTTCCAATATGTTAGCAATGAATATAAATTATAATCCAAGGATAATTAATTTACATTCATAGATCATGAGCGGACTCTAGCAAGCAATCATGATCACCCAAATATTGGAGAGTCAAGGTAGTCTCAACATAACCTTTTAGTATCCTATCTATCAGTGTAATTCGGTCCTTTCACCATATATCCCGGATAAACTATGAGCATGGTTCAGTGTCTACTCATAAATCTATCCATGTTAGTTCTTAAAACTTATAGTAAACCTTTTGAACTTTAGGGAAACAATTTCTCCTAAATTCATCTTGCTCTGGCCAGAGACTTCATTAGTTAACTAAAGTCCATAACATAATGAGATATGTCTCCTTTCACTTGGAGTGGTGAATCCTCTCTGAGCTACTCATTTACATTCGCATGCTTCATGCCACACCCAAAATAACCCTACCACAGGCATCATTTTGTTGTGACCCATTCAGATGAAATCAAAGCATGACAATTCACATACAAGATAACCTGGCATCACAAGTCAAAGGACTAGTTACACGACTAACATATGAGAACGTTTTCATAGACACTTGAGTGATAGAAAAAATGGAGTTCTCATAGCGGGCAAAGTTCAATGAACTTGTTCTCTAAAAAACATCTACATGTTATCCCAAGTATACCTTATACTTTAACCCATGAGATTGTTTGCTTACTTCACAAGTAAGAAGGCTTAACATGTACCAGTCTTTGGGCATTGCCAATGCCTTGTCTTGGCAATACAATGACTAGGAACAGTTTAGGAACATGGCTTTGATGTATAAGGATCTCATAATTAGGATTATTATCCTGTACACTGCCAGTGGACTTTTTTAACTCCACAAGCAGTACTTACACGCTTCTATAACCTTTCATACGATTTATATCTGTACAAACTAACCGTCGGATTTAACAATATAATCGTTCTCGTTGTGCATGTAAAGTTTCGAATCGATCCGATATCCTTATCATATCGATCGAGAATATTGTCTTTTCAATATATATATAACGGTTGAAAGTTTTTTTACATCGGAATGAATAGTTAAATATTTTTAATTTACTCAAAACTCGACGTGCTTGATCTACGCGAATAGAACATGAAATACGACAGTCGGATTAAAAAAATATAAATCGTATAAGGAAGCGTGTAAACCCCGCTTGCGGAGTTAAAAAAAATCCACTGACAATGTACAGGATAATAATCCCTCATAATTATAACTCTTTATAATTCCTTTGCAAGGATTTTATGTTCCACGGAATTCATCCAATTAGTACATGATAACTCTTTATCATTGTACTAACATGAAGGAAAACCTTTAATCCCATATTAATAAGTGATTGGTATGCATTATTGATAGTTTATGCCTGACCAATTCGATTGGCTCTAGGGCATATTCCAACAATATCTAGATATATAAGCACATTCCATAAAAGTTCAAAATTTCATTAGTATCTTTGTCCAACAACTTTCAAGGAGCCAACATATCTCAAGTATATGGAAGGTTTTAAAATATATCGCAATATATAATTCTCAAGTGATTGTCAATCTTTCATAAGCAATATTCATAAGAACCATAAGTTGATATATCATTAAAAATAAATAAGTGTCCAAGAGCACTAAGGTTCTAACCACTATGTTATATCAATAATCATAAGATCATTTTTTGTCCAAAAGTTTCAAATAATTCAAAGAGCTAAATGCTTAATTTAGGGTTCAATGTTTAGTGAAATTAGGTCTCTCCTTTTAATTATAACAATCAAGGATCTAAGCTTTTCGAGAGTTAAGGATTTTTTAGATGGAATTAGTTGTGTGTAATACACGCTTTGTTAAAGAATGCGAGACAATGTATTATGTAGATGTCGTGTAATTTTTAGGAGACATGTTCTTGAATGTTGGCATGGTTGTTGTCCAAGTGTACAAGTTGGACAAAAAGAATGACAAAATCATATTTTTAAAAACAAATAAGAAAAAAACCCAAAAGCCTGTGATGTCTCATAAAAAAATTTGGGGTTTAAGGTTCCTTCTTTACTCCTTCATTCTTTAATTCTCTTCTACCACCAAGTCGATTCATACTCTTCCTTCAGTCCTACTCATCTCCGGCCACCAAGTTAATACCAAAAATTACTGAAGAAATCCCCATCATCTATTTCCAATTTCAATCAATTAATTTCAAAAAAAAAAAAAAAATCTCAATTCCGATCAGCGGAATGAATTAATTGATGAAGGTTGATTTTTTTTTGTTCGATAATTTGAATTTCAATCAGTCAATCGTAGATGAAAGCAAATATATTGGGCATCGCGATTTAGCTTTTCCTCTACCCACCAAAAATCTCTCATTTTCTTTATTCATTGTTTTTGCCTTCAGGTTTGTCGTGGTCATTGCTGCTGCTAAGATTGCCAGCGAGTTGCCCCACTACTTCCATTTCTATGTCATTTACTTCTTATATTATTTGAAACAACTTTCATTCTCTTCTCATTTCTCCACTTTCACTCTCTAATAAACCCACATTTTCTATCTCTTTTTAAGTTCACATACCACAATCTTTTTTTTTAAGCTATTAAATCCTTAACATAAAGTCACCCGAATTTAGTTTTCCTTTTTTGTATGGATATTCATAAATTTTAGATTTGCAGAAGTCAGATCTCCATGGCCTCATGTCAGAAAAAGTCTAAGTGTCATTAAGGAAGTGAATAATTTTTTTTGTTCATATTCTTTTAGAAAAAGAAAAATAAAGAAAATACCAATTAACAAAAAGGAAAATAAAAGAGAAAATTCCAATTGATTTTTTTCATTTATAAAATCAATTTTCTTAAATGTACATGTTGGCATTATTTTTTGACATGTGTCAATGTTAAAGTATTTAATGGTGCCTGAAAGTAACGCATGAATTTTCGTTCAAACTTATCCTGGTACGAACAATTTTTAAAACCTTTGGTATTGATTTGGTACAAATTGAAGGATAGATCCTGATGTGAACAATTGGTCAAATCAAATGTTTAGTCTTAAATTGAGCATTTAGCCTAATTCAAAGTATAGCAATATACACAATCTAAACATATGCAAACATTTAAGCATAAAGTGGTACATGCTAAAAGGTAACTCAATCAATGAACGTGTATAAAAATTTCAAGAAATAAGTTCAAGAATCACGAGTCAAAACTATTTACAGATCAAGAAATCAATATATTCAACTCATAAGCATGTTCAAAGATTTATCCCAAGCAAACTTTCAAGCATTAGAACTCACAAAGCATTCATATCATTGATATCAAAATGTTAGCTTAAAGTTAACACATTTACCTCAATCCTTATCAAGCTTTGTTAATATGGTCATTTTGTTTTGAGTCTTCCATTCCATATTATTTTAGCAAGTCTTTGATGTACTAGGTTTGGTTGATTGAGATGACATTCTTTGTTTGCTTTTCTTGCAATCCCAAGAAGAATACAAGTTCATCGTTGCTCATACCAAATTCTTTTTGCATAGACTTAAAAAATTCTTTGAAAAAATATTTATTAGTAGCATCAAGATACCAAATATTATGAAAATTTGTTTTAGCAGAAATGTCAATTTCAAGAAAGAGTATTCAATGAAAAAAATTAAGTATTCAATGTTAACTTAAGTTATAGGCCATATATCATAATAAACTTCAATTGACTAAAAGATTAAACTAAAACTAAAACTCTCAATCATTTCACACATATCAAGCCTTTTTGGCCATTTATACATATAAAGTTCAAGGAAGACATATTCATCATTCAGATTAATGCCCAAGAGAATTTCACTATAAAAAGATAAATATGTCAACACAAGTTATAGGCCATAAACAATTATGACTTAAGGCAAAAAAGATAATCACCATAAGTAATCCATTCACTTAAGATACGTTTTAGCCAAAATAAAAACTTCAAGCATCAAGATCAAGCAAAAAGTAATGATCATGTAAGCATACAACTTAACCAAGACAATAGACGAACCAATAATCAATATATTTTATTAAGTACTACAAGTTCACCAAGAATCAAATCCCAAGCATAAGCCATGGATTCAATATTGAATTACTACAAAAGCACAAAGAGAAATCATATTTTACGACTATTTCCAAAATTATGCATTTGATCTTTCATCAAGAATAATTTCATACAAATAAGCACATTTTGACTTTAGAAACAATGACAATTAAGTTTTGGAAAAGATAAAATCAAGTATTAAGGTAAAAGTCTCATTTTTCATAAAGAAACAATTTTTTAGCTTGAAAAGCTTGTGATTTTTAGTATGGTGGGATCTATCTTGTCTTCAAGGGGGATCAAACTCTTCAAGAGGATCAATCCTTCCTACTGTTACAACAAAACCAGTCTTGAAAAAGCTTGTGATTTTTTATGCCAAATCATAGAATTTTATGTTTTTAGTTAAAAGTAAAACTTGGGTATGTTAAAAACATCATTTTAGACTTGTGAGATCATTAAGTTTGGATAAAAAATAATTTTGCAAATATTTCAAGTCTTTTTGAAATCAAGTGTGCTAAAATAGTTTGGACAAAGTTATGCAATGAGACCACTTCCAACAAGTTTGAAATATGCAAGTAGACATAATATATTTTCAATAAATGTACATATTTCAAAACTTGAGAGTCTAAACCCATTTATGTAATGAATAATGTCTAAAGCACACATGAAAGATTAAATATGCTTAATTCCATTCAAATAACAATGAGACAAGTACATAAATGTAGACACACGATATTGTCTGGGGTCTTTTAATCCGAGATTGGATCTGATTTTTGCAAAATTAATTGTCATCGGGTTTATTAGACTTTATAGTCCAATGGACTGGTCCATTTGTTATTGCTATTATTATTATTATTATAATAATAATAATAATAATAATTATTATATATTACTATTATTATTATGTTACCATTGTTATTATACTATTATTATTATTATTATTATTATTCTTATAATTATTATTTTTACTTTTTATTCTTTTTCATTTCGGAAAAACTAGAAAAATTCAAACAAAATAAAAAATTCAAAGAGCCGAATCTGGTAAATTTTGTGAATGAAAAAAACGTGTTTTTTATTTCTTGGAACCAAAGAAAATATCTGGAAAAAAAGGAAATTTTGGAAGTGGAAAATCAAAAGAAATCAAGAAAAAAAAAGAAAAGGAAAGATCGGATCTGCCTTGGCAAATCCAAATCTTGGAGGCCAAGTTTTGGATTTCTATAAAATCACACACAATAAACAGATCAGTGGGGAGCCAAACCAGAAAATCACCAAGCGTCATTCACAATGAAGCATTCACAGAAAACACACAAACAATAATCAAGAATCACAGCAGTAAAAAGCTCTCGGTTTTCTTAAGCTATTTTTTTAGAAAATATTTTTCTTTGTTTGCCTTTTGTTTGAGGTTTAAGCCAGTGTTGAGAAAATACTAAAAATATATACAAATTTTTTTTGAGTTTTGGGGTTTCGGATCTAGAAAATAAGAAAAACTAAAGCTTATTTCCGTTCTTTTTTTTTTTTGAAAAGCTTGAATGCTTTAGAAGAAAAAAAAAAGATCTCAAGCTTAAAATCGAATTTTTGGGTTTTTTTTTTAATTTAAAAAAGGGGAAACCGAGTTTGAAGAACAAGGTAAAGGTCTAGTTTTGGGGTTTTGAGAGTTTTTTTTTTAAAAAAGCTGAAGAAGACTGAGCTAAAAAAAATATTTGCTTTTTAAAGCTAGCGAACGGGTCGAATAGGGTCCGCGTGTCTGCCTGACCCGATTGCCAAAACCTTTTTTTATATTTTTTGATTTTTTAATTTTTTCTTCTTTTTTCTTCTTTTTATATATTTTTATAATTCTGATTTTTAAAAAATATTTTTGGTGTTTATTCTATTTATTTTTAGTTTATTATTTTTAATTAATTATTTGTTCTTTAATTAATATTTGGTTTAAGGTTTTTTTCAATTAATTATTTGGTTTATTAATTGATTATTTATTCGTTCATATATTTTATTTAACTTGATTTTTTAATGCATATTTTTATTAATTGTTATTTATTTTATTGTGATTAATAATTAGGATGATTAAGATTATTTAGACTTTATTCCATAAACAATATGTTTTCATAATTCATTATAAAAGTTGAGATTTACCGACGATGAAATTTTAGAAAATTGCGAATGGTCAACTTTTAAGAATTTCTAGGTGAGGGAAATTTTGGGTGTCTAACCCGAATGGTGGAAAGTAACCTAAAAGTTTTTCAATATTTTAAATTCTCAATTTTAATTTTTGATCCTTAATATTTTCAATATCAAATTTACATAATTCCGACGACGAATATTCATAAGAACGAATGGTTTCTCTCTTGAGGTGAGGTGGATTTCAAAATTCAGTCCCGAATGGTGGAAAGAATTTTTGGAAATTTTCCAATATTTAAATTAAGATCTATCCGATGATGGAATTCTAAGGGGATTGTAAACGGTCGATCTTCTAAGAAATTTCTAGATGAGAAAAGATTCTCCTAAGTTCCGCCAATGATGAAGAATTTAGGGGATGACTTTTAATATTACTGGTTGAAATTTATTTTTAATTTAAATAATAAAATATGAGATAATTCTTTTTCCATAAAATATTAATAAATCCGACGACGGAGCCTCTTCATACCCAAAATGGTGGAAAGCATTTTTGGAATCTTTCCAATATTTAAAAATAAAATTAAAGACCATTAATTAGATTTAAGGTAATATTTGATTAATTAGGTACCGTCCTTTGGGATGGGCGTTGTGGGGTTCTAATCCTTCCCCACACGTAACCGTACTCCCTAACTTAGTTCTGGTAATGTAGACTTGGACCTATCCTTTTTATGTGCCTTCGTCGAGCTTAAGATTATTATAAATTGAATATATTCTTATAGATGGCTAATCACACCTAGATAAAAAAGATTAATAGTGACTCCACAATTTGCATATAATATGCTGAATTCGCATTTAGCACGTTATAACAATAATCATATTTAACATTCAACAAACTTGTCCAAATCATAAAAACATATTCAACATGAGCAAATTTCTCAAATAAACACTTTAAGCCTCAAATAAGATAAACAATATCTTACAACTTTTAAGATACATAAAGTTCATTAAATTTTATCTTTACTTGGAATATGGCCCCACGTTGTGGGGTCGATTTTGTAATATTCATATATAGATATATTTTTATTTATTTGAAATATTTTTAAATTGTTATGTAACATATAATGGCTATGGATATTGTACATATTGTTAAGAGACACTTGATTCACAATTGATTATTTTAAACTAATTATTTATTTAAAAAAGTAATTCTATAACATTATTACGAAGTAAATACTGTATATAAATACTACAAAGTCTATGCGAGGTTAACCATTTTTTATATTGGCATAATGATTAAAATAGAGGTTATTATCCTGTACATTGACATTGGAGTTTTTTAACTCTACAAACGGGGTTAAAAAACTGCCACATGTTCTTAAGCTATATTAAAAAAAAAAAATCATATCTTTTGATGTTGGTTCTATTTATCCAAAAAATATATATATTTAAAAAAATAAATAAATAAATAAATGGGACATGTGCTAATTTTTAACCCGTTTGTAGAGTTAAAAAACTACACTGCCAGTATATAGGATAATAATCTTTAAAATCGTACTCGAACTATATTAAAATATTTATCTTAACTGTACAATCTATACATGAATTTGAAAGAAAAAATTTAAAATCTTCAAAAACCAAATTCCCAATTCCGTAAACCGTAAATCTCAAAATCATGAACCCTATACAAAGAACCCAGACACATATCCTAGACAAATCAAACAAAAATCTATACAGAAACTTGAAAAGAAAAGAAAAAAATGTTGAAAGAGTTTCCCATGGTGATTTGGTGGCATCAATTGGTGGGTTTATTAGACTTATTTGATTGAGTATCGACGAGGCTTGAGCATCTATTGGATATCCTTAAGTGAGAGCACGAAACTAGGATGGATTATAAATGGTGATTGAAGATAGAATTGAGATTCGGTTTACAAAATTTTTGAATTTTGAAAGGATTCTATTGGAGAGAATTTGACAATCTCGTGATTAGGGAAACTAAAGATGGAATAGTTACAGATGCAGGGTTGGTGGAGAAGGAAAGACAAATCTAAATTTGAAAAAGTAAAAAAATAATCAACAACTTCTTTAAGCCATATTTGCTTGAGATTTCTTTCTCTACTTTTGGATTTTTTTTTTTTTATTTTTATGTTATTTAAGCGAGTTAACTATGTCATTAGTGACATAAGCATTTTCCATCTAAATTAGACTTAAATGATATAAAATAATAGGTTTATGGTTTGATTGATACAAATAAAAGAATAAGGATTTAAATGAACATTTTGGTATAGTTTGAGGGCTATTTTAATCATTATGCCTTTTATATTTTAAATAAAGGTATTTCATTTAATTATTTTTAATAATTTATATATGTGTTAAATAATATATATCATCTTTATTCTCATTTTTAAAAATATTTAAAAAATAGTTAAAATTAAATAATAATAATAAAATTAAAATTTTAAAATCTAAAACCTTTAAAAAAACGTGGTATACAAAATTTGAAAAATTCACCATTTTATATTGCCTTTTGTATATCTACAATCAAAATAGAAAAAAATATATAAGAAACACATTCCATTTCATATGCCACCAAAAAGAAAAAAAAATACAAATTGAGAAAATAGCAAGTCAAAAAAAAAATGAAGGAGATAAGAAATGCCTAAAAACTAGTGAAAGCTCGCGCTTTGTCGCGGGTGATAAACCTTTTAAATTTAATTTTTTGCTTTCGTGTATTATAGCATTTTCACGAAAATAATAAGTATCAAAATTAATGAATAATTTCATCACTTTCACAGGTGTTATATAAACATAATTTTTTTCAATTGTCTTCTTTTTCTTGGTTTTCATTTTCATTTTTTTCAAAAATACGATTAATTATGACACCTAAGAAAATTAAATTTTTTTTTTATTTAAAAAAAGGCTCACACAATGCTCTTTTGAGAACCATTTATACATATTTGTATTTGCCTTTTTTGAAGTAATTTGCCGCATCTAATCTCAAAACATGAAGTAAACAGAATGAAAATATTAACATAACTTGATCCATATGTTTCCAGGCTTATTAACAGAACTTGATTACCTTTTTCTTCCATTAAAAAAAAAAAAAAGTAGACTTAGGACATACTGAGTTCCTAGGAAGGGGAACACATATAAATATATAGTAACGTTTCCTAAAACATCTGATAAAACATGGTCAAGACTACACGTGTGGCCAAAATGATGTTGACCTGGGAATGTTTGGTGCAATGTAAAGCGGGACAAAAACGAAAAAAGATAATAAAGAGAAGGAAAGAACTAAAGTAGTAAAATCTGTATGAACTGTGAAGCTAAGAGTAATATATAGTAGCAATAGAGAAGGAATAGGTGACATTATTAATGAAGTTCTGTATGGACAACCTTTTGAGGTCGTGAGTTAATAAAAGAGTAATAACAAACGTTGGCCTATGTGGGTTAAAGATTTGTTCAGACCAAAGGTTAATAATGATTCGGACGCCAACAAATAAGTGAGGTACAGGGTAAAACGCGTGTCTACAACAAATGAAAATTCATGCATAAACATCAACGCAAACGAAAATCAAGCACAAAATTATGAAAAAAAAAAGGAAGCAAATCAAGTAGGGATATTTAAATATGCTATGTATATTGATAATTGGAATTATGCATTTGTTACTTTTAAATATATAGCTTTATGTTTATTTTTTTTTATGGGTTTGTGTGTAATAAGCGATTTTCTGTTTATGTACAAATTTGGAATTGACCTATCTAAAATATGTTAAGAACTCCTGCAGGTAAATGTTTAAAGTTTGTCGTGAAATGATATTCCAACTTCCCCAGCAAGTATTCTGAGCTTAAGTCAAGGGAATATTATATATACTATGTGTAACAAAAAATTAATGAGCTTAATATAGCCAAAATCTGTAGATTATTTTTGACATAATCGATGGCAAGCAAGGCAATATCAAACACGACACGATTACATAAAATGAACAGGACAAAAAAAAACTTAAACACGATAGACACATTCAAGCGTCAAATTTTATATAATTGTATAAAAAAAATATTGATAAATTCAAAAAACATTAATTATTTTGATATAATTTTAATAAATACATAAAATATACTGAATACCTTCGCTAATCTTTAAAGGTTATAATTTTGTAAATACAAATATGTAAGAATGGCATCACCCTTTAAAAGATTTTTAAAAGGTTTCATAATCATCCACTTTTTGGGAAAAAAAAACTATATGAACGAGGGAAAAAAAAAGTTTTATTCTAGATAATCACCATGCAAGAAAATTGATTATATTGGTTAAAAAAACTCGATTTAAAGTGATGAGATGATTAATTTTTATATGTTAAAAAATTTATAAAAATTGGATTCCGTTCAATTGTAATATATGAATATGGAGTTCAGATATGACCATTTAATATATATAATCACAAAATTTTTAGAGTTAGTTTGAGTCTTGTCGGATATTATAATTAATTTAGTAGCTATGTTACCTAGATCCAAATCAACTCTTTCAAAATAAAATAAGTTAGTGATTATGTTACTCCGATTCGAATCAAATATCATACAGACCCAGGTAACTTAATGCCTATGCTACTATCTAAAGGGGTTATTCTAATTTAAAATCAACGTTGTGAATTAAAATATTAGTGCTTTATATCATTTGCAAATACAAATATTAGTTTATTTATTATTTTGAGTAGACATGTAATTCGGACATGAACCTTTTAATATATATATATATATATATATATATAATTAGAAAGCCTTTTAAATTTGGTTTCTAGGTACAAGAATTTCTTTTGGTAATTATAACGAGCAAGAAGAACACAGTCATGATACATCTGATACTTATCTAAGATAATTATCTAGGAAACCTAAAAAAATTTAACTTGTTTTATCAAAGACCTAGTTATCCATTCAGATTTTTCAGATTATTTTAATTAGAAAAAAAAAAACTTACATATTTTCGTAAAAATCCAACTTTTTCCTTAAAAGAACTACTCATAGATTCAATCGACCATCCAATTAATTTTTTTTTTAAAATGATTTTTTTTTACTCAGTTTTTTTTGTTCTCATCCTGCCATGATCTAGTTTAGTATCATAATAATGTTAAAACTTATATTAAAAGTTCACCGTTTAAAAGCCTTATCAAATATTGATTATTTAATTATATTAAATAATAAATATTATATAGCTTAACATATAAAAACATTCCATTAAATATATATCATAATGATAATATATTATTCCCTTTTGGTTTATTAGATAAGTTTGCCAATTTGATAAAGGAAAAACATATAAAACGATCCAAGCGAACCCAAGACCACTATACTTAGCATGAGATTTATTCCATCATCCATGTTAAAACATACACCCATTTGAGGGAAGAAAGAACACAAGTCTAATATAAAACGTGAACAATTACTATCACTTATTCTATGTTCAGTGTCCTGTATTCCAAAGATTATATTCAACTTCATATGATATATGCTAAGCCCTACAAACTGCGTTTGGTATAAAGATATATCCGGTTTCATGATGGACTTTGTGCAAGGATGATGTGGAATCCGTTGATCATTTATTTTTGATGTGTAGATCTGCTTGGACATTATGGACATCAGTCTGTGAATAGTGGAAGATGAGTATAGTGCAGCCACAATCAATAACCGAGTGGTTCATACAATGGATGGAGTTACTCCTCAATCCAGCAAGTGTGGAGGTATGGTTTATGTTATTTGCAGATATATTGTGGACGATATGGTTGTGGCGAAATGGTGTGGTTTTTAAGGAGAAGGAAATTGGGTTGCAGTCTTTGTTGTTCATGATTAAAAGCAGGTTAGCTTGGTGGTGTTGGGCAAAATGGCCAAATGATTTTCATTCATTGGGGGAGTTTATACACGATCCCAAATCCTTTATGGTGTCAAGAAAGAAAGCAAAGGTCAAATGTTCCTTACAGTGGACAACTCCTGTAACTAATTGATGGAAGTTTAATGTAGATGCATCTGTTTTGGGGAAACCGAGGCTAGTAGGGATTGGAGGGGTATTAAGGAGTGATAAAGGAATCGTCTTGGCAATGTTTTCAAAGCCGATGGGGGAAATGGATTCGAATGAGATGGGAGTTGAGAGCCATAAAGGAAGCCTTAGAGATTATGCAAACTAAACAGCTATCCATCATTAATTTGTTAGTTGAAAGTGACTCAACGACCGTAGTTGCTTGGTGCAAGTGTAGCAAGATAAGATCTTGGCGTCTTAACTCGTTATTCATGGTGATTGATCGTATAATGAGGAAATTGAATGGATGTAGGTTCGTACACATGGGTCGTTCCACTAATTCTTTGTGTTGGTTTGTTTTAGTTCTCTTTAAAAATGACCAAGTGACAATTAGGGTTGTAAGGGTGTCTTGTATTCTTTCACAAGACGGGTAGTACTTTTAAGGTATTTCTTCAAACATATTTTCTGCCTATTTTTTGGGGATAGTAGGGAAATAAGCATATTTTCTGCTTGTTGGGTAGAACATTGAAGGTTTTTTTTTTCGATTTTTGTACTTGGTCATCATTTTTTTCTAATTCTTCTTATAGGGTTGTGAGAAAAATCAAGCCCTTTCTTGGCTTGAAGGTAGAGTGTAATAGGTTTTAAGTCATACAATGCTTTTACATTTTGTAATCGACAGTTTGAAGTAGGTTGTATTGAGAAACACAACAGGTTTCGGACATTGCAGCAGAATCATTCAGGTAGTGGACTCGGCGCTGCGACGCCCCTTTCAGTGCCCCGGCGCCATATCAGGCAGGGACACAGTGCCACAGCGTCTTTTACAGCGCAACGACGCCTAACTTTTACACCGGTAGAGCCAAACTGGCAAAAACTTGGAGCCACGGCGCAACTTTTGGAGCTGCGGCACCTTGCTAGGTAGGGACGCAGCGCCGCGGCGCGCGACCAATATATGAGTCACCCCGTTTTTGTGGAAATTGCATACGCGATTATGCATAATGTTTTGAATACGCGATTATGCATAATGTCTGCCCTGTGTCCCTAGTTAATGAAGGTATCAGCGAAGGCTCAGTATGTGGTTCGCGTGTCGCCGACTCTCTCCGTGATTGGGAATGGGATGGTGGGGCTCTCGTGAACGGGGGCCATAATGGGGCTGTTGGGTCATCTGTTGAAGTGGGAGTGGGCTTTCAACTTGTGGAGTCTAATGGGTTGGATTTATTGGGTCCTGTCAATAGCTCCTCCCCTACTCTGTTGGTCCGAGAGTTAAGCCCTTCCATTGTGTGTCCTACGGTTTCTGCTCCTATGAAGCGACTGAAATCGAGCAGGAAACTTAGGAAGAAGGAGGGTTCCAAAAAATTGAAGAAGAACTATAAGAAGAGAAAGGTTCCAGTGCCGAGGAAGTCCACCATTTCTGCAGTGAGGAAGAGGAGGCAAATTAGGAAACAGCTGAGAGTGATCTGCGATAATGTTAGTTGCGAGGACCTAAACCACCTTGAACTATCTGTTTCGGATAGTGACATCAGATCAAGGAATAAGAATATCTTGAAGGAGGCTGAGGCGACATGGCTAGTCAGTACTGAGCTGGGGATCGAATTCCATGGGGAGAAGCAGGATATCATCGATGGTTTTGCTCAACTGGAAAAGGAAGATCGTGAGGCAAAGGAGTAACAGTCCACTGCGTTTTTGGTTCGCTTTCAGGTGTGTTTCTTTTCTTAATGAAGATTATTTCTTGGAATATTAGGGGATTGGGAGGTAGTATTAAGGTTATGGCCTTGAGGAATTTGGTTTTGAATTGGAGGCCAGAGATGGTTTTTATTCAGGAATCAAAGCTTCAGTCTATTGATTCAAAGTTTATTAGAAAGGTCTGGGGATGCTCCCCTGTTGAGATGGAATTCTCGGCGTCGGTGGGTTCCGCTGGGGGTCTCATTATCTTCTGGCGGAAGGACTTCTTCTTAGTTGAGTCAAAAATTATTTCACCTCGTTTCATTCTTCTGATTGGCTCGTTAAAGGCGAACAATATAAGATGTGGGTTCGTGAATATCTATGCTCCAAATGAGGATGGTAAAAGAGCTGCATTTTGGGATGAGCTTGTGGGTGTGTTACAGGGTTATGACTGTCTATAGTGTCTAGGGGGTGATTTCAATGTGGTTAGAAGCCCTGATGAGAAAATCGGATCAGTGCTCAGCACTACTCCTATGTTGCTATTTTCAAACTTTATTAATCAAGCAGAACTCATGGATCTGCCGATGTCAGGAGATAAATACACTTGGACCAGTAATAGGGCCGTTCCGTCTTTCAGCAGATTGGATAGGTTCCTTTTATCGCCTGGTCTGGTTGCTTTATGGCCTTCAATCAAACAAAAGGCTCTTCCCCGTTCTCTTTCCGATCATAATCCAGTGTTGATTGTTGAAGAGAGCGTCAATTGGGGGCCAAAACCTTTCCGGTTCTTCAACAACTGGTTGGAAGATAGGAGCTTTCATTCTGTTATCCAGAATGCTTGGAATTCTACAGGATATTCTCGGCCTTCGGGGTGGGGTTTATGGTTCAAGTTGAAAAATCTCAAACCAGCCATTAAAGACTGGTCTGTTAGGCACCATAAGGCTGATTTCTACAACATCGTGGAACTTGAAAAGGAGATTGCTGGCCTCGAACAGAGTGTACAACAGGGGCAGGTGGGAAACCAGCTGCGAGAAGAGTTATGGAATAAGAAGGCTGATTTATGGTCACTGTATCGTATCGAAGAACAAACTTGGCTCCAGAAATCGAGATTAAAATGGGCACAAGAGGGTGATAGGAATACTAAATTTTTCCATATTGTCGCCACAGCTAGGAGTCGAAAGAACCACATTGGGAATTTGTTGATTGATGGGAAGGTGTTCGATGAACCTAGGGTTCTCAAGAAGGCTATTGGGTCGTATTTCAAAAACCGTTTCAACTCTACAAAGGTAGCCAGGCTCAAAGATCTCAAGTGCAGTTTTAAGTCATTATCTGCGCAAAGTTCGTCTAATCTTGAGCAGCCTTTCTCGGAGGAAGAGGTTTGGGGAGCCATCCAAGGCTGCGATGGCAACAAAGCTCCGGGGCCGGATGGTTTTAATCTGAATTTCTTTAAGTCCTTCTGGGTCACAGTGAAGGGTGAGGTTATGTCGTTCATGAATAATTTCCATAGCACTGGTTGTATTGATAACTGTTTAAATGCGTCTTTTCTTTCTCTTATACCTAAATGTGACTCTCCGTGCTCCATTAGTGATTACCGTCCTATCAGCTTGGTGGGCAGTGTTTATAAAATTCTAGCCAAAGTTCTTGCCAATCGCCTGAGGCAATCGGTGGGGGAAATTGTTGGGCAAAACCAGTTCGCGTTCATCCCGGGGCGTCAAATTCTGGACTGCTCCTTAATTGGCAATGAGGTTATCCATTCTATGAAGACTAATGGAGAGGGTGGTATGATATTTAAGGTAGATTTCGAAAAAGCCTATGATTGTGTGGATTGGTCCTTTCTTGATTTTGTTATGGGTAGAATGGTCTTTGGGGATAAGTGGAGGTCTTGGATTCAGTCGTGTTTATCTTCAGCTTCATTATCAGTCCTAGTTAATGGGGTGCCAACGGAACAGTTCAGGATGAGCAGAGGGTTGAGACAAGGCTGTCCCCTCTCCCCCTTACTGTTTAATCTGGTTGCTGAAGTTTTGAGCTTATTTCTTAATAAGGCTACTTCCATTGGCCTTTTCAGGGGTATGGTTATTGATCAAGGGTCTGTGTCCTTATCTCATCTTCAGTTTGCGGATGACACAATTATTTTCTGTGAGCCTTTGGAGGAGCAGGTTAGGAATGTTAAAAGAATTCTAAAGTGCTTTCAGTTGTTATCAGGCCTCAAAGTTAATTTCAAAAAGAGCAGTCTTTTTGGAGTAGGGGTGGAGCAAAGTGTCACTGATCGGTGGGCTTCGAATATCCGTTGTCTGAGCAGTCGTCTCCCCTCCCTTTATCTCGGTCTCCCCTTGGGGCACGGAGCGAACTCTATCTCATTGTGGAGTCCTATCATTGAGAAATTCAATAAGAGGCTTGCCGGCTGGAAAGGTAATTTACTCTCCATTGGGGGCAGATTGACCCTTATTAAATCGGTGTAGTCTTCTCTGCCCATTTATTATATGTCTCTACTTCAAATCCCTCGTACTGTATCTGATGAGCTGGATAGAATGGTCAGAAGATTCCTTTGGGGTGGTTCTTCGTCGGTGAAAAAGATGCATATGGTTAATTGGAAGTCTGTCTGTAATACCAAGGAATTTGGAGGACTCGGTCTAGTTGATTTAAGGCTTAAGAACAGAGCGATGCTCAATAAATGGATCTGGAGATTTGGGAATAAGCGTTTCTCTTTATGGAGGTCAGTCATAGCCGGGAAATATGAGTCATCGGTGGGAAATTTGCTTCCTTCATGCAGCTGGTATCGGAAAATGTCCCCAACCTGGAGAAACATTATTCGACCCCTTATGCCTTCAAATCATTTTCATCCTTTTTGTCTGCTGGGTTGTGTTTTCTTCCAGGTGATGGCAGCTCCATTAATTTTTGGCAGGATGAATGGATCGAAGGCGTTATCCTTAAAGAGCAGTTTCCAAGAGTCTTTGCGGTAGCTGTTTCTAAAAGCGGGAAAGTAGCGAATTTTGGCAAATGGCTTAATAATCAATGGCATTGGGAGGTTAACCTACGAAGAAGATTGTTCGATTGGGAGCTTCAGCAGTGGGAATCCTTGTTGGATCTGCTGGGAAATCAAGTGCTCTTCAGAAACTCCTTTGATTCAGTTGTTTGGAAACACACCTACAGTGGCGTTTACTCGTCTAATTCTTTCTGCCATTCTGTGTTGAGTGAGTCCTCACTTAAATGGGATCATTGGAAATTTATATGGGCCGGTTATGCGCCTCCGAAGATGGAAATCTTTTGCTGGCAAGTTTTGAGAGGCAGCGTTGCTACCAAAGTTGAACTCAGCAAGAGAGGTCTTATTGTTAATGGTCTGATTCTGTGTCCACTATGCAATCTGATGCCTGAAACTACAGAGCATCTGTTTTTTACATGCAGAGTCTCATGGTTTGTGTGGGCTCATTGCTGTCTTTCTTGGGGAATTTCTTGGTCCACGCCAAGGAGTGCCGTGGGTTTTTTTCTTGCGTGGCAGCATGCGCTCCCAGCAAATCATTGCAGCAAATTGTGGAGAATGTGTTTTTTTGTTGCACTTTGGTCTATTTGGCTGCACAGGAATGATATTGTTTTTAATAGGAAAAATGTTGCTGTTTGGCAGTTACTGGACTCTATTAGACTTAGACTCGCTTTATGGTCCAAGGCTAAATGGCCTTGTGAGGAAGGGCTGCTTTCGCAGTCCAAGTGGTCACCTGCTATTTGTCGAATGAAAAGGGAAATGAAAGTTGGTGCTGATGTGACTTGGAGTAAGCCATTTGCCGGCTGCCTTAAGTTCAACGTCGATGGTTCGGCGCGTGGTAACCCCGGTCCTGCGGGGATTGACGGTATTTTGCGCGACAATCAAGGTATGGTGAAAGCAGTTTTTTCTAAATCTATCGGTTCTGCTAAGGCATTTGAGGCTGAATTAAGGGCCGTCAAAGAAGCCTTCCTCATCTTTGGTGCTTCGTCTTGGGTGCTATCGCATAAACTTATAATTGAATGTGATTGCCAGATGGTTGTTGCTTGGGTTAGGAATCCGAGTAGAGCCCCATGGCGGATTTTGAGAATTATAAGATCTATAGAGTTTGTTCGAACTGCGGTTCAAAACTGGGAAATTGTTCATATTTTGAGGGAGGCTAATGGTGAGGCTGATAAGCTAGCCAAATCTGGTGTTAATAGGGTGTCAGATTTGTTGTTTTATAGTCCTTAGTTTTGTTTTGCAGTATGCTGTTTTGCTGGTTTGTAAAAAGGACATCTTTTTTGCAATAAATCATGCTTTTCAACAAAAAAAAAAAAAAAAAAAAACTTAGGGGATCTTCAGGGATTCAAGCTTTCTTTTGCTTGAAGGGTAGTTATATAGGTCAATTATTTTACTTTTAGTCTACTTTGTATGCCACTAATAAGGTTTCTTTTGTACTTTCTGGTACAAACGGTTTATTCAGGGGATCATGTTCTTTGTTTAGGAGGATTATCTCATTACTCACGTTTGTAAGGGATTAATAGGGTTCGGGCTTTCTGCTTGGAGGGTAGCTTAAAATATATTAGGGTTTTGGATCTCTAGTTTGATCCATTCCTTGTGACTCTTATTATT
Source organism: Fremontodendron californicum (assembly GCA_030761205.1). NCBI lineage: Eukaryota > Viridiplantae > Streptophyta > Magnoliopsida > Malvales > Malvaceae > Fremontodendron > Fremontodendron californicum. The sequence continues at coordinate 5,793,178 of JAULJL010000047.1, forward strand.
CATTAATAAATATATTGCTGTTCAAAACAAAAACAAAAAAATCATTCTTGAAACTCATAAAATATAGAATTAAGATATAACAATGGAGGTTAGTTAAGTTAGTAAAAATAGAATATTTCGTTTGTAAGGCTTAGGTTAAAAGTTAACCAATCTAGGAACATTCTCCCACCATGCAGGGTCGACTTTTTAATAATTTGAACCTTTAAAAAAAATTGTCTTTAAAGTTAAATATCAATATAATTTCATATTGATCAATATTTAAAGTTTCTAATAATATTTGAAATAATATAAATTAAGTATACTCTATCATTTAAATTTCTACAGCATGAATATATAATTTACCATATAATGAGTTCTATTTAATATTTCTGTAACATCTAAATTAAGTCACTATTTTTTGTTTATTTTCATAATTAACCAATATTTAAGATCATATCCCATACTATAATATACAATATTAAATGGTAAAAGTACCATAATTATTTAAAATCTAATTGATAATAAAATCAAAATTATTAATATTTTTTTTCAAATTTTTATTCTATATAATAGTAAAAATTATTGAAATCATCTAAGTTGTTTGTACATGACATATTTTATATGATAATCGACTTATTCATCAATTTTATATTTTTAAAAAATAATCTTCAAAGAATTTTATCCTTAAGATTGTTATGTAATATATTAACAAATCCTTAATTTTGACAATTTGAGGATACAAAAATATATTAATTTTTTTATTGAAATAAAATAATGAACATTATTCTTAATCAAATAAGTATATTTTCATTTTCATTACAAAGAAACAAAAATATTTTTCATTTTTCATACATTATTGATATCGAGCTTTATTGCAATGTAAGTTGTGTATAAGAGACAAACGATTTGGATATCTTTTTGCATTGAAGTTTGTATTATTGATATATATATATATATATATATATATATATATTTGTTCTTTTGTTGTTTAGATATTAATATTTTAGAATATGTTGTGCAATTGGTTTATAACCTCCATTTTATTTCTTATATATTTTTTGTTTTCTTCTTTTTTTTCGTCATCTCTATAATTTTTTCTTTTCTTTTCTTTTCTTTTTTCATTCAAATTTATATTTCAAATATGTTAAGATTATAATATTATTTTAATTATCAGTTTATTCTTAATAATATGTTTTATTATTTAGTTGACTTATAAATTACTAATTAACTTATTTAGAATATAGTATTATCTAAATATAATATTATACGAATGCTTTTATTCTATATATAGCTATTTAATATTTGGCAATTATGATTAAAATAGTCCTCTAAACAATTAAATCTATAATAAGTAATATATTTAAAATCACATTTAAAATAATTTTAATCCAGAAAATATCAATTTATATACCATTTTCAAGTGTAACAAAAAATGAAAAAGTTTGATCCATATAAATAGAATTAAAGCTTACAAATAAAAACAAATTTGTATAAGATAACGGTTAGATTGCAAATTGCAATTAGTTGAGTTAAATATGTAATAATAAAATAATTCTAATTCTAATAAGTCCTTTGAAAATGTTCAAACTATTCCTATTTACTCATATCGTTTTTCGTATACAATCTTTATTTTTTTCAAAATATTTAATGTATCCTTTATTGATTAGATGAAATTTAGTGCTTCAAAATTTTCAAGGCAAAAAAATAATTTTAAGGTGACATTTTAAACGATTTTAAATGAATCCTTTACGTTTTTCCTTCAAAAACTATTTAAACCTTTAATGTTTTTTTATTCTTCATGATAAGTTAATCCTAGCACATCCAATGAGTTTGGCAAAGACCAGCCTGCACCAATAAACAACAAATAGATTACAATCATTTATACTTATCTATTATCTATTATTACTATCATTAAAAGCAATCCCCAAACATTTTGAAATCATGCTTAGTTGACAATTAAACACGAGTATTATGAGAGTTGAAAGGGTTAGTTTGGATATTTTCAATTTTTTTTTATTAAGAAGGAAAGAAAAGAAAAAAAAAAGATAAAGACAAAATTATGTGTTTGTGTCATTTTTGTGTTCGTGTTATTTTTTGTGTGTTCAGAATATTATAAATTTATACAAATTTTACACGTTAATAATTCGTTTTATGTAGAGTTTGACACGTTCGGATATTCATTCTTGTTCATATTATTTTTTGTATCATGCTCGTGTTATTTTTTCGTATGTTCAAAGTACTATAAATTTATATAAAATTTTACATATTAATAATTCATTTTATGTGGATTTTGACACGTTCGTGTATTTGTGTTGTGTTCATGTTATTTTCGTGTCGTGTCGTATTTTAATTATTTTTTTCATGTGCTCGTGTCATGTCTCAATTCATCTCATATTTTGCATAATTTGTTATAATAATTTAATTTTAAAAAAAATTGTATGTTCGTAATATGTTTGTGTTATATTATTGTATGTTTAAAATATTATAAATTTAGCAATCCCTAAATGTATGAGAGGCAAGAATTAAACATTTTGAAATCATGCTTAGTTGACAACTAAGTATGGGTATTATGGGAGTTGGGAGGATTAGTTTGGGTATTTTTACTTCTTCTTTTTTTTTTTTTTTTTTATTAAGAAGGGAAGAAAGGAAAAAAAAAAAAAGATAGAGACAAAATTGTGTGTTCGTGTCATTTTTGTGTTCATGTTATTTTTCGTGTGTTCAAAATATTATAAATTTATACAAATTTTACACGTTAATAATTCGTTTTATGTAGAGTTTGACACGCTCGGATATTCGTTCATGTTCATATTATTTTTTGTGTCGTGTTCGTGTTATTTTTTCGTATGTTCAAAGTATTATAAATTTATATAAATGTTTACATATTAATAATTCATTTTATATGGATTTTGACACGTTCGTGTATTTGTGTTGTGTTCATGTTATTTTCGTATCTTGTCGTATTTTAATTATTTTTTTCATGTGTTTGTGTCATGTCCCAATTCATCCCATATTTTGTATAATTTGTTATAATGATTTAATTTAGAGAAAATTTTGTATGTTCGTAACATGTTCGTGTTATTTTATCGTGTGTTTAAAATATTATAAATTTATATAAATTTTTACACGTTAATAATTCGTTTTATGTAGATTTTGACACGTTCATGTATTTTTTTGTCGTGTTCATGTTATTTCTCGTGTCGTATTTTAATTATTTTTTCATGTTGTATTCGTGTCGTATAATCATGCTGTGTCCGAAATTGTCAAGTCTAATTCACACTATTCAAATAACTTTCAAATTTATGTCGCGCGTCGTCATGTTTGGTGTTTTCCCTATTATAATCGTGTTCAAAGTATAGTATATTTATATAAATTTTGACACGTTAATAATTTATTTTATATAGATTTTGACACGTTCATGCATTTGTGTTTTGTTCATGTTGTGTCATGTCATGTTTTAATTATTTTTTTCATGCTATGTTCGTATCGTATAATTATGTTATGTCTGAAATTGCCGGATGTAATTAACTGTATTCAAATAACTCTCAATTTTATAGCAAGTGTCTTATAAGAATAGGAATTATTATTTTTCTAAATTATTATGTTTACTACTATTACTTTTTTATTTTTCAAATTTATTATAAAATATTAATTCAAATCTTATAACATTTCAATAAGCGTGTGCATTATCTAATTATATTAAAAGTATCCCCTGAGGAGATACTGTTGCAAGAGCATGGCAGCCAACCGTTGTCCTTTTTATTTTTTACATTTTTTTGAAAAATTAAAAAATGAGTTGCTAAATTAAAAATATTTATATTTTATAATCATTATAATGAATAATTACAAATAAATTTTCTTATCTTTATGAGTGATAGTAAAAAATTGGATATATGATATTATTCGATACGTTACTTGTGGATTCGGATATTGCGGATTTGAATAATTTACGGATTCAGATATTAAATTACTATCTGCAGCGGATTCGAAAATAAATCCTTAGATATCAGTTATCCAAAACCACTTTGATTTTGGTTCGGATAGTATCGAATATTTGAATCCATTATCTGAATCCATTTTATTTATGCGAATAAAGGATTCGGATATCCAAATCCGATATCCATTTACATATTTAGTTTTTATTTAATTTTATATTTTTATTTTTTAAAAAATAGTTTAATAAATGCAGATATTTAACGGTTCGGATATCCGACGGATATTATTCTTTAAATTGGATGCGGATTCAGATAGTGATATTCGGATAGTAAGCGCATTATAAACGGATTTAGATTTCAAATAAATTAAGTGGATTCGAATTCGGATATTTAAAAAATTGTTGATATCCGATCCACTGTCATCCTATTTGTGACCAATTTTTTTTTGGAATAATTACAAAATTAATTAATAAACAACAAATATTTACTATTTGTTATCATAATAATAAATAATTATTAGTAAGGAAAGAGAATAATTTTTTTGAAAAGCATGTAATCAAGTGAGATTTTTTTTGAAAGAATTATAAAATGAGCCAATAAATTAAAAATATTTATTATTTATTATTATACGATAAATAATTATTAATAGGAAAATATAAAAAAATTATGTGAAAAAGATTTTGAAATAATTTTTTATCTTTTGAGAAGAAAAAAAGAAATACCATCAGGAGTAATTGGTTGGTTTGAACTCTTACAACTGAAAAAAGTGAAATCTGATTGATAAAAAAAAAAAAATCGATTTAAGATTTATTTTTTGATGCATTTGTCATTTGATTTTAAAAAAAGTTCAATTTTATAGATTTATGTATTTATTTAAAATTGATTTAGTAATAATTTTTTTATTTGTGAAGAAGATGTAATTTGAAATATTTAATTTTTATATTAAAAAATATAATTATTTTAATATATAAATATATATTTAAATATTTAAATAAATATTTAAATAGATAAATACTATTTAATATAATTAAAATTATACAAAAAAATTTAAGTCCCTAACGAAACAGGAGGGGGAACATTGTAGTTTATAAGAATATTAAGACCAATAAATACTAATAATAAATGCATAGTTGAGATTGAAACCGGAGACCAATTATTTTAAATTAGGAATGACAGCGATTTGGATATTTTTAATTTTTTAAATATTTAAATTTGTTTAATTTATTCGAAATTCGAATTTTTTTATTGTCCTTTTATTATCTGAATATTACTATCCGAATCCGTATCCGATTCAAAAAACAATATTCGTTAGATATCCGAATCCATTAAATATTCGAATTTATTAAATAATTTCTTTTAAAAAATATATAATATAAAATATAAAATTAAATAATAACTAAATATGTAAATAACTCAAGTATTACTTGTTTACACATAACATGATCCAAAACTCATTTGAAAAAAAAAAAAAAGTGAAAGGAAAAAAAATCTCATTAAGATTCGTGACTATTTACATAGCCAAACGGATAAAAAAAAATTACAAAAAAATACAAAACCAATTTAAAATTTCAATCAAATATTAAAGTATTCAATCTTTAAGAAAACACTTTGTAACTTTTTGCTCTAGCACACTTATAAAAGACATTCTATATATATTTGATTTTTGATACCCAAATTGTTATGAGTCTTGAGAGTTTGTCACCATATCTCTTTTTATTTTTTGGAATCCATACTTGACTAAATCTAAATGAAATATTTTTTTAATAAGATAAGTGGGTGTAGTATGACCATGATAATCACAAAAACTGCATTTGGTCATTTTGAAATGTGAGAAATTTTCAAGAACTATATGTTTTACATTTATCAATCTTCAAACTTCATTCTCAATTTAAATTCTCTTTTCCCATTTTTTTTTTTAGTTTCAAAATCTATTTTCAATTTCTCATTTTGATTTTCTAAATCCATCTTTGTTTTCAACAAGAATTCATTTTCAATATTTAGTTTTGAAATCATCTTCTTGTATTTCAAATTCATTGCCTCAAATTTCATACCTAAGTCATCAAAAGCTTCTTACAATTCATCAACATTTGATGAATTTGAATTACAAGATTTAGATGTTACCTCGGGCTCTTCAAAGAGTCATAAAGCATGAAACATTTTGGTTTAGGGAATGACTTTCAATTGATTTCTCATTTCTATTTACCTTGTCACTTGTTGAAACATTAACTTTCACAAAGTTTTTCTTCGATTTCATCCTCTTTCTTCTTGTCTCCATAGAGTTCCTTTAGTTTTTCTCATAATTCCTTGGAGGTGGAACAAGTAGAGATCAAGTTGAAATTGTGGGAGTTCAAAACTCCATAGAGAAAGCACTTGACCTTGGCATCATCTAGCATTTGCTTCATGTGCTTTGCATCTTTGTAAGGAGTTCCAAGACCTGCTTCTACCATAGACCAAGCCATGAATGCTATCATTCCTCATCTTCCATTGCCAAAACTCATACTTTTCATACATGAGAGCTTTGAGGACTTTCTCACCAACTTGAAACATCTTTTGAGCTATAAAAAGATCTTTCTCAACGTTGTTAGATTTACAAAATGAGACCAAAGCTATGATATCAATTGTAAACTCAAGTATAGATAGGAAATCCAAGAGAGGGTGAATTGGATTGTCTCCAAATACTTTCTCAAAATGCAAGTTTCAATAAATATGAGATATATATAGAATCCAAAGAACAATTAGCTTAAAATTAAAGAGGATAATGGTTAGAGAATTCGAATACAATGATTTATAAATGTTCAGACCTTCTCTACAAGACACTATGTTCTCTCCCTTGACTTCCTCACCACGAAGTTCCCAATCCACTAGTGATTTTAAAACCTTACAAATTATCCTTTTTAGGTTATCATATAATATTTACAATCCTCATCTTTAAGGCTAAAATAGCATCCTCTAACCCTTTTAAAGATTCTATCCAATCCTTAAAGCAAATCTCTCAAGAAGATATCTCACCTCTTGACTCACCATTCCCCTTTGAATACAAAGGCTTATGCAAACAAATAGAAACCTCTAAAATGTCTGTGTTTGCTAGGTTTAAGTACAAGATGAAAAGACAAATACAGAGATATAATCAAATGAATACAAAGAAATAAGGTAAGCTAAGAACACTAAAAAAACACTTTAAAATGAAGAATTTCTTTGCTTGGATCTTAATCACTTGGTGTCTCTTACTCTTGGAGGTATTAAAAACTCTAATTTATACCCAAAATTATTGACATAGTTGTTGGAAATTAATAGAAATGTATTGAACCGTTGAAAACAAACTAGACATGAACAAAATTTTCAAATCTTACGATAGGGTTCGATCCTTTAATTGTACTATCAAAAGTTTAAATTGTTAACGCCAGAGGAGATCGATCCTATCCTTCAATATAATAAGGGCTAGTTTAGCATTGTTGTTGGAAAAAACTTGGGTTGAAAAAAGCTCGAATTGAAAAAAGTGTGTTTATAAAATGTGGTGAAAAAGTGTGATTTAAAAACTGTTAAGTGTTTAGCATTGCTGTGAAAAAGTATTGTAGGAAATTGAAATGTCAAAAAAAAATATGTTTAAAATAATAAAAGTGTAGAGATGTGAGGATAATAAAATCATTTTATCCAAAAGTCAGCTTTTAAAGCCCAAAAACTATATTTTTTTGGCTTTTTGGTTTGACTTTTCAAACCATGGTTTTAACAGCAGAAGCCAAATTTTTTTTATCTGTTTAGCATTACGTTTGCGATAAAAAGCAACTTTTGACCTCAAAAGCTGTGCCAGAAGCAATGCTAAACGAGGCCTAAGACAAACGTTTAGAAGGCACTACATATCGATTCATATAGAAAAGGGATCAATTATTTCACCTAAAAATTGAATTTTTGAACTTTTCATATGTTTAAAATCTGTTTTGGTTTTTTCTCAAAAATTACTTAATAAATAAAATCATTTAGCCATAAGTAATTTTGAGAGTCCAAAAACATTAATAAATTTTCAAAATAAATTCACAATAAATCATAAAAAAATTTACTAATTTAATTTTCAAAGGTTAATTTAATTTAAGTATTTGCCATTTTAAAATTAGAATCAATTCAAAACTAACATATATCATTCTCAAAAATTAAATTTATAAACCCCTTGCAATGGGCATGCATCTGCTAAAAGAACACCAATTCCAAATGTAAATGTAAATGCACCATAAAAGCATATTTTAAATCGCTAATATAAAAATGATTATGCTACAACTGCATAATAAGAAGAGCCAGGAAGAGGTAGAGGAACAAAATTTCCATGGCTTCTCCATTCTTTGAACACTAAATGACATGAAAATGCTCAACAACATATCTACCAGTAGCCTCACAAAAGCAAAGAATCCAAAAACTAAGCTTACAACAAATACTGCAATGCCCTTATTCTCCATTGATATCTGCTTCTCCCTAACTTTTTCAACTTTCAATCTGAAATAAATGGCAATTATCATCAGTCAGACATAAATAAAACCCACAAAAGAGATTTTATGGACCAATAGTTTCTCAAAATTATGTAGTTTAATTAGCAATAAAAGCATAACAGATTTGATGAAAATAGCCCCATGAGTAAAGAGTCAAATGGTTTGCATGGAGATTGACTTGATTCGAGGTTTTACGTTCTAATCTATGTTACCGGACTTTTCATTTTCTTTAAAATACCCGTGTTCGACACATGTATATGACACATATTCGGATATGGGTATGAAGGTATGATCCTCCATATATATGGAAAAACTTATGAAAAAATTGAACATATCCATGTCGGACACATACCTGTATCTAACACTCATCTCCGAGTCTGTGTAACATAAATTCTAACCATGGTGCTTTTTTTTCTGACACGATATACATATATTTGGACACACATAAATGCATGTGCAATCATAAATACAAGGCCAGCTATTTTACTTCTCTACAACCAAGTTTCCTTATGTGTATTTACAATTCTAGTATGTCATATTAATCATAAACCCAATATATTTTAAAGATCCCATTTACTGTTCTATTTTTATCTCCTTCAGGCTTCTAAATACTTGTTGTTTTTCTGCATGTTTATGAGTTTAGTGCTTCATCTCATAGAATGTTGGATCCAAATGCAAGTATTTTACTAGTTTTCATCCCCTTCTAGAAAGTATCCTTATTAAGCCCTAGCTATTGGTTTTTGTTGCTAGAAGTCTTTTTCTCCTTTTATCATTGTCTTCTGTCAGGAGAAATCCCTAGAAATAGGAAAGTAGCTTAGCCCCAAATATTTCAAGAATCCCCATCTCCAAGAAGAGAGCTTGTCAAATTGTGCAAAGACTTTGCTTTGTAAGAAGGATAGAAGGGGATAAAGATGGAAAAACTTTTAATCTAATGGATAGGTTTCATGACCACTTTCCTACATTGTAGCTTAGCTATTCGATTAAATATCTTTCCATCCTTATCCTTCCATTTTACCAAGCAAAGCTTAATATTGAGTTTGGTAGGAGGGAAAGAGGAAGGAAGAAAAGAGAGTAGAAGGAAAAACTACTTTCTTTCCATCCTTTCCTTCATTTGTTAGGAAGGAAAAAGGAAGAGGGAAGGAAAATGAGTGGATTTGTACCTTTCCCTTCCCTCCAAATTCAATTATTCCAAATGTGGGAGGAAAACACTCATTTCACTTAAATTAACAATTTTAATTACAACTTTATCCCTAATCTCTTTCTTCCCCTATATTTACATCTTTCTTACCAAATACAATGAAGGAAAAATAACTTTCCTTCCTTCCTCCCTTCCTTTTTCTTTCCTCGCCTTTTTTCCTTCCCTCCATTTTCCTTCCTTCCTATCAAACATAGTGTAAATGTTAAGAGACCCAAAAGAACCAAGAAACAACAACCAAACCAGCGCATCATACTTGGTTATCATACATGATATTACAAGTTCGGTTTGATTTTGGTTTTCTATATCTAAAATACTGAAAAGTATAAACCGAAGATGTTTGTATATAATGAAAAATTATTTCACTATTTCAAATATATTTTTATAGAAAATATAAAATTTAGAACATAGTAACTGTAAAAAATTTAAATTTTACAAAATGAGATAAAACATAACCAAATTGTTGAAATCACCTTTTAAAGGTTTTGTTCAGTTTTTAAGTTTTCTGTCATTTTAATTCAGCGTTATTCGAGGAAAGAAGAATTATGTTAACTACACGTTATCCGAATACTTGTACTGAAGCAAACCAAGTGCACCTTATTCACCAGTACGCTTATCATTTTGGAATAATTTTAAAATGGTAAATTCATACCACAGGCTCATTACACAAATTAAAATGTAATCAAATTTGAGCAAATTAATCATTAAGGGATAGAACCGACCTGAGATCAGCATTGCCTCTGAGTAGAGTATCCAGCTGTACAGAAACCAGAGATTTCCAGGAAGCAACATCAGCAACATCTTTAGCCTGATAAGAGGAAAAACAAAATGATTACAATGAAATCCACATGAGTCAAAAAAAGAAAAAAAAGAACCATTATTGAATCAGCTTACAATGATATTCTGGCTGTCAAGGAGATCCTTTATATTTGATTTGATTTTGTCTAGAAGTTTATCTTTTTCTCCTATATCTTCGTCGAATTCTTTAAAGATATTGCCATATTTGGAATTCAATTCTTCTAAATACCGCTCCAAAACAGATAAATTTAAGTCTAGAGCTCGAACTTTCTGCATCAAAATTTTTAGAACACTGTCTCCAGGCACTCGGCCAACTTGTTGATGACGAATTTCTTCAACTAGATTGGGAACAATATTACTAGTAACATCAAATTGCACATTTGAGTTTTCCACTGAAGACTCAGATCCCATTTCCTTGTATGAACTTTGATGAACATCATCGCGATGAGTGGACTCCAGTTGTGAAGGCATTTGTTTCTGATCACGTACTCCATCCTCAGGTGCAAACAGATTATCCTGAACAGAGATCCAATCCTCCAGCATTCTCTCCACTGCATCCACTCCATACACTTCAATAACACTCACTGTACAATAAAATTCAGAACCATAATGGCTCAGAAGATTTAACTTCAAATACCTCACCCATTTCGGTTCCTGAAGAACAAATCTCTGAGCAAGCTTCACATTGGCAGCAGTAAAGTTCCCAAGCTTAATCCAAACATCTGTCGGAAAAACCGAACTCCCAAGCAGCTCAAATTCTTTCAAATTAGAAGAGTAATGCTCAAAATTTGCTATTTCAATGGTGTCTACTAAAGTTTCTTCTGAAAGTTCTATAACAACGAATTTCTCTTCTGCAGAACAGGGATTCCTTAGGTACTTGTCCTCGTCTCTGCCTAAGATATTAGAGGCACCCTTTGCTTCCTTGTTATATACCAGGACCTTCGCTCCTTTTGAAGCTAAAGCATAATTGTATTCTTTACCCCCTGGCTCTAATCTATGTATTATTCCTGCCTGACCAGTACCAGATTTACTTCTAGAAACGAATGCTCGGCTCTTGAATTCGTCAAGACCACGAGGCACAGCATGGGACAGTCTATCAGACTTTCGAAAGCTGTTTTCTGATTTTACACCTGCAACAGAGTTATCAGCATCAAGTTGCTCAAGAGTAGAAACATGATTTTTGTTAGCTTCTTCACTTGCAGGTGATTCAGCATGAAGAGCTGTTGTCTCAGCACCATTTATACAAAAACCATAATGAGAACAAAAAGAGCCAGATTCGTCTGCCAAACATTGACCAGGAGAATCAGAATGTTCATTGTGTCCCATCTTAGCTTCATCCCATGTTGATAAGCCAAGGACTACAGATCCACCTATATTTAATAAAATAACAGAATTGCAAGTAAGAAGACATGCAAAAGCTTTCCAGCAAATAAAGATTATACAAACAGTACATACAGAAAAAGATCCACATTTTTTAATTTTACTGCGAGAATAACTCAGTCTCAGGCAGAATTCCAAGAATAACTTGAACAGTAAACACCTGTACTACTACGAGGAAAACGTCATTAAAGACAAATGCACTCCAGGAGAACATAAATATTAGAAATTCAACCATTCATTATGAAAGATATCCAAAATTGTCAATACTAAAAATTATCTTTTCCAAATTTCAACTACACAAGCAAAACGATGAGACATTTAATGAATCAGAGAGATGAAACCTTTATAACATAGCAAAGTTCGATGACAAAGACAATTATAATAAGCATTTCAGCTCCAAAGTAAAAGGTTAATACTGATTCAAGATACAGATTAAAAAACAGATAAAAGAGACACTCAAATAAAAACAGAAGAACTAGCATAGATATATCAACTTGATGGTCTGAAGTTTCACTAAATTATAAACAAGTGAAGTCTAAAGGAGGAGAGAACCAGCAACGACAACAACATTCACCATAAACAGGAAGAAAAGCATTGCTGCCTATGTTACTCGGACATAGGTGTGATTGTCAGACACGGGTATGTTCAATTTTTTCCAAGATTTTCTTGTATTTGGAGGGTCCTTGGAGGATCAAATCCCCATACCCATGTCCGGGTATGCGTTGGACACGAGTGTCAGACACGGGTACTTCAAGAAAAACGAAGAGTTGGAGCAACATACACTGCTGCTAAAATGCTCGCAGTGGCAAACATGGGACAACTAAAAAATAGAATAGGAGAACCATGCCAACATTTACTTCCTTCTTGTTCTTCCCCCTATTAAGTATTGCGTTACTTTATGTCCTCAATGAAACTAGTTTGAGCTTTATCCTCATTATTCATATTGATTAGATGTTTCGCATATTTGTTGCAACATTACTTAACCGAACTATTATCAGTGGAATTGTATCATAATATTATCATCACTTTCTTGCACTTTCCGAATTCAGCTGTTCAATTGCAATTCGATAAAGATGTAAAGTCATTAACGTTGACAACATTTTCAAACCCACTCCTTTATTCTCCCAAAACTGATCCTTTAATAAATAAACTCAATGAAATCATTAGCCTTCCAGATGTTTCACAGCCAACTACTCAAGGCAGATTTTTGCCATAACTACATCAAGCCACATGAAAACAAACAAAAGAATAGCATTTGATCTAAATGACCACTGACCCTGCTGATACAAAGAATAATTACAAACTTAAAATAGTATAGAGAGTATCCAGATGACGAATTGCTCTTTCCAATCAAGCAATGATTAATCTAAGAATAATAGCTGCAAATCTATTTGATCCATCATAATGAGCCAAAACATTAAAGAATGGCTCGATGGATGAATGATAATTATGTATGAAGCAGAGGTGGATGGCTCGATGGATGAATGATAATTATGTATGAAGCAGAGGTGGAGGTACACAATCCAACTGAACAAAAAATCTAATACAAGAGTGACCGCACTCACACACACACAGAGAACAATAACAATTTCGGAGAAGATGCCAATTGAGTTCTATGTTGCTCCGACTCTTCATTTTTCTTGAAGTACTTGTGTCCGACGCATATCCGGACATAGGTACGGGGATATGATACCCTCCAAATATATGAAAATCTTAGAAAAAAATTGAACATACCCAGTGTCCGACACTCAGACCCGAGTCCGAGTAACATAGATTGAGTTAACTTAGCTCTGAATTGAAAGATTACCTCTATAACCATCATCATGACAAAGCCACAAGCTGAAGAGGAAGAGAAGCCCCCATAAAACAAAAACCAAAGACAGAGAAACCTTGTAGGAGCGGCTCCTTCCAGAAATAGCCCCATCTAAAGCTCTTCTTTGCAGAAGAGCTGTACGTGATATCTGCATAGCACATGAATCCAGTATGCCGCGGACTGCAATACAAGTGTGGATGAGATCCAACCAACAATCAGATACTACAACTTGTAGATTCAGCAAAAGACCTTTAGAAAAGCTTCAAGCAAAACAAGGCAACAGAAACCAAACAGGGGAAGAAAAATGATTGCTTCAAAGTTCAAATTCAACTACCAATCTATTATCAACAAAGACGAATCTAAAAATTGGTATCCATTTTTCTCATCAGCAAAACCATTTTACTTGATATAAGACAAATCAAACCAAGAAATTCCCCAAAATCTAGAAAGAAAATTATCCCAAAAGAAATTATACTATTGAAAAGAAAAGACAAATAGAGGAATATCAACTTGATTTGAATTTGGATTTCCATATATAGATCAAAACATTTACTATTCTTGTTTATTTTCTTTTCAGCAATTTTCTCAGCCACGATCAAACAGCATAAATCCTTCAATAAACAGAAAAAAAAAAAAAAGAGAAAACTTTAATGAATAATAATTCAGCAAGTTTTAGTTGAAATTTTTTCGAAATTCAAATTGCAAAGTGTAGATCCAATCTTAGAACTATTCAACAAATAAGAGAGCACAAATATTAATTAATAAAAATAAAATCATAACGAAGATATAAATCTAATCACCTGAAATTTATACAGGAAGAATAAGATTAATGTTAGTTTAATGGGAAAATAAAAATAAAGAAAGAAATCATTTCTTGAGACAAGAAATTGAAACTTGAAAGAGAAAATGTATGTATAGAGTACAAAGAAAGAAGGAAAGTGTCATGGGGAAGTAAACAAAAGAGAGCAACGAAACGGCGTAGTTTAAGGCAATAGTCCAAGTTGTCTTGTCCCATCGCCGTTTTAATGTCCACTTTGGTAACGGCATGGACTGTTTTCAAAAATCAAATAAACATAAAGTTACCGACGAAGGTCGGCACGAGTGAAAGGGTTAAATGGCTTCGTCGGCACGAGTGAAAGGGTTAAATGGCTTAATTAAGTGATTTTGAGTTTGAGTTTGTGAATTTAAAAAGTTTTATAAAAAGTTTTATTAGTGAGAGATGTTCTCGTTTTGATGTTTCACAGTATTTTGAAAGATTAATTTTAAGCGAAGTTTGGGATACCTTTGAGTAATAAAAAAAACGTAAAGTTAACGCTCAGTATATTTATCTTCGTATATTTTTACATTTTATAAATTTTAACAAGTTAATAATTCGTATTATATAAATTAAAATTTTATATATTCACTATGAGAGTGAATACATTTTTTTTAAAATAATAAATTATGTTTTAAAAAAATTAAATATAAAAAAAAATGGATAATTTTTGTTAGTGAATAATTTTTATAAGTAGGTAGTTTTTTTTTGTAAAGTAGGTAGTTTTTTTAAGAGTAAATAGATAATTTTTTTTATAAAAAATTATTATACAAAATATTAAAATACGTAATTATCTTTATTTTTTTATATTTAATGGTTTTTTTTTATTTTCACCAACTGAGCCGGTGTCACTTGATTCAGTGACACCAACTCAGT
The DNA here is from genome assembly GCA_030761205.1 of Fremontodendron californicum. NCBI lineage: Eukaryota > Viridiplantae > Streptophyta > Magnoliopsida > Malvales > Malvaceae > Fremontodendron > Fremontodendron californicum. The sequence continues at coordinate 5,808,440 of JAULJL010000047.1, forward strand.
CATTCCCTTTATAATAATATAGATTTTGATATATTTTTATATTTGTATTTTTTTTGTATAGTATTTTATATCCTATTTTAATTATTTTTTTTATATCATATTCATATCGCGTTCAAAATTATAAAATCTCTCATATCTCACCTTTTTATTTTTTAATTTTGTAGTGGTGGAGGTGGTTTCCTTTGTTTTATAACTTAGATGCAATAATTTGCGTATTTATATTCTGTTAGTACATTTTTACATATTATAATTTTGTTTAAAGTAATACAATTATATAAATTTTGTGTTAATAATTCGTGTTATATAAATTTTAATATGTTCGTGTATTTGTATTGTGTTTGTGTTTTTTTTGTATCATATCATATTTTATATTATATTTTTGATTTTGCTAACAACTATCTTTAAGATATTTTTTTAAGGTTAGTTAATATTTTATTTATAATAATAATATTGTATTAAATGTAAAAGTTATAATTTTATTCATAATTTTTAATATATTGAGTGAATATCTTATTATATATGATAACGTTAAATAATGCTTTTAAAACATTCGTTAATAAAAATTTTATATTTTAATTTTTTTATATTATGTTCGTATTATATAATAATGTTCAAAATCATTAAATTTATTGTAAAAAATATGTAAAAGTTGGTGGATTTGATTTGGTTGAAAAAGTAGAAGAGCAATCATATCATATTGGGATTACCAAATATTTGTGATATGGAATTGGGGATGATAGATATATTTTCAACTCATTCTTTCCTTATAAGAAATACAAAATTGAGGTGGTGGATGCTGTCATTATCATCAAAATATTTATTGCTTTTATTATCTCAAACATAATATTTTTTTTTATTTATAATTTCCAAGTTTTTTGGGTTGTAAAAGAAATTTATATTTTATATATAATATTGTATTTTCCATTTCTTATTTGAATATATAAAAATCGTTTGGGTATTTTAAAAGAATAAATTTAGATGAGATTGAAATTTGGGTATTTAACTTATATTACTCTAATTGATTTTAAAATTGTATTTTTTTTTTGAGTAAATAGGGATCATTTGAGTATTTAAAAAAGAATAAATTTAGACAGAAAAGAAATTTGGATATTTGACCTTTATTAAAATTTAAGTACTCCTAATTATTTTGAATATATTGTATTTCTTACTCCCTATTTGAGTAAATAGGGGTAATTTGAGTATTTTTAAAAAGAATAAATCTAGAAAAAATAAAGTTTGGGTATTTGACTTTTATTAAAATTTAATTACTCCTAATTAATTTTAATATTGTATTTCTTATTCCCTATTTGAGTAACTAAGGATAATTTTAGTATTTTAAAAAGAATAAATTTAAGTAAGAACGAAATTTGTGTATTCGACTTTTTTAAAATTTAATTACTCCTAATTAGTTCTCAATTAAAATTTTCTAACTGTACATATTTTTTAATTTAATTCAAAATTATCTCCTTTAATCTTTAATTATTATTTTTTAATTTAATTCAAAATTATCTCCTTTAATTGACTCTTAAACTCCCTAATTATCTTAATAACTACTACAATTGGATACAACCATTATGTAGGTGAAAAATATGATATTTTTAAAAGAAAATATTATATTTTGAAAGAGATTAATATGTAAAAAAAAGTAAATAGTGTTTTTAGTGAGTAGTTATTTTTTTAAAGTGAAATTAGTGGATAGTTTTTTCTAAGCACAAAATCGTATACAAAATTTAACTAATAAGTAAAAGATATAAATACTCCCTATTTATATAATTATTATTAATTTAATTTAATTTTTTGATAATTTTATTAATCGAATTAATATCACTTTACTCATGATGTCAAACTCAATTTCACACTTTAATAATAATATAGATTCACTTTACTTTCCAAGCAAAATTCACTCACTTTGTTCTTTTACTCTCTCCGAATTTCAAAAAGTCCAAATTTTCTTATTGAATTTGCCTTAACCTCCCTTCTTTTCCATTTCTTAATTTTCATAATTTAATATTTGAAAAAATTCAAATAACTTTTAGATTACTTTGTATATTCCCTGATTATCAAGCATTTCTTCAATTGCACATAATGTTCACATTCCTTGATTATCTTGAACCATCATAATTTTAATATTTGTTAAAATTTTACCAATTATAATAAATAATAGTCTATTATACATTTAAAATATAGCATATATTATTGATAAAGTAATGGACATATTTATAAAAAATATAAGGAAGAAAAGGCATACTTAAAAAAAAAAAATAGAAATAAAAATGAAGATAAGGCATGCTAACAAAACGGGAGAATTGTGAGCGTCGGCAATGGCAAACTCGTCAAGGATTAATTTAAGAATATCAATAATGAAGTTTGGGCGGCAAATTTATTTAAATATTGATAAAAAAAATTTTAAAAAAAAATCTAAATTACTTATTAATTTTTTTTTTATCAAAATAAATTTTTTTTTTCATTTAGCAAAAATTCAACAAGGGAAGTCGTCATATGAACCTTAATACATTTTTAAAAAAATTGAGAAAACAACGCACGTAAGTCGCCATATCATATGACGACTTTCATGCTTTACTTTTAAATTTTTTTAATTTTTTACGTTGAGAAGTTGTCATATGATATGGCGACTTCCCGACGTTTTTTATTTAACTTTTGTTTTTCATTAGTTGGGAAGTCGCAATTTCAAATTTATATATTATTATTTTATATATATTTAAATTTTTTAAATATAAAATATATATATAAATTTTTTAAAAAGTGTATTCTAAATTTTTATTTTAAAAATTTATATAATTTTTTTATTTAATTTATAAAATTTTAAAAATTCGTATTATATAAATTTTGAGATATTCGTGTCGTGTTTTTGATTTTTTCGTTTCGTATAAAAATTTTAAAAATTCGTATCATATAAATTTTAAAAATTCATATCAATTTTTTTTAGCCAAAATTATATGATATGGCGACTTTCCAATAATTTTTTTTTTTTACATGCTACAAATGTTGGTGAATTCATAACATGAATTCACAAGTTGGGAAGTCAACAACCCATTTGGCGACTTCCCAACATATATATATATATATAATATTTTAAATATTAAATAATAAAATTAAAAATAAAAATTTTATAATTTATAATTTTAAAAATATAAATTTAATAAGTTTTAAATAAAAAATTAAAAAAATAATAATTTACAAAAAATTTAAAAATTATATAAAATTTGTTTATACAATATATATATATATTTAACTGTATGTAGACCTGGTAATATTGGACATCACACGATTATAAGACACGAAAACCACAAGAAAAAAATAACTAAAAACACAACACGAACGAAAAAATAACACGACACGAATACACGAACGTCTCAATATCTATATATACGAATTATTAACGTATCAAAGTTTATATAACCGTAAACATGATTATGACACGACAAAATACATGAACACGACACGGATAAACAAATTACTAGATCTAACTGTATGTATATAATTTATATATTTTTTTGATCTGGCAATTAATAATAATATTGTTATACATACAGTTATCCGTGTCGTGTATACATAGTGTATACAATAACTGTATGTATAACAGGTGATAGTTTGAAATTTCAATATAAAAAATAATTTTTTTATTTAATTTATAAAAAATTTAAAAATTTGTATTACATAAATTTTGAGATATTCGTGTCGTGTTTGTTTTTTTTTTTTGTGTCTTGTTTTTAGTTATTTTTTCGTGTCGTATCCAATGTTGTCAGGTCTAACACAACTAAAGCACACTGATATTACAAAGTCACTTATACGAAACGAAAAAAACACGAACACAACACGAATATCTCAAAATTTATATAATACGAATTTTTAAAATTTTTATAAATTAAATAAAAAAATTATATAAATTTTTTAAATAAAAATTTAGAATATACTTTTTAAAATATTTATATATATACAAATTTTAAATTACATATAAAATAATAATATATAAAATTTAAAAAATAATTAAAAAAAAAATAAGAAGTTGGAAAGTCGCCATTTGAAATGGCGATTTCCTAACTAATAAAAAACAAAATTTTAAAAAAAAAAGTTGGGAAGTCGTCATATCATATGGCGACTTTCCAACGTAAAAAATTAATTTTTTTTAAAAGTAAAGCACGGAAGTCGCCATATGATATGGCGACTTTCGTGCGATGTTTTTTCAAAATTTTTAAAAATGTATCAAGGGAAGTTGTCATATGATATGGCGACTTCCCTTGTTGAATTTTTGCCAGACGAAAAAAAGTATTTTGATAAATAAATAAAAATTATAGGTAGTTTGGAATTTTTATTTTATCAATATTTAAATAAATTTGTCGTTTGGGGCACCACCTCTTAACGCAACGAAGTATATATATAAAGGGAGGGATCAATTTATATTGATATAAAATTAATTAATTTTATATGTTTTTATAATTTCGTATACTATTGATATTTTAACAAATTGACTGCTAAACTTAGTAATATAATCGCACTTATCGTGCATGTAAAGTTTCGAATCAATTCAATATCTATATCATATCGATCGAGAATATCATTTTTTATATATATTTAACAGTTGAAATTTTTTTACATCGAACAAATAATTAGACATTTTAAATTTACTTGAAATTTGACATGTACGATCTACATGAATAGAGTATGAAATACAATGGTCAGATTAAACAAATATAAATCGTGTGAAAAATTACGAAAGCTATAAAATTAAATTAGTTTTATACTAATGTAAGTTGATCTCTCCTATATATATATATATATATATATATATATATATATATATATATATATATATAGGAGGAGGATTAATTTACACGGATGTAGAATTAAATAGTTTTGCACGTTTTCATAATTTCATATACGATTAATATTTTAACAAATCGATTGCTTGATCTAGCAATATAATCGCACTCATCGTGCATGGAAAGTTTCAAATCGATCCGATATCCATATCATGTCGATTAAGAATACCGTTTTTTACATATATATTTAGCTGTTTAAATTCTTTTACATCGAACAAATAGTTAGACATTTTAAATTTACTCAAAATTTGACGTGCACGATCTGCATGAATAGAGCATGAAATACAACGGTCGGATTAAACAAATATAAATTATGTGAAAATTATGAAAGCGTGTAAAACTAAATTAATTTTACATTAGTGTAAGTGAATTTCTCATATATATATATATATATATATATATATATATATATATATATATATATATATATATGAGAGGAGGATTAATTTACACGGGTTTAGAATTAATTAGTTTTATAAGTTTTCATAATTTCGTGTACGATTGGTATTTTAACAAATCGTTTGCAGGATTTAGTAATATAATCGTACTCGTTGTACATGCAAAGTTTATAATTGATCTGATATCCATATCATGTCGATTGAGAATACCCTTTTATATATATATATATATATTTAACGGTTTAAATTTTTTTTACATTGAAAAAATAGTTAGACATTTTAATTTACTCGAAATTTGACGTGCATGATCTACATGAATGGAGTATGAAATAAACAGTTAGATTAAACAAATATAAATCGTATAAATAATACGAAAGCGTGTAAAACTAAATTAGTTTTACACTAGTGGAAGTGGATCTCTATTTATGAAAAATGTTAATAAAGAAGTATATATATATATATATATATGTTGGAGAATGTACAATAATTTTTCAGGATAGGATAGAGGATCAATTTGCTGTTGTCGAATTGTCACAGATCTGATAGCTGAAATAAGGTGACAGAGATTGAGACGTGGACTAGATCGCTTTCTTGAGACGATATGCACCCTCTCAGTGATAAGAACCGATGCAAATAGGTTGTATTGCACGCCGTTCCCCAGGATACAATAAGCCCAGTCACCCAATGTACACCTTGCTAACTTGTACAAGTTAGAAGATAGAACCTCCACCAAAATTGACAATTTTTTCATCCAATTAATTAGAACTCTTCCAATACTTAGGAAGAACTTTAATAGATTTAATAATGGAACAATTAAAAGAGTTAATTTACTTCTGAAAAAGTAGTTACGTAAAACAGGAAAAGAAACAAACTATTTATAGATAAAGTTTTACAAAAGTAAGGAGGATATCATTTAAGATTTTGTAGCTCGAAAGTTTTTTAAAGTTGATAAACTTATTAAAATCACCAATAAATTATTCAAAAGCTTTACATTTATTTTTATAAGATAAACGTATATATCTTTTGAAAAATCATCAGTAAATGTAAAAAATATATATATATATTTTACCACCTAGAGTTAGAATCCCTTCAAATTCACAAATGTCAGTGTGAATTAATTCTAACAATTCAAAATTTCTTACCACACTTTTGAAAGACTTTCTTGTGATTTTGGCCATGCTACATATTCACATTTTTCAAATTGATTATCTAGTTTAGGAATCAAATCTAAACTAATCATGTTTTTCACATATCTGCAATTAACATGACATAATCTAGCATGCCAAACATTTCCACAAGAAACAATATAAGCAGAAACAACTGAAACTTTAATCATTTTAATATTAAGTTTAAACATGCCTTCACAAGCATAACATTTCCCAATAAACATGCTCATTTTTATAAGTGTGAATTGATCAGATTGAATAACTTGTTTGAATATGGCTTTGCTTAAAAGAAAAGCAGAAACCAAATTTTTTCTAATCTCAAGAACATGCCAACCATACTTAAGGATCAATTTTTTACCAGAAGTAAAATTGAGTTCAATATCACCATAACCCAGGCATTAGTGGTGTGGGAGTCACCAAGCAAGAATTTTTTTTGTCTATCTCTAAAAGAGAATAAGTTTTGAACCAAGTTTTGTCATAGCAGACATGCTTAGAGGCACCAGAATCTACCCACCATCCTTCAGAAGAATCAACGGTGTTGATATCAATATCATAGTCATAAGTGGCTCTTCGGTTACATTAACTTGATTATAAGGTCCATGTTTCCAAAAATAACATACTCTTGTAATATGTCCAGATTTCCCACATACATAGCACTATTAGAACCCATCATTTTTATTATTCGATGCTTCACTTGAAGGAGGTCCTTATTTTTTCCCTAATTAAATTGTTAAGTTGTTTTTTCATAGGACTTATTTTTATTAATATTATTTTTCTGTTTCAGTTTAGTATTATTATAAGTCCTAGGCATGTTCTCATTAGAAGTGACAAGATATACCTTTGAATTACCTATGCCATTGAAGTAAGGTAAACTGTCTTGATTTATGTGCTCTTCTTCTACTCTCAGGTGCATGATAAGAGATTCAATAGATAGTTCCTTTGGTTTGTGGCGTAAGGCCTTCCCAAATTCTTTCCAAGAAGCAGGAAATTTGTCAATAATGGCAGACTTCCATTTGTTCATCACATTTATTAATTCAAGTTGAACATCATGTGCAAGCATCTAGAGATCATGGGCTTGTTTTATCACGAACTTATTTTCACTCAAAGCCACAGGGTTTGGTGCGACACTTAGGGAATGATCAAGATTTCTTTTCTTTTCACTCAAAGTCATATGCTCTCAAGGGAGAAACATTTTTTCTCTAGCAATCCACTAAAAGGTAAGGAGGAAGAAAGAAACCAAAAAGGCACCATACATGCACATCACAATGTGCGGCCAAGGATAATTAATAATGTGGCTAGATATTCTTTATATAGGGGGTGACAAGTCACTAAGTTTTTACTTAGGCCTATAACACAACTCTGTGTTATTTGCTCTTAAGCCCTTCCGCTTAATTAAACCATTCAATTAAGCCTTTATTGGTAAATTATAAATTTAATAAATTAGGTCTATTCCATTCTAATTTCTTTAATTCATCTTACAGTGTGTGCCCCATTAGGCTTTCAATATATTGGCAATGAATATAAAATCCAAATATAAATAAAGATAATTAATTTATATTCATTGATCATGAGTGGACTTTAGCAAGCCATCATGACCACACAATTATTGGAGAGTCAAGGTAGTCTCACATAACCTTTCAGTGTTCAGTTTGTTAGTGTAATTTGGTCCTTCCACCATATATCCCGAAAGACCATGAGCATGGTGCAGTGTCTACTCATGAAATCTTTCCATATTAGTTCTTGCAGCTTATGGTTAACCTTATGAACTTAGATAAATGATTTATCCTAAATTCATCTTGCTCTGGTCAGAGGCTTCACTAGTTAACTTAAGCTAAGAACAAATGAGACATGTCTCCTCATTATCACTTGGAGTGGTGAATCCTCTTGAGCTACTCATTTACCTTCGCATGCTTCATACCATACCCAATATCATCCTACCATAGGCATCACTTCTTCTGACCCGTTTGAATGAGATCAAAGTAAGATAATTCACATACAAGATAATTTAGCACCACAAGTCAAAGGACTATTTACACGACTGACACATGAGAACGTTTCCATAAACAGTAGAGTGAGATGCCAAATGGAGATCTCATAACAGGCCATGTTCAGTGAATTTGTTCTCTAACAAACACCTACATGCTATCTCCAAGTATCTCCATACTTCAATCTATGAGATCGATTGTTTACTTCCAAAAGTAAGAAGGCTTACATGTACCAGTCTTTGAGTATTGTCAATGCCTTGTCTTGACAATAAAATGACCAAGAATAGTTTTAGGAACATGGCTTTGATGCATAAGGATCTCATAATTATTGTAGACACCTAATTTTGTCTAGACCCCTAAACAATATATGTTCTTCCTTCAAATCTGTGTTCCTAACCTTACCTCAATTTCAGGGACTAAATTGAAAAAAGTCAAAAGTTAAAATGAAAGGTGGAAAAGCAAATTAAGATGCCGAAGAGGATAATTAGAACGAGTGGAAGACAATGAAAGAGAAAATTAAAAGAAATAAAATAAGAAAGGTGAGATTTAAGGATTGAAATGATAGAAGGACTAAATTGAATAAATTGAAAGTTCAATTTCAAAGAGGATTATGGAAATGATTAAATTGAAAGAAACTGAAAGTTCAATTTGAGAAATGATCAATAAAGGAATGGGTTTTAAAAGCTCAATTTGAAGGAGAGTAAGGAGAGTAATCTATTTGAAGAAGAATTGAAAATGGAGGAACTAAATTGAACAAATTGAAAGTTCAATTTCAAGGAGAATTATAGAAAAATTTAAATTGAAGAAAATTGAAAGTTCAATTTAAAAGAGAATCAATAAAGGAATGAGATTAAAAAGATCAATTGCATGGAGAATAGGGGATGAACTAATTTGAAGAAGAAATTGAAAATGGATGGACTAAATTGCACAAATTAAAAGTTTGGATTTGTAGAAAATGGTGGAATTGATAAAAATGGTGGATTTGTAAAAAATAGTTTTGATAAAAATCGATTTTAGGTAGCTAAAACGAGTTTCAAAACCTAGTCAAAATTAGAACATTTTGCACTAGTCATTTCGGCGAAGGTGTTTTCCTTGTTAAAGAAAATTGCATCTTTGGTTCTCTTTGGTTTTAAAAATATTGCATTAAGACTAAATCGAGAGGCATTAGGATGTTAAACCATGGCATTCAAATGCCTTTCTTTTTTCTGAGTCATTTAGCCTAAAATAGCTAAAGGAATTCGAATATCTTTTCCATGGTGTTCGGATACCCTTCAAGCAAAAATTTGTGCCCAAAATCCTTTGATGTTCAAAATTCAATCTAAATTTCTTTCAAAGGTATTTAGATATCTCCTTAGGTATTCTGATGCCCTCTCTTCAAGAGAGGAACACATTCCGATAAAGACCCGTTTTCAAGCATTACATACTTAAAAATATATTTTTTCCCTAAATTTATCACATGCTTTCTCGGTTTCATAAATATTTGGTGAGAATTAATTCTTAATATTTGCCGGGTTTGCCGAGGAGGTTAGGAAATTCTTCGATGCACGTGTTTATGGAATTGCAAAGTATGGTTTTGATTTACTCGGGATTATATAAATATTACGTGAGAAAATTATTTTTCAAGATTTGTCGAGGAGTACGATAATATTTTTCGACACATGCTATTTATGTAATTTCACAAAGAAAATACATGAAAAAGAATGATTTTCAGAATATGGTTTATGTGCATATCTTTGTTTATGTTTTAAATATTTGTTGCTTACATTATGTTCTTAATTATGTTATTTGATGATTATGATTTATATGATTTTTGTTTATGATATTAATAAGTGATTTTCATATTAATTTCATGTTCATGATATTTGTTAATTAATGTTCCTATGATGTTTTCTTGTTTATAATATAATTTTGATTATGCCATGAGATAATTGTTGTTTTGGTTAATTTATTGCTTATTCCATGTGATAAATATTGCTTAGGCCATTTTCTTAATTATGCCATGTGATAATTAATGTCCATATTAATTTGCTTATTTGCATATTGATATTTGTTTTGCATATTCATATTTATTTAAATAAATTTAAATTCATACAAAAGTCACATTTAGATAATAAACAAGGCAATATCCTCGAATTAAAATAATTCATGAGTTTTCTGCTGGGTCTGTTGGGGAGGATATCATCATTATCATTAACAACGGAATACCATTCTCTTAAAAAAATGATCCGAAGGATTTCAAAATTAAGAAAAGTTCTATGTTTTGCTGGGTATACCGGGGAATATAGAAAATTTTGTGTTAATAAATTTCGGATAATTCTTAAAATAATATGATTGTTTTTAAAGGGAATTATCTTTAAATACCAAATCCAAAGCCAACATTTACCGAGACCAATGATAACACACGATTAATAAGGTACCGTTTTATATGAGCGTTGTGGGGGTGCTATAACCTTCCCCACACGTAACCGACTCCTGAACCCGCATTTGTTTTTCTCTGGTTTAAAACACAGATTTCAAAATTGGTTATAAAAGATTTTAATTAATTTTTAAAATGTTTTACAAGACCGATTTTAATAGGTGACTGATCACACCTAGCTAAAAAAGATCGGTGGCGACACCCATTTTTCGAGGTTGTTTTCAAACCCTCAATATTTATTTACGAGGAACCTGAAATTATCTTTTTCACTCCAATGTAATTTGGTGGTCGCGAGATCGTTATGAAAATTATAACTTTTTGTTATTCCTTTACAAGGCCTCTTATGTTCCATGGATTTCATCCGATTAGAACTTGCATAATAACTATTTATTATGTCTACTAATGATGAAGGAAAACCTTTAATCACATATTATATAAGTGATTAGTATGCACAATTGGTAGCATTTTCTAGTCCAATCCGATTGGCTCTAGGGCATATTCCAACAATCTCCCACTTACACTAAGCTAATCGCTAACGTATCCAATATCAGACTCTTTTGATTAGCAGTTGTATCTTAACTAGGACATATCTTCAGTACATTTTTGTGAGAATATGCTTTGGTCATATACTTTTGACAGTCTCTATTATCATAGTCACAATACTCATTCGGATCATAATGAAACTCGATTCCTTCTCCATAGATCTTTGTTGTTAACTCAGTGAGCCAATGATCCAAATGCTCCTTTTGTAGTCTTAAACAAAAGGTTTGTATTCGATTTTGGGTATAATTCTTTCAGCCCTCTCTAATTTGGAACGTTTTCAAATGACTAATTTATTTACATCACGCGTTTAAGTTACTTGTTGGATTCTCTTTATGTTAACTCATTTAACATCTAACCTAATTAGTTATTGTTATATCTATAAGATCTTAGCAGTAGTGCCGATTCACTTTCTAATCATCAATGTATCTCATATACATTGTTTATTAGTAACTTGTATTACTTCCACTAACTCTTAGGTGTGAAGATATCTCATCCTTTTGATATTCAACTTTTGAATGTTACTATCAAAATTGGATATCTAATTCCATTGTCTAATAATGTTCTATTAAGTAGACTCATCTCTTATGAGTAATGCATCACAATTAGAGGTGCTCATGGGCCGGACCGGGCCGCGGCCCGATTTTTTTTAATTCCTTTGCCCAGGCCGATTTTCTAATTACTGTTCATTACATTAAAAAATATATATATTTTTTTATTTTTTCTATATATTTTTAAAATTAACTTTAAAAAATATATTTTTTTATTAGATAAACAGTGATTCGGGCCGGGCCTGCTCGGATCACCAAAATTCCTGCCCAGGCTCAGAACAATACGGGTCGGGCCGAGCCGGGCGAACTGCCCGGCCCGTGAGCAGGTCTAATCACAATGCATCCTACTTAATATTTTGTATTTATTTATATACACATGTTTGTATTTCAATTTCACAATAGATACATGTTTTAATTACTTTTAATTAGTGATAATGAAAAATTTAAAAATATGATTTGACAAGATGAGATAATTATAATTTCTTGTTTGTTTAATGATTTATTTACTAATTTATTTATACACATGTATTTCAATTTCACAATATATACATGTTTTAATTACTTTTAATTAGTGATAATGAAAATTTTAAAAAGGTGATTTGACAAGATCAGATAATTATAATATTTTTTGTTTGTTTAATAATTTATTTGTTTACAAATTTATTTATCTCTTTTTAATGATGATGAAATTGCTTATTTATGTTTTATATTTTAGAATTATTAGATTTAAATTTGATTATTGATAATAAATATTTCCTTAAATAATAGAAGATTTAGTAATTTTAAAAATTAAAACAAAATTCAGCTTAAATCATTTTCTTTATTTTGTCCATGAGGAATTAATTAAGAATGAGTTGAAATCTTTCCGATGATGAAATTCTTAAGGGGCTACGATTGAGCAGACTTTTAAGAAATTTCTAGGTAAGAATACCTTTTTAAATTTTGTCAGCTTGATGGAAGGTTTAGAAAAAAATTTCAATATCAAAAGACTGATACTTGTTTTTTGAATAAATTTTTAATAAAGTCAATGGGTATAGAATATTTGTTCTAAAAAACCTAGTTATAAAATAATTTAAATAAGTTGAAATATTTCCGATGATAAAATTTTTAAGGGGCTACGATGGAGCAGACTTTTGAGAAATTTTTAGGTAAGAATACTTTTCTAAATTTTGCCAGCTTGATGGAAGGTTTAGAAAAAAAAAAATCGACACACAAAGATTGATGTTTATTTCCAAACAAAGGAAATCTAAATAATAATAAGATAGAACTAAGAAATAAAGACCTTTTAAATTAGGACCTTTGAGATAGCATAAGATTAATTAGGTATTATCCTTAAGATAGACGTTGTGGGGGCTCTGATCCTTTCTCACACGTAACTAAACTCCCGAACCTAATTCTGAGAATGTAGACCAGAACTTATTTTTTTTAGGGTGCCTTAGTCAAGCTCAGGATTACTTAAAAAATGATATATTCATATAGGTGAACTAATCACACCTAATAAAAAAGATTTGTGGCAACTCTCTTTTTATGTCTAGCGGTCGAGTCTTAGGATTTTGCACGTTATGACAAATATATATAATAGGAAATGTTAATTAGTATCTACTGGTACTGATTAAGATGATATTTATAAAAAAAGAAAAGTATAACAATGCATTATTTTTTCTTGAATTCGGTAGAAGCAATTATTTATTAAATGCAAAAAAATTTCTAATAGATTATATACGTGCTAATCTTCATAACCTGTAGGCAGATTATGTAGTGTATAGTAATGATAATTCTGAACAACTAGCCAAGGTGCGTCACTACATGAAAAGTAGTGGAGTTAACCCAAGAATAGGTTGCAGGATTTCTAAGTTTACTCCACTTCTAAAATATTTTGGAGAGCATGGCTTGGAGGTTCAAATATATGAGGTTGTTAAGAAGTCTCTTTTTTACTTTTCCTTGGAAAGCAAGTACATCCCTTTCCTTCAACAACAGGTGACACAATTGTAGATGTGTTGCCATGAAACCAAATATTTATGCCTGTGACCAAGAATATTTCTCAAGACAGACAGTAACTTACAAATAACTTCCACTTCTCCCACTATCTCATTTTCACACAAATGGTATCTGATAACTTCCCACTATCTTTTTGTAACCTCTCTGGGTGGGATTATAAATAGTGATCAAAAGGCTTCATTTTGGATCTTTAATTTTAAAAATTAAGAACTTGAGCTCCTGAAAATTCTCTCTACAACGCTCTTGATATTTTTTGGGGTAATTATTTCAGCCATCATACTTTTCATCTTCTTCAACCACTTCTTCCTTCACTACCACCACCTACAATACAATCGTACTTGTTCTCCAAGGTATGCTCCAATCTTTCTCTCCGTCATCTCTCATGATATTTTGTTTTACCATATTGCAATGTTTCCTGCACTTGCCATCAGAACCCTCTACACTTAGTAGCAATTCCATTGAGGAATGAACGAATGCATTGAGTAAAACGCTCTTCTAGGGTTCATGCCTTTACCTAGTACCTTTTATACCTTGTACTAGTGACAAGGCTGGCTGCGGTGACCAGTTGTATTGTGTTTGTCTTTTTTTTACCAATGGGTTAGACCTTGTCTAGACAGTTGGTGCTTAGTCAGTGAGCCTTGTGAGCTTAGTTTTGTCTTGGATCTTAGGCCTTAGAGAATCATGGGCGTAATAGTTCCTAGACTCGCACATTGTGACAAGAGTTTTCATTTCAGTACTTAAATAACATTACATCATCATTTTATTTCATGTTGCATCACATACATTTGGACTTTTAAATGTAATAGCAAAAACAGATTCTTTAAATGAGAAAATATTTCTAAATTTCACCAAAAGTATTGGGAGAATTTAGAAAGAAAAAAAAAATCAAGATAAAGATTTTCATTTGCTATTCAATAAAATTGATAAAAGTTATTTCAAAGAATAGAAATATAACCCAAAAAAAGAAAAAAAAATGATAATAATATATAAAGAAAGTAAGATAGTAGAAAATAAAAAACAAAAAATTTAGAAAAATAAGAATTTCAAAAAAATGTTCAAGAAGGAAAAGACACAATAAAAAATAAAAAAATGAAATGAAATATTAAAATCAATATCCGTTTCATAAAATATTAAATGAATATGACGTCGGAATCTTTTCAAGGAAATTTGTATTTTCTTGAATACTTTCGATTTGAGTAGAAGTCTCTTAAGTCCCACCAGATGTTGGACAGATCTGTAGAAATTTTATATTTATACTAATTATAAAATCCTTGATTGAACTGAGTTGGGAAACATAAAAACCAAATCACAAAATAATTAGTAATATATATTAATAAGGTCAAATTAGAAATTTAATTTATTTTTAAAATGGGGTTTTAGTTTTTTTTTAAACCAACTTCTTCCTACTTTTCTCTCCTTTAAAAAACTGTAAGTGGAGTTATTTTATTTTCTTCTTTTTATTTTATTTTATATATATTTGAAAATGAGTATTTTTTAGTTTTAATATTTTATAACTATTTAATTATTTATTTATTTCATCCACATAGTGGATATGCATAGGACTACTAAAATTAAAAAAATTAAATTAAATTAAATTATAAAAAAACTTAGCAATTAATTTCTGAATGTTGAATTTCTGAACCGAGCAAACAACAATTTTTAAAAGTGTAAAAGATAAACATAGAGGTATTAAATTTGGAGATCGAAATTTAATTCAATTGATTCATATAATCATTCTTAAAATAAAATATTTAATAAATTTAAAATTTGAATATCACCATCTACAATTCTTTTCCTTACTATTCCCAGGTATAGAGGTATTACATTTAGAAACCCCATCAATTAATCATTCAAGTATCCATATAAAATACAAATGTGTGAAAAGTTTAAAATCTTTAATAGTACCAAAAGTCAAGCACCATAAAAACAATTATTACTATCAAAGTGTTTTGTGGGCAATCCAATCCAATCCAGAAAAAGTGACCACTATTTCCCATAGCCCCAAAAATCCATCTCTCCTCGAAGTGAAAGCTGGTTGATTGGGTGCACCGACGTAGCATTTGTAGTACTGTCCTCAAACCTCACCCCTTTGGAAGAATCTATATTATGAGATGTGACCAGCCGATCCAACATACTCCATTCATTCATCCCCTCATCATCTCTTCCACCAACCTCTAAACCTGTCTCACAAGCTGCTTGGTACCTAACACTTTCACTCCCACTCTCACAATCCCTAGGGTTTGACATCAGTTGTTTGATCATTACGGGGTGAGACTCCGAAGGGAGATGACCCACCGGCACCGGGTAGTCGACATAGCTCATAGGTTTGTGGGTTTGAAGTAGGGTTTGGGTTTGGGGATGGAAAAGAGAATATTGAAGGGTTGGGGTTGGGGTTGGCATGTGAGGATAGTGAAGGGCTAGTTCAGCCTTGTTTAATTCAAAGTTTTGTTGGTGACGCACCGGCGGGTAATGGTCGCTAATTCTGTGCATGAAATTAGAGAGAGGTTGAGTTTGACTGCTGCTTGAAGTGGTATTATTATTCACATTATTCAGCTGTTGATCTGATGAGTTAATACTTGACCCTCCTTCATTACCATTACCATTACCAACTTTGAACAGATTCTTCTTCTTGAACACCCTGCATATCACCCACCCATCTTCCTACATACAGTACACATGCATGCAAATTCATATCATAAAACCATCAATTACTTCTTTTAACATATATATCAAGGATTTAAATAATTATATATTGATTGAGTAATATATTTATTACATGAGATGAGATGAGATGAGAGAGAAGAGAGTACTAACAGTGGGGTTTCCTTGGGGATCGTCGCCGTCTTCAAGCCTGTATTCATGCATGATCCAGTCAGTCTTTTGGCCATGGGGAGCTCTTCCTCTGTAGAAAACAAGGGTTTTCCTCATACCGATCTTCTTGTAGGTATTCCGAATGCACTTGTCTCGCCCTGTTGCTTTCCAAAATCCTGCATTGGTTGCCCTATTCGTCCTTGACCCTGTTGGATATTTCCTGTCCTTGTGACTGAAAAAGTACCAGTCGTTTTGTGGAGTTGATCCAATCCTACATCTCTCTATATATATACATATAGATGGACAATGCAAATTATAAAGCTTCGAATTCATCAGAATTAGATATGCAATTAAAGTCATGCATATTTAACAGCACCATAATTTTAAAATGCGATCATTACGTTATATTTGCGATATTATCAAATTCTTTAAAACACTATTGAATTTATATTTGTGACAACAACACTACGTATATAACGTTCGCAACACCACAACTACGTCAGGAATAAAATCCACAATAAAATTAAAAGTTTTCGATTGTGATTGAAAACTTTGAACAGCACTGCTTTTGTTTCATTTAATTACTTTAATTATTCTAGCAACTGAACAACTTTATTTAGTATCATTGCATTAATTGTAGACAATCTTCCATGTCTCAGTCTCAACACCGTGCACAAGACGGAACAATAATGAGGTCAATTATTTCCACTTTCCAGGGGTGAATCTTTTAGAAATTTGTTTTCTATTTATCCAGAAAATAAAAAAGGTAAAATCTCTCTGGAGAAATACAATATTGTGATTTTCAAAAGTGAATCTGATTAATCAAATTGGCATGATTTCCAAAAATTCCAGCTGGTCAAACCAATATTAGTCTACAATATTGACAGTATTTAAGTTCACAGTAATATGCAAATTGCAGGGAAAGCAAATTGGAAACTAAAAGTACGTAAGTTTAGTTCAATCGATTTATGTAATCATTTTTAAATGATGGCATACAACAAGTTTGAGTTCGAAATTTTAATAACCACAATTTTTTTCTTATTTTCAAACTGAAATCTCTTTTGTAAAAAAAAAAAAAAAATATAAACTAAAAAAAAAAAAAAAAGACAAATTATCTAGCTGCCAATTTTATAAGAAGATAAATTATGTATTACCACTGAGCTATTAACAGTTGTGTCTAAGCACAAACAAATAGGAACTTGTATTTTTTCTTGAAATAGTATTCAAGCAAAAATATCAACAAAAAAAAAAATCAAAATCAAATTTTATGGAAGAAAATTATTCCATATATAAATTTTTTAATTATGAAATCTTCTTGGTTTTTATGTATTTACACATCTTTATAAACTATATATAAATCAGATTACTGCTATTAATCGACAAAGACTGCCTTTTAAGAAATATATATATTCTAAATATTTACTGCAACTTTTAGCATTAATTTCTTCAAACCAAGAGAATTAAGAAAACAATAGTTGACAACAAATAATTTGGTTGTTTAGCTAATAAAAAAGAAATAAGAATGCTAATTAGTCAAGCTTCTCATTCTATAAACATACTTTCTTCTTCTAAACCTTTTTCAGAACTAAAGTTTGTAAATTTCCTTACTAAAAGAATAGGGTATGAAATCATTAAAACTGGAATCAGTAGGGTAATATATCAAAGAAGACAATCTTCTAGGCAATATGTGAACTACCATTATCACAACATTTTTTTACAAAAAAAAACATTGCAGTCTGGTAATAGAATAAGGATTGCAGATGTTGAAAATCGACTCAAACCTCACCTCTTAAAAAGTGAGTGCATGAATAAATTAGGCTAAACCTTGATTCTACCATTACCACAACTTGCTTTGGTAATAATCAAGCATTGACAAGGAACTTAGGCAATAATGTAAATAATAACATTAATTACCTTGCAACTCCCAAGGTTCCATCTTGTTCAAGTCCACTTCTCTAATGACCTCCATGTCAAACTTCTGAAAGGAAATCTTTTTCGTCAAGTAGTAATGAAGGAGCTCTTCGTCCGTTGGATGGAACCTGAACCCAGGAGGCACTCCGCCATTCGACGAACCCATCGGCCACCTCTATTCGATGATCAACTAGGAGGAAGCTATCCACAAGTTTTTCTTTCTTTTCTTTTCTCTAAACCTGTACATATATGAATGTATGTATGTATATATGCAGAGAGATGGAAGCAATGAATTTGAAGGAAGAGGGGAATAAATATGGAAAGAGGGGTGTGTCAACGGGGCGTGGGGGTGTGAAGGGAATTGTGTGAGAAAGTTGACGGCCGGTGACTACGCCGTCGGGAAGGGTTAAAGCTCGCGTAAAAAGCAAGTCTAAGTAATGAATGAGACTATGATTAGTATTTTTTTAATAAATGGTTTAACCTCAGGGGCTTCGTTGCTCTACATGCCCTAAGGGAGCGTGCCTGCACCCTCCAATAACTCTACATCCCAAATATTGGATATTTTTTAGAAGAGTTTTACTAGGGAGTGTCTTTAAGCACTCTTTAAAGTTATTTAATTTATTATTTATAGTAAAAGTATTATATTAAATACAAAAGCTGACAATTTTATTCATCATTTCTAATGCATTGAATGATAATATTACTATATATAATAACCTTAAAGAGTGCCCTTAGTGCACTCGTTAATAAAATTCTTTTTAGAAAATTCCAAAAGGCACTCCTTTTAGTCTTTTATAGTTAGTGTGTATATATATATATATTAGACTTGCTTAAAGGTCAAACTATCCATTCGGTCCGATAGATTTGATTTGAAAGGTTCGATTCAAATTGGATCACTTTTCGGTAAGATTTTTTATAATTCGAGTCAGTCCGATCCTGCCTGAATTACTATTTATTAAATAAAAAATATTTTTTATTTAAATTTAATTTATAAAATATACATAAATATTAATATAAAAATAATTTTTAATATTTTAAAAATTTATGAACAATAAAACGGGTTTACAATTCGGTCTGGATCCAACCCAAAACGAGCTTAGACAAAAAAAAATTGAGCCGCGATTCGGGTCGATCCATGAGCAGGTCTAATATATATATATATATAAATTATAATACAATCAAGATATTCACAAGCTTTACATGAACTTGTTTACTCTATGATTTTAAAAACATACTCTTTCATAGTGTTTTTATGTATTTAAGATTTTATTTTCAAAATGCTGTCACAAGATCGAACTCTAATTGATAAAAAATAAAAAATAAAATCTTCTCTTTACCAAACATGACTAAATCTTTTGGTACATATTTTCTATTTTTAAACACATATAGTTAGCATGCATGAAAAGATTAGGTTTATGGTACTGTCACATTGTTACACCAATAGCAAGCAAAGGATATTGCAAAACTAATGTATATGGGTGATTTGTAGAAAATAGATTTTAAGTCTAATAGTATATGCAGTTTTTACTTTTTACTCAATTCAACAAGAAATAATAAGTACTAAAAATCTTGCAATACTACCTTTACTTAATAAAATTTTCTCATGGAAAAAGGAAAATCTGAGCTACTTATTGCTATCTACTATATAGAAATACATGTAAATAGAACTTAGGTTTAGCCTAAAGTCATGCTTAAGAGATGGCATTCAACAAATTTAGAATTTGAATTTCAGTATATGTAACCATTTCGCTATTTCCAAGATGTGACCTCCTTTGAAAAAAAATGCATGTAAATATGTATGGCAGTTGAGTTTTAAAATGCGGTCGTTACGCAACATAACGGATAACAAAATTGAAATTTTCAACCATATTTTATCCGTTAGTAACGCCAGCGAAATTATCAAATTTCTTGAAATACTACCAAATGTACATCCCCAATAACCGCAAAACCTTATGTAACAACCACGACACCCGCAATCACATCTGTCACCGCAATTTAAAATTATAGGTGAGGCTAATTATATAATGATCCACGCGCTGCACATGCACTTGGGACAAGGGCTGCATTCTAACAAGTTAATTAATTAAAAATGAAAATAAAAATGGCAACAAACGATCCCGAGAAAATAAAAAGGGTTTATTTGATTGTTCCTAAAGCAAGGGTCGGAAAAACAGCTGCTAAAACTTCTTGGGATTTTCGCATTGGATTGGATTGGAGTTGGACGGCCTGAATTTCCCTTTATTATTATATACCTAAAAATGCTAGAATTCGTATTAACTCTGTTAATGTATGTGGTTTGGTCCAAATAACAACAGTTGGAGACGCAGTCGCCACAGCTCAAGATCGCACATGCCGATACGACTTCATTGAGAGAGGGTTTCTGAGTAATTTACTTGATTGAATTGCATTGTACGCTTCCCTTTCTGTTTTTGTGATTAATTTACCGTCATTTATCATTTCTAATATCAATTTTACGCCTTGTCTGGATGATGTTTCAAAATGGTTGAATATCCTGCTGTTTAGTGGCTGTTCCATGCTGGATTGTTATTGGAAAAGTCCCTTTTGCATGCATAGTCGATAGTCTTACTTGTGTTGTGTTGATTTCTGACTCTCGGTACCAATTGTAGTTTTGTGCTACAGTACCGATTTGCTACAGTAACTTTATCTCGGGATGCTACAGTAACTTCCGAAAAACAACTCTTTTATTAATATGAGAAAAGACCAAATATACACTAGACACACTCTTTTAATATGCACTCACAACTTCACTCCTTCACTCATATCTTTTTCTTCCTTTTTCTCTCTACTCACTTCTCTTAATCTAACAACTTACATCCCACCCTATTTATAGCTTTCTATGTTGGTTACTAAACCAACCTAGAATGTTCTAGTGTGTTGGTTTAATATTCTAGAGAAAGAACAATAAAAAATCTAGAGAGAACTCTAGAAAGAAGACTTAAGAAAATTTTAGAAAAACCTAGAGAAATAATAAAGTTTGGAGAGAATTCTAGAGGAGTTGTTGACTTTAACATGTTGATGCATGCATGTATCCCTTGAGCTTTGTTATATCCACTATAAGGTTAAGCCTCAACACCAAATCAAGTTCAAGAGGTCCATTAGTTCAGGATCATCACTCTAAAAGGAATGACACCTGTCCTTTAAACAATTAGGTCACACAGAATACATGCGAGCAGATGGTTATACCCAAATTTTATAGGACGTTAGGTCCAACATCAAATTAGATTCAAGAAATTAATTAGTCTGGGTCCACCAGCTACAATCTCCAAATGAAATGACACATGTTCTTAAACAACATGGTCACACAAAACACATGCAGGCAAACAACCCCAGATTCTCCATGAGACTAGGTATAAAAGGTGTGAGGTAAGCTAAAAAACTTCTTAAGTTCTACTTGGCTCATCTTCTTCATTGTGCTATTTTGCTCTCTGCTCTCTTATCTTAAGCATCGGAGTACATCCTAGAAACTTAACTTCGACGCCCTTTTGACCTTTGTCTCCATTTCAAATCCTATTTTACAGCCTTTCAATCCTCCTTCCACCGGGCAATCACTCACTAGCCTAAAATACCATCAACAAGCTTAGAGGTGTCTATAAACTTGGAGTTATACCCGCCCAAGGCCATGGCTAGACCTGATTCATGTCAAGCTTGGAGATGTAAGTTTTTAGTAAACTCTCAAATTAACCCAAGTGGACTCTTTTGATAATAAATTTATATTTTACTAGAATCCTTTTCCCGTCTTGTTGGGGATTTTTTTAATATTTATATATTTTTAATTAAATTAAAAATCACAAATAAATTTAAGTTAAATTATATTAAATAATTATCATTTATTTAAATAATTTTTTATTTTTTAATATCTTAAGTAAATGAATCTAGAGTTTAAATTTAATAATTATGATAAATTATGCAAAATATGAGATGAATTGAAATACTACACAAATACAACATGAAAAAATAATTAAAATACGACACAACACGAAAATCCTATATATTTACGACGTAGTTGCCATTGGTTTGGCTTACCACCAATTGAGAATCACATAACACCTTAAGTCTCTTTGCCCCCATTTCCTTTGCTAACTTCAAACCAGTTATGAGTGATTCATATTCAGCTTCATTATCGGAGGCCTCAAACTTAAAGCGGAGCTCACACTCTAGTTGGAGGTGCTGTTTTTCTGGACCTTTAAAGATTAAGCTCGCGCCACATCCACTATTAAAAAAAAATTATTTTTACGATGTTTAAAGTCGTTACAAAATGTTCATTTATAATGGAAAAAACTTTTTTGCAATAAAAAAAAAAAAGTCATTGCAAGATCGTTATTATTATCTCATTGTTAAAGGTATATGCAACGATTTTCATTATATACTAAGTCGTTTTAAAATATATTTATTACAATAATTTATTATCGTTATTAAATAAATTATGTTTAAGCAACTATTTAATGTAATTGTCTAAATTTTATTTTAGTAACCACATATTTAGTTACTAAAACTTTGACGTCAATTGCCTAATAATTTTTTACAATGCAACTTATTTGATTGCAAATTGCTTTTGACAACAATTCTTTTGTCATTGCATAATTCATGTTGTAAAGTGATGTAGATCAATAATTTTCTATCAAGTACTATTAAGAATGTTTTGTCCTACATTATATAAAAGTTAATAATTTCAGTAAAACAAAAAGCTAAAAATAGTAGATTATGATGTTTTTTTTTTCATGTGTAAAACTAGAGGGTAACTCATTTGAAAGTTATATATCAAATGATAAATGCAATATACATAAAGGAATATATATATATATATATATATATATATATATATGTGTGTGTGAGTGTTATAATACATGCATGTGGTCGATGATTAAATTAGGATGAATGCATATGGTAGATGAATTAGATTAATTATTATGTGCATGTACATTGTGGTACATTGTATTGAGAAGTGTATTCTCCATTCCCTAATGATTTTAGAGTACTATATAAGGATTAGTTTTTATCTAAAAAAGTAATATAGAAAAAGAATTAATGACATAGCTAGTTCCTAAAGAACTAGATTTTGAAAGTTCATATTTACTTTGTTATATCTCTTTTTATTTACTCCTTTTATTTTGTTTATAAAATGAATTTATATTTGATGCACTGATAGTGTATAAATCTATATACTATCAGTGAAATAGATGATGTCACTTCATTAAAAGTTTTTAAAAATAAATACATATAACTTTATTTTTAATTAGATGGTATCATCTGGTTTATTAACAGTATATAGATTTATACACTGTCAATGAATAATATCTGCCACTTCTGAGCAAATTTTAAAATTTAAAAATCCTAAAAATAAATGTCCATAAATTTTTTAAATAAAATGAAAATAAATTATAATTTTTTTTTTTTTTTTTAGATGGGCATTTTCAATTTCTCTTTAGTCTTCACAAGTCACAATTCCCTCTTGTTTTTTTTTTTTTTTTTTCTCTAGCTTCACACATTAATTTACCAGTCATACACACAATCCTCTATCAGTACAGCACAATTTTTTGAAGCAGGACACATGCATCCAAGAAATGAACAGAAAAAAAATGTATATCCAAACAATACAAATTAAGATGATTTTAACTCATCCTCTTTCAAGCAAAAAAAAATAATAATAATAAATCTTCTTTCAAGCAAATTGGGAGATCCTCCATATCAGTCGAGAAGTTAAGGAATTAGCATATGGCCTCCGTCGTTCTCCCATCAATAAATGGACCATTTTTTATGGAGACACAAGACAAATCTAGAAAGAATTTTTTCTACAAGTAATCTCGAGGCTTTCAAACGCATCCAAGCAATTAGTATCCGATTGAAACCTATGAAGTGCGGACACTTCTGTCAGAGGAAGGTTTAAGTGTCGGACACGATAGAATACGTGTCAGACACGTGAGGACACGTCAAAAAAATAAAAATAAACCAGAAACGGTCAAAACATTGTCAAGACACGGATGGACATGCGGTGAAGGTGTTTTTTGTTTTTTTTTTTTGCATTTTTCTCCCAAATATGAAATCAACAATACAATTTGGTTCTAATGAGTTTTTTAAAGTTAAAGTTTTTAAATTCAAAAATATTTTTAAAAAATTGAAAAGTTATTTGCATGTTAATATTTAATTGAAGAGTGTTAATTTTACATTTTTATTGTACAGTATTATATAAAAAAATATTTTTTATTGTCGTGTCCTGCCGTATCCGTGTCTTAATTTTTTAAAAATTCTCATATCATGTCGTACCCGTATTACATGTCTATGCCCATACTTCCTAAATTGAAACATAGAAACCGTAGATTCGCATCGCCTACTTACTGAAAGCACGAATGGAATGGCTAATCATTTATTGTATGAAATATTTTAAGACCTCACTAATCAGCCTTTTGAGTTCATAATGAATGAAATGAACCCCCGATGAAGAGAAAATCTACACTCCTTTTCACTAAACCATGGAGAGTCCCAAGTAGTTTACCGAGAAAATTTAGTTGTCATGACGATACCTTTCTTAATGAAAAATTGGAAAAGATTTTTCTTCATCACGAGATTGATGATCATCGCATAATTACAACTCTACGTAATTCTTTTGCAAAATTTTTATATTTTCAAGAACTTTTTCAGAATATAACTAAAAGCTTATAGATAAATAAATAACTTTTTATTTGATTCAAATGTATAATATAATATTGTATTTTGATCAAATTCTTATTGGCATATAGGACATACATTAATAATAACGTTGTCACTGAACAAACTCATAGGGAAATCTTGTATGAATTGCAAAAGAAATTTCCTTCTTTTAATCCTTGACTTAATCCTTGACTTGAGGACAAGGATTTTGTGCAACATATATAGGGGTGTTCACTATTCGGGTTTAATTGAATTAACCGACCCAATTTTTTTTGATTCAGTTAATCGGTTAACCGAACAAAGTTCGGTTCGGTTATCGGAGCTTTTGAAATATTTCGGTTATCGGTTAATTCGGTTCGGTTAAGAAAAATAACCGAATTACACAAATTAACCGAAACTATAGTAATGTTCATTATGTTTTTGCTTTATCATGCTTTCTTAGTTGTTTAGTATGTTTGATATTTGGATTTTATAATAGTTTTATTATGCTTTGCTTTTGGATTTTGGTTGGTTGGATAGATTATTTGGATATAAAATCATGTATTAAAATAGGTTACAAAATAAATTAGGTATTTATTTCGGTTAATTCGAAAATCGACCGAATTAACCGAAATAATTTCGGTTCAGTCAATTCATTGTTTTAACATTTCGGTTCGGTTAACGGTTAATGAAAAAATAAATTTGATTAATGATAATTCGGTTCGGTTATTAATCGAATTGGTATTGTTATAGGCTAACTTACATTTTGTTTAGATTTGTTATTTGGAGCTATTGGACTGGTTGTAATATTGGCTTCAAACTAAGGCCCACTAGTGAATTAGAGATGGCCATTTAGTTTATATTTTAGTTTGTTATTTTGAATCACATTGAAACCGTTTGATACAGAAGGATCAGTACAAAAACCGATCTGTCAGGCATATTGAGGAATTAAAAGAAGAATCTTGCTTTTCTCTCTTCTCTTTGTTCTTTCTATTTCCTCCCAATACTCTGTTTTTTTTTTTTCCTGCATTTTTCTTAATTGTTCTATGTTTGTTCAATCGAGCTATACATATTTTTTGGGTACTAATCTAATAATAATAAAAAATCAGTTGGAATTTTTAGTTTGTTTGATTCGATTAATGCTTGGTGCTCTAACCTATAGTCATTTTTGTGGTTTATTTTTGTGTGCTTATATTTTTTTCATTTCCCCCCTTTTGTCTCAAAGGTGAAAAATCTTCGCTCTGCAAAGTTTTAAACAAACTGAAACTTCACAACATGTGAAAGCAACATAATAGGTCCTTTGTGGCAATCAAGATTTTCCTGAATATGCAATTGGTTATTGCGTAATGTTTTTTGTTTCTCCCCTGATGATAAAAAAAAAAAAAAAGTTAAATACATAAATAGCCCTTACACTATATTACTTTTCTCAATAAAATTTCCAATAAGGTATTTTTACTTTAATTTTGTCAAGCAAATTGATCAGTTGCACTAACACCATTAATTAAATGATTAATGTAACATTAAGATTCAATGAAATCATGACACGTGACAAAAAAAATGCAATATCTATGGTGCCACGTCATTGTTAAGAGAAAAAAAAAAAGAATTTTCAATTCTTTTTAAAAATTTGAAAATTCAAAAAATTTGTAAAAGATCAAATTTCAAAAAAATGATTTTTTAATTCAAAATTTTAGAAAACTTGCAAATTTGAAAATTTTGAAAAATCAAAAAAATAAAATTGAAAATAAAGAAAGAAAGAAAGAGAAAAAAAAAATGAAAAAAGAGAGAGAGAGGGAGAGGAGGGAGAATCGGGGAGAGAGAAGGAAGGGGGAAGGGGAAGCGTCGACTGACCAAGACGAATCTGTCCGATTTGGGTATATCGACGTTGATCTGCCAAATCCAAGACAGATTTGTCTCGAGTCGGCCAATCGACGCCAGTTGGTGCCTGCCCCTTCCCCTTTCTTCTCTCTTTCGATTCTTCCCTTTTTTTTATTTTGAATTTCATTTTTTCATCTATTTTTAAAATAAATAAATTTTCCTTTTTATTTTGATATTTATAATTTTTTTTGAATTTTCAGATTTTTAATTTTTTTTGAAATTTTATTTTTTATAATTTTTTTGAATTTTTTGTAAAAATTTTAAAATATTGTTGAAATTTCATTTTTATAATTTTTGAAATTTTTATTTGATTTATTTGTAAATTTTTCTTTTTCTTTTTTTTTTATTTTCTTTTTTATAAATTTTTTGAATTTTCAGAATTTTTTTTAAAATATTGTTGAAATTTTCATTTTTTATAATTTTTGAATTTTTTTTATTTGATTTTTTGTAAATGTTTCCCTTTTTTTGAATTTTTTTTAATGATGACATGATATTTTTTATCACGTGTCATAATCTCATTGGATATTATTGTTATATCAATCATTTAATTAACAGTATTAATGCAAATGGCTAATTTATTTGACGAAATTAAACTAAAATTACCTGATTGAAATTTTTATTTCTTTAGATATTAAATTCGGAGAAGTAGTGTAGTAAAGAGTCTAACTTTATATTCAACCCATAAAAAAAAAAAAAAAAAATTGTAGCTGAACTATTATGTACTCTTTGATGAGATGATGGTACACTCAACCAATTAACATGAACTGTTTATGACATTTGAAATTTAAGTTTTAAGAGAATCTAGACTTAACTTGTGAATTGTTGTGTTATATATGTTGCCAATTATTTAGTTGTTGGCTGATCAGTAATTATTTCATTCACTGTCAGTAAAATTTTTAGACTTCACAAGCAGTGT
Source organism: Fremontodendron californicum (assembly GCA_030761205.1). Taxonomy (NCBI): domain Eukaryota; kingdom Viridiplantae; phylum Streptophyta; class Magnoliopsida; order Malvales; family Malvaceae; genus Fremontodendron; species Fremontodendron californicum. The sequence continues at coordinate 5,836,496 of JAULJL010000047.1, forward strand.
TAATAGAGTGACATATATTTTTAAAATATAATAAATAAAATAAATAAAAATTAATTAAAAAATTTTGAGACATATGATAATTTTTTAACTCGCTTGTTGAATTAAAAAGTTTTTACTACCAATGTACTAAATAATTACTCGTAAAAAGATAAGAACAATCATTTCAGTATCCTCAATGTTTCTTTGATATAATTTCACTGCTTAAAAACAAGTTCTTATCCTCAATGCTTTCCTTAAAGTCCCTTTACCTTCAAAATTCAATAAAGCCCTTAAACATTAGTTGGAATGTAAGAATGTTGTGCTTAAAGAGTTAAAATCATATATATATATATATATGTATATATATATATGTATGTATGTATGTAATTTTCATAATATATAGTCGACTCAGTTGATTGCATGAAAGTCAGCTAATGATTGGATTCTTTTATTGATTATTAAATTATGTATTTGTCACTAGAAGAAAGCTAAAAATGTAACTTGCCTAATATTTGGAAATGAGGTATTAAATAGAATAAACCTTGTAATCCAAGCTAAAATGTTTTGTTCTTGTTGGTAGAATTATGGTTTAGTGATTTTATTCATTTGTTAAGTAATGTTTCTAGACAAATAAAACTTATGTGCAGGTGAATGTTCCGAAAATAATGAGAATCTCCTAGTAAAGAATGGGCTGTAAGCTCAAAATAAAAATAAAAAATCAGTGTATGAAACTGTAAAAGACTTCAATTTTTAACTACTAATACATGTATTACTTAATGTATATTTTGTAAAGAATAAAGATGATCAACTAAGTAAAATCTTATGACTTATAAAAAAATAATTTATTTCGGTATATTTTACTTTATTTGTTATTAGTTAAAACAAATATAAAAATAATTAGAAAAAAACTAAAATTGGAATGAATGAACTTCCAAAGTAGACCTGCTCACGGGTCGGGCAGCTCGTCCGATCGTATTGGACCGGGCTTGGACAGGATATTTTGTGATCCGGGCTAGCCCGGCTCGAATCACCGTTCACAAAATTAAATAATAATATATTTTTAAATTTAATTATAAAAATTAATAAAAAATATATTTTTTAATATAAATGAACAGTAATTCGAGCCAGGGGGCTAGCTCGGGCCCGCCTAGGACCTGGCCTGGGCAAGAAAATTAAAAAAAATTCGAGCCCGGCCCATGAACACCTCTATTCCATAGTATCAACGATGGAAATACCAACGACATTTCGTCAGAATGTAAATTTTCGACGAAATTTTTGACTACATAATTTTAATAATTTAATTTCGAAAAATATGTAATCGATGGAATATTAATTTTTCAGACAAAATTATTTGTCGGTGATAATTTTTTTCGATAAATTTTTTTGATAAATTAATTAAATTAAGTAAATACCCAAAAAGATTAGCGGCGAGATTTTCAGTATTAACGTCGAAAATTTCGTTGGTAAAGCTTTTGTCATTATCTATGGAAAATCGCATTACCTACTTTGCTACATCCTACAAAAGAAAAAATTCCGTTGAAAAATCAATCATTTTCGACGAGAATTTTCGTCAGTAAAGCTTCTCTCTTGTAGTGATGTAAAGCCACAATGGTTTTGATTATTTATCTCTTGAAAGAAGAAAGTCAATGAATTTATTAAATGAGAAAATATTTCTAAATTTCACCAAAAGTATTGGATCGATATGATAAAAATATAAGATCGATTTGAAATTTTATGTGTACGACAAATACAATTATATTGTTAAATTCAAAAGTCAATTTGTTAAAATATAAATCATATAAAAAATTATAAAAATATGTAAAACTAATTTAATTTTATATTATTATAAATAGATCCTCCTCTTTTAGATATAGCAACTAATTGTTCTAATTGTTTGTCTTCTCATGTGAAAAAGGAGGCAAATACTCTTAACTCATAGTTTAGCTAAGAGAGAACGTGAGGTTGATTTTCAGAATTCCTGGCTACAATCACTTTTTACTTCTCTATTTTAATTGAATGTTTACACAAGTAAAACGCATTTTTCATCTTAATGCTTTTTTATTTATAATATATATAAAAGTACAAATGTAATTATTTTTTTTAAATAACGAAAATAATCGACGTTGATCATTATATTTTTAAATTATCATTATAATATTTTTTTATAAATGGGTTCTATTATTTTTCAATCAATTTCTTTTTATACAATTTTAATCATCATTCACAAATAATAACGATGATTGCATTAAAAAATTAAAAAAGAAATAATGCACTAAATCCTAATCCTATTAAAACACTTTTCTTTCTTTTCATTTTTAAAACATTGATTCTCCATTTAAAAGAAAAAAAAAAAAGACGCTTTTTTTCTCCGTTTCCTTATTTCACAATTTTTTGTGAAAAAAGAAACTTTCTTTCAATAAAAAAAAAAAAATTATAAATGAAGATTAGAATCTTCCGTCAAGATTTTGTAAAATCAAGAAAGTTACAAAAACAATCATAACAATTTGAGATTTGAGATATTTCGCAATTTGAAATTGAGATGTTCACATACCCAAGCTAAGTTATACCAAAACATATGATTTGACATTTTTAAAAGTCAAATACAAGCTTGAGGCAACCCACCAATGTACAAAATATTCTATCATTAAAATAGAAAAATATATTTTTCTATTTTAAAAATTAAAATTAAATAGATTAATAATAAAATAATCTTGTCAAACCAAGCTGAGCCAAACTTTGACCCAATAAAACTAATAGCCATTCCGACTTATGGGCCAAGACGAATTACTCAACCCTTAAAAACCAATTATACATAAACTAAAAACATGGACTTTGCTACTCATATGTAGGGATGTTCAAACGGTTAATTCGGTTAATAATCGAACCAAATTTTAATTTTGTTTAACCGTCAACCGAATAGTATAAGAGGTTAATTAACCGAACCGAAATAATTTCGGTTAATTCGGTCGGTTTTCAATTAACCGAAATAAATACTTAATTTATTTTACAACTTATTTTTAATACATGATTTTATATCCAACCAAAATATTAAACAAGCTAATTGTATTTCATCTATAATAATATATCCAACCAACCAAAACCCAAAAACAAAGCATAATAAAATTATAATAAAATCCAAATATCAAACATATTAAAACAACTAAGAAAGCATAAAGTATTTTGATTAATATGGTTAATTTCGCTTAACCAAACCAAATTAACCGAAAACCGAAATTTATCAAAACCCTTAACCGATCACCGAACCGAAAATTTTTAGATAATCGATTAACCAAACCAAATTAAATTTCGATCGATTAATTCAGTTAAAATTGAATAATGAACACCCTACTCGTATGGACATGGTATCAAACCCATACATCTAGTCCAAAAGACATGACTCAATGTGAAATCCTATGACAAGTGGTATCAAAACCTACTTAACTCTTTCACTAATGTGAATCTCATGAAATACCAAAATCAATGCAACGAGGGCATTGTTGGGTGAAGAATGACACAAATCCACAATCAAAAAGAGATGGGATGACTCTTGGACTTATAAATCACGGGTCTTCCTTCACCTAATAGACATATCTTTTGAGCCGGATGCATAGACCGTGATATATGTCTGTTTCTGACGGTTGTAGCTCGGAGGCACATATACGTGGTGTCACCAATGCAAAGGAGAAAATGCAGCATAAAGAATAGGAAGAAGGGCAGGGGCAGGGGGTAGTAATGAGAGTGACCGCAAAGCATTGTTAGTGATCAGGACGGACGATTCACGGATGGCAGTGACAGTGGGAGTGGACTATCCAACTAAACCCAAACTTATGAACTACAAGTCGCAAGATTTTGCACTATAAGATATTTGCTTAAGGTTCTATTATATAATATAATAAAGGGGACTGAAACAAATTACAGTCTGAAATTTACATACTGAACAATTTCAGAACCAATACATAAAGACAAGAGTAAACTGAAAACAATCACCCTTACATAACATAACAGAGCAAAGCAAAGCAAACATAATAATAATAATAATAATATTATGGCTTACCTTGTGGACTGGACACCCAGTTTCCTTGGTCTTTTTTTCATAGTATTAGTATTACCTTTTTATCTCAAACTCATCACAGGCCATGGATTCACCCCAGTGGTGGATAGTGAAGGCCGTATAATTGGGACACGTCTTACAACTGAAAATGCTTCGTTGAGACGAGCAGCACGAGTCATGAACTGAGACACCTTCTGCAAATACAAGTCAACAAAAGAACAAAATGTTAGATATGTAACAGTCAACCCTAGCGATTTTTTTTTTTTTTATAAATTTTTTTTATATGTATTTCAACACAAAATATATGTTATTTTTATTTTGTTAAGGATTTTGCTAACGAATGTCTAGAACAGTCTTTTAATATTACTATATTAACATATTTTCCCAATGCATTGAAACTCGTGAAACTAAGTGCCTACTACATTTAATACAATAATATTATTTTAAATAGAAACTTAATTAACCTTAAAGAGTACACAGTCGTTAGCAAAACCCCTTTGTTAAAAGCACATGAATCACTATATTCACTGCCTCAAATGCAACAAGTAAAAAAAATAAAAATTGATACATAAATAAAGGGTCACAAACAAAGAGCAAGTAGAACAAAAATCCAAATATAGGAAACACTCTATTCCTAAAAATAAAAGGGGCTAAGATTTTAGTTATAAAAGGGTAAACCTGTTTTGGCCTGTGCTTTTTCAGGTTGTTGTAGTTGTTGGTTCAATCAATCATTTTCAAATGTTAATATTTACTTCGAGTTTTTTTGCTATTGACACTTTTAGAGTTGGAAACTATAACAAGGGCCACCCTCTAATTGGCCAAGTTGTATGATACTAGACCTCCTCATGGGCCAAGTAGCCCACCCGGCCCGTATTAAGCCGAGCTTCGGCAAGAGTTTTAGTGATTCGAGCCGGCTCGACCCAGCCTGAATCACTGTTCACCTATTAAAAAATTATTTTTTATTTAAATTATAAAAATATATCAATATTAATATAAAATGATTTTTTATTTTTTATTATTATTTTGAATAGTGAACCGGGCTGGTCTGGGCCGGACCTGGGTAAGGAAAAAATTTCAAGATCGCGGCCCGACCCGACCCATGAGCAGGTCTATATGTGCAAGAGGCTACCAAAGACACCCAAAGTTCAAAAGGTTAGGGTTATCTTCTATTAACGTGTAAGAGGCTAGACAAAAGTCAAGATCCAAAGGTCTTGTCACATTATTAGGGCTAGGTAAACCCTTACGCTCCCTTTTCAACCATTTTTCTCACTTTCAACATGTGTTAAACGTTTCCACTTCATGTTGCAGTTGCAGTTACATAATTGAACAAAATTGTAAATGTTTAATGCCTTCATTAAGTTGATCCAATACATTCGGTTGACAAATCTTTTGACATTTGTTCTGTAACTAATTAACAAAGAACCTCAAACTCAAAACAAATGCTTTAAAGAATGCATTGAATATAAAAGATTTGGAGAAAAGACGCATATTTGAAGAAACGATGTTGTTTGCCTACACAATCTTATACAACCTTTCTCCTTTGAAGGACTTAGATAAATCCATCCAAATCAATTATAGCCACTGTTACATCCAAAAGCTTGTTTGGAACATAAGAACATAAAAGCCAAGATCAGAAAGTTTGCTTTCTATGAACCAAATGCAGCCACAGGTAAAAAGAAAACTTTGGGGCTTAGATAAAGAAGGAACTAATAATCAATCAAACACATGAGGTTCGCTCAGAAAGTACCTAATAATCAAATAAATGACTGACCACTACCAAATCAAGAAACTCATGTAGATGCAAGTAAAAAACTAGGACTATCACTCAAACAAAGGATCTCAACTAGTCATCAAGAATCTCAAAGATAATGCAATTCAATTGCAATGAGAAACCTAGAGTGAAAAAGAATCTAAGTTATAAAACAGTGGGGGCAACTTATCGTGATCCACTTAGAGAATAAATATGAGACACAATTCAAAATTCAGTTCCAATATTGACTGAGATTCATCATATTGGCAACAATAACAGAAAAACATAAGATGCAACTCACCTTATCATCCATGGTAACCTTCAGCTGCAAGCCTCGGCTCTTGCGCTTCATCTTATACAATCTGTGTCCCAAAATAACAAAACCCATCACAGCCGCCGCTACAGAGAAGGACCAAACAGGGCTAACCTTGAAAACATAGTATCTCAAGAGCTCAAAAGGAACCTTCCACCATACTGCCCTCTTCTTGTCTCCCTCATAAACTGATTTCACACATAACTTCATTTCATCAATAGTAGAACCTTCATTACCAATTGGTGGATTACCTTCTCCTCCTTCCAACTCCACAGTTGAGCCATTCCCATCATCAAGCTCACCTGAATTCTCCAACTCAGCTCCCTTTTTCATACAATCACTAAAACCAATGTCACTCTCCTTCTCAACATCCTCAAACTTCATTGAAACCAAACAATCTCCACCATTATCAGACCATAACTTGCCCAAATCCTTATCTTGATCTTGAATTTCTCCAAACCCTCCAAAACGTAATTCCTTTTTCCTATCCAATTCAGTATCATCAGGCTTAAATGTACCCGATTTGTTATTCCTAGCTTCCACTTCTCCAATCCCTTCAAAACAAACTGGGGCTTTCTCATTCCTAGAAAAACCCAACTCGTTTTTCATATCGAAATCACTGGATTTACGGTCCTCTGACCGATCACTGCCCGAATCGGACCAAAAATCGCCCGAATTGTTCCTTTCATACCGAGTCTCCGGCTTGGGATCAATCCAACTCGGATTATCAGACTCGACAGAGCCTTCTTCACTCACGTCGCCTTTCTTTCCATACATACTCTGATTATCAAGAGAAAAGTAATCAGACCTTATCATTCCTTCCGTGTCACCTTCGATCTCCCCAAGATTCCTCAAGTCGGGCGAATTAACCAGGATAGAATTTGAGTCAGAGTCCGAGTTGTGGAGCACCTCCCAATCCAGTAGCTCACCTTCCATGGCTTGATTGATTTTGTTTTCCACAAACCCTAAACCCCAAGTAAATCAGAAGTTTCTGAGAGAAAAAAGAACGAAAAAAATGCAAAAAGGTCGGTTCTTCTTCTTTCTCAAAGTTCAAATCAAACTCACAACAGTGTTTAGAGTGTTGTACGGAGGGAGACAAAGGAAATTGTGAGTGATAACGTGGCAGATGTGGATTCGTTGTTTGTATGGGTCAAAATGGTGATGGTCAACTCCTTCTAATTGATGGTCCAGTAAACATCTGACACGTCACAAAATGCAATGTGTGGTTGAGAACTGAGAAGTAGGTAATGAAATGAATGAGATATTAGATATATCCTTTTCTTGAGAGAGATCTACTGGCAGAATACCCACAGATAAGAGAATGGAATAAAAATGAAGAAAAAAATCGCTGTGATAACGTAACTAAGTACGTAACCATTAATTTTTATTAATAACTAAATTAATTCACATTTGTACTTTATTTACTATATTTTTGGTTCGTTGATTGAAACAAATATTCGGTGAAAATAAAATAGAGACAACATAATTTAGTTCATTGAATGATTACATTATTTGGTGATTAAAATAATGTTAATATTGTAAAAAATAAATACAAAAATATTGTTTTATCTTTTAATTAAATAATAATATCTTATTTATTTAAAATTATACTTATTTTTTATCAAATATAAAATATTATTAATACATCCAAAAATAATATTTAGTAAAATACTTAATATATTATATTTTGGAATATATAATTATAAATAAAATTTTAATATGATATATTTGAAATATATATTTATGAATAATATTTTATATTTCATAATATAATAAAAAAATTATACTAAAACTAAAATTAAAAATCTAGTTAAAAATAATATTGTAAATATTATATTTAATAAATATATTATATTTTAAAGATTTTTAAACTTTAATAATATTTAAAATATATTTTAATAATTTATATTTAAAATATAAATAAATATAATTTTTATTAATTTATTTTTTATAAATAGTTCAATTTTCTCTCTCCTCTCATTTTCTCCAAACTCATTCTCTCTACCTTACACACACTCTCTCTCTCTCTTTAAAAATCCATCTTCTTCGACATTGTTCTTCAATTTTCCAGAAACCACCGTCATCCCCAAATTCCGACGACTTCCATCGCCGTCCACCACCATCTTTGGCCAGTGTCCTTTTAACTCCAAATTTTTACCAAAAACAGCTCTTGGCCTCCTCTTTTCGATTCTCCAATTATTATTTTTTTTAAGTCAAACCATAAACCCGTAAATCTTAACTGAAAGCTCACGACAAAACCCCCAAAACTCCTCCTTCCAATGTTGTTTGAACATGATTTTTCAGTATGTTTTTCTCCTCTATTTGCTTTTTCTCCCACACCAAATTTTAAACCCAAAAGCCTTCTAGATCTACTCAAAGCAAAAACTCTAGGAGACTTTATTTTTTCTTTTGCAATCTTAACCAAAAACCACTACAAACAAATTGTCATATAGTGACGGTCCAAAAAGCATTGCTAAAACTCCAAAATCCGTCGCTAAAAGTCCTAAAACCCTATACCGACGATCAAAATGACTATTCCGACAAAAAATTAAGCGACGGTAAACCCTCGTCAGTATAGACCTATACCGACGGTTTTAGGCGTCACTAATGTTACTACCGTCGGTATAGCCTATGTTGGGTAGCTCCTTTTGCTTTTACCTATACCGACGGATTTTGTATCCGTCGGTATAGATACCGCATCTATATCGACGGCTTTTGTATCCGTAGGTATAGATACTGTATCTATACCGACAGCTTTTGTATCCGTCGGTATAGATATCGCATCTATACCGACGGCTTTTATATCAGTAGGTTTAGATACCGTATCTATATCAACGGTTTTTGTATCCGTCGGTATAGATACCATAGAAATACATATACCGACGGTGTTTTTTTTATTTTTTTATTTGCGTCCATCGGTATAGATTAAAATGTAAAATATACAATTAATCTATAGCGACAGTTTGTCGTAAATTTACTGACGGTTTACTCCGTCAATATACTATACATTTTTTGTTGTTATATGAACTGTCAGTATAGAGGTCAGAGCGCCGGTAAAAATAAAATTTTATCATATTTTCAATTACTAATATTGATATATTTATAATTTAATCCAAGATATTTCATATAAAAAAAACTATTATAAGAAAGTACAAAATATTTCATAATATTAAAAATAAAATTACTAATAAATTGTCTTAATTATTTAACTTTTACAAGCTAAATAGAAGTCGCAAGCTAAAGTCATAATACAATCTTAAAATTGAAAATTAGCAATCCAAACACAAAGTAAATAAGCAATCCAAATCTCATGAATATTCCTATGGAGCAGCATCTGCATAAAATTGACAAATATTATACAATTAAAAGCAATTAAGCAGTGAAATCAATATAGAAGAATAAAATAATCAAGTAGTTTACCATCTTCATTTTCATTAACTTGATGACTAGAAGTTGAAGACCTTATTATTGGTGACAAATTTGGAGCACTATCAGCATCAGGTACCTAAAAAGTATATGTTCTGTCAATATATATTTATTAAATTAAGCTTATACACATTACATCTACTCGAAAGGTAAAAATATTATGTGAAATATGATCTACAATTCAAGTTCCACAATCTTACCACAATCAAGCAATTCCTCGACATTTCAAGTTCCACAATCCTACCACAATCAAGCAACATGCCTAACCTAGATATTATGTGAAAGATGATCTACATTTCAAGTTTCACAATCCTACCACAATCAAGCAGATGAATATATTTTAAAAGATGAATTTATTCTACATTAACGCTGCTACAGAAATATATTACTTCTCTATTGGCTACGCGAGTAGCAGAAGCCAAAATATCTACGTTCTCGTTAGGAAATTGTCTTTGAAACACTGATAAAACATTACCCAAAGCTACCTTCAATTCTTCAACCTTAGCCTCTAACCCTAGTACCTTTTTATCACGCTGCATTGTTTGAGAACATGATGAATTCGATTTCTGCGATGAAGTAGATATTGTTCCCAAACAACGAACACGCCCTTTTTTCTCTGGTCCTTTAACTTTTGAATACACATCATCTTTCCATGAGCGTTCTTGAGAATTTTCAGATCTAATTTCATCCAAACCTTTTTTCATGAGTTCCTATAAGGAAAGTGTTACATGAAACAAAATCTTTGTTCAATTTAGTGCACACAATTAAACAAAAACAAAAACAGAACAAGAAAAATAGACAATCTCGCTAGTTCAGGTCCTAAGTATTCATTCATTAAAGTCTCACTAGCTACATTACATAAGCAGAATATGATCATATGATAACACCATGGTGCCATAAAGTATAAATAGCTCGACCTTAGTAGTAGTGATCAGTCAACAAAATCAACATAATCATAGTCGTAGGCCAGATAAATAAAGAAAAAAGAAGGATATAATACCACAATTTCTGCTGTCTTCTCATTCACAACACTTCCATCTTTACGTGTATGAGTATGAATATACACCTCAGCATGTGATGGTTGAACTCCATTAGCTTATTCAGTCTACAAAAATCATCCATTAACTATCTAGATAACAAAACCACAAATACATAAAGTAGACTTCATATAAATTTAACTCAAAGGAAAAAATTGATATAAGTACCAAAGTTTGGATGATCCTAGGGAATGATTTTGTTCCACTGCAATGAGGCTCATCTAACTTTGAGCAATTTGTTTTGTTTAAATCACTTTGTTCCTATAAAAGCAAATTGAAATAAAAGAAAAGGTTGTAATTAACCAATGTGCAGCAATTTCTACCTTCGATTAATAAAAAAAATTAAAATATAGTTTATAAATATCTACCTTCGCTTTACCAGTCAACCAATGTGCAGCAATTAAAATAAATTGCTCTTTGTCGATCCGGGGATCATCAACCTTAGCAGCCATTTCCTCTGGTGTTGTGTGTTCATCATAAAATTTAGACTTCAAATCATTCTTCCATTGCCTCCACTTTGCACTCATGTTCTTTATTGTCCAAGTCTTAATTTCTTGAATAGTTTCTTCATTAACAGATGCATCAGAATCGAATTTCTGAAATTCAAACTTGGACTAAAATTTTGAAAAAGGAAAACACAAAATAAAGAAAATCATGTCAAGTTGTGTGAATATTGTAAGAACACATGAACTAGAAACTAAAACATTTAATATCTTCTACCTCTATTGTTTCCCACATTTCTTCTTTCTTCAAATTCGGTATTTCATGCCAATTTTGGTAACTAATAGGTGCAAAACTAGGCATTCTCACCAATATACCAATGAATCGTGTTAAAGTGCAAGATTCTTTACCAATTGGTATATTGTGATCATTCACCTTAACAACAACATGCCCTTCTTCTTCTAAATCCCAAATATCGGCCATACGTGTGGCACCTCGAACCTTTCTACGTAGACCATTGTCTACATATAACAATTATATAATAGAAAACAATTTAATACATTAATAATTTAAAATACAATACTAGAATAGTACATTAAGAATGAGGGTTACCCCATGTAGCATCTTCAGTTGGATTAGGGGTAGAAGAAGAAGTTGGTGGCATTGATTGTTGTGGAGGCTCTTGCAAAGGCTCATGTTGTGGAGGCTCGGATCTTGCTGGCATTGATTGTTGTTGAGATTGCCTTTGCAACTGAGAATTAGAGCTCCGATCTGCCATAATGATATTCAATCGTCTACACTTTGCCATCTCAAGTAACTAAAACACAACCGAAAAACAACAGCTGAAAAAATACTTTCTTGGCATCAGATTTACATTTACCACTTAGTCTATTTTGAGTTTCAACATATAATACAACAGTAGACACTCAATAACAGAAAATACAAGCTAAGCAAGAATGCAATAACATTAGGCACTCAATAACATTCAGTGAAATCCAAGCCAAGCTAAGCAAGAATGCAATATGTTCATCTGTGGCAAATGAAAAAGGAAAGAACAGGAAAATACAAAGTCACAATGTTTATAATCCAAATCCATTACATATAATCAAACTATTTTCTATAAAATTAAAAGATGTCCTCCCTATTATGTTCATCTATGGGATCTTCTTCTACATGCTCATTCTCCATCTCTGGTGTGACGTCCACTCCTTCATCATCAGCTTCATTTCTAACCCAATTTGAAGCACTACGCGTATTATCAAATTCATCATGCATGCATTTCTCCATTCCCTTGCTCACTATCGAAGGATAATAGATCACCCATACCAAATACATCCCTAAGTTTTGCATGCTTTACAAGAACCTAGCCTTGATAACCTTCATCCTTAAATAGTATACTTTCTTAGCTTGTGATGCCAAAATAAAAGGATCATGAACCAAATTAGTTCCACTGTGGGCTAGATGTGAAAAATTCACAAGTGTGAAACCAAACTTATCTTTCTTGCAACCTCTATTGATATCAATCCAATCACATTTAAATAACACAATCTTAAATCTACCAGAATAATTCAACTGAATGATATATGTTAAAGCCCCGTAATAATTAACTTCTCCTTCAATAGGTTGTGCATCTCTTGCACTTGCATAACTCTCTATTTTGGTTGTTACAACGACTCCACTATTTTGAGTTTTCAAGCATCTCTCACGTGCTTTGGTGTGGAATCTAAAATCATTAACAATGTAACCAATGTATCTCCTAGCTATATCTGTTGGACCACGAGCAAGCCATCGAAGTTGATCTGTGATGTCTGCATTTCCTTGTTGATCCAAATGTGCAACCTAGGTAATTGCAGACGTAATTAAAATACTTATCTAACTACACGAAAGTAAAATGCGTGGTCCAAACATGATGCAAAACTTACATGATCATGAAACCAATCATGAAAAGTTTCACTTTGTAACTTTTGTATCTCATATGGCAAAAGACGAGGGGAGCGGTTACGCCTTTTAATAAGTTGCTCGTGTTTCCTATAAGCAAAAAGTTTTATAAAACCCTAAAATATTAGACAAAAGAAAGTTATGAGGTAATATAGAAAAGCACAAAGATATGTGTTCTTACTTTAAAAATGGAGCAACTACATCACTATTAAATAGCAAATAGCGATGTGCTTGCACCCATGTTTGCCTATCAAGAACAACGCGAGAGACCCTTTTACGCTTATTAACATTAAATCCTTTATGTTTTTCCTTCCCAAAGGTCTTCCTATAGTAGAAAGAATAGATACTTCTTCTTCATCAAAAGGATTCTTTTCTTCTTCATTTTGGATGGGTCAATTAAAACTAGTCTCAATCCCCACAAAGTATCATGAACAAAAACTTAAGCATTCATTTGCTAAGTATCCTTCCGCAATTGAACCCTCCGGATAAGCTCTATTGCGCACAAAATTCTTAAGCGTAAGAAGAAACCTATTTAAAGAATAGAGATCATTAGCAAAATCAATTTAAAATTTAGGTGGAAACAATGGTCACTATACTATAAAACTTGACCATATACCTCTCAATGGGATATATCCACTGATATATGACTGGACCGGCAATTTTTGCTTCATTTGCCAAATGGATAACTAAATGCACCATCACTGTGAAAAAAGATGGAGGAAAAATCTTCTCCATTTCACATAGAATTAATGCAGCCCGAGACTCAAGTAATTCAAGCTCACGTTCTTCAAGAACTTTAGAACAAAGGTCTTTAAACCAATTGCACAAGTCTATTAGAACCGAGCATACCTTATCAGGTAAAGAACATTGTATTGCTATAGGAAGAAATTCTTGCATTAAGAGATGGCAATCATAACTTTTGAGACCTGTAAGCCTTTGTTGTTTAAGTTGCACACAACGTGAGACATTGGAAGAGTATTCATCCGGAGTTCTCATTTCCTTGAGAATCTTCAAAAAGGCATTTTTTTCATTCAAGCTCATTTGATAAGAAGCTTGAGGCAAGTATTGGGTGTTAGTCCCAAGACGAGTCTTTGGATGAAGAACGCTCCTTAAACCCAGTTCTACAAGGTCAAGTCGTGCTTTATAGTTATCCTTTGACTTCCCCTCTTGTCCAAGCAATGTTCCAAGAATGTTATCACAAACATTCTTCTCTATATGCATCATATCGAGATTGTGACGCAATAAAAGATGTTCCCGGTAAGGTAATGTGAAGAAAATGCTCTTTTTCTTCCAAGGTCCATTTTCATTACCATTCCAGTTCTCCAATTGTCTCAAGACAACACTACCGGAAGGTGGTGAAAGAGCACTTCTAAATTATCGACTCCCATCAAAAGACTGTTTATCATTTCGAAACTTATGATAAGCTTCTAACCACCTGCGATGACACATATAACAATACTTTTTACCATGCCGTAACCACTTGGATTCAGTATCGTATCCACAACAAGGACATGCGTATTCCCCCCTTGTACTCCATCCAGACAAATTGGCATATGCAGGAAAGTCATTAATGGTCCAAAGTAATGCTGCACGTAGTCCGAAGTTTTCATTTTTGGAAGCATCAAAAGTGTCAACACCAATTTCCCAAAGTTCTTTCAATTCTTCTATCAAAGGCTGAAGGTATACATCTAGATTGTTTCCAGGACCTTTTGGACCAGGAATAAGTCGGGAAAGCATAAAGTTTGATTGCTTCATGCACATCCATAAAGGAAAAAAGGTATCAAGATAATAGGCCAAGTGCTATGAATCACACTCATTGTTTTGAAAGGGTTAAAGCCATCAGAAGCTAATCCTAAGCGAACGTTGCGAGGGTCAAACGAAAATTGAGGATATCGAGAGTCTAATTCTCTCCAAGCAGGAGAATCTGCCAGATGTCTTAGACGTCCATCCTTAGTTCGCTCATGCTCATGCCAAGTCATTAAAGGAGCAGTTTTTGAAGACATGAATAACCTTTGTAGTCCTCGAATTAGAGGAAACCAACGCAAAATCTTTGCAGCTTTCTTTTTTTTTACAAAAGCATCTTCAGTATCACTTTCTACATCATTCACGCTCTCTTTCCACCTAGAAGCACCATATTTAAGGCAAATTTCTTCATTTGCCTTATCCTTCCAAAACAACATGCAATCATTGGGACAAGCATGATTTTTTTCATATCCCAAACTTAAGGAAGAAATCATCTTTTTCAATTCTTTATAAGACCCTGGCAATGTATTACCTTATGGTATAGCAAGTTTCAAAACCTCCAATAATGTATTGAAAGATTTGTTAGACCATCCATTAAAACACTTAATGTGGAACAAATAGACTACAAAAGATAACTTTGTGAAGTTTTTGCAATTTGGATATAGTTTCTCCTCTGCATCTTTAAGTAAATCATAGAACTTGTCACTATTAATTCTTCAACCATGATGTTGGTCTCCATAAGCATCTCCCGATTCTATGCTACCCATATCAATATTCCTACATCTTTTCGGCCCTAATATCATGCAATATTTCATTCACATCATGACCTAACTCTCTATCTTTCTCATTAGTTCTAATAGTAGCAGAGCTAGCATCCAAGACCTCCCCATGAAAAATCCATCAAACATATCCTTTCAGAAAACCTTTACATATAATGTGATCAAATGCCTCTACCCTAGATACTCTATATGTGTTGACACATTTAACACAAGGACACCAAATTTTTCCATTTTCAGATGATCTTGCAAAGGCAAATTCTAAGAAATTGATGATCCCATTAATGTATTCTTCACTTGCTCTGGACGTGAGATTTATCCACGTCTTATCCATAGAATGTGAAATGATTAAAACTGTAATATAAAGACATTTAGTTATCTCACATTCCAACTAGATATATTGCACAAACATGAAACCTATTGCTATGAATAAACCTACGCATTCATATAAGAGACAAACATTTTCAATAAGGTTTAGGATAAATGGTTCTTGTGATAGTCCTAAATGGTTCTGTTAAGTGTTAAACATGGCATATCTGGAAACAATGATTCTTTTCTTTTTTTTTTGTGTGCTAAATATCTGCATTGAAATAATATTAAGTAATAGACAATCATGTCATGCCACAGAATAAAAAGTATGACAGAAAATGCTTAAGGTCTTTATAATTGGGGACTCTTTTTTTCTTTAATTTTTTATATGTCATGTCACAGAATAAAAAGTATGATGAAAATGCTTTAGGAAGAGATTGTCCTAAATCAATTCTCTCAACGATATTTCAAATAACATGCTTTTCACATTATGGAATATTTTAATGTCATGCTGAATGAATTACCACAATTGCAAGCCAATGTTTTACCAGAAATGAGGGTATGTGGAATGCTTACTTGAGATTGATTATCTGGCCGTGGAAGGAGGGCTAGAGGCAGCTCTGTTGTATACTGAAAAATAAATTTTCTGCCAAAAAAGTAATGCAAATATAGGCAGCTCTGTTATATAGAGGCAGCTCTATTGTATACACAATTAGAAGCAACATAATTCCCTGAAAATAAAGTAATGCAGCCATATCAGAAGCCCATTTTGTACGCATAAAACAAACAATAAAACTAGAAAGACTGAAAAGACCAACATAGAAAGACAGGAATGCATTTTCAAATCCATATAACCATATCACAAACACTCATAAAAACAAAAACAAACTAAATGGAACAAAGGATTAGAAACAGCAGCAGCAGTCAACATCAATAGGCCTTTCCCCCTAACATTACCAGATATGAGAAGATTTTTTTTTAGTTATTTTTTTGATTAAAAAAATCAGTAGTAGTGAAAGGATGTAATATATTTTTAGTTGCTCTATATTTAGTATTTGGTGTATATATTTTGTCATCTAAATACAATTCAAATATGATGTGTAATTAGCACTAAAATTGACACATGAAAAGAGAATTATATACAAACAGTCAATGATTCAGTTGCAAAAGAAGGCAAGGCCTTTCTTGCCAAGACAATCAATATTCAATAGTAGGAGATGCTGCAAATTTACTTTTCTTTGATGATACATTTTCTAAAACATTTCTCTAAAATTGAATGCAATAATGTTCAGAAAGGCATGTGATATAAATGCCATCCAAGGTTTGATAAAAGGGGAATGATCACCTTGATTTTAGGATTTTTTTCTTTTAGGAACAGACCAACTCCAGATATGGTTCCACCAGTTCCTATCCCTGCAACAAAAATGTCCTCTTTGCCTCTGGTGTCTCGTAGTGTATCTTTAAAAGGAAACATGAATTATACCTAAAGCTGTGTAAACTACTGTCACTTTATTCTACTTTTTACAACATATAAGTTTATTCAAATAGTTTAAACATAAAATTCTAGAAAAATAAACTATTTTGTAGAACTGCAAATTTGAAATTCAATTATTATTAATTAACTAATGGAAATGTATAAGAAATGAATTAACAAAGTGTAAAAATCAACTATGCAACTAAGTCGATTATTAGTATTTAAATTTACATGACTAATTTGATTTTTGCACAAGAACATATATGCAACTATAGGGAATAAAAGCAACTTCGACGAGAAAACAAAATGAAAAATGAAAAGGAGATATAAAAGCAACAAACAGGAGTATTTAATTAATCCATGCCCAAATATAAATACCATCCAACTATAGGAAAAGGAGATATAAAAGCAACTTTGACGAGAAAAAAATGAAAAAGAAGAAAGAAAACAGAGAAACTGACCAGTTTGAGAAGATGGGTCGGTTGTTTAAATGGTCGCGTGCTAACAATCAAAAAATAAAAATGGTGAAAGAGATGGGAAAGGCGAATCAAGAAGCTTACCGATTGCAAAGATGAGAAGGGTGATTACCGATTGAAAAGGAATTGGTAAAAGAGGTAAGTGAAAGAGACGAGTGAAAGAGATAAGGGGAAAAGAAAGGGGAAAATATAACCTAATAAAATATCGACAGGCAAATCCATCATTATAGCATTTTCAGTAAAAATAAAATGACCCGCCATTATAAAAGGAGGACGCGTTTTTTTTCGGAGTGACCTATACTGACGGATGACAAAATCCGTTAGTATATCTTATGACTATACCGAAGACTTCTTATATATATCTGTCAGTATAGATAATATATACACCGACGAATATGAATTCTGTTGGTATATGACGCATATATACCGACCGTTAAGAAATCCGTCAGAATAGCCTACTTATACCGACGGATTCTTTCCGTCAGTATAGGCCTTCGTCAGTATATGGCATTTTTTTAATTTATACCTATTCATTGGGATTATTATTTGTTAAAAGTAAGAAACAAAGAAAGAAAGCCAATTAATTAATTTAAAGTTAAAAGTAAGAAACAAAGAAAGAAAATTTAAAGCTTACCATTCGATGCGATTTATCAGAGTCTGGAGACAGTTCAATGTGAGAGATATCTTCTTCACTACCTGAAGTAATTTGGTTAATAAATGCCAAGTAAAAAGCCAAAAAGAGAGAAAAAAGGAAGAAACCTGATTTCTCCCAAACCGAAACCTAATGGGTTCTCACAATCTCAACCTATAAAGAAGAAAATCTTAATCTTTGCGGTCGATTTGGAGAAGGAGAAACCCTAAAAACAACCGGATTTGGTGAAAATAAAAAATTTCCTTACCTTGGGTCTCTCTTCTGGCTCGATTTGGAGAAGCGAAATTACGTAAAAAGAGCAGGATTTGCATTTACTGATGTTTTGGAGAAAAAATGGGTTTGGAGAAAATAGGTTCTGATGATTCGATTCTAAATAAAATTTAAATGATGTATAGCAGCGGGCAAAACAAAATAAACCTTTGCTATTGATGTATTTAATTAAAAATAAAAGAAAAAATAAAGAAAAATGTGAAATTTTCTGTTAATTAAAAAAAAGATGGGTTTATTTTTTTGGCAAATAAACCTATACCGACGGTTTCTCAATAACCGTCGATATATGTGTATCTATACCATCGGATAATTAAAATGTCGGTATATGATATGTATCTATAGTGACGGTTACTCAGTAACTGTCGGTATAGGTGTATCTATAGCGACAGATAAATAAAGTGTTGGTATATGTTATGTACCTATACTGACGGTTTCTCATTAACCGTTGGTATAGGTGTATCTATAGCGACGGATAAATGAAGCGTCGGTATATATTATATATTCTGACGATAGCAAAAATCCGTCGGAATAGATCCTTTTTACCTACAGATTTCTACCGTCAGTATAGGTAAGTGTCAGTATATGGCAATTTGTTTTTAGTGAACTAAACCAAAATATGATATATTATAAATTAATCATATTGATATTTAAAATAATTGATTTGATGAACTCGAATTTCAACATATAAATATATTATAATTTATATTATGCATATATATAAATATAATTGTACATACTAATCATTAAATCAAAATAAGCAAATGGCTATATTTGAATAATAAATAAGAGTATAAGACTAAAATTTAAGAGCTGATAAGACAATACAAAAAGAAATACCACTAATTAATTATTAGTCAATTATTTATCTCAGTGATCTAATCTTAACTTAAAACTAAATTTTTTAAAAAAATCATGATAAAAAATTACTTAATATATATAGTATGTGTTTTAATAATTTACCATTTGAATAGCAAATATTAAATAGTAATGACTAACGAAGATGAGATGATTAATAATTTTAAATACGATACAATTACATGACACGTGAACAACACATGATATATAAGATAATATCATGATTGGACTTGATTCATTATAAATCAGGTTTAATTTTGGAAGAGTCTTTTCTCTTAAATTATGTTGGACTTCATTTTTTAATTAGATTGGATGTTTAGTTGGTTCATTGGGCTTAGTTCTTTTATTCTTGAGCTATTAGGCTAGTTTTTGGACTATTGGGCTTTGAGGCCTAAAGTAAGCTCCAACCAACTTGGACTCATTTTGGACTTGTCCCATTTGCGGCCCATACACCCATTTGCAGCAGGCCACTCCCCTGGTCATGACAGCCCCCCATGGCCATGACAGCTCCAACCAAATTACTCCGGTGTTTCTTGTTTTTTTTAGGTTGTGAATCCTATAAATATATAAGAACAGGAAGCAAAAAAATGATTAAAGTCGATACAAATTGTAAAATCTTGACATCCCTGATAACTCGTATAATTATATAGTTTTTAGTTATGTTTTATTATTGTTTTGTGTCAAATACGAGTTATTATTGTTTAGTCTAATTGTGTTTATGATCTTTTATATTTTTATGTAATTTGGTGTTTTTCACAAGTTTCTTTGAGTGATTTCAGATTACTAGAATTAAGGGCAAATCCAGTTCAGTTCCAGTTCCGACACATTTTGCCATATCAGCTATATCTGGAGTTTCACTGAAGCAATAAGGCTGAAATTTGTAGCCGTGCAAAGCTAAGAGGCATATCTATCTTTTTCATGTTTTATACTTCTTGAAACGGAGTCGTTTTCCCTAGCGAAATCGACCATCAAGTTGGCTGATGTGCAATGACGTCTGTGCTGACCTGTTTTCGTATTTTGCCCATATCTGCTTATCCACATCAGCAAATGAGCTGATTCCAATGGCTATGGATCCGTAACTGATACGGGAACCTTTGTCTAGAAGACCATATGATCAGATCAGGCCTCTAATATTGACGAAATCGACCATCAAGTTGGCTGATGTGCAATGACGTCTGTGCTGACATGTTTTCGTATTTTGCCCATATCTGCTTATCCACATCAGCAAATGAGCTGATTCCAACGGCTATGGATCCGTAACTGATAGGGGAACCTTTTTCTAGAAGACCATGTGATCAGATCAGGCCTCCAACATTTACGAAATCGACCATCAAGTTGGCTGATCAAAATTGTCATACAATATGACGAAAATTGTTAGAAAAATTCACCCACCTATTATACCTACCTTTGAAATTTGTAAAGCTTGTCTCTTGTCATTTAGCCTTCCAAAATGTGTATAAATAGAGGGCCTTGGATGATTGTAGAGGAGGATATTGTACATAGGTAGGATATTAGCCATTTTAATAAAATTCTCTAAGTTTTCTTCTTCTTTCTTTTCTCTAGTTTTCTTTCTTTTCTCTAGTTTTCTTTTTCTTTAGAGAGAGCAAGAGGTTGGATAATTAATATTCTTCCTCTTCTTCTTTCTTTCTTTTATTTTCTTCTTAGATTTTCTTTAATTTTATGTTTATGTTTACAATGCCTATGCTAGGCTAAACTTCTATTTGGTTAAGGGTGATTTCAAAGCCCTAGACATGT
This sequence comes from Fremontodendron californicum, assembly GCA_030761205.1. Taxonomy (NCBI): domain Eukaryota; kingdom Viridiplantae; phylum Streptophyta; class Magnoliopsida; order Malvales; family Malvaceae; genus Fremontodendron; species Fremontodendron californicum. Next base: position 5,857,741 of record JAULJL010000047.1, read on the forward strand.
TTTATAATTGATTTTCAGATTCTATCTATCATTAATTTTCTATCAAAGTTGCTTATGTTCTTCTACAAGAATTGTTCATGATGTTGTCTTGATTTGTTTAGGTGTACAACTAGATAGATCTTGATAATTATCTATTGCTAGTTTAGGAGTCTTGATCCGTGTAATTGTCTTGATTTCCTATTCATAAGTGGCAATTTGTGATTAATGATTATGGTCAAGTTTTCAATAATTGCAAAGTGGAACATAACCTAAGTTGAACAATCCGAGCTTATGTGTTTGTTGCTTAGATCAACCTATCTTTCTCATCATAAAGCTGCCATTAAATTGAATTTAGAGAGCTTATTCTAGGTTGTTTAATGGTTAGAGATTAAATAGAGAGCTTGTTCTATTTAACGACAAACTAAGGAAAGATTGGGGTAACAGAGCTTGTTGTTATCTACGGTTGTTAACTTTGATAGTTGGTTGGTATTGATAGATCTGAAATTGATTCTTAATGATGTCTAGTGGTGGAGAATGAAACCTTAACCATATTTTTCATATTTAATTCTTCTTACTTACTTGTTTTCTTACTTTTAGTTTGCTTATTTTTTATATTTATTTTTATTGGCTGGTTATACCGCCTAATTTGTATATTAACTTTGTTTTATTTTTATTGGCTGGTTATACCGCCTAATTTAGTATATATATTTTTATTGGCTGGTTATACCGCCTTGCATCTTATTCTTATTATTTACTTAGTTTAAATCTGGCTTCAAAAACCCCTTTTCTTTTATTGTTTTCTTTGAACGTAAGTTATAAACTAATAACTCATAAATTAAAACTCAATCCCTGAGGACTCGACCCTTGCTAACTACTATACTTACAATTTATCTTTTTAGTGCAAGGTTAAATAAGATACACTCTTTTGGGTGCATCAAATTTTTGGCGCCGTTGCCGGGGATTGTTTTCTTTAGTTTATTTGTTACTTGGTTTATTCTTATTTTCAGTTCTAAATAGTTCTATTTTCTTGTACATAAAATTTTTTCTTATCAAATTTTGAAAAAAAAAAAAGAAACGATGAAATTGAGCAATCTAACACTTGAAGAGTTGGTGGCATACATGAACATGGAAAATCAACAAGCCAATCTCACCTACCCAGTTCAACAATTGGCCATGGGAGGATGTCAAGGCCATCAAGTGTTCCAAGACCAACAGTATGATCATTACTCAAACACTTACCATGAGGGATGGTGGGATCATACTAATTATGGCTACTCAGAAAATTACCAAGAAGTAGATCCTTATGCCAATTACACTCATCCATCTAGCTTCAATCAATCATGGTCTCAAGAACCAGATCTTCTTCAACCACCACATATGACTCAAAACTCAGGTACTTCTTTAGAAGATCTTGTCGATTCTCTTGTTACTAATACTTTGCAATTTCAACAGGAAACAAGGGCAAGTATCCAGAGTTTGGAAAGGCAAATGAGCCAATTGGCTAGTAGTATGGTGGGATGGGTAGCACAAAGATCTGAAGAACTCCCAGCCCAAACGATGATTAACCCAAAGGAGAATGCTACTATTGTGACCTTGAGAAATGATGAACAAGATGAGGATGAGACAAAATTAGAGATGAATTCTATTCTTGAGGATAATGAAGCCAATGATCCAAATAAGAGTATTTCGGCACCTGAGGTAACGTTTGAGATTCCAATTTTTACTAATGTTTCTTCTCCACCTTTTCCTAGTAGATTCGCAAAGTTCAAAGAGGATGAACATGAACAAGACACGCTGGAAACCTTAAACAGTTTGTTTCTGGATGTCATTCAACAAGTACCAAAAGATGCACCATTCCTCGATGAGATATGCACCACAAAGGATGATGGAATAATACTTGTAATGGAGAATGCATCCACTGTTGTGCAAAGAAAGCTTCCTCTCAAACGCATAAATTTGGGAAATTTCATGTATGAGCCTGATAAGCCTAAAAAGCCAAGAAGGGGTGTTGGTTAGATTCAAAACACTAACTCAAGTGTTAATTGGGAAGACAGCCCAATTAAAGATGAAATTGCCAACCTTCCATATTCAGATTTGCTTTCTCTTTCTTTTCCTTTTTCTTTTATTATTTTTATTGTTTTTATTTTTATTTCTTATGTTTCTTTGTTAATTGTGTTTATTGTTTTTAAGTTCATTTAGGCTGCATAAGTTTCTTTTGTTTAATAGTTCTTTTCTCTTACATATAATTCTTGCATTGGGGGATAATAGCATTACATTGATGACAATGTAAGAATTATGTGTGGGGGGAAGAATTTAGGATTTTATTTAGAGTGTTTTATTTTTGAGTCTTTTTATGTTTTTTTTTTTATCCTTGTTTTGAAAATAACTAGATGTAAATATAATTTTTATTTTTTTTAACCCCGGTTAAATGGCGGATAACGGTACTCCGTGATTATTTAAATCGGTTCCATCAGCTACCCACAAAACTGATATTGTATATAAATTTCTCTTCCAATTTCTCTTTCAATTTTTTTTTTCATTTTTTTTTTCAGGATGGATGATATTCTCACAAGATTGCAGAAACGATTTCCTCCCTTTCCTCGAAATATTTTACTGAAGCTTTACCAAGTTCGATTTGAAAGATTAATAATGCTTATGCACAAAGGGATTCCTGGAGACATACGTTGGATAATTGAAGCCAAGGTACGTGAATATGAATATCTTCCTGTTTTGCATTTACCAGGTACAGGTAGAAGCACTTTTGCAAAGAAGCGACGAGCAAAGCGCATGAGTCAAACTGCCACAAATGTGCACGATGGACGTGTAACGGTAAATGTCGTTCAATTGGGATTCCGTCCTCTAATCGAGATGATAAAATTGAATTCATTAAGCATGGACTGAGTAAGGAGAATTTGGGTAATATCCAACTTTCTCTTGAGACGCATCCTAGTGGAGACGTACAAAGAGAAATTCTTGATTTATGGCCGCAATTCCAAAAGGAATGGCAACATCTTGGGAATCTGATGTTAAAAGACCCTGTTTGCCAGCTTGTAAGAAAACTGGATGGGAAGCATATCCTCGACTCATAGAAGGCGTTTAAGCCGTTTCTGGACGTAAAACCAGAGGAAGATGTGAGCCACAATCACAACTACAATAAATGACTTCTCAGCTTTTGGTTTGATTTGTAATAACTTTATTTTGTTTTAATTTACGTGTTGTTCGATTTGTGTAATTATTCTCGTTTTTTTTATTTGTCTTTTACGGCTGATTTTTTCTTCTCTTTTTGATTTTCTTCCTGAAATCACGCAAAAAATCTTTTGTTAGGTTAACATTTTCTTCTGACAGGTCAGATACACTTTCGGCGACATTATTACTCTTGTCTGATTCACTACTCAGTCCTCTATATATTGCACCATGTACTCATTCTCTTTTAGGCACTCGAAAAAGAAAAAAAATGGAAAGTACTTCGTCCCAACGCATTAAAAAAAATTTGTGTTTTTGGAGGTGCTTATCCAGGGAAAAATAACATATTCGCTGATGAAGCCATAAGAGTTGGAGTAATACTTGCCCAACAAAAGATCCAGTTGATTTATGGAGGCGGTAGTACGGGTTTAATGGGAGCAGTCGCTACAGCAGCACACGCCGGAGGAAGTCCAGTTCTAGGAATCGTGCCAAAACTATTCACAGATTTTTGTGGACCTACCTTGGGTAAGGAAATACAAGTCTGGAGTATCCCTGAACGTATAACAATCATGTACCATTCTGCCGATGCATTCATTGCTTTACCAGGAGGTCTGGGTACATTGGAAGAAATAGCTTGCGTGGCTTCTTGGTCATCTTTGGTCACAAATAAGAAACCCATTGGTTTGCTTAATATTAATGGTTATTTTAGTAATTTGCTTTCATATTTAGATAATGCTGTGGATAATGGATTCATGTTTTCAGAGGCAAGGAGAACCATAATTTCTGCTACAACCATTGAAGATTTACTCAAAAAGCTCCAAGCTTATGAGTATTTATCTGCTACGGTTGTTTCGCAAACGCTCGGAAAAAGAAAAAGAGATATGGACGAGCAAGGAGTGGATTGCACTTTGTCTTTGTGACATTATCTAACATTTTGTTTGTTGTGTCTCAGTTATAATAAGTGGTTAGCAACCTCTACAGGTAATATCTCCTAAATTTTACCTTCTTAAAAAAAAAAAAAAGTTTGTTGTGTTTTAAGCAATTTAGAAGTATTCATTCTGAACAAGGTCTGAGTAAGGGAGACTTGAGACATACCTTGTCAGTTTGATTTTAATCTTTTTACGTTTACTTGTTAATTTTTGTTTAGTATTTTAGGATTATTTAGGTTGCATGAGTTTGTTTTGTTTTGAGTCTAGTTATTCCTATTCTTATTGTCGCAACCTAAAAAAAAAAAAATAACGACGAGTCTCATCGCAAGACTTTATTATTCGTTAGGCGTGACATTAAAAAAAATCGAGGAAAAGTCGACTTAATTCCTCTAGAAAAATGAAGGTTTTGAAAATGACCTTAAAAAAGACATGGAGTCGCCACCAATCTTTTTTAGCTAGGTGTGATCGGCCACCTATTAAAACCGGTTTTATAAAATATTTTAAAAATTAATTAAAACATTTTAAAACCAATTTCAAGTCTGCGTTTTAAACCAGAGAAATCAAAGAAGCGGGTTCGGGAGTCGGTTACGTGTGGGGAAGGATTAGCACCCCCACAACGCCCGTATAAATCGGTACCTTATTAATCGTGTGTTATCTCAAGTCTCGGTAAAAAGTTGGTTTTAAATTTAGTATTTCAAGTTAATTCCCAATTTAAAGAAAATAATTTCATTTTTTTATTGAAAATGATCCAGAATTTATAAATTCAAAATTTTCCTATATTCCCCAACAAACGTGGCAAAATATAGAAATTTTTATTAGTTTTGGAAAACTTTCCGAATCATTCTCTTTTTGAAAGAAAGATATTCCTTTATTAATGATAATTGATGATATTCCCTCCAGCAAACCCGGGTAGAGAACTCATGAATTATTTTAACTCGGGAATATCTTTATTTTTATTGAAAACCATTATCTTTTGAAAACATTTAAAATAAATGAATACGTATATGCTAAATAAAGATAACTAAATAAAAGCATAGGATATCATGAAATATTCGAAACCATATAATAAACCATGTAACATCAAAAAATATAAATCAAAATAACAACAATATCATAGAAATTATTATAGCAAGAATCACATATTATATAAAATGCATGATATAAAAATGCAATGCATGAAATGTATTTTTTTCCTTTAATTAAGGAAATCCGTATATCTAAAAAGATATCCGGCTACCTTAGGAAAATATGTCAAATTAAATATTCTAAAACCAAAATACTTTGTGATTGTTTGAAAACAATTTTGAAAAGCTTGAATTAAAAATAAAAACTGGGCTAATTTCTTTAAAATGACTCTAATTTCCTAAGTTTAAAAACTCCGGACTTGACTACCCTTAACCCGGGACTTGAAAAACCATTTTTAGAGTTTGAAAAGGCTTAGAAATTACCCTAAGTCAGTAGCTAACCCTTCTAATCAGCCACTCTAAGTAAATTAACCAAAACAGAAAATTGTTTTTTTTTTTTTTAAATTCAATTCTGACTCCACTGCCCAGTTTTAATCCACGATTTTTTACCCTATTTTTAAAAATTCCAAAAATTCTGAAAAAAATACTGGAGACTCAGGACATGTAAAACTACACGAAAACAAATCAGCTTAATTTTCTAATCAAAGATGAATTCCCAGAAAAATCAGAGATGTACGAATTTTTGGAAGAAAAAAAAAAACTGCTTTGCCAACACATTTTTTGCTTTTGATAAAATCATTTAAAAAACCAAAGTAAAAATATTTGAAACTCATAAAATGACTTGAAAGCAGTAGCTAGGACTCTTTGAAAGTTCGATAAAAATTGACTAAATAAAAAAATCACAAAGGTAGAATAATCAATTTGACAAACTTAATTTTCCACAAGTGTGCTCAAGAGAGCATGATCTTGAACCATTAATTGGCTCAAGTCATTATTCAAGTGGCATGAACATGAAATGCATGAAACAATGCAGCAAACATAATGCATGAAATGCATGGATCTAAACCTAAATGTAAGGAAAATGCATGACACAAATAATATGGCCTAGACCTAACATGAACTTGCATGGCATTTAATGTAACCTAGACCTAAGACATGCATGGCATTTTCACAAACACAAGGCATGCTTAATTCAAAAATCCAACCAAATATCATGCAAATGCAAAAACCTAACAACTAGCATGACAAAAATACAACACACAATGCAAAACACATGGAGTAGCCAAATGGCCCCAAGCTTCAACAAGCATGGCATTTTCACAAACACTTGGTATGCTAGCATGAAAAACTAAGTCATAACACAAAAATCACACAAGCATTTTCACAAACACCTAATATACCAAATCTAAAACATGCTCACTAAGATATAAAACAAGAATCATGCAAAGAATCACATAAGCATTTTCACAAACACTTAATATGCTAACTCTAAAACATGCTCAAATTTAAACAACATGAAAACAGAAAATTAAAAATGCAAAAACATGATATCTAAGACATAAATGGCAACAAATAAAGCAACCAAATTAAATATAACTTAAGAACATGAAATAACATAATATTTAAAACATCAAAAATAAAGAAAATAGCATAAACAATATGGTAAAATGAATCAAAAACAACAACTTAAAATAAATAATGTAGGCCATTTGGCCATGGTGAGTTTATTATAAAAACAAAATGTAAAAAAAATATACTTAAGAAAGGAAATGAAGGAAGAACAAGAAACATTATTTTAAAATGAAAACTCACCAAGTAGAGATTAAAAGAGCAAAAAATAAGAATAGAAAATGAAAGTGCAAGAGTTGGTGCTCAAGAGCAACCTCAAGAAGCTAATATTTCAAGCTTTTCTCTTCAAACTTTTCTTTTTTTCTAAACTTTTCTTTTTTTGCTCTCAACCAAGAAGATAAAAAACTAAGAAAAACTAAGAGAAATCAGCCAAAATGGAAAAGAAAAAACAAAATCTGCCTCCTCCCTTAGGGTTGGCCTAAATGATGCTTATATAGCCTCAAAGATGTTGTCATTTTTGTGTAACCTATTTTCCATCAAATGGCCAATAATTCAAGATGAAAAGTCATGAAATTACCACCTTTAGATTAGCATCTCAGCCCTCTCAAATTACAGCTATGCAAAAATAATGTTGACATCTTTCTTAACCTATGTGGTTTAATCACCATGGCTTGATCAAAGAGAATGGTTAACTAACTCTTGATTTTTAACCACTTGATTGAAAAAAAAAAAAAAAAAAAATCAAGCTTCCTCCTTCCTTTGGGCTTGGGCAGGCCAGCACTTCTCTTTTCCAGCCCAGCTCTGATTTTTGAAAGGCCCAAAAAAGCCCTTTTCGGTTGCTTGGGTGAAATGACCATTTTGCCCCCCGGATGCAAGTAAATATCAAACGGAATCCAAATTCAATTTTTCTTTTTTTAATACTTCCAAAATAATAAAATATTGAGTTCTGGAAGTTTTCAAAATTATCCGAGTCCGTTTGCTATTTATTTGGATTTTTTCTTCCCAAAATGTCCTTTTATGCCCTTACTTTTTACCATTTTTTAAACGAGCTCCAAATCAAGATTTTTCTTCACCAATATCTTCAAAATAATTAAAAAGTGTGATCTGGAAGTTTTCATAATTTTTGGAGCTCATTTGGTATTTTTTCGGGATTTATCGGCTTGAATTACTGCATAGGAGGCCCGGGATTTGGCCATTTTGCAAACGAACTCGGAATCAAGATTTTCTTTCGCCAATCTCTTCCAAATAATTTAAAAATGAGATTTGACAAATTTCAGAATTTTTGGAGTCCATTTGCTATTTTTCCGGGATTTATCTTTTTGAATTACTGCATAAGAAGCCCGGGATTTGGCCACTTTGCAAGCGAACTCGGAATCAAGATTTTCTTTCTCCAATCTCTTTCAAATGATTTAATAATGAGATTGACAAATTTTCCATAATTTTCGGAGTCCATTTGCTCTTTTTCCCAAATTTTTCCAATTTTACCCTTTAACCTCCGAAACCTGGTTTTGCTCAAAACAAGTCCGATTTTCAGATTTTCTTCAATCTGAGCCTTGGGCCATCCTTTTTAATCATTCCTCATCCATTGGGGGCTTTGGTCTTACCAAGTCGGGCCATTTCTGTGATTCTTCCCGATTTCACCGAAATCCACTAAAAACCCTAATTCTCGGTTTTCTCCCGGATTGACTTTTTTTTCGGTTTTTCTTGCAAGTGACTTCTCCATTACCCGTAGTCAGTGCTTATCTTTCATTTGGAACCTTCAATTTCGACCAGTTTGATCGTTTAAGCACTTTTCCCCAAATTTCTCGGATTAGGGTTTCCTTTCTACTGAATCTCCAAATCCCAACTTCCGAACTCCATATCTTTCAATGTAGACCTCGGATTATCAAAATTCTTTCGCCATTTTTCAATTGAACTTAAAATCTTGATTTTGAAAGTGGGTTGACTTTTTCAGTAGTTGACTTTCTGGGGTTGACTTTTTCGGGGTTGACTTTTTTTCAAGTTTGACTTTTTGTGCTCGCCCTCTTAAACTAAGTCTCGGAGTACCACCTGCAGGATGAAAACAGTCTTTTTACACTTGGGAACATCAATATGGGAAGAAAACATACCTGTTTAGTGGTCCGGACAAAATTAGGTGTCTACAGCTGCCCCTCTTTGGCTATTGCTGAGAATCAGGAATCAGGCAAAGATAAACCGACACTAATTTTGTACGGTCAGTGACATCACATGTGAAGGAAAGGGAAAGGGCTTTCTTTTTCATTTTAATTTTTTTCATTTTTTTCTTCTTTCTTCTTTTTTTCTTTTTTCTTTTTTCCTTTTTTTTATTTTTTTTATTTTTTTTAATTTTTTTTCTATTTTCTCTTTTTTCATTTTTTTTTTAAAACAATAAATTGAAGATTTTGTCCTTAAATTGAATTCCCTGCCTAAACAAGGCTCGATTCGTCTTAAGGGAATGAATTCAATTTCAAAAGAAAAATTTATGCTCGAAGGGCTTTAAAATTGGTGCCCGAAGGTCTTAAAATGGTGCCCGGAGGTCTTAAAAATTGGTGCCCGGAGGTCTTAAAAATTGGTGCCCGGAGGTCTTACCCCTGAAAAAAGTTATGCCCGGAGGTCTTAAAGATGTTGCCCGGAGGTCTTACCTGTGATTTGAAAAATTATGCCCGGAGGTCTTAAAAATTGGTGCCCGGAGGTCTTACCCCTGAAAAAAGTTATGCCCGGAGGTCTTAAAGATGTTGCCCAGAGGTCTTACCTATGATTTGAAAAAAATTATGCCCGGAGGTCTTAAAAATTAGTGCCCGGAGGTCTTACCCCTAAAAAAAAATAAAGCCCGGAGGTCTTAAAGATGTTGCCCGGAGGTCTTACCTGTGATTTGAAAAATTATGCCCGGAGGTCTTAAAAATGGTGCCCATAGGCCTTACCCCTGAAAAAAAGAGTTATGCCCGGAGGTCTTAAAGATGTTGCCCGGAGGTCTTACCTGTGATTTGAAAAATTATGCCCGGAGGTCTTAAAATGGTGCCCGGATGTCTTAAAAATTGGTGCCCGGAGGTCTTACCTGTGATTTGAAAAAATGCGCTGTATGCGACTTTAAAAATGATGCCCAGAGGTTTTAAGAATGGTGCCCGGAGGCCTTACCCGTGATTTGGAAGAAATGCGCTGTATGCGACTTTAAAAATGATGCCCGGAGGTCTTAAGAATGGTGCCCGGAGGCCTTACCCATAATTTGGAAGAAATGCGCTGTATGCGACTTTAAAAATGATGCCCGGAGGTCTTAAGAATGGTGCCCGGAGGCCTTGCCCATAATTTGGAAGAAATGCGTTGTACGCGACTTTAAAAATGATGCCCGGAGGTCTTAAGAATGGTGCCCGGAGGCCTTACCCGTGATTTGGAAGAAATGCGCTGTATGCGACTTTAAAAATGATGCCCGAAGGTCTTAAGAATGGTGCCCGGAGGCCTTACCCATAATTTGGAAGAAATGCGCTGTATGAGACTTTAAAAATGATGCCCGAAGGTCTTAAGAATAGTGTGCCCGGAGGCCTTACCCCTGAAAAAAGTTATGCCCGAAGGTCTTAAAGATGTTGCCCGGAGGTCTTAAAGATATTGCCCGGAGGTCTTACCTGTGATTTGAAAAATTATGCCCGGAGGTCTTAAAAATGTTCTTTGAAGAATTGTTGAAAATTACCCTAACGATTTTGAGAAGATGCGAATGCTTTTTGATGCAGATGCAGGTGTTGAATAAGACACGAAATGACTTAAACTGGTGCAAATGTCTTTAATGCAAATGTAAATGACTTGGATTGATGCCCATGTTTCATGATGCAGATGCCCCTACTAATTGTGTTCATGTAACTGGTTTATGAATGGTGTAACTACAATTACCACACAGTAATGAAAATGCAATGATTCTAGAAATGATGCAATTGCTTGAGATGACACAAATACGAATTCCATGAAGAATGTAAATGTAAAGGTAAAATACAGATGCTTATGGAATAATGCCAATGCAAATACCCATGAATGATGCAAATGCTTGCCGACACTGTGCAGATGCAAAAGCTCGATAAAGAGATGAGTGCTCATGAGTGATGCAAGTGCCCCCGGCTGTTTTTCTAGACTTTGGCTTAGCCTTTCAAATTCATTTTTCCTCTTCAAATCAGAGTATATCTTCAATTCATTTTGGCTATTCTCTTTGCCCCAACAGTTTTTCAAACTTTCATCAACAGAGATCTGAACCGGGTTCTATTTCTTCTTCTCATATCTGGAAGTCAAGACCTATCCTGGCAGTTCTACACCTTTGAGTTAGAAAAATCCTTGTCTCATGCCAACATCAAAATGGGTATTTCAAAAAAATCTTTTTATTTGTTTTCGCATTTTGAAAACTTCAGAACAAAAAATATTAACCCCACAATGTGTGATGTACAAATCTTTTGAAGACTGATGATCATTGTTAGAAATTTCTCTAAGTATCAATCTGGGTTTTTTCAACTGGATTGGCAAGGCTTGGTATAACAAGATTCTGGCTTTTCCAGGAAAACTTCATGACAAAAATGTATATCCCTTCTAGGCTCACAAATGGAACAGGTTTTATAAATCATGAATTCATTGAGAACCAAACAAATTCAACATTCTTTTAGTTTCCATATCAAGGCATTTTGTCAAGCATCAAGATTGGCTGGGATGTTTAAACCGGAAAGTTTAATCTTGGGAACAAAGTTTCAGTTTTTGAAGACAATCTTCCGAATGAGAGCTGACAATTTGGGGGGTTCAGGAATTCCTAGATGTTCCTCGATGACCACTCCTTTAATAAGATCTTTTCTTTTGGGGTATCGGCACTATCATCGATGGCATCGAAAATTCCCATTCTACTCTAGACCGCCCGTTTTTTTGGGTTTTCGCCCTAGAGTCCCATTCTTTTCAATTTTTCTCTTTTTTTTTTTACCATGCACTTGAGAATTCTAAATTCTTCCTTAGTGAAATGAGAATTTGATAAGATGGGATAAAATCTGAGGAAAACCCTTCAAATTAAACATTCATGCTTGATCAAAATGGACTTTTAAAGCACGTAATGTAGGCCATGGCTCAGGATTCAGAAAGAAAGGATAAATAGGCCCAAAATATGTGTTTGAGGGTAATCAGATCAAGGATCCTTTCTTGAAGAGGATTTTCTTTGAAGCATGTGTCTCTTCTTGGACATTTCTTTCTTTTTGATTTTGCTCTTTTTCTTCCTTGCTTTTGGCTTTCAATTTGCCATGTCTTTCACACACATTTTTTTATTGTGTTTTTTGTTTGTTTTTCTTGGCTTTCATTTCGTCATCTTTTCCTCTTCTTTTTTTCTTTGACAGAGTGCGCCCGTATTTTTTTCGGGGCTCCATTTGCTTTGTGTCTGTCCCTGAGCTGTCACTCATTTCTCAATGATCTTTGAAAAGATCTTTCCTCGCATTTGCCCCCCAGTGTAGAGGGTAATCCTTGATCAGGGTTCAAAGAATTAAGAATTCTTTTGGCTCAAAAGGGGTGACTATGGATAATAATTTTTTTCTTGTGAAATGGATATGAAAGATGGCCATTCATCATATCAAGCCCAAATATTCTCATTGAAAAGCAATCCTCAGGGGAAATAGATATTCAGAATTTCATTTTGCACTTTGGAATCATCCGAATTCTCATATGCATGATATCATGATTTTTCTTTTTCTTTTTTTTCTTTTTTTTTTTTTGCTTTTTTCGTCGCATGCCCCCAATGATTCATGCATTAGCCCATCCTTCTTCACTATGTATCCATCATTTCCACATATGATGCCCCAATTTGATTATCCATGCGAATTTGTATATGGCAAGTCTAGGTCTGTTTTGAAAAGGCTGAGTTTCCAATCTGAGTTCTTTGAAGAGACAAGGAAAACATGACCCAAAAGCAGGTTTTCTCTGGGACAAGGGATAATCTAGTTTAATCATTGTGCCCCAAGGTGTCAATCATGAAGTGATGTCTGGGCAATTAGTGTTTTGTGGTCATTGGGAAAGGTCATGAATGGTTTTAGCACAATCCTGACACACACCAAATTATCAAAATCTGGATTCTTGAAAGAATGTCTCATTTGTTTGATTTTCAAGGAATTCAAAAAATTTCAAAAAGTTTGTTCCTTTGTTCATAGCCTAGACTAGGATTTACATCCTTGCTTATTTTGCAATGACAATGCTTCTCTTTTTTCATTCATTTTTCCTTGAAGCATTAGGTCTTTCAAGTGTTATTGATTCAAGGTTTAGGTATAGAGAAGCCCAAAAAATATGGGGATGGTGTTGGGTCATTTCTAACACTGATCATCAATCTTCTTGAGACTATCCATTATTAAAACTTCCTTAATGCTTGTTTTTGTAAATTCACGTTTATTTAAAACACAACAAACACAAAGCATTTAAAATTCATTTAATTCATGTAGATGTTAACATGAGACAAGTGCTTTCATCATCACAGTGTATAAAACTACATGAGTCAAAAATGCTCCTATTGACATCCTTCAAAGGTAGTAATTCTCCCCCTAAAACCCTGAAAGAAATTGATTTAGGGCTAAGTGGCCTTCCATTGATCGATAAGCTCCGGTGTCAAAATACCATCACGGATAAAACTTTCAATCATTTCCTTCAGTTGTCTGCATTTTTCAGTTGAATGCCCAACTACCCCTAGGTGATAATCACACTTGCTGTCAGGGTCATAACTCCTTGCTGATGGATTCGGAGCTATTTTCAAAGGTACCGGGGTAAGGTACTGATTCTTTATTAGTAATGGCAGTAAGTCAGGGATGGGGATTGGAATTCTTTCTTGATTTTCTCGCGGTCGTTTTCTAGAAGTAGGCCTTGTTGCAAGGGCTGGTATAGGATTAGGTGTTTGGGTAGGTAGGTAAGGATAAAGGCTTGGAGATACCTCAGTAGGGTAACATGATTGGTATGAGGGAAATTGGGAATATGGGATGAAATCTTCCATAGTTTGGACATCTTCCTCTTTCTTTCTTGGTGCCTTATTTCTCTCGGTATTGGATGTTCCTTCTCTTTCAAGTTTCCCATTCTTGATAGCATTCTCAATCATCTCCCCTGAAATTACCATGTCCGCAAAATTCTTCGAAGCATTGCCGACAAGTCTGTCATAGTACGGGGCGTGCAGCGTATTCACAAAAAGGATAGTGATTTCCTTTTGTGTCAAGGGCGGTTGTATTTGGGCAGCCAGGCTCATCCACCGTTGTGCATATTCTTTGAAGCTCTCAGTAGCTTTTTTCTCCATATTTTGCAAAGTGAGACGATCAAGTGTCTTGTCGGTCATATGCTTGTACTGGTTTAGAAAAGCCCCAGCCAAATCATTCCAAGAGCGAATCTCATCCTTGCTCAACTGACTATACCACCTAATTGCGGACCCGCTGAGGCTATCCTGAAAGCAGTGAATCAAAAGCTTATCATTATCTATCTGACTTGTCATCTTTCGGCAGAACATAGTGATGTGGGCTGATGGATCGGTCGTCCCGTCATATTTCACAAAGTCAGGGATCTTGAACTTAGGAGGAATGACTAAATCGAGGACCAAGCATCGTTCTTTCGCCTCCACACTCCCGAATACATCTTTTCTTTCTATTGCCCGGAGCCTTTCATCTAACAACTGATATTTCCCTTGGGAATCTGCCAACTCAACCTCATTTACTGCAACCCTTTTCAACTTTGCCTGTTCAGCCGGATCATCTGATTTTAGGACATTGACGGGGTTAACAGTGTTCTGGGCATCACTTATTGCTACCTCATCTTGGCCCTTTTGTACCTTTAACCCTTCTCCGGCGACAAAGTTTTCGGTGTATCCTTTTCCCTTCATTACAGCAGACATTAGCTCCATCAGTTTAGTCATCTGATCCTTAGATTCTGCTTGAGATTTTGCTAGCTGTTCTCGCAATTCTCTCTGTTCCCTTTCCATTTTTTCCATTCGGCCAACTTGTTCATCCTCCATAGCACCGGCCTGTATTAAAAGTGTACTCAGTACTTCTTCTGATTTGAAATGGAAATTCTTTCAAAGACTCCTAAAGCCAAGCCAACTTCTATTTTATTTCCCCCAAATGTATGTCATGATGAATGAGCCATGAATGCAATTTCATGCATGTGAAGCCTAAACAATATAATATATGGATATGTACAATGGAAACATGCTGACCATATATGTGATAAATGCAATCACAATGCCAACATGTTGCAAACAAAGAATAAACAAATCAACACATGGATATATGCAATGACTGATCATGTGCATTTTAGCATGTTTCCCAATGAATGATCATATATCCTATGAATGCAACACGGTGTCAATTATGATACATGCAAACAATGAATGATTGATATAGAGTATATACAAAGAAAATCATGCTAACCATGTGTGTCATGAATGCGACCTAATGCTAACATGATGTATGTAATAAGCAAATTAATGCATGAACATATACAAAGAAATTATGCTGACTATGTTTGTTATGAATGCAACCTGACAAATAATTGATGGGATGCAAAATGCAAAGGGGAAGATATCACGGAGGAAATAAGAATCGGAGGAACTTAATCATCAACATCTTATAAATTTGAAGCATACTCAATTCATTCCCATATCAATGTTCACAATGGTATAAACCATGTTTTACAAAATTTGAGCAGTAGTTAAAACTGTCTTTACAAGCACTTTATTCTTCCTAGCATCCTAAGGCTATAAGAGCCGGCTACTGAAAAAGTGAAATCCTATTACATCATATAAGACCGAAGTCTTTCCACTTCAATGCTGTAAATCTCCCAATCCTAATGGCGTTTTCCCAGTTTTTTATCAATCAGTGTCGTTGGATCCAACCACTTGGCATCTATGAGAGCTTGCACTTTCCTTTTGACTGCTATACAATCTTCGATGCTATGGCCAACAATTCCACAGTGATAATCACATCTTTCATTTGGATTATACCACATTGGATATGGTGGTAACAGGGGTTTCAATGGGACACAGGCAACCATGTGATTTTGGATCAGTATAGGGAGAAGCTCTTGGTAGCTGATTGGAATGGGATCAAAAGGCATTTGGGTCTTATCCTGGGGTCGTTTCTTAGTTACACATGGCCTAGGAGTTGGGGCACTTGGTGGTGGCACTAAGGTCCGAACCGGAGTGTTTACATGGAGATGTGGCGGAACAGCATGGTGAGGGTATGGATTCGGACACGGGGCCTTTGGAGGTTGTACATAGCTCGAGGTTCCTATCCCAGATGCTGGATAAGGTGGTTGATGAGGGAAATAGTATGAACTGGTAGTTGTTGGTGATGAAGTGGGA
Source organism: Fremontodendron californicum (assembly GCA_030761205.1). Lineage (NCBI taxonomy): Eukaryota > Viridiplantae > Streptophyta > Magnoliopsida > Malvales > Malvaceae > Fremontodendron > Fremontodendron californicum. Next base: position 5,873,685 of record JAULJL010000047.1, read on the forward strand.
TTCAGGAATCCCGTAGTGGTCATCCCAATGGACGATTGGACCATGGTAGGGTGGGGATACTGGCTTGGACCTCGAACAGTTTGCAGGTATGGTACAGGATCCAAGGTTTCTATCTTTGGTATCAGGCTCTCAGGTTTAATCATTTTCATGATTTTGTCCATAATTTCATCAGGATTGCAACCTTTGTGGCATTGACAAGCGCAGGATCCAGCAAGGATTATGTGTTCTGGGCCTAATGGTTTTGGTTGATCCGAAGATGATGCGAAGCCCTGAGAAAGTTCACCTTTACTGTTACCCATATCCTCAACCATTTTCAGCAATTTGGCAAGTTGTTCCTTCACCTCTCGGATTTCATGTCCATATTCCTCTTGATTGCGTTCCAAAGCACCCAATCGTTCCTCCGATTCATTCCTCATATCTCGAATCCCTTTCATGCAAATGAAAATGTCATGAGATTAGGAATACAATTATGAATGTACATGCTCTATTCCTATGTGCATGAATAAACTGATGATTAATGCATGAACATATACAGAGAATATGTATGATGACTATGTATGCTATGGATGCAATCTAATGCCAGGTATATACAGATAATGACTATGCATGTATTCTACAATGAATGAATATGCATGCTACGATGTCAAAATGATACATGCTAAGACTAAATGAATTATCACAAAGGTATACACAAAAAAATCAATGATTACACGAAATTGGTGGGACCTAAATCTTGATTATTCAAAAAATCTCATTATGCAAGATTTGCCTCCAAATTTATGATTTTTTTTTTTTTTGTGATAAACCAATCACATCATTTTCAAAAGAATTTCAGGGTGGATCTTACTATGGTACAATATGCAAATGTTCATGTGACACTACCGGTTTTATGAAATCATCAAATTAAATTACCAACTGTTTATTGCAAAGAATGAGATCAATAATACAACCAAAAATATACATGCTCTATTTACACATGCATGAAATGTGCAACATGCAAAAATGCTTGAAACATAATTTTTTTTTGTTTTTTTGTTTTTTTTTTAAAAACAGCTAATGAACATCTGCCCCAACAATATCTGCTTATTTAGGCATCACGATGCCTTAGAGGCGGAGTATCACATTTATTACGGGCGATGTACGTACATCGTTGCCCGATCTACCACACTTATTCGGAGTGCAAAATAGGTAACAAAAAGTTTAGAAATGTCCCTCCATGTGTTCCTATTTTCGGTATATCTAACGGGAATTCGGCATGGCTTCGCCTAGGTTCACTATATGAGGGTGAATCGGTTCTAAGGCCCCGAATTGTTCCTCACTGTCGCCGGTGAAGGCTAGTAAGGCACCCCGATAAAAGCGGGTTCAATTCGTTAGAGTATATTTTCCTATGCCCATGCGGAGGATCATCACGAAGGCATTAGGTACTTTATACTCCGGAAGTGTTTCACTAGCCCATACGGAGGATCAATCACGAAGGCGTAGTTACTTTACTTCCACTTAAAAGGACGGAATCCGGGTAGAGGATTCATGTTATGCAAATGCACGTGTAGTGTGTGTGGAGGAATATCAAACCTTTCACTACCTATTCTACAAACCTTATTCTAAATGCCCTAGCAATTAAAACATTCAAGAATAGTGTAACGCATTAATCAACAAGCAATTATAATATACAACCTTAAATAACTAGAGAACAAAAATAAAATGCATGCACATGAGAATGAACATATTTAAAACATTTTATTATTTTCAAAATTCTCCTTAAAAAATGTGGGAATTAAAATTAAATACCAATTAAACCAACAAAACCGAGACTGAGATAACACACGACTAATTCTAGGCCTGACTCTCTAATATGTCCCCAGTGGAGTCGCCAAGCTGTCGCAACCTAAAAAAAATAAAATAACGACGAGTCTCATCGCAAGACTTTATTATTCGTTAGGCGTGACATTAAAAAAAATCGAGGAAAAGTCGACTTAATTCCTCTAGAAAAATGAAGGTTTTGAAAATGACCTTAAAAAAGACATGGAGTCGCCACCAATCTTTTTTAGCTAGGTGTGATCGGCCACCTATTAAAACCGGTTTTATAAAATATTTTAAAAATTAATTAAAACATTTTAAAAACCAATTTCAAGTCTGCGTTTTAAACCAGAGAAATCAAAGAAGCGGGTTCGGGAGTCGGTTACGTGTGGGGAAGGATTAGCACCCCCACAACGCCCGTATAAATCGGTACCTTATTAATCGTGTGTTATCTCAAGTCTCGGTAAAAAGTTGGTTTTAAATTTAGTATTTCAAGTTAATTCCCAATTTAAAGAAAAATAATTTCATTTTTTTTATTGAAAATGATCCAGAATTTATAAATTCAAAATTTTCCTATATTCCCCAACAAACGTGGCAAAATATAGAAATTTTTATTAGTTTTGGAAAACTTTCCGAATCATTCTCTTTTTTGAAAGAAAGATATTCCTTTATTAATGATAATTGATGATATTCCCTCCAGCAAACCCGGTAGAGAACTCATGAATTATTTTAACTCGGGAATATCTTTATTTTTATTGAAAACCATTATCTTTTGAAAACATTTAAAATAAATGAATACGTATATGCTAAATAAAGATAACTAAATAAAAGCATAGGATATCATGAAATATTCGAAACCATATAATAAACCATGTAACATCAAAAAATATAAATCAAAATAACAACAATATCATAGAAATTATTATAGCAAGAATCACATATTATATAAAATGCATGAATATAAAAATGCAATGCATGAAATGTATTTTTTTCCTTTAATTAAGGAAATCCGTATATCTAAAAAGATATCCGGCTACCTTAGGAAAATATGTCAAATTAAATATTCTAAAACCAAAATACTTTGTGATTGTTTGAAAACAATTTTGAAAAGCTTGAATTAAAAATAAAAACTGGGCTAATTTCTTTAAAATGACTCTAATTTCCTAAGTTTAAAAACTCCGGACTTGACTACCCTTAACCCGGGACTTGAAAAACCATTTTTAGAGTTTGAAAAGGCTTAGAAATTACCCTAAGTCAGTAGCTAACCCTTCTAATCAGCCCACTCTAAGTAAATTAACCAAAACAGAAAATTGTTTTTTTTTTTTTTAAATTCAATTCTGACTCCACTGCCCAGTTTTAATCCACGATTTTTTACCCTATTTTTAAAAATTCCAAAAATTCTGAAAAAAATACTGGAGACTCAGGACATGTAAAACTACACGAAAACAAATCAGCTTAATTTTCTAATCAAAGATGAATTCCCAGAAAAATCAGAGATGTACGAATTTTTGGAAGAAAAAAAAAAACTGCTTTGCCAACACATTTTTTGCTTTTGATAAAATCATTTAAAAAACCAAAGTAAAAATATTTGAAACTCATAAAATGACTTGAAAGCAGTAGCTAGGACTCTTTGAAAGTTCGATAAAAATTGACTAAATAAAAAAATCACAAAGGTAGAATAATCAATTTGACAAACTTAATTTTCCACAAGTGTGCTCAAGAGAGCATGATCTTGAACCATTAATTGGCTCAAGTCATTATTCAAGTGGCATGAACATGAAATGCATGAAACAATGCAGCAAACATAATGCATGAAATGCATGGATCTAAACCTAAATGTAAGGAAAATGCATGACACAAATAATATGGCCTAGACCTAACATGAACTTGCATGGCATTTAATGTAACCTAGACCTAAGACATGCATGACATTTTCACAAACACAAGGCATGCTTAATTCAAAAATCCAACCAAATATCATGCAAATGCAAAAACCTAACAACTAGCATGACAAAAATACAACACACAATGCAAAACACATGGAGTAGCCAAATGGCCCCAAGCTTCAACAAGCATGGCATTTTCACAAACACTTGGTATGCTAGCATGAAAAACTAAGTCATAACACAAAAATCACACAAGCATTTTCACAAACACCTAATATACCAAATCTAAAACATGCTCACTAAGATATAAAACAAGAATCATGCAAAGAATCACATAAGCATTTTCACAAACACTTAATATGCTAACTCTAAAACATGCTCAAATTTAAACAACATGAAAACAGAAAATTAAAAATGCAAAAACATGATATCTAAGACATAAATGGCAACAAATAAAGCAACCAAATTAAATATAACTTAAGAACATGAAATAACATAATATTTAAAACATCAAAAATAAAGAAAATAGCATAAACAATATGGTAAAATGAATCAAAAACAACAACTTAAAATAAATAATGTAGGCCATTTGGCCATGGTGAGTTTATTATAAAAACAAAATGTAAAAAAAATATACTTAAGAAAGGAAATGAAGGAAGAACAAGAAACATTATTTTAAAATGAAAACTCACCAAGTAGAGATTAAAAGAGCAAAAAATAAGAATAGAAAATGAAAGTGCAAGAGTTGGTGCTCAAGAGCAACCTCAAGAAGCTAATATTTCAAGCTTTTCTCTTCAAACTTTTCTTTTTTTCTAAACTTTTCTTTTTTTGCTCTCAACCAAGAAGATAAAAAACTAAGAAAAACTAAGAGAAATCAGCCAAAATGGAAAAGAAAAAACAAAATCTGCCTCCTCCCTTAGGGTTGGCCTAAATGATGCTTATATAGCCTCAAAGATGTTGTCATTTTTGTGTAACCTATTTTCCATCAAATGGCCAATAATTCAAGATGAAAAGTCATGAAATTACCACCTTTAGATTAGCATCTCAGCCCTCTCAAATTACAGCTATGCAAAAATAATGTTGACATCTTTCTTAACCTATGTGGTTTAATCACCATGGCTTGATCAAAGAGAATGGTTAACTAACTCTTGATTTTTAACCACTTGATTGAAAAAAAAAAAAAAAAAAAAAATCAAGCTTCCTCCTTCCTTTGGGCTTGGGCAGGCCAGCACTTCTCTTTTCCAGCCCAGCTCTGATTTTTGAAAGGCCCAAAAAAGCCCTTTTCGGTTGCTTGGGTGAAATGACCATTTTGCCCCCCGGATGCAAGTAAATATCAAACGGAATCCAAATTCAATTTTTCTTTTTTTAATACTTCCAAAATAATAAAATATTGAGTTCTGGAAGTTTTCAAAATTATCCGAGTCCGTTTGCTATTTATTTGGATTTTTTCTTCCCAAAATGTCCTTTTATGCCCTTACTTTTTACCATTTTTTAAACGAGCTCCAAATCAAGATTTTTCTTCACCAATATCTTCAAAATAATTAAAAAGTGTGATCTGGAAGTTTTCATAATTTTTGGAGCTCATTTGGTATTTTTTCGGGATTTATCGGCTTGAATTACTGCATAGGAGGCCCGGGATTTGGCCATTTTGCAAACGAACTCGGAATCAAGATTTTCTTTCGCCAATCTCTTCCAAATAATTTAAAAATGAGATTTGACAAATTTCAGAATTTTTGGAGTCCATTTGCTATTTTTCCGGGATTTATCTTTTTGAATTACTGCATAAGAAGCCCGGGATTTGGCCACTTTGCAAGCGAACTCGGAATCAAGATTTTCTTTCTCCAATCTCTTTCAAATGATTTAATAATGAGATTGACAAATTTTCCATAATTTTCGGAGTCCATTTGCTCTTTTTCCCAAATTTTTCCAATTTTACCCTTTAACCTCCGAAACCCGGTTTTGCTCAAAACAAGTCCGATTTTCAGATTTTCTTCAATCTGAGCCTTGGGCCATCCTTTTTAATCATTCCTCATCCATTGGGGGCTTTGGTCTTACCAAGTCGGGCCATTTCTGTGATTCTTCCCGATTTCACCGAAATCCACTAAAAACACTAATTCTCGGTTTTCTCCCGGATTGACTTTTTTTCGGTTTTTCTTGCAAGTGACTTCTCCATTACCCGTAGTCAGTGCTTATCTTTCATTTGGAACCTTCAATTTCGACCAGTTTGATCGTTTAAGCACTTTTCCCCAAATTTCTCGGATTAGGGTTTCCTTTCTACTGAATCTCCAAATCCCAACTTCCGAACTCCATATCTTTCAATGTAGACCTCGGATTATCAAAATTCTTTCGCCATTTTTCAATTGAACTTAAAATCTTGATTTTGAAAGTGGGTTGACTTTTTCAGTAGTTGACTTTCTGGGGTTGACTTTTTCGGGGTTGACTTTTTTTCAAGTTTGACTTTTTGTGCTCGCCCTCTTAAACTAAGTCTCGGAGTACCACCTGCAGGATGAAAACAGTCTTTTTACACTTGGGAACATCAATATGGGAAGAAAACATACCTGTTTAGTGGTCCGGACAAAATTAGGTGTCTACACTTATGTTATTAGTTCTTTTCTCTTACACATGATTCTTTCATTTGGGTTAATAGACTTACATTGAGGACAATGTAAGAATTAAGTGTGGGGGGAATGATTTAGGATTTCTTTTATTTTTGTCTACTATTTTTTTTATGAGTCTTTATTATTATTATTTTTTAGTGTGTTTTAGTTCCTTTTTAATACAATGATGAGATATGAATTGCATAAGTCTAAAACATATTTATTAGTGAGAAGATTTTCATGAGAATTGAGCTTGATGTCAACCTTTTTATGAGCCAATGTTAATATGATATGTTGATTGAGAAAGAAGCATGTTTAGACTTAATCTGACTTGTATAATCATTCTTGTGAGTTTTTGAGCCTAAAATGATTGATGCATTATACAAATCAATCTAATTTCTTTCTTGAGTGCTCTTATGATTACATGATTCTCTAGAACTTGCTTTAAACCGTTTGAGACTATATTGATGCATGTGACAACATGAATATGATAGAAGCATTAGGATTTTTAGCCAGGGCCAAACAACCATCCCTTATTGATTTCCAAGAGAACACACCCTTAGTGAACCAATTTGAGCCTACATTGAATAAGCTATCTCTTTGGTAACCATAACTTGTCCCTAACCTAAATATACTTATATCTTTACCTTTGTTCCAAAGATGAATTAGCATGATTTGAGACAAGTTGCAAAGACAAGGGATATTTTTTGGTTAGAAACAAGAAATAAGTGTGGGGGGAAAAGAAAAGAAAAGTCAAGAGAAAAAGAAATGGAATACTGGCAAATACATTCCTATATAAAAAAAAAAATGAATCATCTCTTGAATTTGTGGAAAAAGAAAAAGATGTTACAAAGTTGTTTAGAATGAAGAAAAGGCCCAACATGAATATCCGGCCTAGGTGACTATGTACTTGTAAAGAGTTTTGAGAAGTTTCTTTGTATAATCTTTTTATGTCTCTAAACTTTATGAACTCTTTGGAACCTTTGTGATATCTTTATCCTTTTGTTCTTCAACCACATTACAAACCCCTTGGCCCCATTACAACCTTGATTAAAGACCTCTTGATTTATGAAGTTGCATGATCTTTTAGTGGAGAATAGGTGGACAAGCAAGCATATGGTAGAAGTGTTTTCATGAGATTGATTGAGTGTAAACACTTTACCACTACTTTAAAGAGTGAAAATCAAGAGAGTATCCCATGTGAGAAGTTGAGATTAAATTTGAACATGCACTATTTTGATTGAGATATGTTATGCTAATATTGGCTTAACTCAAACAATTTACATTCAAGCATGATTTTTTGTGAAATTTTTTTAGCTATTGATTAGTTTATAAGACTTGTTCAAATATTGTCTCTAATTTGTATTGAAAGGATTAGGAGTAAATATTTTTAGTATATGTAGTTTATTTATATGAAGTTTATTTATATTTTAATTTTTCAATGTTTGTGGGTATCGTTCTAGTAAACCCTCACGAGACTAAACTCGTCCACTAGGGACACCTAGGGGTTTAAAGGCTTGTGTCACATGCTAAGTGCCACCGTGATTTCCTACGAAAGTGGATTAGATTAGATTTTCTTATTTTATTTTTATTGAGTCGTTGCTAGGGACTAGCAACAATCTAAGTGTGGGGGTGTGATAACTCGTATAATTATATAGTTTTTAGTTATGTTTTATTATTGTTTTGTGTCAAATACGAGTTATTATTGTTTAGTCTAATTGTGTTTATGATCTTTTATATTTTTATGTAATTTGGTGTTTTTCACAAGTTTCTTTGAGTGATTTCAGATTACTAGAATTAAGGGCAAATCCAGTTCAGTTCCAGTTCCGACACATTTTGCCATATCAGCTATATCTGGAGTTTCACTAAAGCAATAAGGCTGAAATTTGTAGCCGTGCAAAGCTAAGAGGCATATCTATCTTTTTCATGTTTTATACTTCTTGAAACGGAGTCGTTTTCCCTAGCGAAATCGACCATCAAGTTGGCTGATGTGCAATGACGTCTGTGCTGACCTGTTTTCGTATTTTGCCCATATCTGCTTATCCACATCAGCAAATGAGCTGATTCCAATGGCTATGGATCCGTAACTGATACGGTAACCTTTGTCTAGAAGACCATATGATCAGATCAGGCCTCTAATATTGACGAAATCGACCATCAAGTTGGCTGATGTGCAATGACGTCTGTGCTGACATGTTTTCGTATTTTGCCCATATCTGCTTATCCACATCAGCAAATGAGCTGATTCCAACGGCTATGGATCCGTAACTGATAGGGGAACCTTTTTCTAGAAGACCATGTGATCAGATCAGGCCTCCAACATTGACGAAATCGACCATCAAGTTGGCTGATCAAAATTGTCATACAATATGACGAAAATTGTTAGAAAAATTCACCCACCTATTATACCTACCTTTGAAATTTGTAAAGCTTGTCTCTTGTCATTTAGCCTTCCAAAATGTGTATAAATAGAGGGCCTTGGATGATTGTAGAGGAGGATATTGTACATAGGTAGGATATTAGCCATTTTAATAAAATTCTCTAAGTTTTCTTCTTCTTTCTTTTCTCTAGTTTTCTTTCTTTTCTCTAGTTTTCTTTTTCTTTAGAGAGAGCAAGAGGTTGGATAATTAATATTCTTCCTCTTCTTCTTTCTTTCTTTTATTTTCTTCTTAGATTTTCTTTAATTTTATGTTTATGTTTACAATGCCTATGCTAGGCTAAACTTCTATTTGGTTAAGGGTGATTTCAAAGCCCTAGACATGTTTTATAATTGATTTTCAGATTCTATCTATCATTAATTTTCTATCAAAGTTGCTTATGTTCTTCTACAAGAATTGTTCATGATGTTGTCTTGATTTGTTTAGGTGTACAACTAGATAGATCTTGATAATTATCTATTGCTAGTTTAGGAGTCTTGATCCGTGTAATTGTCTTGATTTCCTATTCATAAGTGGCAATTTGTGATTAATGATTATGGTCAAGTTTTCAATAATTGCAAAGTGGAACATAACCTAGGTTGAACAATCCGAGCTTATGTGTTTGTTGCTTAGATCAACCTATCTTTCTCATCATAAAGCTGCCATTAAATTGAATTTAGAGAGCTTATTCTAGGTTGTTTAATGGTTAGAGATTAAATAGAGAGCTTGTTCTATTTAACGACAAACTAAGGAAAGATTGGGGTAACAGAGCTTGTTGTTATCTACGGTTGTTAACTTTGATAGTTGGTTGGTATTGATAGATCTGAAATTGATTCTTAATGATGTCTAGTGGTGGAGAATGAAACCTTAACCATATTTTTCATATTTAATTCTTCTTACTTACTTGTTTTCTTACTTTTAGTTTGCTTATTTTTTATATTTATTTTTATTGGCTGGTTATACCGCCTAATTTGTATATTAACTTTGTTTTATTTTTATTGGCTGGTTATACCGCCTAATTTAGTATATATATTTTTATTGGCTGGTTATACCGCCTAATTTAGTATATATATTTTTATTGGCTGGTTATACCGCCTTGCATCTTATTCTTATTATTTACTTAGTTTAAATCTGGCTTCAAAAACCCCTTTTCTTTTATTGTTTTCTTTGAACGTAAGTTATAAACTAATAACTCATAAATTAAAACCCAATCCCTGAGGACTCGACCCTTGCTAACTACTATACTTACAATTTATCTTTTTAGTGCAAGGTTAAATAAGATACACTCTTTTGGGTGCATCAATCCCATAAAGTAATAAAAACCTAACAAAAACAAATATCATGCAAAATAAAATAAAATAATATAGACAAAGGACAAATAATACTTTTTGTCAAATTTCTTTTAATATCTCTAAAATCCTTATGAGTTTAGAATATTTAGATGATGGATTTATCAAGATATGAGACGTTAAAGTTATAAGTACAAAATATAATTTACTTTATGATAAAATTATTATTTCATCATATATATATAATATATAATAATTTTTAATTAAATTAGTAAAAAAGATATTAGAATAAAATTGATAATTAAAGTTTTTGCTTTATAAACATTATTTAATTACAATTTGATCATTCTTATTTTTAGTATTAAATTCGGGTTCGGGTCAGTCTCAGGCTCGTGGTTTTCGGGTTCGAGTTTTTTCAGATTCAGGTCATTTCGAGCTCAGGCCAATTCGGGTTCGGATTATTTCCAGCTCAAGCCAATTTGGGTTCGGATTTTCTTGGGTTCGGGTTTTTAAATTTTTGGTCAAATCGGGTTTGGAAAGGTTTGGGTTTTTTGAGGTGAGTTTTCGGGATCAGATTCTTTTTGCCACTTCTAAATTTGACGGACTTGGTCAGGCCTTGGCTCAATTTAGATTCGTGGATTCACCTGGCCCGCTTTCCTTTCGTCGGCGTAGCCCACTCGTGGTCTTCTGTTTGCCCTCCAGCAGACTCAACCTGACACTGATTCAAGCCATTTTTTCGAGCCAAAGACAAATCGGGACGGATCTGGTTGAATCCGGGGTGGGGAGTTTGGCTAACCCGCTTTGGTTGAGTGGCTCGATGGAAGATGGGTTGTCTTATAAAGAAAAGTTTATTATCAGGTGTTTTGAGGTTGGGACTAACAAAACAACCACTTTTGAAACCATTGCTAATCTTTTGCAGGTATATTTTTTTCCTTTCTTTTTTCAAGATCTAGTTTTGAAGTTATTTTTATTTGTTTGCATGCATTTGGAATTGTTTTACAAATTGGTGAGTTAAGTCTCCAGTATGCACCATGTTATTTATTAGTTTTGTTATGCTATATATACATATTGTTTTGTAATGTGTACATATAAGTGAGCTTATTTTGTTAAAACATTTCTTATAAATTTTGTTAGTTTGTAGTCGTTTTAAATTGCAAAAACGACATCGACATTGATTATGGTTAAGAGATTGGCTTTTGGCTTTAGGAAGTACAAGTCTTTTAATTTACTAGTCATATTTAATTTTATGAATAATTATATTTTTGCTTATTTGGTCATTTTAAAGAGGGTGAACATGTAAGAGCTTAAATCATTGGGGTTTAGAATTTAATTTTTGTTGTAGGTACTATATTTTTTGTTGGAGCTCCGAATCGATGTCTACTTCGTTCAACCTGGCGTAATACTACATACTTTTATGCCTTATGTAGACACCTAATTTTGTCCAGGCCCTCTAACCAAGACACGTTATTCCTTCAACTCCCCGAAATTCCGAGAATCTCCCTTAATTCCGTAATTTGGTTTCTAACACTTTGATTCGGAGGTCAACATTAGGGGTAAGCAAAAAAGTCAAAAAATCAATAAAACTGAATAAACCGACACTATTCGGTTTTTCGATTCGATTTTTTCGGTTTATGATAACGTCGGTTTTTTCGGTTCGATTTTATCAGTTTAATCGGTCGATTTACGGTTTAATATTTGCAAACCGAACCAACCGATTAAACCGATAATAAATAAATAATATTATTAATAATATTTAAACCTAAACCTAAACATAAACTGTCGCAACCTAAAAAAAAAAAATAACGACGAGTCTCATCGCAAGACTTTATTATTCGTTAAGCGTGACATTTAAAAAATTCGAGGAAAAGTCGACTTAATTCCTCTCGAAAAATGAAGGTTTTGAAAATGACCTTAAAAAAGACATGGAGTCGCCACCAATCTTTTTTAGCTAGGTGTGATCGGCCACCTATTAAAACCGGTTTTATAAAATATTTTAAAAATTAATTAAAACATTTTAAAAACCAATTTCAAGTCTGCGTTTTAAACCAGAGAAATCAAAGAAGCGGGTTCGGGAGTCGGTTACGTGTGGGGAAGGATTAGCACCCCCACAACGCCCGTATAAATCGGTACCTTATTAATCGTGTGTTATCTCAAGTCTCGGTAAAAAGTTGGTTTTAAATTTAGTATTTCAAGTTAATTCCCAATTTAAAGAAAAATAATTTCATTTTTTTTATTGAAAATGATCCAGAATTTATAAATTCAAAATTTTCCTATATTCCCCAACAAACGTGGCAAAATATAGAAATTTTTATTAGTTTTGGAAAACTTTCCGAATCATTCTCTTTTTTGAAAGAAAGATATTCCTTTATTAATGATAATTGATGATATTCCCTCCAGCAAACCCGGTAGAGAACTCATGAATTATTTTAACTCGGGAATATCTTTATTTTTATTGAAAACCATTATCTTTTGAAAACATTTAAAATAAATGAATACGTATATGCTAAATAAAGATAACTAAATAAAAGCATAGGATATCATGAAATATTCGAAACCATATAATAAACCATGTAACATCAAAAAATATAAATCAAAATAACAACAATATCATAGAAATTATTATAGCAAGAATCACATATTATATAAAATGCATGAATATAAAAATGCAATGCATGAAATGTATTTTTTTCCTTTAATTAAGGAAATCCGTATATCTAAAAAGATATCCGGCTACCTTAGGAAAATATGTCAAATTAAATATTCTAAAACCAAAATACTTTGTGATTGTTTGAAAACAATTTTGAAAAGCTTGAATTAAAAATAAAAACTGGGCTAATTTCTTTAAAATGGCTCTAATTTCCTAAGTTTAAAAAATCCGGACTTGACTACCCTTAACCCGGGACTTGAAAAACCATTTTTAGAGTTTGAAAAGGCTTAGAAATTACCCTAAGTCAGTAGCTAACCCTTCTAATCAGCCCACTCTAAGTAAATTAACCAAAACAGAAAATTGTTTTTTTTTTTTAAATTCAATTCTGACTCCACTGTCCAGTTTTAATCCACGAATTTTTATCCTATTTTTAAAAATTCCAAAAATTCTAAAAAAAATACTGGAAACTCAGAACATGTAAAACTACACGAAAAAAAATCGGCTTAATTTTCGAATCAAAGATGAATTCCCAGAAAAATCAGAGATGTACGAGTTTTTGGAGGAGAAAAAACTGCTTTGTTTTTCTTTAAATTCAATTCTGACTCCACTGTCCAGTTTTAATCCACGATTTTTTACCCTATTTTAAAAAATTCCAAAAATTCTGAAAAAAATACTGGAGACTCACGACATTTAAAACTACACGAGAAAAAATCGGCTTAATTTTTTGATCAAAGATGAATTCCCAGAAAAATCAGAGATGTACGAGTTTTTGGAGGAGAAAAAACTGCTTTGTTTTTCTTTAAATTCAATCCTGACTCCACTGTCCAGTTTTAATCCACGATTTTTTACCCTATTTTTAAAAATTCCAAAAATTCTAAAAAAAAAATACTGGAGACTCAGGCCATATAAAACTACATGAGAAAAAATTGGCTTAATTTTCTGATCAAAGATGAATTCCCAGAAAAATCGGAGATGTACGAGTTTTGGATGGAAAAAAAACTGCTTTGCCAACACATTTTTTTTTGTCTTTGATAAAATCATTTAAAAATAAAAATAAAAATATTTGAAACTCATAAAATGACTTGAAAGCAGTAGCTAGGACTTTTTGAAAGTTAGATAAAAATTGGCTAAGTAAAAAAAATCACAAAGGTAGAATAATCAATTTGACAAACTTAATTTTCCACAAGTGTGCTCAAGAGAGCATGACTTTGAACCATTAATTGGCTCAAGTCATTATTCAAGTGGCATGAACATGAAATGCATGAAACAATGCAGCAAACATAATGCATGAAATGCATGGATCTAAACCTAAATGTAAGGAAAATGCATGACATAAATAATATGGCCTAGACCTAACATGAACTTGCATGGCATTTAATGTAACCTAGACCTAAGACATGCATGGCATTTTCACAAACACAAGGCATGCTTAATTCAAAAATCCAACCAAATATCATGCAAATGCAAAAACCTAACAACTAGCATGACAAAAAATACAACACACAATGCAAAACACATGGAGTAGCCAAATGGCCCCAAGCTCCAACAAGCATGGCATTTTCACAAACACTTGGTATGCTAGCATGAAAAACTAAGTCATAACACAAAAATCACACAAGCATTTTCACAAACACCTAATATACCAAATCTAAAACATGCTCACTAAGATATAAAACAAGAATCATGCAAAGAATCACACAAGCATTTTCACAAACACTTAATATGCTAACTCTAAAACATGCTCAAATTTAAACAACATGAAAACAGAAAATTAAAAATGCAAAAACATGATATCTAAGACATAAATGGCAACAAACAAAGCAACCAAATTAAATATAACTTAAGAACATGAAATAACATAACACTTAAAACATCAAAAACAAAGAAAATAGCATAAACAATATGGTAAAATGAATTGAAACAACAACTTAAAATAAATAATGTAGGCCATTTGGCCATGGTGAGTTTATTGTAAAAACAAAATGTAAAAAAAATATACTTAAGAAAGAAAATGAAGGAAGAACAAGAAACATTATTTTAAAATGAAAACTCACCAAGTAGAGATTAAAATAGCAAAAAACAAGAATAGAAAATGAAAGTGCAAGAGTTGGTGCTCAAGAGCAACCTCAAGAAGCTAATATTTCAAGCTTTTCTCTTCAAACTTTCCTTTATTTCTAAACTTTTCTTTTTTTGCTCTCAACCAAGAAGATAAAAACTAAGAAAAACTAAGAGAAATCAGCCAAAATGGAAAAGAAGAAACCAAAATCTGCCTCCCCTCCCTTAGGGCTAGCCTTAATGCATGGTTATATAGCCTCCAAGATGTTGTCATTTTTGTGTAACCTAATTTCCATCAAATGGCCAATAATTCAAGATGAAAAGTCATGAAATTACCACCTTTAGATTAGCATCTTAGCCCTCTCAAATTACAGCTATGCAAAAATAATGTTGACATCTTTCTTAACCTATGTGGTTTAATCACCATGGCTTGATCAAAGAGAATGGTTAACTAACTCTTGATTTTTAACCACTTGATTAAAAAAAAAAAAATTAGAAGCTTCCTCCTTTCTTTGGGCTTGGGCATGCCAGCACTTCTCTTTTCCAGCCCAACTCTGATTTTTTTGAAGGGCCAAAAAAGCCCTTTTCGGTTGCTTGGGTGAAATGACCATTTTGCCCCCCGGATGCAAATAAATATCAAACGGACTCCAAATTCAATTTTTCTTTTTTTAATACTTCCAAAATAATAAAATATTGAGTTCTGGAAGTTTTCAAAATTATCCGAGTCCGTTTGCTATTTATTTGGATTTTTTCTTCCCAAAAATGCCCTTTTATGCCCCTACATTTTACCATTTTTTAAACGAGCTCCAAATCAAGATTTTTCTTCACCAATCTCTTCAAAATAATTAAAAAGTGTGATCTGGAAGTTTTCATAATTTTTGGAGCTCATTTGGTATTTTTTCGGGATTTATCGGCTTGAATTACTGCATAGGAGGCCCGGGATTTGGCCATTTTGCAAACGAACTCGGAATCAAGATTTTCTTTCGTCAATCTCTTCCAAATAATTTAAAAATGAGATTTTCCAAATTTCAGAATTTTTGGAGTCCATTTGCTATTTTTCCGGGATTTATCTTTTTGAATTATTGTATAAGAAGCCCGGGATTTGGCCACTTTGCAAACGAACTCGGAATCAAGATTTTCTTTCGCCAATCTCTTTCAAATGATTTAAGAATGAGATTGACAAATTTTCCATAATTTTCGGAGTCCATTTGCTATTTTTCCCAAATTTTTCCAATTTTACCCTTTAACCTCCGAAACCCGGTTTTGCTCAAAACAAGTCCGATTTTCAGATTTTCTTCAATCTGAGCCTTGGGCCATCCTTTTTAATCATTCCTCATCCATTGGGGGCTTTGGTCTTACCAAGTCGGGCCATTTCTGTGATTCTTCCCGATTTCACCGAAATCCACTAAAAACCCTAATTCTCGGTTTTCTCCCGGATTGATTTTTTTTCAATTTTTCTTGCAAGTGACTTCTCCATTACCCGTAGTCAGTGCTTATCTTTCATTTGGAACCTTCAATTTCGACCAGTTTGATCGTTTAAGCACTTTTCCCCAAATTTCTCGGATTAGGGTTTCCTTTCTACTGAATCTCCAAATCCCAACTTCCGAACTCCATATCTTTCAATGTAGACCTCGGATTATCAAAATTCTTTCACCATTTTTCAATTGAACTTAAAATCTTGATTTTGAAAGTGGGTTGACTTTTTCAGTAGTTGACTTTCTGGGGTTGACTTTTTCGGGTTGACTTTTTCGGGGTTGACTTTTTTTCAAGTTTGACTTTTTGTGCTCGCCCTCTTAAACTAAGTCTCGGAGTACCACCTGCAGGATGAAAACAGTCTTTTTACACTTGGGAACATCAATATGGGAAGAAAACATACCTGTTTAGTGGTCCGGACAAAATTAGGTGTCTACATAAACCTAAACCTAAACCCAAACCCAAATACCCAACCCAAGATACCATCCAACCCAATTACCCAATCCTAAACCCAACCTAATTACCTAAGCCCATAGGCCCCATCCCCTCCTTTCAATTACCCAAAACTGTGAACTTGAGTCAATCTTGTTTTTAATTACCTAAGCCCGTCGGCCCCAACCCATCCCCTGCTTTTAATTTTATGTTTCTTATTTACTTTCTTCTTTACTCTTTCAGACTTAGGAGAATCAGATTCAGACTTTCAGACTTTCAATCGGTCCCCTTTCCCTTTCTAACTTGAGTCAATCTTCATTCTTTCATAAACCCTATCCCTATCGTGCGCCTCCTGCCCCTCCAGCCGCCTCCTTTCTCTTTCCCTCTAGCCTCTAGAAACCTTAACTCGATCGTGAGTCAATCTTTACTACTTTACTTTGCAAGGTATTATTTTGTTGTGTGGGAACTTAATTTAATCTCCTAATTCTGTGTTGGCATCAGTAAGTTGGAAAAGGCTTCACGGCAATTGTAAACTTGTGTTGTTTCTTTTAAAAGTCTTTCATTTTCTTTTGATTTTTTTTTCTTCAGATTCAGCTTCTGGTTGTGAATCAAATGCTGCTAAAACTTCAGTTATAGGAAAGTTTGGAATTTTGATCAGTTCAAAGGGGAATAAAATGATTTTATGTCTGTATATTATAGTATGTTTTTTTCATATTCAGTTTATGGCACTGTTGGAATGAAGGCAACTGGAACAAACCGAAATAACCGACCAAATCGAACCGATTAAGTTCGGTTTGGTCGGTTCGATTTCGATCCTTAATGTCGGTCGGTTCGGTCGGTTCTAGGGGATATGTCGATTTAATAGGTTATCGGTGTTTTTGAACCGAACCGATCGAACGGACCGAATGCTCACCCCTAGTCAACATGAAAAGGTCAACACAAAAAAGTCAACCTCGAAAAAATCAATTTTTTGGAACAATTAAGATTTGAAGGAGAATTGAATAATGGTGAAGCAATCTTGATAATTGAAAATCCATAATTGAAAATGGAAAGAAGAATTGAAGGTGGAAAGACAAATTGAAAATTTCAATTTTGGGAATAAATTGGAAATTGCAATTTTGGGTAAAATTATGTAAATTACCAAATTAGATAAAACTGAAGCTTCAATTTGAGAAATAATCAATAAATAAAGGTACTTCAAAGTCTAATTTCAAAAGGAACGAAAATAGGAGCCAATTGGAAGATAAATTGGACAAATTAAATACTTCGAATTTTGGGGAAAAGTATGAAAATGATCAAATTGGATAAAATTAATGCTTCAATCGGAAGATAAATTGGACATTCAATAAATTGTGTTTTGACAAGTTATTCAGTGCAAAATGCCTTTGAATATCTTAAGTTCATTATTTTAAACTTGCGCAAACAAGTAAAATTGACAACATCTTAATTTTCCACAAACATGCTCATGAGAGCTTGGCTTTGAGCCATTGATTGGCTTAAGTAGAAAGTCAAGTGGGATGATATGAAGTGCATGAACAAACAGTAAGTTAAATGCATTAAATGCATGACCTAATGCCTAAATGATATAGAAAATATGCATGACATGAAAGAAGACCTAATGCCTAACATGAAATCTGCATGACAATAAATGTAACCCTAGACCTAATATGCATGGCAACAAATATGACCCTAGACCTAATGGACATGAAACCATGCATGGAAATACAAAATAACCTAAGACCTAATAAGCATGAAAATATGCATGATATACAAAGATGACCCTAATGCCTAAAATGTCATGAGAATATGCATGGCAATATAACATGATCTGATGCCTAATATGACATATAAACATGCATGGCTAACATGAACATATAGTGACCAAATGAACATAATAATAATGCAAGGACATGGCAAAACAAATACACAATCACATGGCATAATGATGCAACGCATGAATGGAAGCATGATATCCAAACAACCATGATAAAAATGCAAATGCACAAGGCAAAAACAAGATGGAAACCGAATTGACACTAAAATTATGTGAGATCCTAGCAAGACAATAACACAAACATATGGCATGGTAAATATGCAAGACATAAATGAAAGCATGATAGACAAATAATCATGAAAATGTAAAGATATAGCTAGGCAAATACACAAACACATGGTATGGCAATAATACAAAGCATGAACAACTTGATATAGTAAAAACAAAAAATTAAAGTTAGTAAATAAAACAAGTAGACATGAAAATAAATGATAAAAACAGAAAATAAGAACAAGTAAAGAGAGTGGAAATAAGCTCCATATCTTGATTATTATAGAAAGCTAAGACATCAAAACAAGCTAATCTACCACAACCAACATAGGGAATAAATAAGCCAGTCATACTAACGGGACCATTCGGCCATCTTGAAAAGAAGGAGTAAAAATTTGTTTTTGATATTTTTTGTGAAAACACAAGATATAAGCCTTAAAAGAGAGTTTTAAAAACCTTTATTACATAATAAAATAACAAGAAATCATACAGAAAATGAGCAAAATCAGCATAGAAAAAAAAGAAAAATGCAAGAGTTAGGTGCTAAAATGCTACCTTTCAAAGCTATTTTTCAAGCTTCATTCTCTTCTAAATTTTTCTTTGCTTTTCTACCACTTAGCTATTGCTCCAATATGAAAATACTCAGCCAAAAAAACCCCCTAAAAGAATGAAAACCTGCCCTTCATATAGGCAGCCGAACCCCACCTTATGTTGACATAATGTTGTCATTTTTTTTCCTATCTAGCAAGATCCAAAGGCCACTAATCAAAGATGCTAAAAATATGAATTTACAACCTTAAGATGAAGAGATCAGCCCCTAACAATAACAGCTGGCCTAAAATATGTAACCATAATGTTGACATCCTTCTTCTTCATTCATTTGGCCACATGGCAAGATCACAAAGGCTCAATCAAATAAAAATACCATCTTGCTATCCAATTTTGGCCTTTAGATGAAAGAAATCAGCCAACCTTCCTCTCCTACATGGGCAGGCCAAAGGACCCTTAATATTCTAGCAACTTCTTTTTTTTTTTTTAAATTGCAAAAATGACCCTCTTCGGTTTTTTCGATAAAATTACACTTTAGTCCCCCAAACTTGATTAAATTGCAAAGGACCCCAAATTTGGATTTACAATACCTCCTAAATAATATAAAATTAAGTTCTGAAAGTTTTCATAATTTTCCGAGTCCGTTTCCTATTTTTCCTGGATTTATCTTTTGAAATTTTGGTTTGATGCCTTCCAAATTTAGTCTTTTTCAATTGAGCTCCGATTTTGGATTTTTTTTCACCAATATCTTCCAAATAATATAATATTGAGATCTAAAAGTTTTGGTAATTTTTTGAGCTCGTTTCCTATTTTTTCCGGATTTATCTTTTGGAATTTCAACTTAGTGCACTCGAACTTTGCCATTTTTTAAATGAGCTCCGATTCTGGATTTTTCTTTGCCAATCTCTTCCAAATAATATAAAATTGAGATCTGAAAATTTTCATAATTTTTCGAGCTCAGTTTTTTTCCTAGATTTATCTTCTGGAATTTCAGCTTAGTACACCTGAACTTTGCCATTTTTCAAATGAGCTCCGATTCTGGATTTTTCTTCGCCAATCTCTTCCAAATAATATAAAACTCAGATCTGGAGGTTTTCATAATCTTCCGAGCTCGTTTTCTATTTTTCTCGGATTTTCCAAGATTGCCCCTTAACCCCATAAACCTCGATTTTACTCAAAACAGGTTCGATTTCCAAATTTTCTTTTTTTCCATTGGCTTTGTTATATATTGAATTGGAGTTGGTCCAAAAATGCCCAATTTATATGATCAAATTCTCCTCCGATTTGATTTTTCCTTTTTCCAATATCGAGAATTTCCTCTTTTTTTCATTTTTCCTCCAACCGGCTCTTTTCTTGGAATTACTTCAAACTGAGCCTTGGGCTATCCTTGTTTACTCACTCCTCATCAATTAAGGACTTTAATTTTATCGAATCAGGCCATCACTACAGTTTTCCCCAATTTTTGCAAAAATCACCAAAAACCCTAATTTTCGGTTTTCCTTCCAAATTGACTCTTCCTCTGGTTCTGCTTCCAATTGGCCTTTTCAATAGCCGTAGTTATTGATTATATTCCATTTAAAACCTCCAATTTTGTCCAATTTGATCGTTTAAGCACTTTTTCCCAAATTTACCGAATTAGGATTTTCTTTCCACTGAATCTCCATAACCCATATTCCAGACTCCATATCTCTCATTGTAGACCTCAGATTATCAAAATTCTTTCACCATTGTTCAATTAAATTTTGGATCTTGATTTTGAATGAAGGTTGACTTTTTCAATGGTTGACTTTTCGAGGTTGACTTTTTCGTATTGACTTTTCGTGCTTGACCTCCTAAACAAAGTCTTGGAGTACCAACTGCAGGTTGAGAAGAGACTTTCTGCATTCTAAAACATCAACAGAAAGAAGTTACCTAATTTAGGGGTCCGGACAAAATTAGGTGTCTACAACATTCTTTTTGTTCTCGAAATAGGGTTCCATCATACGTGATCTTTAAATAAATCTTTCTTTGCATTTGCCCCCCGGTGTGGAGGGTGATCCTTGATTAAGGTTAATTAGGCTCGAAAGGGGTAGCAAGTGGATAATTTTACTAATGTGAAAGGAGATTGAAAGATGGCCATTCATCATTTCAAACATAGTCACTTACATTAAAGAGCAATTTTGTGTGAGACTTAAAACTCCTTTTTTTTTTCTTTTTTTTCTTTTTTTCTTTTGGTCTTGCTTGGAATCCTTTGAATATCTCAAGTGCATGACATAACTATTAATTTTTCAATTTTTTTTTTTTTTGCTTTCACAACAACTAGTTCATGAAGGGTGCCCCAACTTGCTCTGAGAAATTACCCATGTTTCTATCTTAAGTTTTTATTGCAAAAACCCATTTTGTCTCAAGTTTTTATGTCATTTCCACCAAACGAGAAAGAGAAATGGCTATTCTATAAACTGGGATATTTTTATGGGTATTGAGTATCTAGATTTTTTTTTATCTACGTGCCCTAAAGAGTTAGTCAAGGAAAAGGGGCGAGGAATTCATGCTTTGTGGTCCTTCGAAGAGGTTTGGGAAATTTTGTTGGGTTTAAAGTTCTGACATGATCTCAACTCACATCAAATTACCAAAGTCTAGATTCTTTTGAAAGTGTCATGTTCTCTTGGTTTCCAAAGAATTCAAGAAATAATTTTCCAAATTAATCTTTTCATTACTTCATTGTCTAGATAAAGATTCCACCCTTTGGTATCGCATTGTGACAAAGTTCATGAAACTCAAACTCATATCCTTTTTAAGCAATAAAGTTCTTAAATGATCTTTATTTAAGTGGTTTGGGACATGAGAATGTTGTGAGAAAAGGTTTGGGTCTTTAGTAGAGGTGGCTTTGTTCCCAATAATAATCACCAATTCTTGCGAGATTCTTTTATTTTGGACATGACTCTCTTTTTAATTTTGAAAATAAATTATATGGACTTTCATTCAAAAAAATCTTCTCAATTCTCAAAAAAATAAATTATACTAAAAAATTTATTTACCCTATTTACAACATGAAATAAGGAAATAATATACAGACTTGAATTTCCCAAAAAATCATAAAATATATACAAGAAAAAGCTGAAGATTGCCCCTCATTTGGGCATCACTCATACGATCAAGTCTTGATACATCAAATTGATGTACTTGAGAGTATATAAAATTTTGAAGAAAAAAAACTTGTTTAAGATTCCACCAAAATTCTCCCCAGATTTTGCATTTCTCAAATTTTCTTTACTCTCTAAATCGTGCATCAATGCATCCTTTTGTATTGAGTTGGTGGAATCAAATGTTGCTCTATATAGTTACATGTAAACAAGTCAAATGGATAAAATGATGTGAGTTATAAGAAATGCGATGATATTTTTGCTGGTGATGAAATATGTTTTTAGGAAATGATGTTATGTACAATGAAAAAGCTATGGGGATCAATTTTTAACGTTTTTTAGACCATTAGACGATTTACAAAATACGTGAAGTCGCCACCAAATTTTTTTGTTTAGGTGTAATTGGCCACCTAAGAAAACTGATATCTTTAATTAAATTTAAAAATTGATTAAAACATATTAAAAAGATAATTTTGGTCTGCGAAAATAAAATTGAGTTCGGAAATACAGTTACGCATGAAGAAGGTATTAGTACTCCCACGACGCCCGTTTAAAAATGGTACAATTTAAATCTTTGATCTTGAAAAAAATGAATTTAATTTGGATATTTAAAAATAATTTCCTCAATCGAATTTCATAATCAACTGAAGATAAATTGATTTATTTTGAGCAAAACAGGATTTTTTGTCACGACAAAATTCTCAATATTCCCCAACAACTTGGCAGAATATAGGGATATTTTTCCAATAGAAATCTCCATTTCACTCATAAAAAGGGTATTCCTTTTACGATGGATAATTGTTGAATGCTCCCCCACCAATCTGGCAAAGACTCACTGGTCAAGAATATTGCCTTATTTATTCTGAGTCGTTAAAATAATTCTATTTAAGAATGCTACGGACATGATAAATATATATCAATAATAAATGCAATATCATAAATGAATGAACTTTTATTTTCTGACATTATTTTGTTTATTAATTTTTATTTGGGTCATACCGCGAAAACTACTTGCATCGAATAATTTTCTAGATTCTCCAACAACTTGGCTGAATTTAAAAAATTATTCTTTCGCACGTTAAATCTCGCATTATTTCGTGAAAGCGAGAATAATGATATCTCGTGAGAAAATTGTAGGAACCTCTCCAACAACCTGGTGGAAGTCTCAAAATTATCTCACTTGATCATATCCTTTTTTTATCACTAAAAAATATTTTTAATATTTTTTGAAATAATGATAATCATAGTAATAATAATTTTTTAAAGATTTTGTTTTTTTATATATATTTTTTTCGTTTATTTGAGAAAATGCATGAGTGAACAAGTAAATAAAGCATAATTAAATAATTAAATTAAAAAAATGAAAAAGAATAAAAAATTATACCCAAAATGTCACGAGCCTCGTAGTTTGAATCACGTGTCGAGCTGAATTACCGAAAACGCTTCCTTGCTCGATTGATCTTTTCTTCTTTTTTTTTTCCTTCCTTTTTCCTCCTTTTTTTTTTTTTCCTTTTCATTATGCTTTCTATTTTTTCACCTACTTTTTTCCTTTTTCCTTTTTTTTTTGGTAAATTTAAAAAACATACCCTTTTCAATACAATAATTATTAAATGGTATAATGAGTAAGAATTATTTGAAAAAGAGAAATGAAAAATATAAAATTGTTAGAAAGGAAATTGTAAAGACAGAATTACCCTTGATAGAAAAACATTCTTCTCTCTTTTCCTCTTATTTTTTAATTTAATTTTTTAATTAAAAAATAAAATTTTCTAAAAATAAAATTTTTAATTTTAAAACATAATTTTTTAGTTACTTTTTTTAATTAAAAAAATTAAAAAAAAATAACTAATTCAAATAATATTTCTAAAATTAATTTTTTTTTATTTTTTAAAATTTTAAGAAAATATATATTTAAATATTTTATTTTTTTAATTTATTTTTAATTAAATTTTTTAAAAAATAATAATTTTTTAATGGAAGGAGAAAGGAAAAAGAAGTTTTTTCATTAAGGACAATTTTATCTTTACAATATTCTTTCTAACAATTTCTAATTCTTCATTTCTTTTTTTCAAATAACTCTTAACTATTAAACCATTTAACAATTATTCAATTATTGAGGACATGTTTTTCATATTGACCTTTTTCCTTTTTCTTTTTCTTTTTCTTTCCCTTTTCCCTTTTTTTCTTTTTTCCCTTCTATTTTTTCTTCCTTTTTTTCTTGAAGTGGGTCTGTGCGTGGACCCGGGTCGGGTCCGGGTCCACTCGCGAATCCCCTGGTAGACCCCTATATAAACCCATTTTTTTTAATTTAATTTAATTTTATTTCTTTTATTTCTTTCTCTCTCTTCTTTTTCTTTTTCTTCTTTTTTCCTCTCCTTTCTCTCTTCCTCTTTCTCTCTTTATTCTTCTCCAAACCTGAAAACCTCCATTTTACCTAGATTTCGACGACCGACAGCCGCGTCGACCGTCGATCACTGTCGACGGCCTCTGATCGACTTCAGCCGTCTCACACCAAAAATTCGCCAAATTCTATTCTCCTCCTCTTACTCTTTCCGCTTTCGGACTTGGTTTTCCCAAAAAACGCCTAGATTCCCCTAGATCTACACCCAAATATCACGGCTTCCTTCACCCGATCCCACCGCTTCCACCTTCCGATCGCTCCCAAATTTGAGTATGTCCTTCTCTAGGCTTCCTCCTCACCATTGCGATCTTCGAAAATACCATCGGAACTCCTCCAAACCCAAACTGCCCGAACGCGCCCTTGATCATTTTTTTTGCGTTTTTTGGTATTCTGTTGTTGGTTGATGATGGTTGTCTCGTGTTTTTGGTGCTGGTCTAGGCTTATACTGGTGTCATGAAAAGGGATTTCGTAGGTGGGAAATACGGTTGTGAGGCAGTGAGGGGTGGCTACGATAGTGGTCACAGTGGTTTGGGTCAGTGTTGGTGAGTTCAATTTTAGCAGTGGGTGAGGGCTGTGGTTTTTTTGTGTGAATTTTTTGCTCGTCGAATCCCCCCATTTTTTTCTATGTTGTTGCTCTTTTGTAGAGCTTGTGAACCAAACTCCCAGATTTCTGGGATTTGGGGGTTGCTTCAAGGGATAGGTGTGAAGTGAGTAAAGATGGTAGTTTAGGAAGGCTGGGTGGCGTGTGGGATAACCGGCTAAGGGGGTAGGCCAGTTGGGTGGCCTGCCAGGCTCAGGAAGAGGGTCGGCCATCAGGGTGGTTGCCAAAAGGCGTGGATTTGTGGCCTGCTGGGCTTGCAATTTAGGCCTCTAGCCCACATAATGCAATTCGTAATCCAATTAAAAGAATTGAGACCCGATTTAACTCCAAATAATAAAATGGTCTCGATTATTAAAATTAATTGTAAAAATAAGACTATCGACAATAAAACTCCCTTTTAATCATATGGACTTGACTCGGACTGGAATTGAGACCTGATTTGGATTTAACCCAGACAAAATTTAATTACTACAGTAGCAACAAAAAAAAAATTATTTATTTCATTAAAGGTAAATGAACTTTTACAATGTCCCATTGAAAATTTTTCATTTCTCCATATTCTTTTTATGAATTATTTTTGTTATTAAATCATTTATAATTTTTTTTATTGAAGGATATTTTTTTAAATTTACCCTAAATTGTTTCGTATCACACGCAAATGAGCCCTTGTGAATAGGAAGGGACACGGCTCTCATAAGTTATAGGCGACGGACAACAACAAAAATGCTCCTCATACCCAAAGCCACAGAACTTTTAAAAGTTCTTTTTAAAACGTATTTTCCCACGTGTCATTGTTTTACTGGTGAGTCGAAACACGTTTCTCTGTTCTCATCTGCACATAACTTTACCCAACTTGTTATTTTTATTTGGATGATTTCCTTATCAAAGCTGATCGTACTTTTCCTTTTCCTTTTCGTTTCCCTTTTTTGTTCTTTCGCAGTCACAAAGTGATTGCGGTAACTGTTGGAAGCGATGCTAATGGCGGCGTTCTCAGCCACGATCTCTGACTCTTCACGCTTTCTCTCTTCTACCTCATTGCCTCACGACGCTGCCCTGCCTGAGCGGAAGATCTCTGCTTCTGCTTCTGCTTCTTCTTCTTCTCCCCCTCCTCAATGCCGCTCCTTTTCTCATCCCAAGCCTTTTCCTTTTTCCAGGTTATCATTTTATCCACTTTATTTTCTTGCCGTTTCTACTCGATTTCTTCTCTGTTTGGTTCCGAGGAAATGAGGAAATGGTGCTTAATGCTAGCCAACTGATAGCTATAACGCATTATTTATTTATTATTTTTTCTGTTTTTTTAAGCATATCTAAAGTGTTTTCTTTTTTATATATGTATTTTTAATTTGGTAGAGGTAAAATCAATTTTACCTTTTGGTTTTATTTCGATTATGCTTATAGATATGTAGCTTAGATTTCAGTGAGATCAGAATTAGACTGCGGTTATACTAGTGTCTTCATTGCTATTGCTCCAAAATTTAGGATCCGTTTGCTTGTTTTTATAAGCAAAAAGCAAAAAATGTGTGAATAATATTTTTAAATAATTCAACTTTTGCGAATAACACAATGCACCATTCTAGTTCAATAAGGATCGATTATGTTTAAAATTTATGTGTTACGTTTTACCGTTTCGCTCCTTTTAATCATATATGTATGACAATGCTTTTGTTTCTAAGAAAATGTTGAAGTCGTAAAGCAATTAACAAAAAGCTTCTAGTATATATAACAACCCAATGATATCCTTAGAGTTTGAGCAAATTCCGCCTTGACTCCCTGATTTATCCTTTTGGTTACTATTTTATTTACCCTGATTTTAAACTTACTTGATATAAGACATAGGGTTTTCTTCATCTTATTTAAATTAGTTAACTTTTAGAACTTACGACCTTACTTCACTTGGGTGAGTGCTTTTGTTTTTTGTGCCTTGGGTGATGTAAGGATCCTAATGCCTAGAGTCTGCCTTATGCTTTTGACGACGTTGGTAGAAGTCCTGGTGATGTAGGACAACTAGGTGATTAGGGTTTCTGGCAATTTTCTGATTTGAATTCTTTAAGAGAGCAATGAAATTGAATAAAAAAAAGGGAAGAAGAGGATAAATCCTTAAGCTTGATAGTTAGTGTTCCTTAAGCTTGATACATAGTGTTTATTTGATAAATTTTTTTTATCCTCCAATACAAAGAGTTGTATTGATATTGGCATAGACCCCTAGGATTCCTAGTCCCTTTAAGCACTCCAAATCCACCGAGGACTTTAGCAAAGACTTAGACACTAAATAGAAAACTAGCATAGTTAATTAATTTAACTTAAAACAAGAGGATAAGTAAAACCAAAACCAAGATACCAAACCCTAATATAAATGCAAAAGACAAATATAACCCCTCCAAAGTCCAAATTCATTGGGGACTTTAGCAAATGCTTAGACACTAAATAGAAAACTAACATAATTTAAAACAAAAACCAATAGGATAAGGAAAACCCAACCCAAGATCCTAAACCCTAATATAAATGCAAAAGACAAATATAACCCTAGAGCCCTAATACTTGGAATATAAGCAAAATACTAATTACAATAAGTATAAATTAGTCTAACTAATATGTGCGAAAAAATGGCCTAAATAATTTAAAAACCCTATATGTATAAAAATTACAACTAAGCCAAAAATACAACAAAATAATAAAGTAAAATCTTAAGTAGTATAATCCTCCAGTTAGAGTTTTTCAATTACACATCACCAGGTATGAAAATTTGAGTTGCTAAACTTGGCTGGAGTTTAGTCAAAGCAACTTTGTTTACTTTAATATTTAAATCTTGTTATTGTTAGGGCCTCTGTTGGTTTTCAGAAACAAATTGCCACTTCAAAATGCAGAGGCGACCGCGACACAAAATGCATTATACTGGAAAGTTTGATGGCTATTATGAAGTCAATTAAATGTAACCCTATGATTTGTATTTTGACCTAATTTATAGGGGTTCAAATTGGTTTAATAAATTTGATACCATGAAATGACTTGGGGAAGCTAGGATAGATAATTTGCAAGTCCCTAATGCTTGACAAGATGTTTATTTATAGGTTCTATTTAGGAAATAGTTTTTGTTCTGCACTATTGCATTTACTGGTGAAAAAAGCTTCTAACAATGTGTGACAATATGCATTTTAGGAGTCATGAAGGAAGAAAAGATGTGCTGATTCACTTTGATGTGATAGCAGTTTTGTTACTTTGTCACACTATCTTTGACAGCTTGTTGTTATGAATCCTTTTCTTTTTTTTAATGTAAAATAATGCTTTTGTTATTTAATTTTGTGGAAATTATCTATTCCTAAATCTATTATGAAGGCTTTGTATATGTATAGTACCTTTTCTGCTTCATATGTTTATCTTTTCTTCTATTTTCCTAATATTTCTGATGCTTAAAATTTTTGTTTGAAAGTTTATCTAGTTGCTTTTCGGATTTGCTACATCCAATATGCTATTATATGCTTGTGTGAAATGTTATGTTTGTTGAAAGGAAAAAGAACCATTTCCAATTTGCATACCTTACATAGTTGACATCTAAATTATTTCTATCGTCCTCCAACATGTTCGCCAAATTGAAATTATCCCTTAACAATTACTACTTATAATCAAGCATATCAATTTCTAATTGAATAAAGATATCCTAGTTTATAAAATGTATAGAGTCCCTATAGCTCTATCTTCTTCTGTTCTCTTTTTAGCCAAATTGCCATATCCTATATTTAAGGCAATTGATGAGCTGAATGCTCCAATATGTATCCGCAAGTGAGACTCATCCAATTCAAACAACATAGGCATAGACTAATGGCTTCTAGAACGTGTGGACCCTTGTTTGTTTTACCCACCAAAATATCAATTTAAACGCTTCAGTAGGTCAACAGATGAATGGTCTGGGTAATTTTGGTGGGCTTGTCATCAAATATATTGTCATTTGATATTCCAGTTGGCTTTTCTGTTATTTTCAGTATTTTAATAAAACACTGAAGAGTTTATGTGTTATTATATTCACAGATTAAGTATCGGTTCTCGGTGGGGAAGAGGGAAGTCATTGAATATCTGTGTCCAGGCTTCAGTAGCAGGTTTGTTTTAAATTCTATTTGTTATGCCATTTATCTATGCTCTGTTTTTTATTTTATTGTTAAAGATTTCCACATCAGACGAAGCATTGTCATTAAAGGATAAAATCTCAGATTAGACAAAGCAATGTTCCTAAATACATTCCACATATTGGAAAACATATTAATAAGATGGGTTATGCATGGTTTCATCTTGTTCCTATTAGTTAAGCATTTGGGATAGTTGATTGTTCAACATTGTAATAATGTGAGAAGGGCATTAGGACCACTTTTTGTTTTAAAGTTTAATGTTTTCATAGTTTGAGTTAATTGCTAATTTGCTAGCTGAACTTTGCAGAATGTGCAAATTGTACCTAAGGAAAAAATGTACAATTTGCACATAAACTTTCAATGGTAACCCAAAATAAAAAACTGCTAATCCAGCTGGCCTATATGTGTGGCGTCTGATCAATATGATCACATTATTAGTACACCACATGAAACCATTAACATCCTTTTAAACACCAATTAGATTTTTTTTTTCACCTAGACGATAAAAATTCTGTCCAAGACCGGACAATTTGTGGATGCCATGTGGAATTTGCACAAATATTTACCATTTATATTTAACATGTGATGTACACATGGTGTGATTATATTGGTTAAAGGTACGTAGGCGAGTCTTCACTCTTGATGTTCTAGGGCAAGATTGTTTTCTGTACTTGCGTCTAAGGGGAAATTTTTAGCGAAAAACATAAAGTCCCCAATTAGTCTTATTACTTGTTTGAAATGGTGGAATAGCTCTGCTCCCTATACTTTTATTTGGAAACTTAACCTTCGTACTTGCACTTTTTTTTTTTTTTTTTTTTTTTTCCGTTCAATTGGGATTTAATTCTATCAAACAAAATTATTTACTTTACTGATATTTTTTTTTTTTTTTTAATTTTCAAATAACTGTTGACGTGGAAAAAATTAAGTTGACTTGGCATTAACATTGTAATAAATAGAATAAAAAGATACAATCGCTCTCTCTTGTCTTTTAGTTTTCCTCTAGATCTAATGCCAAATCTATTTTGGCTACCAATATGCATAGCATAAATCCCCATCAACATAGTGCCAATCTTTCTCTGAGGTTCCTTTTCTAATTGTTAGGCTACTCAATCAAACAAAATACAATCCCCATCAACTACAAAACAAACTTTCTCTTTAAAAGGCAGATTTTTTGTCAAATTTTATTGGTGGGCATCCAACTTAAATCGAATTAGCAATGGTGAGGTCTTCGTTTAAGTTCGTAATAAATGCCACATTTGGTTAGTGTGGTTTTATAAAGTGACAATCGACCTATTACGTGGCATGCTTTTCACATATAGAGATATGATTCCATCATATCGCATGGAGTTTCACATGTAGGCAAAACAAGCCTATCATAGGGAACTGACAAATAGGGAGCTAGGGCAACTACGATACTATCTCAAATTTTGTATTGTGTATCCAATCTAAACTAGTTGGTAATAGTTGGAGAGGTCTCTCGTATATTGAAGGTTGTTGTTACTTCAAATGTAAGCAATATAGGGGATATTTTTTTATAACTGCTTAATAATTCTCCCCCTCTCTCTCTAAACGTGTTAATCAAAATTTCATATTACAGCCCTTTTTCGTGTTTTTAGTTACAAATTTTGGATTCATCTTCACATCTTTACTCTTGATGTTAGTTTCATTGTTCTCGCTAGTATCTATTATTGATGTTTGTGCAATTTCTATCGGATATAGTCATTAGATAAAATGACCTTCTATGGATTGTATGTGTTGTTTAACTTGTGTAATTTATTTGTGTGTATGTGTACATGGTTATTGATTCTCTTCATTCATTGATTTAGGGGCTAGGCTTTACTAAAATCAAGTATCTCAATGTTAATTAGTTAATCAGTTGTTTACCACCTACATCATTTCACAGCATTGACCTTTGGACTTTCTTTTTCCTTGATCCACCTTGGTACTACATTTAGATTTACTGGGTATAGTTTCCTTAAGAGCCCTGGATCTAATTTGGTCACAAAACATAAAGAGTAAAAAGAAGTGAAAAGAAAAAAGCGAAGGATGATGGTTTTATTAGTTTTTTTATTTAATTTTTGCAATATTGTTGCCATGTCAGCTCAATTTTTGTCTCATCAACACCTTAATAAATAAAACACATGGGCTGAATCAGTGGTTTTACATTGACGCTGCTAGCAATTTATTCAATTCAACTCCAATTAAATGTTTTGAGACTAAATTTTCACAGATGAAAGTACATGGATTGATTTTAACATTTTCTTTGAGCTAGTGCAATGACTAATTCTTTACTTTAACCAATAGAAAATATCTGCTCTGATAAACATTGTAATTAATATCGGCCTGATATACATGATTAGGTACATTTCCTATTAGCTTAATCAAATGGATGGTAGGTTAATCAGTACTGGTAATTGACATTTAAAATACAGTCACATCCTATTTTCCCTCTCATTTACAGATATCTCAGTGGAGAAATCGATGGATAAAGTCCATCTTCCGAAGGGAGACATGTGGGCTGTTCATAAGTTTGGTGGCACTTGTGTTGGGACCTCCCAGAGGATCAAGAATGTCGCAGATATAATTATTCGAGATGATTCGGAAAGAAAGTTGGTCGTGGTGTCGGCCATGTCTAAGGTGACAGACATGATGTATGACCTTATCAATAAGGCACAATCTCGAGATGATTCCTACATCTCTGCATTGGATGCTGTCTTAGAAAAGCATCAATCAACAGCAGTTGATTTGCTTGATGGAGATGATCTTGCTACTTTTTTATCTCAATTGCATCATGACGTTAGTAACCTCAAAGCGATGCTTCGTGCGATATATATAGGTAATAGAACTCTCTCTCCCTCCTCTGTTCCTTTATTTACTTCACTTATAGAACAAGATGAGTTGGGTGATGAGTGCATTTTATATGTTTGCTTACTCAATTTTGTGTAAGCAAGGACAGAGTTGTTAATGGGCAGAAAAATATGTGTTTTTATATACTATAGTAAATATATTTTTCTTGGAAGGAATCTAACCAATCTGTTATATTGCATCAGAAAAAAATGGTTAAATCAATTATTACTTGTTTGTGTTCATAGGAGTTAAAAAGCCACTAGTGGTATTGGTGGCTGCTCAATCTATCTTCCAACCGGCAGGAGTTTCTATTTTGTAATTTTACCAAGTGCATTTGCAGTATTGTTGTCTGTTATCTGATTTTCTTTTCCTTCCTGCCTCCCTCTGTCCCTCTTAAGCAATGACATATTAATTTACCAGCATCCAATCTAAATGTTAACCTGTGCTTTAGGAGTCATTCAATTGCATTCTAAATTTCATATGTAGAACTCCTTTTCTTCGTTATTTGGTTTTATCAGTTCTTTCATGTGTTTTCCCACAATTAATTAAATCAGTGGTGAGTTTGGTAAATAATAGGAAATGCTGTGTACCAATTGCTTAAATCTTTTTTAAACCATAGAATCACCACATCCCTTGGATAGGTAATCATATAATTGATCTTGATCTTATGTCTCACCTTAAACATTTCGAAGCTCATGATGCCAGAGATTCATGTTCTTTAAGAGGGTTAACCTTGTTTTTCTGTCTAATATCTGCTTCATTCCATAAAATATGTGCTTCATTCCAGAGATTCATGTTCTATACATGGAAAACTCATCAAATGCTCTACACGCTAATCCCTATTATTTTGCCTAAATACATGGTAACTAATCCCTATTATTCAGCCTATATACATGGTAACTAATCCCTATTATTCAGCATATACACATGATAATATATACAGCTAATATTAATAGAAAAGTCCTAAATTATATAAATTCCTAAAGTGTATATGGTAACACTTTGTACTATTCAGACAGTAAGATTTGGCTGTTATGTTGGCAGCTCAACTCAAATAAATCTTATCAGTTGTCACTGTTTCCAGGAGAGGAGGATGAAAAGAAAGATATATTTCCTTTCATTGTTGTGATGCTCTTATTAAGTTGTCTGTCCTTTCGCTAGCTAAATTCCTGGGCTTAATTAGTCAAAGGATACCATGTTATTGTGTTAAGTTCATCTTCAAGTCTTGAGTTCTAGATTCTAATTGTTGTTTAATCACTTTTGTTCAAGTTTTCCATTAGTAATGGTTTGACCTCTTGACAGGCTTGTGGTATTTTGTTTGTTTCTCTTGTTATAGTATGATTAATACTTTTTCTGAAGGAGAATTTTTGGTTATGTAAACTTACATCCTTAACTTTTCCCCCTTTTCAGCTGGTCATGTGACGGAATCTTTCTCAGATTTTGTTGTTGGACATGGGGAGTTATGGTCTGCTCAGATGTTATCATATGTTGTTAGAAAGGTATGGTTGTTTTTTGTTAATTGTAACTTTTGGGGATGTTATCTGATGTATTACGAAATGGATTTTGGTACAGAATGGGCTAGATTGTAAATGGATGGATACAAGGGAGGTCCTTATTGTAAATCCCACTAGCTCTAATCAGGTTGATCCTGATTTCTTGGAATCCGAAAGAAGACTCGAAAAATGGTTTTCGCAGAATCCATCTGAGATAATAATTGCGACTGGTTTCATTGCCAGTACACCTCAGAATATTCCTACGACTTTGAAGAGGGATGGAAGTGACTTCTCCGCTGCTATAATGGGTGCTTTGTTTAGGGCTCGCCAAGTCACAATATGGACAGATGTTGATGGTGTGTATAGTGCAGACCCTCGAAAAGGTAGGCTCTTGGCCCTTCATGTAGAGACAATGCATTCAGTCTCATTAACACCCATCTTTTGGCATTATCTATAGAGAATGGTTTAGATCTTATTAGTTTAAAGTGGTTCGTGGTCTGTGTTTTCTTTGTTTTTCCCCCCCTCACAAAATATTTTAATCTATAATAAAAGGTGCTTGAGGTGCCCAGCATTGTTGTGCCAGTACCTTTTTTCTTTCTTTTTTTTTTTTTGTAATTTTATTTCAACTTTTTTTTTCTTTAAAAAAATAAAAAACTGCACAACACTCAAAAGTTCTCAAATTCCTATACTCAGCTAGATTCTCCTCATACATCCTCATCAGTTCTTGAACCTCCCTGCTCATTCACTTGTCACAAGCAACAATAATTTCTGCATTTCTTTTTCCTTTCATAAATTTCAAAGCTCCAACCACTGCCTTTATTGCCTTATCTTCTCTGCTAAAGCCACTAAACTTTTTGGATCCTGTCCCCAAGACAAACTACTTCCCTTTGGCTATTTCCTTGTTAAAATTCAAGAAATTCTTGTCGTAACTGTTAAAAATGTTTGAAACCCAAATTCAAATCCTTAATTGATACTGCCACCAAAAACATTTTAGATGTTCACAATTTTCCCAAAATATCTGTAAATATTCCCGAAAGCCATTGCCTTTCCTTTCCAAATAATATAGGCTACATTCACTATGAACTAAAAAAACTCATCTTGAATTGCATTTGGAATCATAAAGGTCTGCATTCTACAACTCTAATAAAGTTAGGTTGAAAACTGTACATTTAAGTATGCGAGGAGTAAAAGGAAATAAAAATCTGTACCAAAAAAAAAAAGGAGATAATAAAATTTAAGTTCAAACAGAAAGCAAGCTATGGCAGTTGTGAACAGTAATAGAGCAAACAAGGCTTCAGAATTAACAAGAAAAATATTAAAGGAAGAAAAAGAGTGGCCAGACAGATCTGAGCGGGATGTAAAAAGTGGAGATAGATTGAGGGTGAAATCAACTAAAGGGAGAGACAAAATCAGGTTTAAAGAGGAATAGGAAAAGAGAAAGATAAGGTAAAACGACTACATGGAGGGAAAGAAAAAGAAGAGTGGTGGGGGAAAGGAGGGGCTCATTTTTGAGGGAGTGAAGGAATTGAGAGGAGGACGCAAGGAGGATGGATGGGTTGGAGAAGAAGACGAGGGGGAGCAAGAGAGAGATAGTCTAGAGTGTTTGGAGACTAGAAAAGTTAAAGTGAGTGAATAAAGAAATAAAATAAAAAAGGGATAATAGGAAATAAGATGGATAGTGTGTGCAATTCCCACGTTGAGGGAAAACTAATTTGGAGCATGTGAATTTCCCTACAAGAAAATTAAGAAAAGAACAAGGAACTAAATGAGAATGAGTAAAGAAAACGGGGATCATAAGAAAAAGAGAAGAAAATGAAATAAAATTGGAGGGAAGAAAATGGTGGGGGAAGGGAGGGACTCATTGTTCAGGGGGTGAAGGAATTGAGAAGAGGATGCAGGGAGGAAGGGTGTTCCGGAGAAGATGAGGGGGGAGCAAGAGAGATAGCCAAGAGTGTCTAGAGACTAGAAACGTTAAAGTGAGTGAATAAAGAAATAAAATGAAAAAGGAACAAAATGAGTAAAATGGAGAAAATAGGGATCATAAGAAAAAGAGAAGAAAATGAAATAAAATTGGAAAATAGGAAAACTGGTTGGGAAAGAACCAAAATAATAAAGAAAAAGAAGTGCAAGATCTGTGCCTTAAGCAATAAGGTATACCATTACTTATTTTATATCGTTTAATAAGACATGAGTGGATTTTGCTTAGCAAAGGATTAATGATGATATATGGACTTTAGGAGAACCACACCTCAAAAGCTAGCTATTAGGGTGGGAGAGCCCAAATCCATATAAATCCCACAAGGAAATCCTTATCCTTTCGATATGAGATTCATGTCCCATATCATTTGCAATTAGGATGATAACAATCTACCACGCTCCTAGTCCTGGCGCTCATGCAGGCTGGCTTTGCGTTAGCTTAACCTAGCCCCGGACGAACAATGCAATGTCAGCGTCACCACCCGTGCCGCACGATTGCAACTGAAAGATACGGTGGATGGCTTTGAAGCCAATTGGTGCAGGAATAATTTCCAGCAATGAAACAAAAGAAATGAGCAGCAATGATCAAATGCAGGGGGCTTGGGGAATGAAGAACAAGCCTCAAGCAGTTGTACTTGTGATCAAGAACATAGCAAGAAGAAGAAGAAGAAAAAGAAAAACGAGAAGAAAGATTTGTTTACATTCATTGTAATTCATCTATAGTACATGCATTTATACAAGAGTAAAAATGAAAATCAACAATCAACTTTAGTTTCTTCTACTCATTGTTTAACTGAATGCTTAACTGTCATTAACAGCTTTAACTAACACTAACAACTTATTTAACTTCCTAACCGCAAATCCAATTCAGCCTTTATGTAACCGCCAGCAACTAACCCTCCAAACCAGCATCCTTGCATCAGTTTCAGCTTAGCACTTCAGTAACTAACTTTTAACACACATCAAATGAATTCTTTAAAGGGAGGGATTTATATTTTTTGAATTACTTTTAAAAAGAAAAGGACATTAGTTTCGGTTTGATTTATTTTTTGTCTAAGTTTTCATAAAATATTGATTTAAAATTTGATGGAAGATGCTATCACGTTTATTTTCTTTCATCTAAAATTTAATAAAATATCGATTTAGACTTTGATGAAAGAGGCTAGATGCGTTCCCTAAATTAATGTTCTCAAGGGTTCCTTAACATTTATTTTTCCCTTTAAAGACATATAAATGTGAGGTTTGACTGTAATGGTAATGAATAACTTTTTCTTGCAGTTAGTGAAGCTGTGATATTAAGGACGTTGTCTTATCAAGAGGCATGGGAAATGGTAGGCTTCATGGCTCCTTTTATACCTGTCAAAGTTGCTTAACTTTTCTAGATGGAATTTTCTAAGATAAGTTAATGTAACCATGCAGTCATATTTTGGGGCAAATGTTTTGCATCCTCGCACCATTATACCTGTGATGCGATATGATATTCCAATTGTAATAAGGAATATTTTCAATCTCTCTGCACCTGGAACAACAATCTGCCGTTCTGCAAGTGAAGACGTAGATGGCCGGAGGCTAGAATCTCCAGTCAAGGGGTTTGCAACTATAGATAATTTGGCACTAGTAAATGTTGAGGGGTATGTTTTCCTGTATGATTTTTGCTGCATGTATTTGGTTATGTTCTGCTGTATTTTTTCATCTCCATCATATTTATGCTGTACCTTTCATTTTCTTTTGGTAGAACTGGAATGGCTGGTGTTCCTGGTACAGCTAGTGCCATTTTTGGTGCTGTGAAAGATGTGGGAGCTAATGTCATTATGATATCCCAGGTGCCTACCTTCTCTTATTTCAGTTATTGCTGTTCTATGTTATGTATGGAATGCTTATTTCTCAATATTGATGCAGGCTAGTAGTGAGCATTCTGTCTGTTTTGCTGTGCCTGAGAAGGAGGTAAAAGCAGTTGCTGAGGCTTTGAAGTCTAGATTCCGTCAAGCTTTGGATGCTGGACGTCTTTCTCAGGTGATTTTCTCAGTTTAAATATACATATGGACTTGGTTATCAGACAAGCATAACTGATGTAGGAAAAGTAAGGAAAGGAGATAGAATATAGAAATCTAGAGGGAAAATCAGAGGACAGAAGCAACAAGGGAGAAACAGAGGAGATTTGGATAGAAACAGAAGAACTAGGGGAGAAAACTAGCAAGAATCAATGGAGAGAAAATCTCAATAATCAATTTCACAATATCTCAAATATTAATCATCCAAAACCTAATTGAAACTAAAATAACATAGGTATTTATAACTAAACCTGAAACCCTAATAAAATGTAAATACCAAATATAACACTAAAACCTTAATACTTGGAAAAGAAGTAAAATACTAATTAATATTTAATAACCAATTTTCTAAAATATCCTAAATATCGATAAAAGTTACAATTAAAGGCTTTTTTATTACAATATAGCCAAAAAAAAAAAAATTATCAAATTACCGTTACTTTTTGATTATTTCCCAAAATACGGACCTTTTTTTTTCAGCTGGGAAATCGCCATCCCCCATGGCGATTTCCCAGCGTGTTTTTTTGCAAATTTGCAAAAAACACCAAGGGAAATCGCCATGGGGGATGGCGATTTCCCTTGGTGTTTTTTGCAAATTTGCAAAAAAATACCAAGGGAAATCGCCACCCCCCATGGCGATTTCCCTTGGTAATTTTAGCCAATTTTGCTAAAACCATGAAGGGAAATCGCCATGGGGGGTGGCGATTTCCCTTCATGTATATTTTTTTTTTTAATTAATAAAAAAAAATTATATTAAAACAATATTTTATTTTAATTTGATAAATTTATTTTTAAAAATTATAAATTAAATTAAAATATTTTTTTTATAGGTTTGGTTATTTATTTTTTTAAAATATATATTAAAAATGTAATTTAATTTATTATTACAATTTTATAAAAAATAAAAATATATTTCTTATTAAAATTTAAAAAGAAGATTATATAAAAAATAAAATTTTTATATCAAAAATTTTATTTTTTATAATTTTGTAATATTATAAAAAAGAAAATTTAATTTATATCAAAAATAATTTAATGATGTAAAATGTAAATAAATTTTTTTTAAAAGAAATTTATCGAGTCACTTTTTTAAATAAAGAAGTTATTTTTAAGTTGGTATTGTTAAATTATTTTTTTTAATTTGATTAGTTTTTTTGAGTTGGTATTCGATTAACTCGTGACATTAATTTAATCATTGTTTTTAATAATAATATAGATTGTTACAGTTTAAAACTGGATATTTGATAAAAAAATTTTAATTTAATTTCTGATTAAATTTTTTTTTCTTATTATAATTTAAAAAGAAAATTAAATTAAAATGAAAAAAAGAAAAGCAACTTATCATGTAATTTGGATTATTATATTAAAATTAAATAACAACATTAAGATTTAAATTAAAATAAAATATAACAATTAATTTCCGAACAAATTACATGAAATGCAAAACATATAAATTTATATTAGAAATTTAAAACACATTACAATTATTCTAATTATTGCGTGGTGTAGAGCAACAGTGTCGAGCTCTTCTAGTGCGTGGTGGTTGCACCCGTCGTTCAACCTCGTCAGTGGCACGTATTCGCGGTCCACCACGACCTCTTGCTATAACCGCCAATGGTTCCGGTTGAATGTCATCAGTCGTTTCATCCGTATCAAAAATTTGAAACCCACTGCTGGATGAGCCAACACCTAGTTCACCCATAACGGGAACCTGACTACTAGATGCACCCATAAATGATGTAGCATCAAATGCTGACGAAGGGGTTCCAAACTGATACATGGATGTTAAATATGCTGAACTTGGACTTTGGACGGGGAGCTGGTCATCTAACCTCGTTCTTGGCGGTGATGGTCGGTAACACTCATCAACGTCATATCCGGGGTGACTTACGGAATAACGATGGCTGGATGGTACTCCATGATCCCGTTCAGGTTCAGGATGATCAAATGACATCCTCGGTGCTGTGAACTCCGATGAGGTCGGTTGACGCCTTCGCCCACGTTGTCGGCGAGGTCTAGGAGCATCCATATCCTGTGTAGGAGGGACTGGAGCTGAAGTTTGTCCGGTAAATGGCATACTCCTAACATCCTCGTGCATCGACGGTGGACAAACGAAAGGCCGACCTTCATTTCTATACCATCTTATGTAATCAGCAGACGGGTTGAAATTATTACCAACAATCGGGTAACCTGTCGGAATTCGTTCAAAACGTATGTTCCACCATTGGATCCAACGTTCATGCTTCGCAGGCCAGAATTCATCATTACGACCACGCATGTCGACCTTGTGAAGCTTATCAAGGTTCATCGGGGCTGCAGGAATTGGTTGTTGCATCCCAAATTGTCGCAACACCCGGTCAGTTTGGTGCCACTCTACATATGAAAAGCATATCAATGCTGTGTTTGCTTTCCATATATTGAAATTATTGTAGGCATCCGATGGGAGGCATGCCATAATTTCACTCGAGGAATATGGCATCCACAGAAACTGCGAATAATTATTACAAATTATTAGTTTCATAAGGATTAAATAAATAAAAAAAACTTCAATGTAACAATCGAAATATTTACCTTATCATATCCTAGTCGATCTAGTCGTAGTCTTATACTTGCAAGATCGCTCGGAGTCTCTGTAAAATCTCTACCCGTACTCCTACTCCACCTATTAAAATGCATATAATATCTTAATGACCTATAAAAATACAATTTCGTACAAAATTAATAAAATAGTAAAGATTATTACCTGCTTGCAAGGGGGTATACAGCCGAAATATCCACGCGCGGAGCAAGAAATGGTAGCCGATACCAAGCCCATGATTGTAGAAGCACTAGACATCCACCTATGTCATGGTTTTTTGGAACTGTAGCTCGGCAAAGTTCTCTATACAAAACTGCCAAACACGCAGAACCCCAACTATAATTTGCTGCTTCCTCTAAATCACGTAGCAATGGAAGATACATTAAATGTACCCGACTGCTCGATTTGTCAGGCATCAGTAATCCTCCAATCAAACGTAAAATATATGCTCTAGCAGCATATTGTATTTGTTGTTCGGTTGCATGTAATGGCAGATTTTGAAACGTTTTCAACCAAGTCAGTCTCACCGTTGAGCCAGATACGACGTCTTCTGGAGGTACCTCACCCAATAGATCTTGACACAGTTCATTCCAATCTAGCAGGCTTCCGCCTGTAACTGCATCGCCATGGATCGGAAGTCCAAGTTGCAGCGCAACATCTTCGAGACTGACCGTGCATTCACCACATGGAAAATGAAAAGTGTGCGTCTCGGGTCTCCATCGTTCGACCAACGCAGAGATTAAATCGGGTTGTATCACAAGTCGTCGAATTTGACTTGCGTGATAAAATCCGGCTCTTCTTAAGTGGTCGATAATATAAGGATGCGGGTCCTCCAATGTAAATTTCCTCGAACGTAATACGCGACGAGTTTCCTGTTATAATAATAAAAATTAATATATTATAAAACTATAACAATTAAAAAGTAATAAATAAAACTATAAAATAACAAAATAATAATATAATATAATATAATATAAACAATAATAATATAATATAATATAAAACAATAATAATATAATATAATATAATATAATATAATATAATATAATATAAACAATAATAATATAATATAATATAAAACAATAATTTCGTATAAAAAAACAATAATAATATAATATAAAAAAACAATAATAATATAATATAAAAAAACAATAATAATTTAATATAATATAAAGAATAATAATATAATATAATATAAAACAATAATAATATAAAAAACAATAATAATATAATATAATACAATAATAATATAAAAAACAATAATAATATAATATAAAACAATAATAATATAATATAAAACAATAATAATATAATATAAAACAATAATAATATATAAAACAATAATAATATAATATAATATAACACAATAATAATATAAAAAACAATAATAATATAAAAAAAAAAATAATATAATAATATAAAAAAAAATAATAATATAAAAAAAAATAATAATATAATAATATAAAAAACAATAATAATATAAAAAACAATCATAATATAAAAAATAATAATAATATAAAAAACAATAATAATATAACAATTTACTTACCTCGTTAAATATAACCTCCGAGATGTGATTTTCTTGTAACCTTAATAGTGAAGCCATTTCAAAATATTGTTGTAGAAAAAAAAATTTGTAGAAAGAAATTTTTTTTGGTAGAAAAATGATAAAATTTTGAAAGAAAATGAAAATTTGAATGAGAGTAATGAAAATTTGAAGAAGAGGAGAGGGGTATTTATAGAGGGTGGGGGGTGTGGGGGGGAGGGGGGACGTGGGGGTGGGGGTGGGGGGTGGGGGGTGGGGGGAGGGGGGATGGGGCAACGGTCATATGACCGTTGCCCCTTTGAATTTTTTTTTTTTTTTTTTTCATTTGAAATTTAAAATTTAAAAAAAAAAAATCAAAATATTAAATTATAAAAAAATCTAAAATATATTTTACGAATTTTTAAATTTTTTTAAATTATAAAAAAAATATTTTAATTTAATTTATAATTTTTAAAAATAAATTTATCAAATTAAAATAAAATATTGTTTTAATATAATTTTTTTTTATTAATTAAAAAAAAAAAATATACATGAAGGGAAATCGCCACCCCCCATGGCGATTTCCCTTCATGGTTTTAGCAAAATTGGCTAAAATTACCAAGGGAAATCGCCATGGGGGGTGGCGATTTCCCTTGGTATTTTTTTGCAAATTTGCAAAAAACACCAAGGGAAATCGCCATCCCCCATGGCGATTTCCCTTGGTGTTTTTTGCAAATTTGCAAAAAAACACGCTGGGAAATCGCCATGGGGGATGGCGATTTCCCAGCTGAAAAAAAAAGGTCCGTATTTTGGGAAA
This sequence comes from Fremontodendron californicum, assembly GCA_030761205.1. Classification (NCBI taxonomy): domain Eukaryota; kingdom Viridiplantae; phylum Streptophyta; class Magnoliopsida; order Malvales; family Malvaceae; genus Fremontodendron; species Fremontodendron californicum. The sequence continues at coordinate 5,916,401 of JAULJL010000047.1, forward strand.
TAATCAAAAAGTAACGGTAATTTGATAATTTTTTTTTTTTTTGGCTATATTGTAATAAAAAAGCCTACAATTAAACCCATAAAATATAAAATAAAGTCTTAGATAATTTAATCTCTCAACTAGCATATCTACATCCTGCATCTATAACAGACCATTGTAATATTATGGTTATACTGTGCGTGCCTTTGGATTTATTTGAGCTCCCATAATTTCATGTGAAGGCTGCTGTTACACTTTTAATGATTTAAGAAAACTGTGAGTTCGTAGCTTTCTGGGGCCCCTGTTCCCTTCAATAGAGATAAAATAGAGAAGAGACGGACAATGCATATAAGTACATTCTCTTAAGCTTGAAAACGGTCTCATAAAAGTCATCTTTCTGTTCTTACTGAAATACTGAATTATTGAAAGAAATAAGTAAAAATTCGACAAGTCTCATTCTCACAAATAAGGAAAACCATAAACTCCCATATTTCCTTGTTTCCTATTTTTCGAGTACCTGCTGATACCCGTCGCAAGCTTGTTACAATCATTTCAAAATCAGCTTAAAATTTTCCTAAAACTAGTGTTGTTGTGCAAACCACCATATATAGGTTTTTGATTATTAATGTGATTTCAGATTTGGCTTTTGGCATTCATCCATGGACAACAATTGGTCTAATTACCAGAGAAAGCTGTGATAAGTCAATTTGCTGAGAAATCATTTGGGTTTATCTAGGTCTTGGGACTCTGGTTTTATAATTTGAATCATGGAAATTAAAATCTATACTAGTTCAAAACTCAGTTTGTAGGTTGAATTCAAAACCATAACAAAATGTGTATTTGACATCTTGCTAATATTCCTAATATAAACTATCTTCGTGTTTGCGGTTCTGGGCATTATCTAGTGTGTTGGTTGCAGCATCAGGCTTGATTATACAATAGCAACAGATTGTTATGCAGGTGTTGTAACAACAGTTTTAAGGATAATTTAAGAGTATTTTTGTACTTTTCCCATATCCCTTGTTGTTTTCAAGTATTATTTGCCTGTGGATTCAGTTCTCAGTGCATGCACAGATAAAAATGCTAACCTGTGTTTTCTATGTTGTCCTCATGGGTTAAATTCTGCTTAGTGTTTTTTGTCATCTTAAAATCTGTTATTTGGTTGCTTTTTTTTGTTGTTTGAAGGAGGGTTGAGGGTTATTTATTTAATGTTTTGTGGTTATGGTGTCATATTCAGTTTACATTTATGCTTACTTTAGCATGGTCCTATTTGTCTACTTTATTTTCTCAAATAAGCAGTCCTTCTCAGGTTGCAGTCATTCCTAACTGTAGCATATTAGCAGCAGTTGGCCAGAAAATGGCTAGCACTCCTGGAGTCAGTGCCACTCTTTTCAATGCTCTGGCAAAGGTAGAAAGTTCCATATATATATATATATATCCTTTCAGACAAGTATTTTTCTTCTTGCTATGTTTATATAATATTCACTTTAGAACTTACTATATTCTTTTTTTTCCCATCTCAAATCATAATGCAGGCTAATATTAATATTCGTGCTATAGCTCAAGGTTGTTCTGAGTACAATATCACAGCAGTTGTCAAGCGTGAAGATTGTATAAGGGCTTTAAGAGCTGTGCATTCAAGGTTTTATCTTTCAAGGACAACCATAGCAATGGGTATTATTGGACCTGGATTGATTGGTGGGACATTACTTGACCAGTTGAGGGATCAGGTGTAGTATCAGAGGAAGTTTTATTTATTTATTGTTTTTTTTTTTTTTTTTTTTTTTTTTCTGTTGCTAACAAATGATTGTATTTGAACATGCAATAATTTTCTTTTGTTACTCGTTGCTTTTCTTCTATAAACACATTGCAGAAGTAAATTTAAAGTTGCAGTAACATGTGCAAGTCATTTATTCTACTTGATAACTATATTATTTCACATTTTATCATAGAGGTTAGTCTTTTTGTGTTAACGCTTGCGAATATTCTTATGATTGATCAGTTATTTTGAACATTAGAGATGTAATTGAGTTGAGTCGGTCACAAGTTACATAACTGACTTTCCAGTTGATTGTACTTGACTTGGCTGCTATCAGCATTGAGTAACTGGAGTAGCTTGCATATAAAGTCAAGCTCAAGTATGAGAAATGAAATGCAATCAAGCTTTAGTCAAGTTCAAGTAATTCACTAGGCCGATTCGATTTGGCTTGATTAGACCCCTAGTGAAAGTAAACTACAGTGGTTTGCAGTTTGTCTTCTTTAATATACATCAATGCAAGTCGTTGTGACCTAGGCAGCCCTGGGTTAGCTCTGGTGGCAGCAGTATTGGCTAGGGCTGAAATGTTGCTTATTTCTTATCTTATTGAACCTGAATGAATGGTTGAATTATTTTGGGCAGGTAGCAGTCCTTAAGGAAGAATTTAACATTGATTTGCGTGTTATGGGGATTACTGGTTCGAGGATAATGCTTTTAAGTGAAGTGTAAGTCTTCAGAATTTTGTGGTTTTCATTTATTTCAAACACATTCTTTACTGTTGATATTGCATTGAAATAGAAATAATTTCTTTGGATATAATGCTAAATTTTAAAGAGCCCATGTATCATTAGTCTTATTAATTTGCACTATGATGAGAGACTATATGTCACCTTTGACCTATAACTGTTGGTTTGGCTTCTGAAGGATTTAATTAAGTTTGTCTTTAAATATTTCTTATGGATATGAAGAGAGTTCTTGGAAGCTTAGAGAAAGCCTAAAATTAAGCATTTAGTTTAACATATGTGTGCTGTACTGTTCAAAGTTTCTATTGCTTTAATGTAACTTTCAAGGTGATTTATTTCTTGCTTCTTGACTTATGCATTTTATTAGTTTAATTAATACTATTCACCTTTCATTCTTCTTGGCCTTCCCTCTTTCTTTCGAATCTTCTTCTTTTTCTTTTTTATTTTTTAAATTATGTCATTTGTATCACAAACCATATTATACCTTTTACATGTATACAAAATTATAAATTTACCATGTCATAGTTAGTAGCCCTTGTTTTTGGTTTTTTTGGTTTCTCATTTATACTTTATTCTCTTTTCTCTCGATCACGTGTTTCACAGCATAAATCTCCCATTATTCTTATTGTAATTTAGATGTCTTTCCACTGTGTCTCCACCATCGAACTCACTGTTTTCTCCATCAATTTGACTGTGTATACTTGTTGATGAACTGTTGTTTAATTTACAAGTGTTTGTTTTGTCGTATCCTGCCTTTGGTTTAATGTTTCTCCATTTCTGAATTATGTTCTTATGATTGACTCATCCATCTGTTGTTATAGAGGTATTGACTTGTCAAGATGGAGAGAACTTCTGAAGCAGAAAGGACAAGTTGCTGATTTAGAAAAATTTGCCCAACATGTGCATGGAAATCATTTTATTCCAAATACTGTTTTGGTAGATTGTACGGCAGACTCTAATGTTGCAAGCTGTTACCATGACTGGTTGTGTAAAGGAATTCATGTGATCACTCCAAACAAAAAGGCCAATTCGGGACCGCTTGATAAGGTAATATCGATTTTGGTACGGTAATTTTGGCTATTAGAACTCGTAAAAGTTCAATCTTGAATTATTAGTTGTTGTCCTAAATTTATAGATCAACTGCTGCAATCATTCATTAATTCATTAGTGGCTTATCCTCACTGAAAGGGTATTTGGGTGATATTTTATGTGGGTATTGAATAACAATCAAGGCTTGGCTTAATAGTTCCCACCTCTCTTGGAGAGGAACCCAAGGCTTGAATCCACTCTCTTGGCTAAAAATTAAGGATGGAAAAATTGTGCATCGATTAATTTGTGAATTTGTATCTCACCAATTGTTGTCAGCATTAGTTATTTCTGAGCTTCAATCACCTCTTTCTCCCTCTCTTTTGTTTTTTTGAGCTCTTCTTTTCCTAGTTACAGCTATCCTTTCATAATTTTTCTCTATATCTTGGGGCTCCCTCCACATTTTTCACACAATCATTGAAACATGAACCACGTTGGACTAGCGGAGGGCTATGAGTTATCGTGGAAATTTGAATTTGTAGGTTTTTTGTTGTCAGCAGGGAAAGAGTCATCTGGGTATTGATTTTAGTTCCATAGTTGTTCTTATGGATATGGCTCGTCTCCTGTTTGTATTTATACCGGAGACGACCCGTTTATGGTGAGATAGAGTTCCACCTCATTCAAAACAAAATCAAAGGTTATTAATGTGCCAGATCACAATATATACAAAGCTAATAATTTTTTATTAGAAAATAAAAGCCGTCAACTGTTTGTGATAAGGTTCTTTGTTTTCTGGCTTTTCTGCTTGTATGTGTGTTCTTTTTAGTTTTGCCCCACCACCCCCAGCGAATTTGTTAGCATACATTAACGCATGGCTTGTAATGACATGTGTAAATTGGTTTTTTCTTCCTTTTTTTATGTTAAACTAAAAATGGTTATCTTAGTGATTTAGCAAACTTGATTGCAATTTGTTTTTGCTGAAACTTTCTTTCTGATTGCATCTCTGATTACTTCTCTAATTACATTTTTGTTTTACTGGACTTGTGTGTCTGCTTTGTTGATATGCTTTTTGTGTGAAACCCAGTACCTAAAGTTGAGAGCTCTTCAGCGGCAATCCTACACACATTACTTCTATGAAGCAACTGTAGGAGCAGGTCTTCCAATTATTAGCACTTTACGAGGTCTCCTTGAAACTGGGGACAGAATAATGCGCATTGAGGGCATTTTCAGGTGAGTCATGTTTTGAGGAAATTAAAGATTGATCTTCTCAAGTGCATCGTTTGACAGATCTCTTCTGCTTTATTATTTGTTGCAGTGGCACTTTAAGTTATATTTTCAATAACTTCACCGGTACTAGAGCCTTTAGTGAGGTGGTGGCAGAGGCAAAAGAGGCAGGTTATACTGAACCAGATCCGAGGGATGATCTGTCTGGAACAGATGTTGCAAGAAAGGTAAGAGTGTTCAGTTTTTCTTTGTTCCTTTAGTTATATAGGTAAATAAGCTAATGCTGTATTATTTTTCTGCATGTTGTCACTTACCAAATTGTGACATAGAGGTGGCAATTGGGTGGGTAGGGCTATATTGGGTCAACTAAAATTGGGATCATTTCGGTTTGGATATTTTGCATTTGGGTCATTTCAAGTTCAGGTCATCTCAGGCTCCAGCCATTCAAGTTTAAATTGTTGACTTTTAAAGTCAAACCAGGTTAGATTTGGTGGGTCATTCAAATCATGTCTGATTTTATCACCCCGAATTAAGTTATTTATGGTCACATATTAATTGGTGGCAGGCTTTCAATTTTGATTTTTGATATCATAAAGCTAATTTAAAAAGAGAATCATTAGATCGTATAAAAGACTGGAAAAAAGTAAATCGAAAATCATTTACTAATTTAGAATTATTTGTATGCGATATTAACAATTTTCCCTCAAAAAAATCATTATGAATTTTGATTGATTGATATTTAATATTCATCTTTATTACACACTAATTATTACTTTTTAGTTTACCATGCATTAGCTAGATTCATCATGAATTAGGGTTAGGGCTTACAAGGCCAATTGTAACTCTAAAAGTTAGAAGTGGTTGTTAATTAGTTTCTTGAATGCTAGAATTCTTTTGAGAGTTAAAAAAAAAATGCTATTTGAATATAAATATAAAAATTGTTTGTTATAAATTAAATTAAAATTATAATTTTTTGTGTTAAAAAATACATAATTATTGTAATGCAAGAGTTACAAAAGAGATTTTATATTTTTATTTTTTAAAATTATTAATAGACTAATAGTTAGTGTTATATTTGTTGTTTATTTTTATCAAATTAATATTTAAAAGAGAAAGTTCAAATTATATTCAATTTAAGTTTGGGTTAGATGGGTTTGAATTGTCGACATTTTGTGGTCAAATCGGGTTGGATCATGTTCAAATTTGGGTTTAGGTCAATTTTTCCATTTCTAACTCTGAGGTAGTTGTTCAGCAGAGCATCTTTCTAATTGGCACTAGCAGAAGGAATGTATAGATAAGTAGGATTCCTCAAGCATAGAGAATTTAGCTTGTCTCAGAATTCTGCTTTCATTCATTGTAAGTACTAGTTGAAATTTCATCATGAGCTTTAGCATAGTACTACCAGTCAACAGGCATTAATTGGAATGATACCTTCTGGTAGGAACAAGCATGATGGCTTGAACTGTCATTTCTTGCATATTTTAGTTGCTCCAGGTTTATGCTTACTGCAGTTGGATGAGATTGGGCTCATATATTGATTTGCATTCTGTAGGTGATAATTCTTGCCAGAGAATCTGGCTTGAAGTTGGAACTTTCTGATATACCTGTTCGTAATCTGGTTCCAGAACCACTAAGAGTAAGGGTTAATTTTCCTCTGTTATAGAATTACTACACTCAAGAAAGAAATCAGTTATGTGATAATTCTTTTGTTGCCAAAAAGATGTGATACTTTTATTTGCCTTTGCAGGCTACTGCATCGGCTGAAGATTTTATGAAGCAATTACCTCAATTTGACAAAGACTTGGCTAGGGAGAGACACGATGCTGAGGAATCAGGGGAAGTGAGTATTCTTTTTTTGTTTCTTCTTTTCCCTATTTCTACTTGTAGAATAGCACTACAACAACCCTTTCAACCTATGTTGCTCCGACTCTTCATTTTTCTTAAAGTATCTGTGTCCGACACCCCTGTCTGACGCATATCCAGACATGAGTATGAGGATATGATCCTTCAAGGACCCTCCAAATACATGAAAAAACTTAGAATAAATCACCATACCCATGTCGTACATATACCCGTGTCCGACACTCACACTCGAGTCCGAGTAATATAGCTTTCAACTGTGCCCATAAGTGCAGATAACCTCTCTTTAAAAAACATTAGTAAGGCACTACAACAACCCTTTCAACCTATGTTGCTCCGACTCTTCATTTTTCTTAAAGTATCTGTGTCCGACACCCCTGTCTGACGCATATCCAGACATGAGTATGAGGATATGATCCTTCAAGGACCCTCCAAATACATGAAAAAACTTAGAATAAATCACCATACCCATGTCGTACATATACCCGTGTCCGACACTCACACTCGAGTCCGAGTAATATAGCTTTCAACTGTGCCCATAAGTGCAGATAACCTCTCTTTAAAAAACATTAGTAAGGCACACTTTGAGATCTGCCTTGATGCAAGGTGAGAAGGAATTTCCGTTTTAAAAGAAAGGTGCTTTAAGAGAGGAATTTCCGTTTTAAAAGAAAGGTGCTTTAAGGATCATATCTTTTTTATTTCAAAGTTAATCAAATATTGCCTGTTTATGAAAGAATTGCATCTTTGAGTCACATAAAAAGGGGCAAAAGTGAAGGTAGTGAGTTATACAAAGGAATTGTTGGTCTATTTCTCAACTGATTCCAACAGGCATAGCAGTCTGTCTTTAATTTCTTCATTTGCACAAAATGAGGTATATTTTTTATGCAAAAGCAATTATTTTTATGTTTCAATGATCAATAGTTTTCTTAAAAAATATTTTGAAATTTCTTCAAGGTTGTATTCGCATTTTTATATTGTTCATGTGTAATTACTAATTTTAGAATTCCTAAATGGTTATGACTTTCCTTTGCTTTTTCCTAAGTTTTTAGTCATAGGTGATAAATGTAGAAAACGAAGGAAGAAGGTTTGGCCAAAAAGGGATGAAACAATTAGTAAAAAAATGTTAAGGACTCTATTATGAAATCCCATTATTCTAAAATGTAAAGGAGATGAATGTATGCATTAGAGAACCTTTCCAGGTCATTCTAGTAGGAAATTTGCCTCTGCCCTCTAACTGATGAACTCAACTAGGATACTGCTATAAAGTTGATCAGGAAAATTACGAGTTTTGAGGATTAGGATTTGCAAGGTTTTTCATTATTGTCAGTCTCTTACCCTTTTCTGGTGTCTGTGTGTGCAATATATATTGGAGAGATCCATTTACATTAGTGTAAAATTAAATTAGTTTCACACTTCCATAATTTTTTTTATACCATTTATATTTTAACAAACCGACCGTTGGATTTAACAATATAATTGTACTCATCGTGCACGTAAAGTTTCGAATTGATCCGAATATCGATCGAGAATACTGTGTTTTTCAATATATATTTAACGATTGAAATTTTCTTACATCGAACAAATAGTTAGATATTTTTAATTTATTCGAAACTTGACGTGAATAAAACATGAAATATGACGGTATTTGGTTAAACAAATATAAATCGTATAAAAAGTTATAGAAATGTGTAAAACTAATTTAGTTTTATACTAATGTAAGTGGATATATTGTGGTTGAAAGTTTCTCCGTATGTGATGTCAAAAACCTTTTTGAATCATTGTTTGGCAGGTTCTGAGATATGTTGGAGTGGTGGATGCCATTAATGAAGAGGGAGTTGTGGAGCTGCGAAGATACAGCAAAGATCACCCATTTGCACAGCTCTCAGGTTCTGATAACATCATAGCTTTCACAACTACAAGGTACAAGGAGCAGCCATTGATAGTCCGCGGTCCAGGTGCTGGTGCCCAAGTAACAGCTGGTGGAATATTCAGTGACATTTTGCGGCTTGCTTCCTACCTTGGTGCCCCATCTTAGGGATATTGATACCTCCATCGATGCTCCAATTTAAGGTACTCTTTTGTCTTCCAGACCTCACTTCTCATCTTCTTACAACTGGGTGGATTGCGTTTAGTGTTTAAGCTGTAGTTTACGAAACATTTCTTGAAAAGCTGATTTTTTTATTTTTATTTTTTTTCAGGGCTTTTGGACTGAAATAGTGATAGATTAGTCCCGCTATGATGCTTTTCTTCTATCAAGGCAGGCACCATGTTTATAAAGAATGTAGCAGGCCCTTTGAATTCAGTAAGAGACTAGGGTTTGAGTGAGTAACGGATGGCAGCTATGAGGCTAGCTTCTCCTTTTTCCCCTTTTCCTTCTAGTATTTATTGGCAACTATTTGTTAGGGATGAGTGTTGTTTCTTAAGAGTTATTGACGATTTTTGCATGATAGAATTTAACCACTTGGGGTTAAGGGTGGGATTGAGAATTTAACCACAGATCTTTCTCCTTTCTTTTTGAGGTGTAGCTTCCCAACGAGCTCTATTATACATTATATACTGAGCTTCAGAAAAGCTACAGTTATTATGTGAGTTTTTGGATATTACGGTTGCATTAATAGCCATCGAACCAAAGGATGAATCTGTTTATCATGTTTGCTTTACTTGTGAGTTGAGTTGTGCAGTACTATGTTACTCGGATTTGATGGTGAGTGTCGGATACAGGTACGTGTTTGACACGAGTATACTCAAAATTTTAAATTTTTTTTTTCATATATTTGGTGGATCGTATTTCATATTCATGTTCGAATATGTGTCAGACACGGGTAATTTAAGAAAAATGAAAAGTCGGAGTAATATAGGTGCAGAATGCAGTATGGAGAATTGTTTGGCAATGAGAATGCTTGTGATTTATGACAGCAAGCAGGTTAGTAGACGAGGTTCAGTTCAGTTCAGCCTAGCTATCTGGCAACCACCACCTGATCAGGCTTTTGTTGGTGGTAGCAAGGTGGCATCCCTTGGTGTAGTGGTTACAGATACTTCTGCTTCTGTATTGTTAGCTGCAGTTTCAAAAGTTGGATCAGTAGCAATCTCCCCTCCCTCCATGCTCAAGTGAGGACCATTTTCTTTGGCATCTTAATTTGGTTATTCTTCTATTATTAGACACTAGAAATGGATCCGTGCTATGCTACAGACGGAAATATTTGAATTTTATTTTAAATTTTTTAATTAAAAATAATAATTTCACTTTACATTAACAATGATAATAACATAACAAAAATATGCAAATAATAAGATAATGTTAAAAATTAGAAAAGAATATTATTTATTTAAATACATAACATATGTTTGTTTACTTTAATTCGAACTTAAAGACTTGTTAACGTGTAATTTAATTTGAACTTTATATAACAATGACAAATTATGTAAAATATGAGATGAATTGAGACATGACACGAATTTAACATAGGGAAAATAATAAAAACACAACACGAAAAATAACATGAACACGACATGAATACACAAATGTATAAAAATATACATTTAACGTGTAAAAATTTATATAAATTTATAATACTTTGGAAATACAAAAGAATAATTCGAACACGTCACGAACTCAATTTTTTTTTTTAAATTGAATCATTATGACAAATTATGCAAAATATATCATGAATTGAGACACGACATGAATACATTTTTTTTTTCTAAATTGAATCACAGTAACAAACTATGTAAAATAGAAGATGAATTGAGATACAATACGAATATAACATAGAAAAAATAATTAAAACGCAACACGAAAAATAACATGAACACGATACAAATACACGAATGTGTAAAAATTTACATAAAATGAATTATTAACGTGTAAAAATTTATTTAAATTTATAATATTTAAACACACAAAATAAAATGAACACATAAATTTTTCTCATTTTTTTTCTCATTCCTTTCTTTTTCTTTCATTTCTTTTCCTTTCTTTTCCTTCTCCTCTCCTTTCCTTTCTTTCTCTTTGAAAAAAAGAGGATGTCACGTGGACACCCTCTCTAAGCTCCAAAATTTCCTATATTTATAGTAAAGATGTCAACTAGGTGATTTGGATTGGATCGATTCTTAAAAAATTCGGATCAATTTCGGATTCGGATCGCTTCTAATTTAAGTTATTTTGAATTTAAATTATTTTAAGTTCAGATTCAGATAATTCGGATTTGACACTCAAGTTATTTGGATCATTTCAGGTTCAATTCATTAATTTTTAAAATCAAATCAAATTAAAATTAAATAAATTATTTAATCGAATCATAATTTATTAGAAATTTATTGAAAAATAATAAATAAATAAATAATATTTAAAAATAAATATAAACATTATAATTTGTATACTTTAAATTAAAGTTAATTTTTTATATAAATAAAAAAACGTGATTTTAATTTTTTTATTAAACTAAAATGTTTTTATTAAATGTTCCTTTGTACTATGTAGTTTTTGGTTCATTACTTCACTTTTAATCAAATTTCAGTTTCAATGTCAAAGAGAGATTAATTTCGAACTTTCAAAGAGTCATAATTTTTTTTAAGCCAATCCAATAGTAGTAGATTATCACTAACTGTGAGCTATATATGTATGTAGAATGAAATTCTTTTTCCAAATTGACACATGTCAATTGAAAATTTTTTTAATTAATTTTTTTAATTAAATTAATTTTATGATTAATTAAATATATACACATGACTTAGCCAATCAAAATTTAAAGATTTGTAAGTTAACCAATTAGAGTTCAATTATAAATCATCCAACTATCTATAACTAAATAAAAATAATTTAGAAATAAATTCAAATTTTGGCCAATCAAATTGTAAGAATTCATGGATAATCTAATTAAAGTTCTTTTAAAATTCATTTTCAAAGAGTTTAATTTTTTTTTAAAACTCTATCTCATATAGCAGGCTAACACAATAAATAGGGTGCTCCCTCAAGTGACAATTCATAACTTTTGAAGAGAATTTTTTTTTTTTTTGAAGATTCCAAGTCTTTCCAAAGTCCCAAGAACAAGTTCTAAAGAATTGAAGAAAATCAAAGAATGCCACATTTGGGTTTTAATAAATTTCAAGAAGTTACTTTTCAATCTCTTCTTGATCCAAGAAAGAAGATAAATTTTGTTTATTCAATATCAAGTCTTCTAAGACCCTTGAAGTAAATTTTAAGGATAATGTCATGAATAGACCCTGAAATTTATCAAATTTGTCAATGTGGTACCTGTACTATAAAAATGTTCAATGTGGTACCTGTACTATCAAACCGTGTATCAATATGGTACCTTAACCTAACACCGTTAAATATAGATGATGGTATGACATTGACCAATCACGTGATGACACGTGGCATCATCTAATTTTTTTAGAAATTAAAATCAAAATTTTTGTAAAAAACAATATTTTAAAAAAGGAAAAAATATTTTGAAAACAGGAAAAAATATTTTAAAAATATTAAAATATTTAAAATTATATTTTAAAAAATTAATATCTATTTTTTTTAAAAAAAATTCTATTAAAAATATAAATTTTATATTTTTAAAAATTAATAAATGTTTTTCTTAAATTTTTTTTTTAAAAAATTAAAAAATTATTTTAAAAATTAAAATATTTAACTAAAATTATTTTTAAAATATAAAAGATTTTAAAATTACTTGTTAAAAATTTATAATATTTGAAATTTTTTAAAAAATATTTAAAAAAGAAATTTTATTTTTAAAATTTACAAAAATCAAAATATAAAATTAAATTATTTTATTGTTTTAATTTTTAAAAAATTAAAATTATTAAATTAGAATATTTTATTATTTAATTTTTTAAAAAATATTTATTAAAATTAAAAAGTGGAGAGAGAAAAAAAGATTTTTTTTTTAATTTTTAAAATTAAAATAATTTTTTTTTGTTAATACACGTGGCATCACTATGTGGTGCCACGTGTAAAGAAAAAAATATAATTTTTATTTTTTAATTAAAATAATAATTTTTTGTTAATACACGTGGCACCATTATATGGTGCCAAGTGTCAAGTTTTTATTGGATACAAAAGCCACGTCATCAATATTTAATGGTGTTACTAACAAGTACTACAATAGCACACGGAGTGAAAACGTTATGTACCAAAATAGATATTTTTAAAGTACAAGTGTCACATTGACAAATTTGATAAACTTCAGGAATTATTCATGATATTATCCCTAATTTTTATTCAATATCAAGTCTTCCAAGACCTTAGAAGTAAATCTTATTCAAGACCAAGTATTTCCAAGACCTTTGAAGCAAATCTCATTCAAGATCAAGTCTTCCAAGACCCTTGAAGCAAATCTCATTTGAGATCAAGTTTTCCAAGACCCTTGAAGCACATCGTATTCAAGATCAAGTCTTTCAAAACCCTTGAAGCAAATCTCATTCAAGACCAAGTCTTTCAAGACCCTTGAAGCAAATGTCATTCAGGATCAAGTCTTCCAAAGACTCTTGAAGCGAATTGCGCTTCGATCTTGTGCTGTTACAAGAAAGGAGATAAATTATGTTCATTGAAGATCAAGTCATCAAAAGACCCTTGATACAAAGTTTCCCTTTGAAGAAAAGAATCAAAATATTTTTTATTTTCAAGAATTGTCAGAAATTGTAATTTCCATATCTCATAAATAAAATTATTATTTGACTTCAAATTTTTCCTGTCTTAATTTCGACACGAAATTTGAGTACAAATTTCTAGCTCACCCAGTGGGACAATCTCTGCCTCTCATATCTTTTCTTTAAATTCAAGTTTTTAAATTTCAATGGTCCCTTAAATGAATTTTGCTATCAAGTTAACTTTCAAGTATTCTCCAAATCAAAAGTTAGAGGAAATATTTGCAACATCATTTTGCCAAAGCTCATCATCAAATTTGGATGTGGTGGTTGTGATGACAACTGGCACTACTTTCCTAAAAGAACAAGTTGCTCCTCTTGCAAATGTTGTTGATTCTCTTGCAACAAGCATCAAAGAAAGGGATGACCAAATTGCTTTCATGATAATGAAAAATGAAAGTCTAAATGGAAACAACCAAGTTGTTAGAAACCAATATTCAACATCAAGTTCTTCAAGAAGTTGGTGAAATTTCCACAAAGGAAATTGCAGAAGATTTTCAAAATATTTCTTCTAGCCAACTTAAGGAGCTCATCAAAGAAGTTATTACAGATCAAGCTAAAAGTGTTGTTGGGTCTTCCTACACTTATGCAAAACCTTATTCCTAATAATTTTCAAAATTGATTAAAGATACTTGAAAATTATCAACTACCAAAGTTTTAACAGTTTGATGGCAAAGGAAACCCATGCCAACATCTTGCACACTTTGTTAAAAACGTGCAATAATGTTGGCAATGATGGAGATCTTCTGGTCAAGCAATTTGTTCGATCTCTAAAGGGCAATACTTTCGATTGGTATACATATCTTGAAGCTAGATCAATCGACAATTGGGAACAACTTGAGTGTGAATTTCTAAATTGTTTTTGTAGCACTCGACGTATAGTCAGTATTATTAACTCACAAGCTCAAGACAATGGAAAGATGAAACAATGATTGACTAATTCATAGGTGGAGAAATCTAGCTCTCAATTGCAAAGAAAAATTATGAAGCCTCTGCACTTGATATGTGCATCCAAGGCATGAACTGGACTCTTCGCTACATTTTCCAAGGCTTTATGCCTAAAACTTTTGAAAAGTTACTCACTCGTGCACATGACATGGAACTTAGCATTGTAATTGCTTAAAATCAAGGATCACCATTTCAAAAGCCAATGAAAGACAAAGAAAAGTAGGACACTCCAAAAGGGGCCAAATTTTTTATTGAAGAAGTTGGAAGCAAACAGTTTATGACTGTAAGCATAGGACCTTTCAAGGCATCTAATGTCTCCAAAAAGAATCAAGAAATGAAGTCTAACTCTTCCCAAGGGAGAGGAAAATACAAAATCTCTTTGAAGAAAAAGAAAGAGAAGCAATATCCATTTTTTGACTTTGATGTCCCAAAGATGTTAGAAGGACTTTTGAAATTCAAATTCATCCAACTGCTAGAAATGAAACGGCCTGAAGAAGTTGTTCAAGTGAATGACTCAAACTACTGCAAATTTCATCGTTTAATTAACTACTAGTTGAAAAGTGCTTCATTTTGAAAGACAAAATCATGGAGCTCTACAAAGATGGAAAAATTGAGTTTGCAAAGTAGTAACTTCCAACATGGTTATGGTAACAAGTTTAACTTCTTTGGCTCTAACTACAGCTCCAACTCCAATCATAAATTTTGGGCTTGCGATCCTAAAGAAATGAAAGTCTTGTCAACTCCATGTGAAGATGCACAACATGCCAATGGAGGCAACACTTGCTCCTAAGAACGAGCTTAAATTGTCCCTTAAAAAAATGTTGCTCCAAAGCAAGAGCTTAAACTGCCATGTTACTCCTAAGAAAGAACCTAAACTGCTTCCTAAAAAAAAAGTCCGCTAAGTTGAAAACCATGCAAAGGATTCAAAATTTTTTTTGAACTACGTTATGACTTGATTCATCAAATTTGAAGGTACATTAAGACGATTTAGGCAAAAATTGGAGTGCAAATGTTTTTTTGGACTATGTTATGACTTGATCCATCAAATTGAGGGTATGTTGGCAACTTGTTCCAAATTATCAAGTTCAGTCAACCAAAAATATCCTTTGAACTAAATTTTGGTTTGATTCATCCAAAGTCAAAGTTTGGCAACATTAGAGCTTGCAAATTTTCTCAAGGTCAATGCGAAGGTGCAAACAAATTTTGCTACCAAAAGAAAATTAAATTTTAAAACTTGTCTACTTGCTACAATCCAAAAAATTGTATATATAACCAAGTCTTGAGGGGTAGTTGTAGAAGGAAACTTTTTTGACCAATTCCAAATTGTTACATTTTAATTGAAATTTCTTTTAATTAAAGAATTTTCAATTAAATTATGCATCACCATGTGGATTCAATGACATCATATGTGATGATAACACAATTAATTAATTTTATGATTAATTAAATATGTACACATGGCTTAGCCAATCAAAATTCAAAGATTTGAAACTAACCAATTAGAGTTCAACAATAAGTCATCCAATTTGTATTTAAATTAAATAAAAAATAATTTAGACATAAATTCAAATTTTGACCAATCAAATTGCAGGGATCAACGAGTCATCTAATTAAAGTTCTTTTAAAACTCATTTGCAAAGAGTTTAAATTTTTTTAGAACTCTATCACCTAGCAGGCTAGCACAATAAATAAGGTGCTCCCCAATGTGACAATTCATAATTCTTGAAGAGAAGAAGATTTTGAAGATTCCAAGCCTTTCCAAAGTTCCAAAGAACAAGCTCCGAAGAATTGAAGAATTGAAGAAATTTCAAAGAACATCACATTTGGGTTTCGAGAAATTTCAAAAAGTTACTTTTCGATCTTGTGTTGATCCAAGAAATAAGATAAATTTTGTTTATTCAGGATCAAGTCTTCTAAGACCCTTGAAGTAAATCTTATTCAAGATCAAGTCTTCCAAAACCCTTGAAGCAAGTCCCATTCAAGATCAAATCTTCCAAGACCCTTGAAGCAATCCTTTTTCAAGATCAAGTCTTCCAAGACCCTTGAAGCACATCTTATTCAAGACCAAGTCTTCCAAGACCTTTGTAGCAAATCTCATTCTAGGCAAGTCTTCTAAAGACTCTTGAAGCAAATTGCTCTTCAATCTTGTTACAAGGAAGAAGATAAATTTGGTCCATTCAAGATCAAGTCATCAAAAGACCCTTGAAGCAAAGTTTCCTTGTAAAAAAAGGGAATGAAAAGACTTTCTTTATTTTTAAGAATTCCTAAAAATTATAATTTCCATGTTTGATAAATGAAATTGCTATTTGATTCGCACATTTTTCCTGTCTTATTTTTTGACAAGAAATTTGTGTGTACAATGTAATATACTACTCATAGGCGATATGGATCCATAATATTTACGATATGAAATTATGAATTATATGATGATTGATATTTTTATTAAAATAAAATTATTACTTTCTCTCGCCCCTCTTTAGACCTCCGTTACCAGAAATCGATAACCCGCATACGATTTTCGAATTGGATGGCACGATCCCAATCACGGATCGTTTGCGATCCAATTCGTGAAGCTTACGATCCCATCCGAGAGATGAGAAGCCAAAAGCTTTGATAATCTTTGATTTCCGATCGGGTTTCAACTTTCAACTTTCAAGAATACACTTAAGTAATCTTATGGGTTTTTAATTTTTTTATTTATAAAATTTAAATGTTATTGGTGGAAGGGGACGACTGTGTCTTTGAAATAATTAGTTACCATGCAAATTACAAAGTGAAAGTGAAGAATAGATTTCAACTTTCAAGAGTTCATATTCGTTTTTAAATTTTTTTCCAAATAAAAGTTAATATTATTTTTATTAATTAGTAATTATATTGATTTATATTATTTTAATTAAATTGAACTATATATATGTATACATTTAAAAAACATTTTACGTTTCAATTAATCGTATTTCGTTCCTACTAAGCGAACCGAAGAAAACTATCCCTATCGAATTACGTTTATGGTAAGTAGCGATTTGCGTTCCAATTCCAATTCCCATTCCTCGTACCGGACCAATCCGCATTCTAGGTAACACTGCTTCAGACAGCCACAACCAAAAACATACACTATTATTATTTTTTTTTTTTGTCTAGCTACTTGTTTAGGTGGTTTACAAGAACTAGAAAAAAATACACGTGCTACGCTGCGGGTGAAATGATTCGCTTTCTATTTTTGTAATAGTAAATTAGTAATGACAACAATATTATGAACATATAAATTAATAACATATAAAATTAATTATTAATATGAAAAAATTTATATAAATTTATAATATTTTAAAATTAGAAAAAAAAAATAACACGAACACGTTATGAAAACACAAAATTTTCTTTAAATTGAATCACTCTGATAAATTATGCAAAATATGTCATGGAATGAGACACGACACGAACACACATTTAAAAAAAAATATTAAATCGCAATGACAAACTATGTAAAATATGAGATGATTGAGACACGACACGAACACAACATAAAAAAAATAATTAAAACACAACACGAAAAATAACATGAACACAACACGAATACACGAACGTGTAAAAATTTATATAAATTTATAATACTTTATATAAATTATTAATGTGTTAAAATTTATATAAATTTTAATATTTTAAAAACAAAAAAAAAAATTACACGAACACAAACACACAAATTTTTCTCTAAATTGAATAACTATGACAAATTATGTAAAATATGTCATGAATTGAGACATGACACGAACACAACATAGGAAAAATAATTAAAACACAACACGAAAAATAATATGAACACGACAAGAATACACGAACGTGTGAAATATACATAAAACGAATTATTAACGTGTAAATTTTTTTTATAAATTTATAATAGTTTATATAAATTATTGTGTAAAACTAATTATTAACGTGTAAACATTTATATAAATTTATAATACTTTGAAAACACAAAAAAGTAGGAACACATCACGAACACAATTTTTTCATTAAATTGAACCACTATGATAAATTATGCAAAATATGTCATAAATTGAGACATGACACGAACACACAAATTTTTCTCTAAATTGAACCACAATGACAAACTATGTAAAATATGAGATGAATTAAGACACGACACGAACACAAAATTGAAAAAATAATTAAAACACATCACGAAAAATAACATAAAAACGACATGAATATATGAATGCTTAAAAATATACATAAAATGAATTATTAACGTGTATAAATTTATAATATTTTGAAAAAAAAAACGAACACGAACACGTCACAAACACATAGGAAAAATAATTAAAAAAACAACACGAAAAATAACACAAACACAATACGGATACACGAATGTTAAAAAATTATACATAAAACGAATTATTAATGTGTAAAAATTTATATCAATTTATAATACTTTAAAACAAAAAAATAACACGAACACATAACTTTTTCTCTTATTTTTTTCTCTTTCCTTCCTATTTTTTTTTTTTTCTTTTTCCCTTCTCTACTTCTCAAAAACCAAAAAAAATAATAATAATAATAATAATAATAAGGGGCGACGTGGCCACCCTAAACGAAGGGGGCGACGTGGTCTCCTAACTTTGCATCAAGAGATGCAAAATTTATCTATTGGATGGATGTTGTCAATATAAAGCCTTAGCCCCTTTCCCTGCCTACTCATTCAGATCTTCTCTTTATTCCTGATGAAAGGGCATTTTCTGATCTTTATTTGTTTATGTTTTTAACCTTCTTTGCTTACAGTACAATTAGTCATTCTTAGCTGAGCTAGATTAAAATAATCAAGAAAAGAATATTTTTGGTTTTTCAGGACAGTTGTCTGAGGCCCTATGATGGAAACACTTGAGGTAGTAGGTGATTAAAGATGATTCTAAATAAGTGCATTTTGTGGTCAAACCAAATAATGCTGCTGGATTTGTAAATTTATGTTTTACATGTAGCTTGTTCCCACCAAAGGAACTTTAAAACTGTAATTCTTGTGATGCTAAAGCATACACAATTTTGCCTTTGAAGTTTTTTCTCTTTGACTGGATATGGTGCTGTTGACAGAGTCCTATAACTTGATTTAGCCTTTTTCTGAAGTAATTTCAGATTAGATTAGATTAGTAAAATGTGCTTATTAATGGGGCTTTTATGTTTTCTTTCTTTCCTTCCTTTAATGAACAAACTCGATAATTTGAATGGTAGCTGGATATGCTTTGTTTGTATCAGTTTATGCAGGATTGGAAGTAAGCATTTATTATTCTCTTTCATGCTTTACCTCTTATATTTGGTTCTATTTGAAGCTCATGCCTTCAGTTACTTTATTTTCTAGATTTTTATGCAAGCTATTGATGGGTGTATATTTCTCATTAGAGGCAATAGAGTTGAGAATTTAGGTGTTTTTTCTTCTCTGGCTTAAGAGTCATTATCTCCTGAAATGTTTATAATATGTTGCTCTGGTTCTTCATTTTTTTTGAAGTACGTATATCTGGACATGAGTATGGATATATGATCCTCCAAATACATGAAAAAACTTTAAAAAAATTGAACATACCGGTGTCGGATCCGTATCCGACACTCACACCCGAATCCGAGTAACATAGCATTTCATTGCAAATCTCTCTACTGCCCTAATAGGCTATTCTTTCTGGACTTCTAAATCTTGCATATTTTTGAAACTATGCATTTTCTGCAGAGGTTTCAATCTAAACTTTCTATCCAAATGTTTAAGATGAGTGTATTTTCCTTATCTTTGCTAAAAGCTCCTTAAACTGGTTGAAGGCTGAAGGGAACAAAAAGTTCCTTGCAATTGACAAAGCAATTGGAGAAAATGGCTTCAGAGTGGTGACCTTCCTTCGATTGAGCCCTTTGCTCCCATTTTCACTGGGGAATTATCTCTATGGATTAACATCTATGAATTATCTCTATGTTTGCTTGCTTTTTTTTTTTTTTACATGTAATGTTTAAATGTCATTCAAGAGATTTTCAGTACTTTCTTTATTAATTGTATGATCAATTGCATTTATCTTTAACTTACATAAAGTTTTGGCAAAATATTATTATTAAAGAAAATTGACATTTATTAGCATGAAAAAGAAAAAGAAGGGCTGAAATGTATGTTGTCAGAATATATGTTTCTGCTGGCATGATTGACTGCACACCATTTTCCCATATAAATTACAATTATCCTGAAAAGATTCCGTTTTCTTTGGAAACTATCAAAATTTGGTACATTGCATTATTATCAATTACAGAATTCCCAAATAGCCTTACATGATTGCCTCAATAGCTGGAGTTTTTTTATTCAATTGAAAAGAGGTCCCTGGTTCTCAATTATGAGAGAAGAAAAATCTTTGTATTGCCTATCGTTCATATTATCATCCCAAATTTCATTGAACTTAATTTGACTTATGGTACTCCGACTCTTTTTTTTTTTTTTTTAAATATTCGTGTCCGACGCATATCTGAACATGGGTACGAGGATATGACCTTCCAAGGATCCTCCCAATATATAGAAAAACTTAGAAAAAATTAAATATATCTTTGTCGAATATATACACGTATTCGACACTCATACCAGTATCCTAGTAACATAGAATTTGACAAATTAATTCCAATTCCAAGAGGTATGGGGTATGTCTGGTTTGGTGGATTGATTGTTGGGATTTAAAATGAATCATATAGTCTCCATTTTTCTTAGTATATCTTGGTTTGTGTTTATTATCTGATATGGTTACTTTTTCTCATCCCTGGATTGTGATGCAGGACGCTGTAAAAGATATAGAGTGAATGTTGTTCCGACTTTTCATTTTTCTTGAAATATTCTCGTTCAACATGGGTATGAGAATATGACCCTCCAAAAATCTTTGAAATACATGAAAAAAGTTAAAAAAAAAATTAAATATACATGTATCGGACACATCTATATCCGATACTCACACTCAAATCCGAATACCATAGGTAAACACCATCAAGCATTGGTAAGTTGATTAACAATATAGTTGAAAATTGACTGCTGCAAATGTTGCATGTAAATCAAATTGAAGTTGTATAACTGAACCGAATGTAATAGAATGAATGGTCAGGATTTTACCTTTTACTAAATGTATCAAATCATCCTTGTTATTTTCAGATAAACCATTAGCAATAGCTTTAATTTGGGTTGAGTCATGCAGGCAGCTGTGTACTCTATTTCTATATAATAAGGTATAATGAAAGATGGGTTACAGGGATGGGATAGGAGGGTCTCAAATAGATTCGGTAATTTTGGATACGATTGCATGACACAAACACGATATGAAAAAAATAATTAAAACACGATACTAATATATGAATTTGTCAAAATCTATATAATACAAATTATTGACGTATTAAAAAAATCGTATAAATATATAATATTTTAAATATAATTATGACATAAAAAAGCTAAAATACGATACGAATACTCGAAGAGGAAAAGGGATCATTGGAATGACTGAATTTAAATGTTTTTAACCTTAATGTAATATTCAAATTTTAAACACAAAAGTAATTTTTTGAAAGAATATATATAGAGGAATAGTCAACAACAATACAATGATTTTCATAGTAACTGGAGTCTGTCATCTAGAGATTGCCTAGACTTCTAATCACAAACAGCTACAGACTATAAACATCTAAGGGAAGATGCGATTTCAGCAACCAAATACTCAGTTCAATATCTTATTAACCCTACATTTTAGAGGTGTCGATTAACAGATCGGATTGGATTTTGATTGAGTCAATTTGAATCAAATTATTTTAGATTGAAGGAAATTCAAGTTGTTTCTAATTCATGTCAGTTCGAGTTCGAATCATTTTAAGTTTAAATTATTTCGGATTAAAATTTTTTGAGTTCGACATTTCAATTATTCGGGTTCGGATTGTTTTGGATCTAAAATATTGATTTTTAAAGTTGAATCAATTTAATTTCGGATTATTTCAAGTTAAACTTTTGAATCATTTGAATTTGAATCATTTTAAAATTGAACTAATTCAAGTTAAAATCATTTTGATTTTGGGTTAGGTTTGATTTCGGATTAGGTCAAATTTGAATTGTTTATTTATTTATTTTATCAAATCGGATTAAATCAAATTTGATTTGAGACGAAATGAACGAATTTAGACCACTATTACATTTGGTTTCAAACTCAAAAGGCATCTTTTTAAGTTTATTGCTTTTATTAATGAAGCTGATGCAAGAGAGACAAGGACTGTTAATATTGCTGGATCATAATCATTATAGCCAGGAAAGGCAGTTCAATGACCCCATAATGCAAACAAGATTCCCCCATCTTTCGCTTTCACCCAAAACTCCCCATATTTCGCTTTTAACATTGTGATTGAAAAAAAAAAAAAAATTGGGTTAAAAAAATTTGAAATTGAAAAATGTGTTTAAAAAATATAATCAAAAAAAATATAATTTAATTATTTTTAAGTGTTTAATATTGTTATTCAAGAGTACTGTAAGAAATTGAAATGTCAAACAAAGATATATTTAAAATAAAATAAAATAAATTAGAGATACGAGAATAATAAAATTATTTTATCAAAAAACCAACTTCTAAAATCCAAAAGTTTTTTTTTTTTTTTTTTTGATTTTTTTGTTTGAATTGTCAAACCATGATTTTAATCACAAAAATCAAAATTTTTTACTCGTTTAACATTAAGTTTGCAATGAAACGCAACTTTTGATTTCAAAAGCTGTGCTAACAACAATGCTACAAGAGACCGAAGAAAGGAAAAAATTTTCAAGATCACATCGACATTCCGGTGGGATCAATTGACCTGCAGCAATCAACCATAACCTTTCTTCTTTTCTCAACTTTCTGCACCTGAAAGCATCAAAATAGCAGAAATGTGTTGTAATAATAATAAAATAAAATAAAAATAGCAATAATAGTAAAAGTAACCCCTATTGTTATCATTAGTTGTATTTCATGTGAGTGAACATCAGATATATCTAGATTCTAGACCCCTTCTATTGGCACTCTTCACAACAAGAGAACACTGGATATTTAACCATTAAAATCACCCTAGTAGTACACAAAACAGATTAGATTTGTGGTAGTTTCATGATCTCTTCCAGCATATGAAAAACATTTGATGTGAAGTAATGATTACTTAAATGAAAAATTTTATGCAAATGTAAAGCAATTAGGCACTTTGTGGTTCATTGTTTTCAACGTCTAGATGTGAAGAACTGCTGCCAGCATGACAGGGATTTTCCATTGGGATGACGCATTTGAGTTGTGGTTTTTGTATAGAATTTGCAACTCTTTTTAGCTGATCTTTGAGGGTTGCTTGCAGCTCTTGGGGGGAGACCACATCTGGCTTTTCTAACACTTTTACAGCAGATCTTGCTGCAAAGTTGATCTGCAAGAAATAGAGTAGAAAAGGAAGGATAACTACAAAGAAAAGGCTTTTTGATATCATAATATTCGATGAGTGATTTAGAACAATCATTTTTGATGCTCAAAAAATAAATAACTCAATAATTTCACACTCCATCAAAGATATTATGCAGCAGAGTGTCAACCAATTCATAATTAAGATTATACAGGCAATTTTCGGTTTAAGTACCCATAGTCCCTATACTATAGTGAAAAGAGTAATTTAGTCCCTGTACAGTAAAAGTGAGTAATTTAGTCCCTGTACAATTGAAATAGGTGCAAATAAGTAAAATTGATAACAATGTTAATGAAAAACCGTTAAAATACTGATATGGACTCGTAAAATCTAACAGAATTAATGACTTGAAATATATCTAAATCTGTTAGATTTTACGAGTCCAAATCAGCATTTTAACAGTTTTTCATTAAAATCGTTATCAATTTTACTTATTTGCACCTATTTCAATTGTAAAGGGACTAAATTACTCACTTTTACAGAACAGAGACTAATTTACTCTTTTCACTATAGTACAGGGACTATGTGGGTACTTAAACCGGCAATTTTCTGGTTGGTGCATCAAGATGCCAAGTAGGTTTGAGGAATGAAAAAGAGCATGGTTTCAGGAAACAAAATGTACAGATCTTAAATTTTATATCAAATATTGCATTCAAGTTAGTGGTTTAGATCTCAAAGAAGTTAAGGTAATCATCAATAATAAAAAAAGGAGGAAAACAAAGTAGTCAAAGATGATTTGAACCAAACAAATCACCCAAAGGATTAAATCCTTTACTAAGATGAAAGTTTTTTTTTTTTTCCCTGTTCATGGTTAAGTTGAGACTTAATTAAATCTCAAGCATAATTTTGATAATTTAAACAAAAGCAGGATTAGGTGGTTTAGTTTTGGCAGATGCATAACTGTTACTTATGTGCTCTACAAGTAGCAACTTACAACATTAGCTTTATTCTTATTTACTTTTTCTCTCTTCTATCCTTTCCAAGTTCTGCTTCTATTCTTAAAATTTCTTTCTGAGCATAACTTCATTTCTGACACAGTATTACTAGGCAATATTGAGTTTTTCTCTTCGAGTGGGGAGTGAAAAATTGGTCAGAGCAAATCTTGTTATCTTATCAAATACGATATGGCAGCAGAGCCCAAAAATTCATAAGGTTTGGCTAACATGAGTAACAGTCCAAGGGGAAAGTGTCTATTTTCAAAAAGGGGGTTGTATGTGTAATTTCAGGGTTTATTCAGGAGCTATGTTGCTCCGACTCTTTATTTTTCTTCAAGTATCCGTGTCCGACGCATACTTGGACATGAGTATGGAGATATGACCCTCCAGAGATCCTCCAAATACATGGAAAACTTAGAAAAATTTGAAAATACCCGTGTCGGACACATACCCGTATCTGACACTCATACCCAAGTCCGAGTAACATAGTTCAGGAGTACTTTGTAACTCACAATATAACTCATGCATATCGGTTTGCTATTATGTTATTCACAATCTCCAAACAAGCCAAAGTTAAGGCATCCGACAGGGCATACTTTTTTGTGCTCTTACATAAAAGCATATCATTGACCCTCTAAAGGAATAATAACCTTCAAGGTGGTTTAGCTAATATAGTGATATAAGGTATCACCAATACACCATTTTAGAATGCTCAGATTGACCTGCACTAAATAGTTTTGAAGGAACAATGTTTAAGGGTGAACATATATTTGGGTCAACCTTAAATCCACTTTTCCTTATTCTTTGCTTCTTAGAAGGCCAGACAAATTTCTCTGGCTGACATCAGAGCTATACTACAGGACAAGGCAATTATTCTCAAGCTATGTTGCTCTGACTCTTCATTTTTCTTGAAGTACCTGTGTCCGACACACATGTCTGACGCATATCCGGACATGGGTATAGGGATATGACCCTCCAAATACATGTAAAAACTTAGAAAATATTGAACATACCCATGTCCGACACTCACACCCAAGTCCAAGTAACATAGTTCTCAAGAGTAAGAATATATCCAGACCAAATCTCCTATAAATATGCTTTCAGAGAAAAAGAACCAGGTAATGCAATCATGACCCAATTCCACTTCTTTGGCTTCTTGCTTATATGAGATATCCTTGCTTTTGTGCACCTTCTCGCCTACCATTCCTTGTGTTTAAAGAATTAGTGGCCAGTGCATGTGTTAACTGAAAATACCAAAGGTATGTGATAATTCTGGCAAGATGCTCGGCATAGAGAAATGACTTTGAGGGCAGTGGCAGTCAGGAGACACTAAACACAGTATCTGAAGCAGGTCTTCACTGAAAATCTAAGTTCACAACTTAATGGTTTATAGTGGGTCGCAGTCCTTCCTAAATATCCAAAAACCTATGTTACTCGGACTCGAATGAGTGTTGGATACGGATATGTGTCCGACACGAGTATGTTAAATTTTTTTAAAGCTTTTCCACGTATTTGGAGGATCCTTAAGAGGGTCATACCCCCATACACATGTCCAGATATGCATCGGACACGGAGTCCGGATATGCATTGGACACGGATGTCGGACATGAGTAATTCAAGAAAAATGAAGAGTCGGAGCAACATAGTCCAAAACCTTATTCCACATGCAGCTATTAACTCAACCTTAAAGACAAAATGCTTTTGGTAAATATGTTTGTAACGTTTCCCCAATGAAGATATACATACAACATGGAGAAATTTTCTACAATCAAAATCTGTAAAATTGTTAAGCCAAGACCAAACTATTCTACTACTTATTGAAATATGAATTTAAGAATAAAAAGGGGAAAAAAAATAAAAGAATTGTTAGCATTAGCATCATACCGAATTTGAAGCTGTCTTCAAGAAAGCTTTTGCTAGAGGCACTATGCAAAACCTTTTGAAAATGAAAAAAAAAAAGTGATTAAACAAAGCAATTCCATGTGAATTCTTTCTTTCTTTAATGAAAAGAGTGAGAAAAAGAAGTTACATTCCTCGGCCAGCAGCAAGAGCTTCTTCCGACGGATCTTTCCATTCATCAAACCTGCAACTCAATTTGAAGCAAACAGATAAAATAAATTATTAAACCCAAAACAGAGAAATTATAATATATATGAAGAATTTGAGAGTCTTACACCCAACCATAACGCCGGTCGAATAGCAGGCGTTTCGACGATGGTTTGCTGTTTGCTAACTCCATTCCCATTCACTTTTACAAAATTTTTAAGCTCTTCACCTTCTACTTTCTTTCCACTCTCCGCACAAACATATTAGTATTTTCCTTCCACCTACACTTATCCGCAGCCTGCCCCTGGGTCTTGCTTTTGAAGATGGGTCTAACCCGATCCGACTTTCAATATTATTTAATAAATCAAATTTATTTTTATTTTAATAATATACATATTTTTAAAATTTTCAAGACATCTTGAGCCTGACTAGCCTTGAACAAAGGTTTTCAATGGCCAATCAAACCTGGTCCGATCCAACTTTGTCCATGTATACCTTTAATTTTATTGTTATTTTGTTTCGTTTTTAAATTGGTCTAAGTGTGTCACTATTTATAAAATGTTAAATTTTTAATTTCCATGATCAATTTTAATTTTTGACGATCTCAAATATAAAAAATATTCAATTAATTTT
The DNA here is from genome assembly GCA_030761205.1 of Fremontodendron californicum. Taxonomy (NCBI): domain Eukaryota; kingdom Viridiplantae; phylum Streptophyta; class Magnoliopsida; order Malvales; family Malvaceae; genus Fremontodendron; species Fremontodendron californicum. Next base: position 5,943,649 of record JAULJL010000047.1, read on the forward strand.
TTTATAATACAAAATATTATTATGTATATAAGTAATTAAATATTTATTGATAATTGAGTTGAATTTTCTAAATAAAAATTTGTTATTACATTAATTAAATTTTAAATCTATTTAATAAAATTAGTATTTCAATTTATTTGTTGGTACCATGACCGAGAATAATTAGTGAAAAGAAAATGACAATAATTTTAAATTGATAAAAAGATAATTATAATTACTGACCCCGATGATCAATGGTACAAAATCACAACCATCTCATATATACACTTAAAAGGCATAATATATGTGTTAGTGTAAGTTCTACAAGTCAATCGTGATTTGTTTGTATAACACTACTTTGCCATTTCATGTAGTACATATTATGATTTATTTAAATTATAATTGAGGTATTTTTGTATCCATGAGCTTAATTATAATTTGTTATTAATAACTTGTGAAGAAAAAGCCCATGAAACATATAGGCCTTGTAAAAGAACTGTAAGAAGTTACAATTATGAAATCCTTATGCATCAAAGTCATGTTTCTAAAAACGTTCTTGGTCATTATATTGTCGAAACATGGCATTGACAATGCTCCAAAACTAGCATATGTTAAACCTTCATGCACATAGTTCATGCAACCGATCTCATAAGTTTAAGTATGGAGATACTTAAGAATAACATATGGGTGCTTGTTAATTGAACAAGTTCACTGACGTGACTGAGAGTTCCATAATAATTGCATTAGAACAATTGTGTTGAAAAACATAACATTTACCGAAAGAATCGTTGTGTATGAACACAACTTATGTCATAAGTCATATTACTAACAGATATAATTTTACATTATTTATAACGTACAGCTGAACTTCAACTTGGAATCAACCAGCCAGTGACAGAAATCAACTGTGAGAAAAAAATCAACCACGTGGCTAATTTCGACCTAGCTACAATGAAATGAGGATCAAGTCAATAGTTACATGCCTAAATATCAGTAAAAGATCTTGAGGATGAAGATTAGTTGAATATTTTGTGGAATATAGCTCCTTATCAATTCAAGCCATGTACTGCTAAAAATAAACTACTAGACGTTGCAGTTGCTGCATTATAGGAGAAAAAAAGCTCTATTTCTCCAAAATCTTAGGAAACAATTGACAAAACATGGCAGATCTGACAGATTTGAATGCAATTGAAATAAAATAAAGCAAGCTTAGTGAAAGAAATCTTATTGAAGTACTATGGCTCTCGGCCAAGCAAAACTTGAACAAATTTGACTAAAAATTAAATGAGATTCGATTGCTTGGTTGCTAGTAATGTTTACAGACTGTCAACATTAACAACTAAAGGTTGAATAAAAGGAAAATACTCTCGAAGAGTGTAAATAAATACTAAATAAACTTATGAAGGATTAAAGGAAATTTGAAAGGAACAAAAGTAAGCTGAATTGGAACTGAAATTGAGTAGCATATGGAGCTGATTTCTATTATGTGTAGTTGTGTAAGAGCCAAGAGGCTTGGATAAAGAGCTATTGAAGCTGATTTGTATCTATTAGATGTGTGTTGAGTATGGCTCTTTTGGTTGGTTGAACAATTCTATTTTTAGAGCTTATGATTCCGTAGGATCATGCCACATGCCTTTGCACTCAAATTTACCTTCAGATTTGTCATGTCAGTCGACCATTTTCCTAAGAATTTAGGGCAAGAAAGCTACTTTCTCCTAAAACACAGCAACAACAATGTCTTGTAGTTGCTTTTTAGCAGCACATGGCTTGACTAAGTCTTTCTTCTTTGTAGCACAAGTGTAAGAACCACTTTCCTTAATTTTTGACCACTTCTGCTGACAGATAAGGAGATGTTGTACAATATCTTTAACATCCAAATTCTTTGCTGATATTTAGGCAAGTGATTAATGACTTGGTCCTCATTTGTTTGCAGTTAGAGGTGACAAAATGAATTCGAACTCGAAAATCTGCTAAAAAAAACTCGAACCTGAATCCGTTCAAACTCGATTTGATCAAAAAGTAGATTCGAATCCGAGAAAACCTAAAATTAAAATGGTCCGAGCCCGAAATAATCTGAGCTCGAAATGACTCAAACCTAAAACGATCTGAACCTGAGACTCACCAATCATAAACTCGTAATAACCCAAATTTAATACTAAAAATAAGAATGATTAATTTATGTTTAGATAATTGGATTGTGAATAAAAAGGAATTTTTTTTAGAACGGTGAAGAATAAAAATGATTATTTTTGGAAAATCATCTAAAAGATATTTTTTAGGATAAAGTTGAAAGTATCTAAATGATGATTATTTTTTATATATTTTATTATTCTTAAATTTTAATGTAACATTTTATTTATTTATTTATTCTCATATATTTACATATGTGATATGTCTAATTTTTTTTAAAAATAATATATTAAAAGTCATACTATTAACTAATGAGCTATAAACCTACAATCATACTACTGATTTTATATAAGACAATGAAATAAATCAAAAAATTAAGAAATCAAAAACTCAATTAGTATGAGCTGTAAAACATGATACTTGTATTACTACTAAATATTTATTTTTCTTTCATGTCTAGGTTTAATTAGTTTATTCATACTCCATATTCTTTAGAATTAACATTTTTTTTTTTAAGTAATTATTTTTTGTTTAATTACAATCTAATTAATTAATAAGATCATGATATTATCTTATATATCCAGTGTCGTTCGCATGTCGTGTAATCGTATCGTGTCTAAAATTATCATGTCTACAAATTATTATATCATCTCGTCTTCATTTGTCATTACTATTCAAATTGTAAATTATTAAAATATTTAGATATATACTATATATATTAAGTAACTTTTAATCATAATTTCTTAGGAAGTTGAGTTTTAAGTTTAGATTAGACCATTAAGACAAATGATTGAGCAATTAACTAATAGTAGTATTTCATTTTAGGATTGTCTTACAAACTTTTAAACCTTACTCTTTTTCTTCAAATATTGTCATTTCCCATTTTGATTTAATTATTAGAGTGTATAATTATATTTATGTGTATGTATAATATAAATCATAATATATTTATATGTTGAATATTAGACTTCATCGAATCAATTGTTTTAAATATTAATATGATAATATATCATATTGTCTATAATCAATTATATAACAAATTAATTTATATCATTTTTGGTGCTAACAAATATTGATATTAATATAATTAAAAATATCATATTATTGAAAAGCTTACTTAAAAAACAATAATAATTTATTTTTGGATTTGAACTGGTAAAGTTGCTTTGTTACCTATTCCATTAGGAACCGTAGATTTTTTGGTCCATTACATTCATGCTTTTACGATTCATATGACGATATTGATACTCTTGAAAGACGTTCTATTTGCTCGCAGCTCGCATTGGATACTGGATAAAGTAAATCTCAATTTTCATTTCCCTTCTGACGGGTCCTTTCACGCTCACGTCATGTCGAGTTACCGCAGAAGAAAAAAACTACAAAATTCGATCCAATTTATCGTAATCGATTAGTTAACTGTATTCTGAAACACGGAAAAACATCATTGTCTTATTTTAAATGATGTAAAAATGATTACATCTAACATAAAATAAAAAATAACATAAAATACGAATCCAAATTCAAACTCGAAATAGTCCGAACTCGAAATGACCTGATCTCAATTACCCCTTCTAATTGCAACTAGGTTAAAATCAACCAAGTGATTGGCTTCTGGCTGACAAGCAAATTTATGTGACTGCTATGGTTGATTGATTCCGAATCAAACTTCAGCTATAAAATTTGGGGAAAAGATTATAATAGTTGCCAAAATTGTAAGAACTTTCAACCACCTTTATAACCAATCTCCCATAATCAAATCCCATATATTTTTCTTCCTTTAATGCTCAAAATTAATTTTTCAAATGGGAGGATATTGAATCTTAAGATTCCAATCTTGTATTGTGTCAATCATCCGATGTATAAAATTAGTGTAAACAAATAATGAAAAAAAGATCTTTACGGTATTTGCAAATAAAGAATCTTATTTACTCTTGTGTACAATATTAGGAATCTTTTGCTTGCAACCTATGCATACACTTGAAAAGTTAAGTCATGCAGCCCCAAATTATGATTTTGTTTTTTTAAATAAAGAGAAATTAGATACAATTAGATTTGTTCAAGAATCGAGTTATTCATCTGATCCGACGATAGACCTAATTTGAATTGAATCGGATTTAAGTAATTTTTTTTTTATAATTTGAATCGATCATATTCGACTCGAATTATTATTTATTAAATAAAAAATATTTTTTATTAATTTAATTATAAAATATATAAATATTAATATAAAAATAATATTTTTAAATAATAAAACGAATTTATAAATTAATCCAAATTTAACTCGAAATGAACTTAAATTAAAAAAAAATTAAATCATGACTCGATTTAATTCATGAACAAATCTAAATACAATTTTGTAAGTCAAGCAAGCAATGATGTAAAACGACAGATGCAATGCACTTAGCTTAGCTGTATGTGGGTCGTTTTCGAGAGTAACATTTCTTCTCCACATGTCGTGGCTTGGTGACGCCATGTTTCTGAATGTCAAATGTATCTGTGACAACAAAGTTATCTTAATTTTGAATTCTTGTTTTGTTAGCAATAATCACATGTGAAGCCCTAAAATTCTGACACCACTTCCAATTACATGCAATTTAGGTGCACTTTTGGAACATTCTTAAGCACACTTGTCATCATTTCATGGCCTGTCTGTCAGCTGTCAACCAAGCATCTAATTAGGTTGTACCAAGTAGCCAAGCCAACAATTTATTTAAACAAATATTGAATGAAGACTTGAGTTGACAAATTAGCTATAAATTTGCCCCACAAATGCTGCCCCCAAGATTTCATCATTACCAAACTTAATTCCTGCTGTCTCCCTTACTCCTTGCTTCCTTTCCCTTCCCTTGCCTTCAATAATTTCCATAATTTGCAGAATGGAGGAGTGGTCTCCTCAAGATGCCATGAAAGCTTATTTGGACACTCTTCATCTTGTAAGTTTATTTCCATCTACTTTCCATTTAACACATTTATTTTTAAACAATAAAACGAGTTTATAAATCTATTTTCCATTTAAAAAAAAATATATATATATATATTGAGGAGACCACTACTCTTCATCTTGTAAGTTTATTTCCATCTACCAAAAAAAATATTGAGGAGACACCACTCCTCCATTCTGCAAATAATATTTTAAAATTTTCGTACACAAGAAATCACAATTTGAAGATAAAAAACATGATTTTAAATGTTGAAATTTAAATTTATTAGATGTCATTTTTTAAGAGTTATTTCATGAAATAATTGAGTTAAACTCGAGATTCACTTAATTTTTTTTCTTCGTAATTTTAAAATAAAAAAAATGATTGTAAATGTTACAATTCGAACTCAAATTTTCTAGATTTCATTTTTAAAAATTATTTCATGAATCAATTAAATTAAATTCGATCTGGATTCACTTATATATACTTTTTTCTTTCTTTCTTTCTTCCTTTCATTCAATATCAATATTAACTTTTTATTCCTATATATATATATATGAAGAGCGAGGTAGAGTTAATGAAGATGATTTTTTGGTACACAAGAAATTATAGTCTGAAGATAAAAAATATATTGCAGATATTGAGATTCAAATTTTAAATTTGTTGGATCTTATTTTTTAAGAGTTATTTCATGAACCAATTGAGCTAAATTTGATCGGGATTCACTTTTATATATATATATATATATTTCTTTCATTCAATATCAATACTAACTTTTATATATATATATATATGAAGAGCGAGGTTGAGTCTAACGAAGATGAGAAGCCAAGAGTGATTGAACCGAAGGGCATGGAGTTGATATCAGCCATGGCAGCAGGAAAAGGAGCTAAACGAATAGTGGAAATCACAACAGAAGGCATAACGCCATTAACAGTTGCACTTGGTGTAGCAGCAAAGCAGACTGGTGGTCAACTTATTTGCATTCTGGCATCAAATAATTGTAATTCTTCCATGAAAAGCAAAGCTCAATTAGGGCATGCTGAGATTGCTGATCTTGAAAATGTCATAAAGTTGGTGCATGCAGGAAGCTGCCCTTGTGAGATGATGATGCAAATGCAAATGCAATTGAACAACATTGATTTTGCAGTAATTGATTGCAAGTTTGATGATAATTACTTGAAATTAATGTTTAAAAAGCTTGAAGCCAATATTATTAAAACTGGGTCAACTGTAATAGCTCACAATCTTCATCATAGGAAAGCTGGATCAGTTTCATTTGCTCAACTTGTTAGGAAAAGGAGAGGAGTTGAATCTGTAACTCTACCTATAGGAGAAGGAATTGAGTTGACAAGAATTTTAGGATCCACTATTAGGAGACAAAACAGATTTCATGTCACCTTCCACAATTAATATTAATTTCAACCTTAATTATATATATATATATATTTTCTGATTGTAATAACCTCTTTTTTCCCATTTTGAATATGTGTATACGTGTTTTGTTCGTATTATTTTTTATGGTATAATCATATTTAAAGTTTTATATTTATATAAGATGTTATATTTATATAAATTTTGAGACGTTAATAATTACTATTATATAAATTTTTAAATATTTGTATATTCGTGTCGAATTCGTATTATATGAATTAATAATTGTATTTTGATTATGTTTTAATTATTTTTTAAATTCGTATCGTGTAATCATATTATATTCAAAATTATAAGTTTTACAAATTTTATATATTAATCATCATATACACGATGCAGGATTGATTTTTTTTAATAATATGATATTAAATTTTTTTTATTCTGTTAAGTTAGTATATTTACTTAATAATAGATATACAACTGATATTTGTTTTACAATTGACTATTTTTGATTTATTTAGTTTATTTTTTTAATGATAAGGTTTAAATTTACTATTCATCTTTGAACTATGCAATTTGATGAAGATTTTTTTTTATTTAATTACTATACGTTTTCATTTGATTCAAAAATGGTTAAAGAAAGCTATTCACCGACCGAATCATTCTCCAGACTCACAGGACTAGCTCGACTCAATTCGAGCATTGGACAGTATGGAATTTTTAGTCCTAGAGCAGGCTAAAAATATTTTATATCAATAAATAATATATTTTAATTAATCTTTTTCAATAATGAAACTAACTTAAATGGGTGAATTAGCCTCGAGCTTTAGTTTTAGAGATGTCAACCAGACTTGACTTGCTTGATCTGTTTATGGAGATCTCTATTCAAAAGTTAACGATAAAATAATATTCAATGAGAAAAAAAAAATTAATAAAATATTTTAATATGAATTTATTTTATCATGGACACTAAAACTATTTTCACCATCATGGTTCATGCTATTAAGAATAATCATAATTTCATGTATAACCATATAATGTTATAAAACTTGTGTTTGTTGAAATCATCGACTACTCTAGTCTTCTCTAGATTTCTCTTTAGTCTCCTATTTTGAATTTTCTTTGGGCTTCTCATTCCAGATATCTCTTCACTCTTCTTCCTTTGATAGCCGACATACTAGAAATTATAAGAAAAGACTAGAAAGTTTGAAAGTTGGTTTAGTAACCGACATAACAAAGCTATAAATAAAGATTGTATGTGTTGTGTGCAATGTGTGGAGGTGAAAGGAAGAGTAAGAGAGGAAACAAAATGTAAACGGGTGGTTTGGTGATATGCAGAGAAAATGAGAGATTAGGAAGATGAAGATGTGAAAAATAATAGAGTGTATATGGGTATAGGATATTATGGTGTATGTGAGTGAATAGTGAGTGAATAGTAACGTGAGAGAGTTTATTTAAGATTGTGTTTATTGTTAGTTGGTGTTTTCACCAATTGTATCTGGTCTTTTCTCTATATTAATAAAAGTGTTGCTTTTCGAAAGGTACTGTAGCATCCCGAGAAAGTTACTGTAGCAAATCGATACTGTAGCACAAAACTACAATCGGTATCGAGAGTCAAAAATCAACAGTGTTTGAATTACAGAATATGTGAAACATTCCATCAAATAATAGAAACCATTTAAATAAGTTACTAAAAATCATGTAACTTCTTCAATAAAATGAAGTTATCTCAAATACTATAAATCATGTATTCTTCTCTTATCAGTAAAATGCATATTTTATGACGCGAACATGTAATTCCTTTTTTTAATATTCACATTCACAAATTTATGTCTTGAAATAGATTTTTTTTAAGAAATTCATTTTGCCTCAATCATGGTTTTATCAAGAGATCATAAGGTTATTTCAAGATCTATAATCAAAACTAGCAAGTATTCAATGCCCAACTCTAGGCTCATGATTGTTCCAATTTATTGCCATTCACATAAATTCGCAAAATTATGTATTCAAACTAAAGCAAACATATATAACAAGGTCATGTCCTAACATATATAGTTATTTTTCAAATATTCTAACTTTGAACAAAACAATCTTATCTTGTTTCAAATATTTTTTGAAACCAAATTTGATAAGCAATTTATAAAATTTTAAATGTATAGTATTTTTACCTTTGGTTTATGTAGACATTTAATTTTATCAGATTCATTTTTCAAAAAATTAACTTTGATTTACCACCAAGTCGGCTCGGGTTTAATATTCTAGTGATTTTCATGGTTGCAATTTTTGAATTTTTATATGTGCTAAATTACTTATTTTTTTTAACTTTACTTATCAAAACAAAATTGTGCCGTAAAAATTATTAATTTTCAATTTTTAACTAAACCTGGGACAAAGAAATTTTTTGTTAATCCCAAGCTTTAATGTTTTATCCCATTTGGATTTATTCTAAAAATGAATTTTTTTATTAAAATTAAAATAAAAAGAAAATGAAAAAAAAAAAGAAAGAAAGAAAATAGAAACATGTTTTAAAAATCTTGAATAGTAAAAAAAATAACCTAAACATTATCCCACCTTCCTTCCTCGCCTTTAATCTTGGCTTTTCATTTGGTTGATCCAATGGACCAAATAAATAGGAATTAAAAGAACAAAAAGACGGAGAGGGATTTTAAGGAAATAGATTGGGCTCTTGGATCAAATGATCAAGGGTCCAAGATGGAGCTTGGTTTAAGGGTATAAAAATAATAGAAAATTTGGGTATTCAATAAGGTTTTGGGGGTCATTTTTGGGGAAGTTTGCTTAGGATCGGAAAAGAGAAGAAAAGGAAAAAAGAAAAAAAAAAAAGAAGAAAAGGGGGAAACGAAAGGAAAAATAGAGTTCGGTGGAGTTTTTCTATATGGTGGATCCCTTTTCTTCTTTGTTTATTGGTTTTTATTTCTGTTGAGATTGTTTCTGTTCTTTTTATTTTTGCTAATTGTTTTGAGCTTTTCATGATTCATTTTATGAAAACTAGTTGAATTTTCCAGTCACCAACTATGTCGCTGGATACGAATCTTGTTTGATTGGCCTGCAAGCACTGGTATCATTGGGGCAAAAGAAGCTGATATACATGGTGACTCATTCTTATTAATTTCCCAATCTAAAAGAAGATTAAAGACTATGGGCAAAAGGTTAAAACAATACTAATAACTGTTAGAGAAAATGGGCAAGCAGTTTGAAAAGATCAATTTTACTTATCTTACTAGGACGCAAAATCACTTTGTTGACCCTTTAGCCACATTTGTCGCTCTAGTCGATGTCCAGAAAGATATGAAGATTAATCTTATTGTCCTCGAGCAACTCGAGCAAAAGGTTGAATCTATAATTTGCAATGATTTGGTAGCAAAAATCAATGACGGCTTGCCACGGTTAGGGTTAGAGGTGCTCATGAACCGGGTCGAGTCATGGCCCGCAACTTTTTTTATTTTTTTTGTCCAGGCCGAGTCATGGGACTATCCGGTCCATGAGTAGGTCTAGCCACGGTACACCAATATCCGCAACTTTGTGGAGGAAGGGGAATACACACCGAATGCTGACAAGAAATGAAGAAGGGCAATTAGATGGTTGGCATCCCAATTCGTACTTTGTGGAGGGGAATTGTGCAAAGGATCATTCGATGATATCCACCTCCAATGTGTGAAAGAATCTCAGACTCTCAACATTATTGAAGAATGCTAGCAAAGAAGATCGTGAGTTGGGTAACTTTTGGTTAACCATGGAGCTCGGTTGCACCAAGTTTGTGAAGAAATGTCATAAATGTCAGATCCATGCTAACCTTAATTGTTTGCCTCAAAGGGAATTGTAGAATATGATCACTCCTTAGCCTATCTCTACTTGAGGAATTGATATCATTGGAAAAGTAACACCTAGCTCCCATGGGCATGAATATAGCTTAGTGGCCATCGATTATTTCACCAAATAGGTTAAAACAGCCTCTTACAAGATCCTGAAAGCCAAGCAAGTAGCAAAATTCATCCACGATAAGATCATTTGCAGATATGGAGTACCTTAAAAGTTTATTTCGAACAATGCTCAACATTTCGGAGCAAAAACTGCAGAATTGTTGACAAAGTTTAGGATTCAAAAGCACAAATCATCATCATATTGTAGACACCTTATTTTGTTCGGGCCTTTTAAAATCAATTTTGATTTGTCCCCTCTCGGGTTTAATATTTTTTGTAAAAGTCACGGTCGCGATTTTAGATTTTTAAAATGTTCTAAATCATATATATCTTTTTTAGCTTTAATTGTTCAAATAAAATCGGATCGTAAAATTATCAATTTTAAAATTCAATTTAAACCGAAGTGAAAAAGTTTAATCTTGAGTTTTATTAGATTTTTAAAATAAAATTTTTAATCGAAAATATTAAAAAAAACAAAAACTTGAAAAAATAAAGGAAGGGTAACTTAGACGTTACTCATTTTTTTAGGTTAAAAATGGAGGTATAAAATGAGTCTAGAAAAGTAAGAGGGGGCGGATGATGAAAAGAAAGGGTTGGCGGCTACTACGAGGGGAGAAGGAAATGAAATAAAGAAGAAAAAAATGAGCTTCCAGGGAGTGGGATCTTGTGGGAGCTATAGGTGGGGTTTTGAAAAAAGAGAATAGGGAGCCATAAGGTTGTTGGCGGCTATAGAAGGAAAGGGGAAGGAATTAAAATAAGAGAAAAAGAAAGAAAGCTAGGTAGAAAAAGAAGGTAGCTGGGGCTATGAACAAAGGGGGGCCACGGCTAAATAAAAAAGAGAAACAAAGACATTTGATTTGATTTTGATTTCGTGGAAGAGCCAAAGGGAATCGAATTTTCCAGGCATCAGATAAGTGCAATTTCTTTGTGCAAGCTTGATTTCTACTGAGTTGTTTTTTTTTTATTTCCCTTTCTTAAGCTTTAATTTTTCTTTTTTTGGGGATAATAAGCTTTAATATTTTCATTCTCTTTAATTTCCACATACATTAACTTGTTTATAATTTTCCTTAACTCAAAAACAAAGACCCAAACTCCAAATTCTTATTCGAAGTCTGGGATTTATTTCTCAACCAAATTTTGTCTTGAGAGAATTATTACGTCATCTTAAAGTGGGTATTGTTTTTGGTAGAGATGGTTGTTGAAGAAGGGACAAGCATAGGTTGGAGGAGCAGCATGAGCGCAGGAGCAGAGGTTGAAGGAGCAGCGTGAGCGTAGGAGCGAGAGTTTGGCCAAGAAATATCAAGCACAAAACTGGTACAGCACTCACTGACCTTGAGGAGGTTTTATGCAAGAAAGATCAAGCACAATACTGTCTTATCAGTGGTGAGAGCTAGTAAGCCAACTGAGCATAATAAACCTCAGCAAACTGGAGTTCAACTCGGAAAGGATTTTCCTCAATCTGCATCTTTGCTGAAAGATGCTAACTTGACTAGAGACCCGAATCAAGCTTCAAGATCAGGACCAATACCTGCTAGTGAACCAATTGCACCTAGACTTGGTGTAGACTATCCTTTTCCTCCTCACCTTGAATATGCTTACCCTCCGCCAGATGGAAATATTTTGACCAATATTGTTAATGCTCTTATTGCTGTTCCCCGCTTCTATACCCAGGTGTTGCACCTAATGAATAAAATGAATATTCCAGCTTCATTTCGTATGGCTTTGCTCACACCGCCTCTGCCACCTCCCTCCTGCTCCATCAAATTTTATTAGACCAAACAAGAGACCTCTATCTTCCATGACACCACTTATTATTACCAAGGATAATCAGCTGGCCGGAGTCATTGGTGGCAGCGGTGGAATGAACATAATACCAGCAGTAACCCAGGTTTTCTTAAATCATTTTATCGTGGGGATGGAACCTTTAGCTGCAGTTCAACATCCAAGGATCTACCTCAAGATAATACCGAATATAGTTTCATATGAAAACTGGACTGTGATTGATGGTGATCACATCGAGCTTGCAGAGGAGACAAAGATTTTCTTGGCAGGGAAGGGTCATCAGCTGCAGGCCAAGTCAGGTGGGGCTATCGTCCAGTTTGTTGTTCAAACCCTCCAAAAACCCATCGAAATGGGCCGAAAATATGGAAAAGATTCCAATATATTTCATGGAAAACTAACTGCTGTTAGTGACCCTAGGAAAGATGGGAAGCCTGCAGCCCTTTGATCCCTTTGTTTTTTTGAAGTCTTAAGGAAGCTGGAGAAGCGTCAGCAGAATCGCAAGTGTTATGCTCGTCTGCACCCCCGTGCTGTGAACTGCAGGAAAAAGTGTGGACACAGCAATCAGATGTTTGAGATCTTGGCACAAACTTGAACTTATGGAAGACGAATAGGATAACTTGAGATTCTGAAAATCAGCAATGACATGGTGATTGTCTTTTGTGTTGTCTTGTGTTTGCATTTGTATCATGAATATGTGATTACCATGTTTGTTCATGCTTTGCCTCTTCATGTCATATGATTGTGTATTGGTTATGCCATGTTCATGCATTAGTATTGTATTCATTTGGTCATTTTTGTTCATGTTGTTTTCCATGCATTTTCATATGACATATTAGATCTTATGTCATTTTGTATTATCATGCATTTCCATGTCCATTATGTCTAGGTCATCTTGGTATGCCATACACATTTCCAAGTTCATGTTAGGCATTAGGATATTTTTGTATTGCCATGTATTTTCAAGACACTTTAGGTTTGGGTTACATTTGCATTATCATGTTCATGCATTTTAGGTCTATGTCACTTTATGAATGCCATGCATTTTTTTTTTTATGACATTTAGGTTTAAATCTATGCATTTCATGCATAATGTTTGCTGCATTGTTTCATGCATTTCATGTTCATGCCACTTGAATAATGACTTGAGCCAATTAATGGTTCAAAGTCATGCTCTCTTGAGCACACTTGTGGAAAATTAAGTTTGTCAAATTGATTATTCTACCTTTGTGATTTTTTTTTACTTAGCCAATTTTTATCTAACTTTCAAAAAGTCCTAGCTACTGTTTGCAAGTCATTTTATGAGTTTCAAATATTTTTACTTTGATTTTTAAATGATTTTATCAAAGGCAAAAATGTGTTGGCAAAGCAGTTTTTTCTCCTCCAAAAACTCGTACATCTCTGATTTTTCTGGGAATTCATCTTTGATCAGAAAATTAAGCAGATTTTTTTTCTCGTGTAGTTTTACATGTCCTGAGTCTCCAGTAGTTCTTTCAGAATTTTTGGAATTTTTAAAAATAGGGTAAAAAATCGTGGATTAAAACTGGACAGTGGAGTCAGAATCGAATTTAAAGAAAAACCATTTTTCTGTTTTGGTTAATTTACTTAGAGTGAGTTGATTAGGAGGGTTAGCTACTGACTTAGTGTAATTTCTAAGCCCTTTTTAAACTCTAAAAATGGTTTTTCAAGTCCCGGGTTAAGGGTAGTCAAGTCCGGATTTTTTAAACTTAGGAAATTAGAGCCATTTAAAAATTTTAGCTCAGTTTTTATTTTTAATTCAAGCTTTTCAAAATTGTTTTCAAACAATCACAAAGTATTTTGGTTTTAGAATATTTAATTTGACATATTTTCCTAAGGTAGCCGTATATCTTTTTAGATATACGGATTTCCTTAATTAAAGGAAAAAATACATTTCATGCATTGCATTTTTATATTCATGCATTTTATATAATATGTGATTCTTGCTATAATAATTTCTATGATATTGTTGTTATTTTGATTTATATTTTTTGATGTTACATGGTTTATTATATGGTTTTGAATATTTCATGATATCCTATGCTTTTATTTAGTTATTTTTATTTAGCATATACTATGTTCATGCATTATTATTTTTATTTTCATGCATATTATATGATAGCATTATTTTATTCCATGTCATTTAGAATATGCTAAGGCATTCAAATCATGTCATGTCATTTAGGTTTCATTATATTATTTCGATTTTGCTATGTCATTCTATTTATGTCATGTATATACATATCCATTTCTTTTAAATGTTTTCAAAAAGATAATGGTTTTCAATAAAATAAAGATATTCCCGAGGTAAAATAATTCATGAGTTATCTGCCGGGTTTGCTGGGGAGGATATCATCAATTATTATTAATAACGGAATATCTTCTTTAAAAAGAGAATGGTTCGGAAAATTTTCCAAAACTAATAAAAAATTTCTATATTTTGTCACGTTTGTTGGGGAATATAAAAAAATTTTGAATTTATAAATTTCGGATCATTTTCAATAAAAAATGGAATTATTTTTCTTTAAATTGGGAATTAACTTGAAATACTAAATTTAAAACCGACTTTTACCGAGACTTGAGATAATACACGATTAATAAGGTACCGATTTATACGGGCGTTGTGGGGGTGCTAATCCTTCCCCACACGTAACCGACTCCCGAACCCGCTTCTTTGATTTCTCTGGTTTAAAACGCAGACTTGAAATTGGTTTTTAAAATGTTTTAATTAATTTTTAAAATATTTTATAAAACTGGTTTTAATAGGTGGCCGATCACACCTAGCTAAAAAAGATTGGTGGCGACTCCATGTCTTTTTCAAGGTTATTTTCAAAACCTTTATTTTTCTAGAGGAATTAAGTCGACTTTTCCTCGATTTTTTTTTAATATCACGCTTAATGAATAATAAAGTCTTGCGATGAGACTCGTTATTTTTTAGGTTGCGACACATATCAGCCAGACAAACGAAGTAGTTGAAACAACCAATAAAAATGTCAAAGTCATCCTAAGGAAGACAACATACACTTGCAAAGATACAAAGAATTGGATGGATTAAATGAAAAACATTATGCTTTGTATCACATACAAGGCTACTAAACGAAATTGGCCCAAAGCTTGTACTATGCATGATATTAATGTTAAGGAGATTTCACTTCCATATCAGAAGCATAAAATTTCTGTATTGTGAATGATGGATAAGCAATCTGCAATTGAAGAGAATGGAAGCCGCTGCTGCTTGTCCATTCAATGTGAGAGAGAGCTCACGACAAACTCTGGTATGCCAAAGCTTGCCTTCTTTCTTGGTGTTTACTATTGACAAACTAGTACTTCCATCAGGATCTTGAAAATGCCTAAATTGATAAATTGGCAAATGGGTTGGTAAATTTATTCAACTTAAGTGAGGGAACTTCCAAGATCAATAGGTAAAGTCCACAACTTACAGACCTTGAAATTGAAGAGCTTCCATCTGGGATTGTGAAGTTTCACAATTTACGGCATCTAATCACTTTTTGCCGCAATCTTGGATCTGATCGATCATCGATCTGATCTATCTAGATTATGTTTTGGGAACACGAGTTCCACCATGTATTTGTAAGCTGAATTAGAACTTACAAGTTTTGCATTGTGTCAAAGCAGAAGACAACGTTTACAATATGACACAATTAACAAGGATTAGCCTTGTAAAAGTGAGAGCAGACTATGCATATGGATTAGAAAATATGAAACTCCAGCGCTTCTTAGCTTTGATAGCAACCAATGAAAAGGGAATGCTATTTCTATAAGGAAAATTAAAAAGGCACCTCACTGTCTCTGGTTCAGTTCTCTTCAGAAATCTGGAGAAGTTTCTTTTTTTTTTAGGATATCAAAAGCAATATTTCTTGGCCAAGAAGATGATCATCTCCAGATTTGGACAAGCAATCAAAATAAATAAATAAATAAATTATTAGGTGTTTTAAGTTCAAAATGTTTTGTTAAGCGGAAGTGAAGTGAGCACGTGCATATGGAGGATTTGTTGAGGATGGAAACAATTCTTGTCAGATTACCATTGGTAGTTATGAGTTATTTGATGAATTCATTCATTTGTTTTTATCTATTATGGAAGGCAAAGGCTAGTAACCAATTTTAGGTGTGAGTACCATTTACAAAATTGGTTGTTTTCTAATTTTTTTTTAATATATGCTTTGATTGGCTCTAAAAATTTCGAGAATTGAGGTTTGTTTGTTGTTATTTTAATTATGAGATTGTTTAGCTTAGTTGACTTTGTAAGATATAATCTTATGGTTTTGGGTTGGTATTGGGTAACTATATGAATAAGAAGCAAAGGCAAATAAATATATGCAACAATAAAAGAAAAAATAAAAACATATTAGAATACTAAGTTGAATAAAAAAGTAAAAACAAATAAAAGAACACCAGATATCATCAAAGTTTCATACTTTAATGTTTAAAAAAAATCATAATGGAATTTCTCACCTTCACATACCTGGATAGAAATTTCTTTTCGGATGAAAATGAATAGATGCAAACTAATGGAGGTCGGATCCAACCTTCTCATCACGAGAAACGAACCCATACAATCCGATCATAGCAAATTCGAATTAAAAAAATCAGATCAATTTTTTTTTTTTTTGTAAACGAATTCCAAAAGAAGGAAAATTTGAGAAAGGAAGTCGAAAGTATACAAAGTGTAAGAAAAAAAAAAACTAAAATCATAGTCATTCATCTCAAAAATCAGATAAATTTTTTTAGAGAGAGAAACGATGAGCAGAAGAAAGAGAGAGAAACAAAAAAACGAGAGATTTTTTTCACCCTTGCTTTCTCGATTATTCTTTCCTTTCTTTTATTTTTTTTTTCAATTATAAAGCCTTTTTGATTAAAAAAAATAGAGTACAATGTCGGTGATTATAAGGATTGTCTTTTCTCATTAATTTCTTTCAATATCATTTCATCTTTCTCACAAACCCCTCTCTTTAATTTCATTTCACTTTTTTTTAATAAAATAACCTAAACACTAAACTCATCATTTAAGGCAAAAAAAGAAAAGAAAAATGGAGATAGAAGAAAAACAAAGAGGTGAGACTTTGAAGGAAATGAGAAAAAAGTAAGGAATTGAAAGGAATAAGAGAAGGAAGATGAGGAGTAGGTGAGCATCTCCCTATTTCCTTTTTTTTTCCACTCACCAAGTCAAAGCGGTGTTTTTTGGCAAAAGAAGATAGAAAAAGCAAAAATTGCAAAAAATGACAGTGACACATGAATAGCCTTTCTTTTCTAAAAAACTTCATATTTTTATTGTATGAATGCTTTAATTGACCCTATGAATTTCAAAAATTGACGTTTGTTTGTTGCTATTTTAGCTATGAGATTGTTTAGCTTAGCTGACTTTGCAAGATATGTTCCTACAGTTTTGAGTTGATACTAGATAACTCTATAATCAGAAGCAAAGGTAATCAAATACCTACGCTCATGAAAGAAAAAGTAAAAACACATTAGAATACTAAGTGGAATTAAGAAATAAAAACCAATAAAAGAACAATAGAAATTTCACTACTACACAAAAATTATTCAACTAAAACATCAAACACACTAGATATCATCAAAGCTTCATGCTTTAATGTAAAAAAGAAAAAGAAAATCATAATGGAATTTCTCACCTCCACGTAGCTCGAAAGAAATTTATTTCGGATGAAAATGAATAGATGCCAACTAATGGAGGTCAAATCCAACCTTCTCATGGCGAGAAACGAACCCATACGGTCTGGTCATAGCAAATCCGAATAAGAAAAAAGAAAACCAAATCATTTTTTTTGTAAAAG
Source organism: Fremontodendron californicum (assembly GCA_030761205.1). Lineage (NCBI taxonomy): Eukaryota > Viridiplantae > Streptophyta > Magnoliopsida > Malvales > Malvaceae > Fremontodendron > Fremontodendron californicum. The sequence goes on from JAULJL010000047.1 coordinate 5,961,601, forward strand.
AATTCCAAAAGAAAGAAAAATCAAGAATGGAAATCAAGAATATACAAAGCGAAAGGAAAAAAAAAAAACTAAAATCATAGCCATTCATCTAAAAAATTAAATAAATTTTTTTGATTTTTTTAGAGAGAGAAATGATGAGCAGAAAAAGAAGAAAGGGAAACAAAAAAATGAAAGATGTTTTTCACCCCTGCTTCCCCGATTATTTTTTTTTCAATTGGAAAGCCTTTTTGACAAAAAAACAGAGGACACAATGTTAGTGATTATAAGGATTGTTCTTTCCCACCAACTTCTTTCAATCTCATTTCATCTTTCTCACCAACTCTTCTCTTTAGTTTCATTTCACCTTTTTTTTTTTAATAAAATAATCTAACCTGCTAAACTCATCATTTAAGGTAAAAAAGAAAGAAAGAGGGAATTATAAGAAAGAAAGAAAAAAAAAAGAAAAAAAAAGAGGTGAGGCATTGAAAGAGATGAGGAGCAAGTGAGGAATTGAAAGGAAGAAGAGAAGGAAGATGAGTAGCATGTGAGGAAGAAAAGGAAGGCACACTGCTTTCAACTGTTCTCCCCTGTTCCCTTTTTTTTTTTTCACTAACCAAGCCAAAACAGTGTGTTTTTGGGGAGGGGGCAAAACAAAAAGCAAAAAAAGGGCGAAAAAGACAATGACACGTGGATAGCCTCTCTGTTCTAAAAAACTTCTTATTTTTATTGTACGATGTTTTGATTGGTCTTATAAATTTCAAGAATTGACGTTTGTTTGTTGCTATTTTAGCTATAATATTGTTTAGTTGAGCTGAATTTACACGGTATGTTCCTAGGATTTTGGGTTGGTATTCGATAACTCTATGATTTTATCTATATAAGGGGATTTTCTTTTCTGCACAAGATATCTTTATCAAAATGTCTCCTTGATATCATTGCTCTGTTGAGATGTGATATGTCTTGATATAGAATATAAAGAATGGTCATAATAGGCATGTGAATATGCCTGGACTGTAGTTTTCCTTCATAAAATATGGCCACTGGTTTGACTTTAGCAGGCCTTGGGGGTTCTTCAATTGCATTCACTAAACCGACCCATAATCTTCATAAAACTCAATTTGAGATGAATCCATCAATTTCTACAACTTTTGACAGAATTCAACACAATCTTCAATGTAATGTCTATCGCCCCCATATGGTATTTGCAACTCTTCCTTGGATCATGTTCCCCATGATGAGAGCCCTGATTCATTAGTGTTGGGTGAAGCATATCAGCTTTCAACAAAGCATCGAATACTTGAGCCATGGTGATGTGAACCCTTAGGATTGAAACCCTTTGAACCCACTAACAATTCAAATATCCTAACCCAAAAAAGCCAAGATTCAGGTTGAAGAATCTAAACTCAATGAAATCTTATTTCAAGAACCTATTTTTAGCTAGACCCAATGAAATATTGTTTCAAGAACCTAGTTTTAGCTAGACCCAATGAACTCTTGTTTCAAGAACCTAGATTTGGTTGTTGAACGCCACAAAAGAAACCTTTGATAAGTTCTGAAGTTCTTTCAAGAACTAGAAGAGAAAACTCTCTCAATTGATAAAAATCAAAATTACACAATGAACTATTGAATTATATGGTAGACGGGTAAAACAATAGCCTAGGTCGGTTAGCTAATGGAGTCTTAATCCTAATACTAACTCTTGGTCAGCCAAGAGTCCTATCCTAGTTAAAACTCTTAAGCATTTTTTTTTTACCTAAAATGCCAGTCAGGCATTATCTTAATGAGATGTAAAAAATATATATGCTGAATCAGTTTTTTGGTTAGAATTACTCAATACGGTTAGCATAAATGACCTAATTTATTAATAATAAAAGTTCAGTGATACAATTTGATGAAATTAAAGATTCGTGGCCTACATAAAATTTTATGTTAAGTTCAGTGACCCAAATTGTAAATTACCCCCTCTCTCTCTCTCTATATATATATATATATATATATATCAACCTTTGAAGCTACGAAACAAGTGACGAAAACCATAAATGCGGGTTTGGTTCGGTGAATCTTTCATTACAGGCCGTATCTTACATTCCATAATGAGATTACCATGTTTGGTTTACTAACATTCCGCAAGCTCAGTAATATGATATTAGTTACAGTGTCAAAATTGGGTCATATGGGTGTAATGTCATACCCTCCTCTCTCTGAAGTTATGTTACATTATGAACGTAATGTAACATTTTTGCCATTTTTGCCCTTAATAACATAATGAAATAACACCCCCAATACCACGACCTCTCGACATTTATGAAATAACATTTTAGCCGGCAGTCACTCTTCTTCGGTCTCGATTTCTACCTGGATCGTTGCCTTTACCTCTCGACTTCTCCCGAATCGTTGCCTCTCCCATTCGAAATCCAGGTATGATTTCATTTCAAAATCTTTGATTTATATTTATTTTAGGTTATTGATTTTGTGTTTACATGTCAGATTGAAGGTTTAGGGTTTTGATTTTAGTTTTAATGTTTGGTGTTTTGAATATTGGGGGTTTAGGTTTGAGGTTTCGATTTTGGATTTTGCCTTTCCGTTCGTTACATCCAACGAGATAATCCGTATTTTGGTTTTATCGTTGTCTCTCCCTATTGTCCTGGTGCTCTCGAATTGCTGCCTCTCCCTATTGTCTTTGTTTTTGGGCTTTTATGATTTTTTTTTTCTTTTCGAAATGCTTGAAACTGTGCTGCTTGGTACCATGTACCAAATTTTTGTTGAATTTTCGAAATGCAAGAACAAAAAGTATTCTAATAATTGATAGATAGAAAATAGATTGATTACCTCAGGACAAGAGGTATTAAAATTCATTAAAAATAGAATAAAAGTATTAGTATACTACTAATCTTTTTAAGGTTTATTCAAATGGGTGGAAGGGGAAGAGAAGATTGGTTTGAATAGTTTGAAGGAATTAATTATAGTTGGCATATGGGAAAGATGGTTAGAATTTGATGAGTGGTGGTTTGGAAAAATCGGCTTTAATAATTTTTAGCTTATAACTCAAACCGACAAACAATCCACCGCATATTCTGAAAAGTAATGCAATTTATAAAAAATTTAGTAACTTTTGATATAATTTTATTAACTTATGATATAATTTTGATAAGTTTTGATAGAATTTTTTATAACCTTTTTTATTTTGGATAATTATTATAATATCGTCTCCCCACTTGGATTAGATTTGTTCCCATTAGCATGTTTAGTTCAGTTTTTTGTTGGCTACATCCACGGAGGTTGGGGGGCTACTTAAAAGAAAGTTCTTGTTCTAATAATTTGCTTTCAATTTCCAAACTCCATAATTCAAGTAAATGACAGCTACCTTTTCTACTTAAAAATTACATAATATAATCTAATGTTATTTAGTTTATTTGCATAATAAAATCTAATGATAACCAGCTTCTTTTAGTGATAGTTTCTTGATTTTTTTTTTTTTTTGTTCATAATTGTTGTGTTGTTTGATCACAAATATATAATTTGGATTTAGTAATTTCTTACAAGATTTTGTTTATGTTTTGAAAATCTTTCCTAATATTTAATATTTGTTGGTTATAACAGTTATGACTTGTTTAGCCATAAGAAAGAAGATGCGACTGGTAGATTTCTTCTTTTCTTTGCCAAGGAAATTTAGAAGGAATTACATTCTTAAGCAATTAAGTGAATGTAATCTGTATCGACCCTCTTTTGACTTCAACCCTTCTGGAGATATGTACTCTTTCTGCTTAGAGCTTTTATGAAGATATTGGTAACTTTTTGTAATTGCATACACTAATATTTTGATTTCGTGGCTTATGTTTTGAGATGTAATGGAAAACACTTTTGTAAAACTGTTTATGACTTGCTTGGTAAAATAATTGTGCATATATTAACAGCTCTAGGTCATATTTAGTTTAGCTATTAATGTACTTCAATTCGAAATTATTGGTTGGATGTGCATGAATTGATTAGATGTAATTCAATTCTTAAAATTGTGAATTTGTAGCAAACTACATGAATGTTTAGTTTAAAAGCACGCTACAAGTCCCCATCTACTATTGACTTGTACAAAAGCGAGGGTATTTTAATAATGTGAGGAAAAATTTCGGATATCCTACCAATCAAACATGCATGTATATAAGATTTATGAGAATGTGACTTCGTCATTTTGTAAAGGAAAATCCTATTACCAACTGAAATCTTACAATCACCGAACCAGACCTGCCTAAAAGATATTTGGTAAGTTAGCTTCAACTCCTAGTTTACCAACTTTATTGCTGACTTTACAAAGCAGAAGAACAAGAAACTTATGAATGCATGCATGACTTTCATTGTAGGATAACAACAAAATAATAATAATAATAATAATAATAATAATAATAATAATAATAATAATCTAGCAAAAATATATTCATCTTGTGAATCATCATTAACAGTAAAATGCCCTGAATTTAGATTATCCTAAGGCCAGTCTCCTCATTCAACCTTCCAAATATTAATTTAGCAATGGATCTTAAATTAGAGATGGGTAAGTGGCCATGCAAATGGCAAGAACGGGAAACTCAAACTGGCATAGACTGCCAGTGCCAAGGCTGCTTATTCACCGAGTATTATCTGCTGACTTTGCAAACCAACTTTCAACAACTACAGCCTATGTTGCTGCGCCTCTTTATTTTTTTTCAAGTACCGTGTCCGACGCATATCCGGATTTGCGTATGGAGATATGACCCTCTAAAGACCCTCCAAGTACATGAAAAAACTTTTAAAAAAAAATTGAACATATCCATGTCGGACACATACCCGTATCCAATACTCACACCTGAATCCGAGTAACATAGTTATCTGTTTGTAAACCACCTTTCAACAACTACAGCTGCACATGCTCAAAAATTGATCTTTGAAATTCCGACTAGTACTTTGAAATTTAAACTTAAATGAACTCGTGAATGTTTTACGCAACTTCACCTACCTGAAGATGCCAACTATGTCTTTACAGCCTACACAGCCTTCCAAAGTAGGAGGGGAAAAGAAATAGATAATAGAAATCAGAGGGAAAACTAGAGATGGAACAAATAGATAGAAACAGAGGCAATTCAGGGGGAAAATGGAAGTACTAAGGAGAGAAAACCCATAACCAAAGTACCAAACAAAGTCATTAGAGGAAGAAAATCTCAATATCTTTAACTATTCATCATCCAAAACCTACTAGAAGCATAAATAACATGGGTATTTAACTATTTATAGGCTAACCCCTAATCCTTAATAACAATGCAAAATACCAAATATAATCTTTATTAAAGTAATCCTAGCAAAATAAAAGCCTAAGTGATTCTCAATCACCTTCATTTTCCTTTTTGAAGTTGAAGAGGGGAAAGCATTCCTTAACAAGAAATATGTATAATCAACTATTAGCTGAAGATAAAATGTCAATTTCCCACAAAATAATCACATAAAACTAGTTGGTATCAGGAAAATCTTCAAATATTCTCTCTTATATGCCATTTCACAAAATGGCACAAGAAGAAATGAAGCAACATTAGTTTAATTCAACTTTGATCCCCAACTCCGATTATTCTATTTCTATCGTTTGGTTAATAATAAATAGAATTAACTTCGTCTCCTAGAATTGGAGATAATGATTGTTCAGCAGCAGAGAGGTTAGTCATGGTCGTGGCTTTAACATATACAACCATGAGTTTACAGGTTTGAGAAGTAGACCTTGTACTACAATAACTTCTACTATCACACACTAAAAACTATGACATAAAATAACTATAGCAAAGGAAAATAAAAAATCAACAAACAAATAGAAGGAACTATACAGCAATACTCTTGATTCCACAAAGTTGTGGGACAAGGCACCATTATGAAACATTGGAACTCAAACTAGCAGAAACCAAACAGAGCTTTAGCAATAGTCTTCTTATGTATCTCTATGTGATTTGGCTTTCTCAAGTGACTCCATGGCTTCTTCAAATGATTTCTGAGTAAAAAAAATTAAATCAGTAATGTTCTGAAGCAAGTTTCTATAGAGTGAATATCCTTTAGCATCCAATCGAACCAAAAATTCCGTTAGGCACAACATTAGAGCATTATTCAAAAGTAATTTCCTGTTACTTTGGATTTAGTGCGTACTTCTATGACGAAGGTAAGGCTTTATTTATGACCATACAAGACAATGTCATAATCAAAACCATGATTAGAGAGAATATATTAGAAATTTTGGCATGTATATCATCCATAACTATATTAAAAAATAAACAAATAAAAAGATACGAAGTGGGCATGACTAGGGATGAATATGGGTCCAAGCCTTGACATTCTGCCACATCTAACAACTTCAAAATCTAATGCCTTAGAGCACCTGAGCATTTGGCTCAATGATTGGTGCATAATCCCCTTGTTTCAAAGAGCAGGGATCGAAGCAAACCAGAAATCTAATGCCTTAGACTATGCCCAAAAAAACAAAGATGCTGAGAAGGATAAACTTCAACAAAGAAAGAAAATCTCTAGACCTTCTTATAAGGCGCTAAAAGTGTTTAAGCAAAATGATGCAGCATCTACCATAAAAAAAGGTTTCACTTTATACACACCTAGGCACATAATGCGTGGAATGCAAAGAAATTACTTTTTATGATTTCATTTTCTTATTTTTGTTATATTTTATAGGCTTTATCAAATTGCTTTTGAGTCTTAGATTTATGTTTCTACAAGGCAAAGTTAAGGTTCTTATTTATTTTTATTTTTCTTGAGTTTCAAGTGTCAAGAGTCTTTTCCTAATTATCTGGTTTGCTGGAAATTCCAGATTTTCTGTTTAGAATCTTAACTTATCTTAATGAGATTTGTTTTAAGTTAAGTTTGAAGTTCTCTATTTGGAGTCTTAAGTATTTTAGTTAAGGTCATGTTGGGAAAAAAAGTTCTAGCTATTTTAGGATTAGGGATGTTAGGAGTCTAAATAAACTGATGAAATCTTTCTATTGAGATATAGAATATTATCAATGAATTTTCAACATTAGTGTTCTTGTGGTTGTCTGATGCGATTAATGTAACTCCTGAGGTACTGTAGGTGTGAAGCTTATGGTATCTTCTCTTACCTCTATTCCATTTTCCTATGTTCCTCAATCCTCAAGAATTCATATCACAAACTTGCCATGAAAATTACCCTCCTAGCTTTCCTACATCAGTATTAGTAAAGCATGTTTGTTTGCCTAGTTCCTTGACACCCCAAAAATTTCTAGCTTTTAACACATGAAAACAGAAGCTAGTATCACAGATTACAGTGAATTTAGAATCCTGAAAGACAAAAGTTGTCACAAATGATAATAGGGGGCAAAACACTAAGAAGACTAAGGCCCGTTTAGCATTGCTGTTGGGACAGCTTTTGAGGTCAAAAGCTGCGTTTCACTGCAAACGCAATGTTAATACTTTGACAACCCAAACCAAAAAGCCAAGAAACTAGAGTTTTTGTGGTTTGGAAGCTGACTTTTGGACAAAATGACTTTATTATCCTCACATCTCTAAACTTTTATTATTTTAAACATATCTTTTTTTGACATTTAAATTCCTCACAACAATTTTTCACAGCAATACCAAACACTTAAAAGTTTTTAAACTCAAACTTTTTAATCGCATTTTTTCAAATTCAAATTTTTTCTAACCCAAACTTTTTCCAACCGCAATGCTAAACTAGCTCTAAGTAGTTTCCCAGCAATGACACAAATACAAATATATAATTGGTGTATGCCTATATGGTCTCAACTCTGAAAAGTGCCCAAAAAAATATAGAACACTTTAGAAATTAAAAAGATCATTAACAATTGTTGAAGCCTAAATTTGCGGGTCAAACACTGTTTCTTTTCCATGCAACTAAGAGTGAAATGGATTGGGAGATCAATAGTCAATAGCTACTGCAATGGGTTCCCCAGAAGGTCAACTAGTGCATGAAAAGACTCAAATGAGCAGTGATAAAGAGAAAGGATAGAGCAAAACATACATACCCCAGAATTTTGCATTTTCCATAGTGCTTCTCTGCTGTTATCAATTGCAACAATTCCACCAAACAAAGCACTGTCGTCAGGTCATAAATAAGTCATTCACTGGTAAATGATCCCAATAAGGTATTGAGTAGAATTCAATTATTAATAAAATTGAGGAAAACAATCAAAGACCCAAAGAGATTACCCAGCAAAGGCAAGATTGAGAAGGAAGGCGCGCCTGGAGAAAAATCGAAGCGAAATATGCCAGATATTACTCTGATTATTTTTATAAGAATAAGAATTGGAAGAAGCGTAACCGTAGCCGCGGCTGGCGTTTCTGTATTGGTGAGAATAATTATAATTATAAGAAGAAGAGGAGGAGGAGGAGGAGGAGGAAGTAAGATTGTAGTGGGCGCGCTTGCGATCGTCGCTGAGGACCTGGTAGGCCTCGGAGACCTGCTTGAATCGGAGGGTGGCGGAATCTCGAACGGGTTTAGGGGAATGGGAGTGCTTGTCCGGATGGTATTTGACAGCCAGCTTTCGAAACGATTCCTTAATTTCTTCTTTGGTGGCGCTCCTATTCAACCCCAGCACCTTGTACAGATCCATTTTTCTAGTTTTACAACAACTACCAATACCATTGGTTTTAGGTTCCTCTCTTTCTTATGTAATAATAATAGTTTCTTTCATTCACCACATTCCACGCCGTCGCCTTCGTGGCTCGCCCATGTCCTCTTCTTCTTAAACCTCTTTTATTTGTTTGGAGAAAGGAATATGAGAATATTTTTTTTAGCTAGCTAGTACTTCCCTTTTTTTTATTTTTTATTTTTATGGAAGCATATCAACTTCAATAATTACTAGAATTTGAAACAAATTGTTGCATCAAAGTTATATTTTTTAAAAGTTTTTAGTCAATGTTTTACCAAAAAAATTGTAAACACCTAATTTTATTCGGACCCTTAAATCAGGTAAAATTTTCTTCCTTATGATGTTTCAGAATTCAGAAAAGCTCTTCTAATTCTGCAGGTGGTACTCCGAGACTTAGTTTTAAAAAGCAAGCATGAAAAGTCAACTTGAAAAAAGTTAACCCCGAAAAAGTCAACTACAAAAATTCAACCACTAAAAAGTCAACTCTCATTCAAAATCAAGATTCAAAGTTTAATTGAATAATGGTGAAAGAATTTTGATAATCCGATGTCTACAATGAAAGATATGGAGTTTGGAAGATGAGTTATGGAGATTTAGTGGAAAGAAAACCCTAGTTCGAAAAATTTGAGGAAAAGGGCTTAAACGATCTAATTGGTCAAAATTGGAGGTTCTGAATGGAAGATAAACAATGACTACGGGTAATGGAGAGGCCATTTGGAAGCAAAACTGACGGAAAAGTCAATTTGGAAGAAAACCGAGAATTAGGATTTTTGGTGGATTTTGGCAAAATTGGGGAAAATTGCAAAAATGACCCGATTCGGTAAAATTAAAGCCCTTAATTGATGAGGAGTGGGTAAACAAGGACAGCTTAAGGCTTAGTTTGAAGTAATTTCGAGAAAAGAGCCGATTGGAGGAAAAACGAGAAAATTCTCGATATTGGAAAAAAGAAAAATCAAATCGGAGGAGAATTTGATCGTAAAAATTGGGTGTTTTCGGACCAACTCCAGTTCAATATATAACAAAGGCCTAGGAAAAGAAAATATGGAAATCAGACTTGTTTTGAGTAAAACCGAAGTTTCGGAGGTAAAAGGGCAAATTTGGAAATTCAGAAAAAATAGAAAATGGGCTCGAAAAATTACCAAAACTTCTAGATCTCAATATTATGTCATTTGGAAGAGATCGGAAAAGAAAAATCTGGATTCGGAGCTCGTTTGAAAAATGGCAAATTTCGAGCCCACCAAGCTGAAATTTGAAAAGATAAATCCCGGAAAAATAGCAAATGAGCTCGAAAAATTATGAAAACTTCCAGATCTCATTTTTAAATTATTTGGAAGAGATTGGCAAAGAAAAATCCGGAATCGGAGCTCGTTTGCAAAATGACAAATTTCAGGCTCACTAGGATGAAATTTCAGAAGATAAATCCCAAAAAAATAGCAAATGAGCTCAAAAAATTATGAAAACTTCCAGATATCAATTTTAAATTATTTGGAAGAGATTAGAGATGAAAAATCCAGAATCGGAACTCGTTTGCAAAATGGCAAATTTCGAGCCCACTAAGCTGAAATTCCAGAAGATAAATCCCGAAAAAATAGCAAATGAGCTTGAAAAAGTATGAAAATTTCCAGATCTCAATTTTAAATTATTTGAAAGAAATTGGAGAAGAAAAATCTGGAATTGGTGCTCGTTTGAAAAATGGTAAAAGTTCGGGTGCACTAAAGGGCAATTTTGGAAGAAAAATTCGAGAAAAATAGCAAATGGGCTCAGAAAATTATTAAAATTTCCAGAACTCAATTTTATATTATTTAGGAAGTATTGGAAAAATAAAATTCGGATTTGGAGTCTGTTTGCTATTTAATCAAGTTTGGGGGGCTAAAATGCAATTTTACCAAAGAAACCGAAGAGGACTTTTTTGCAATTTAAAAAATAGAGATTGGGCTGGAATATGAAGGGCCATTCGGCCAAGCCCAAGGGAAGTATGAATTTTGCTGAGTTCTTGCATCCAAAGGCCAAAAGTGGATAGTAAGGTAGTTATTTTTTTTTATCAAGCCTTTGTAATTGTGCCACATGGTCTAATGCATGAAGAGGAAGGACATCAACATGATGGCTACATATTCTTGAACAGCTGTATTAGTTAGGGGCTGATCGCTTAATCTAAGGGTGGTAATTTCACATTTTAAGCATCTTAGATTAGTGATCTTTGGATCAAATTGGCTAGGAAAAAAATGACAACATCCTACACTAAAGAGACCATTCGGCTACCACCATATAGGGGAGCGGTTTTTCATTTTCAAGGGGTCTTTTTGGCTGATCACTATTTATTTTGGGAGAAAATAGCTAAGTGTTGAAAAGCAAAGAAAGTTTAGAAGAGAAGAAAGGCTTGAAAAATAGCTTTTGAAGATAGCCTAAAGGCACTTAACTCTTGCATTTTTTTTCCTTTTCCATGCTTAATTTGCTGATTTTCCTTGAGATTTTGTGATTTCTTGTTTTTTTTTTTTAATTGTGAAATAAATGTTTTAAAACTTCCTCTTGAAGCTCCTATCTTATGTTTTCTTAAAAAAATCAAAGAAAAAAACAAAATTTCCACCATTTTTCATGTTGGCCGAATGCTACTATGTTTGTGCATGGTTTGTGTTTGATTTATTTTCCATGTTGGTTGTGATATTCTAGCTTGTTTTGATGTTCTAACTTTTTAAAATAATTAAGATATGGAGCTCGTTTTTAACCTTCTTTATTTACTTACTATTATTTTGCTGATTTTATCATTTTATTTTCATGTCTACTTACTTTGTTTGCTATTTTTAATTTTCTGTTTTCACCATTTTAAGTTGTTCATGCTTTGTGGTTTTTCCATACTATGTGTTTGTGTATTTGCCTAGCTACATCTTTGCCTTTGCATAATGTTTGTTTGGTCTAACATGTTTCCTTTTAAGTCTTTGTATATACTACGCCATGTGTTTGTGTTATTACCATGCTAGAATTTCCCATGTCCATCAAGTGACCATTTGGCTACCCCTAGGTTTTTTGCCTTGTGTGTGTATTTTCATCTTGTTTAGTTGACATGCTTGCATTTATATACCATGATATTGTGTATTTGATTTACTATGCCATGTGTTTGTGTTATTGCCATGCATTTCCATGCTCATTAAGTCTAGGTCACATTTGCATTGCCATGCATTTCATGCATATTAGGTCTAGGTTGCATTAATTACCATGCAATGTCATGTTAGGTCTAAGATCATAATTGGTATTACCATGCATTTTCTATTTCATTTAGGCCTTAGATCATGCATTTCATGCATTTAACTTGTTGTTTGTTCATGCATTTCATATCATACCACTTGATTTTTGACTTAAGCCAATCAATGGTTTAAAGCCAAGCTCATATGAGCATGCTTGTGAAAAATTAAGAAGTTGTCAAGTTGGAATTTCTACCTTTGTGATTTTTTTTCATTAGGAAATCCTTGTCCAAATATTTAGAAATTTTTGCTACTATTTGTAGGTCTTTAGAGGAGTCTCCAATATTTTTATTCTGATTTTTGAATGATTTTATCCAAGGTTTAAAAATGTTTTTTGGCTAAACAGTTTTTTACCTAGTGTTCTGACTTTCGTGATTTTTCTGGTCGGTCATTCTTAGTCTAAAAATTAAGCCAATTTTTTCCCATAGAGTTAGACATGTTCTGAGTCTCCCATAATTTTTTCATATTCTTTTGAAAATTTAAAAATAGGTTAAAATATCACGTTTTAAAACTGGATAGAAAAGTCATATTTGATTTTAAGTAGAAAACAATTTTCTGTTTTGGCTAAGGCATTAAGAGAGGCCTGATTTAGAACCTTAGCTACTGTCCTAGGTTGATTTCTAAGCCATTTTAATCTTAAAAAATAATTTTATAAAGCTTGGATCAAGGGTGGTCAAGTCCGGGTTTTCAAAGTTAGGAAAATAGAGCTTTTTTCAAGGGGGTTTAGGCCATGGTGTTATTTTTCAACCAAAATTTTCAAAATTGTTTTCAATCTAACCACAAAAGTGTTTTTGATTTAAAAAATTTAATTTGATGTCTTTTCCTAAGGTAGTTGGATATCTTTTTAGATATACGGATTTCCTTATTTAAAGGAAAAAATACACTTTCATGCATTGCATTTTCCATGTTCATGCATATTGTATAATATATGATTTTTGCTATGAATATTTCTATGGCTATGTTATTGTTTTGATTTGTATTTCATGGTGTTATATTGTTTGTTATATGATTGGGAATATGTTATCCTATGCTTTTTGCTTAGTCATTTATTTTTGTCACATCATTTAAGTTTATTATGTTCATGCATTATTTTTATTATTCACATGCATATTTCATGATAATATTATTTTATGTTCCATATCATTTCATGTCATTTATAATATGCCATGTCACTTAGATTTTTCCATGTCATTTAGATTATATCATGTCATTTAGGATATACTACGCCACTTATATTATATTATGTCATGTAGAATATACCATGTTACTTAGATTATATTATGTCATTTAGATTATACTATGTTACTTAGATTATATTATGTCATTTAGAATATATTATATTACTTAGATTATATCACATCATTTAGATTATACTATGTTATACATGTTCATATTCATATTTCTAAAAAATGTTTTGAAAAGATAATGGTTTTAAATAAAATAAAATTATTCCCGAGTTAAAATAATTCATGAGTTCTTCTCCGGGTTGCCAGAGAGGATATCATCAATTATCATTAATAACGAAATAGCTTTTTTAAAATGAGAATGATTTGAAAAATTTTCCAAATAAATAAAATTTTTTATATTTTACCGCGTTTGTCTGAGAATATAGGAAAATTTTGAATTAATAAATTCCGGATCATTTTCAATTAGAAATGGAATTATTTTTCTTTAAATTGGGAATTAATTTGAAATACCAAATTTAAAATCGACTTTTTACCGAGACTTGAGATAACATACGATTAATAAGGTACAGTTTTATACGGGCGTTGTGGGGGTGTTAATCCTTTCCCCGCACGTAACCAACTCCCAAACCCGCTTCTTTGATTTCTCTGGTTTAAAAACGCAGACTTTGAAATTGGTTTTAAAAAATATTTTAATTAATTTTAAAATATTTTGCAAAACCGGTTTTAATAGGTGGCCGATCACACCTAGCCAAAAAAGATTGGTGGCAACTCCATGTCTTTTTCAGGTCGTTTTCAAACCCTCATTTCATTATAAGAGGAATTAAGTTGTCTTTTCCTCTGTTTTTCCCAATGTCACGCTTCATGAATAAAGTCTTGCGATGAAACTTGTTATTTTTTAGGTTGCGACAGTTTTGTGACTCCAATGGGGATTTTAGAGAGTCAGGCCTAGAATCAGTTGTGTGTTATCAAAGTCTCGGTTTTAATTGGTATTTAATTTTAATTCCTACATTTTTTTAATAATAAGGAAAATTTTGAAAATAATAAAATATTTTAAAATATATTCATATTCATATGCATACATATTATTATTGTTCTCTGGTTATTTTCTTGTATATTATTATTCTTTGCTAATGCTTGACATTATTTAATCTTGTCTTGAATATTTTGTCGGGTTATTTAGGATAGAGGCTAGTTTAGATGGTGAAAGGTTTGATTATTTCTCCTCACACACTACACGTGCATTTGCATAACATGAGCTCTCTACCCGAGTTCCGTCCCTTTAAGTGGAAGTAAAGTACCTACGCTTCGTGTGGCAATAGCCTCCACATAAGCTAGCTAAACACTTTCAGAGTATCATATAACCTACGCTTCGTGTGGCAATAGCCTTCGCATAAATGAACTCTAACGAATTGAACCCGCTTTTATCGAAGTGCCTTACTAGCCTTCACCGGCGACAGCGAGGAACAATTCGGGGCCTTTAGAACCGATTCACCCTTATGTAGTGAACCTAGGCGAAGCCATGCCGGATTTTCGATTAGATATCCCGAAGCTAAGAAACACTTGGAGGAGCACTTCTTACCTTTCAGTATTTATTTATTTTATGATTTTTGATCTTATTATCCCATTACTGACTCGTGTTTTTTGTTTTGTTTTTGTTTTCATTTCATGCATCATGGTCATTTAGGGATATTTGCCTTAAACCGGGTGCCAACCGAAGAGTTTTTTCGTTATAGTCATGGAATGTCGAGACCTTTTATCAGTATCAGTGGTTAGCAAGACATACCAGGAGGTCAGAACTGAGTCCGAGACGAATCAGTGCGACAAGGGAGATTGTTTGGCCGTGGGTTTTACGTCTGCACTTCTTGAGTCAGGTCACTTGGATTTTGTTCGAAATGATTTAATGGAATTAAAGGATATTTGGAGACAGTGGGGATTTGATATGAAGAATGAATTCACTAGGAAATATGGTGATATAGCTCTACTTCTCCCGATCGAGGTGGACGAGCAGCTGATTAAGGTCATAGTACAGTTTTGGGATCCTTCGCACCGATGTTTTAGTTTTAATCAAAAAGATATGGTACCCACCCTTGAGGAATATTCTACCTTGCTCCGTATTGAGTTAGCAAATTCGGATAAGTTCTACTGGAAGAAGCAGAAAACATCGAGCTGTCGGAAGAAACTTTCTAAAGTGATGGGTATAGATATCCCGGTAGATTCCCCACAAGTAATGAAGCAGGGTTCTAGTGACTGCATTCCTTGGGTATTCTTGCGGATTTATATTAAGAGCAACCCGGATGGTAATCATGTGTTGGATGTCTTCGCTCTGGTGATTTATGGTTTGGTCATATTTCCGAAAGTGGAAGGTCATGTCGAGGTGGTTGTAGTGGATTTCTTTGATCGGTTGGACAAACATATTGATCCTTCTCCTGCCATTCTTGCTGAGACGATCAGGTCACTTAGTTACTGTCGAAGAAAAGTGGCGTTTTGAGGGTTGTGTACAGCTTCTCCATGTCTGGATTCAGAGTCACTTTTGGGGAGATGATAACGGGAAGCTTCAACCCTACATGAATACTTGTGTTCCTCTTATAGAATTCAATAATAAGAAATGGTCAAAGAAAGGGGATAAGAAACAATGGATCAAGACTATCCGTCACTTAGGAAAGGAGGATATAACTTGGAGGGCTCCGTGGATGCCACTTGGGTCGATCTTGTACGGTTGTGGTGAGAATTTATGGGTTCCATTGTGGGAATTTGGGGGGCCGTTAGCTATGCACCATTACTAGTGCAGAGGCAATATGGATCTGAACAGTTTGTCCCAATGACTCATGAGCTTATCTCGATGGATTTCTCTTATGGTGAGCCTGGATATATGGGAAGAATACGTGAAGTCATCATGGTATGGAAGAAGTTATACAGGTCACAAGTGGGTAGGTATACCGACAATGCCACTCCGGCCTATCTAGTATGGAGGGCTAAGAAGCTTCACGACATTGTGCTTCCCGTCGAAGATCCCTCTGTTCATCCAGTTGTTCTTCAGCCCGAACCGGTAATACCATCAGAAGTTGAGCTGGTTAGACAGGAATTAGAAAAAATAAAGGGAAGTTGAAGCGAGAATGTGATAAGCTTCAGAAAAATGTCGAGGATTTGAAGACTAAGCTTGAGATCCAAGAGACTAAGATAAGAAAAGTGGTCACAGAAAGAGATACAACATTGGCCGATATATTAGATCCGCATCAAGAAAACAAGAAGATAAGGGCCACGGGAAGATTACATTAGAAAGATCATATTACTAAAATTGTTTATCTCGTGTTAAACAATCGTAATTATGATAAAATATGTTAAGTCATATTACATAATTTTGTTATCTGGTACCGTAATAATTTTAGTAATATGTAATAAATTCTAGTAATTTTATAAAAAAGATGTAATTCTCTCAGAATTACATATAACATATGTTGTAATTCCTTAACAAACTACGTAACATGAAAGAATAATGATTTAAGTTTTCATTACATAAATATACTTTATGCTAGTGTAAAAGTTCACGTAAAATGTAATAAATTTCTATAACAAAGATAATATAAGTTGCAATTCTTCTTAACCAGAATCTCTACTGTAAATTACAACAACTATTATATCTACACATAATATATTCTGTAATTTCTAATAAAAATATGTAATTATAATAAAATGTGTTAAGTCATATTACATATTGTTATTTGGTATTATAATAGTTTCAGTAGTTTGTAATAAATTCAAATAACTTTTAAAAAAATTGTAATTCTCCTCGAAGTGTATGAAAGTTATAACAAATATTATCTTTGTATTTAATATATGTTGTAATTCCTTAGCAAACTATGTAACATGAAAGAATAATAATTTAAGTTTTTATTACGTAATTATATTAGGGTTAATTTGAAAAACAACCAATGAAAAAAAAAGAATTTATTAATTGGTACTATAAGAAAAAATTATTACTCAAAAGGAAATGTTAAGTTTGAAAATTAATGAGAAGGAAGTTGTTTTTACTTTCTTGACCCTAATCACTAAGGTTTTAAAGCAAAGAAAAAAAAAGTATTTGCCTTAATGGTGAATTTGCTACTTTGTACATAACCACAAAACAATATGTACATATAGCATTGTTGTATGTACATGTAGGCGAAATATATGTACATTTTTATATTGTGACAAATTCAACCTAAATCCCAATCAATTAATCCCTAAATCATTTAAAAGTAGTCTAAAATAACAATTTTACTATGAAATATTTTAATAAAATAAGTCCACTTATATGTACATAGAAATAAAACAGTATGTACATATAGCATTACTGTATGTACATGCAGGCGAAATATATGTACATTTCTTTATTGTGACAAATTCAACCCTAAATTCCAATCAATTAATCCCCAAATCATTTAAAAGTAACAGTATATTAACAGTATATACATGTAGGCGAAATATATGTACGTTTTTATATTATGACAAATTCAACTCTAAATCTCAATCAATTAATCCCTAAATCATTTAAAAGTAGTCTAAAATAGCAAGTTTACTAAGAAATATTTTAATAAAAAATCCACTTATA
Organism: Fremontodendron californicum; assembly: GCA_030761205.1. NCBI lineage: Eukaryota > Viridiplantae > Streptophyta > Magnoliopsida > Malvales > Malvaceae > Fremontodendron > Fremontodendron californicum. The sequence continues at coordinate 5,979,233 of JAULJL010000047.1, forward strand.
TGTACATGGCCACAAAACAGTATGTACATATAGCATTGTAGTATGTACATGTAGGCGAAATATATGTACATTTTTATATTGTGACAAATTCAACTTTAAATCCCAATCAACCCTAAACCCAAATCATTACAAGTAGTCTAAAATAACAATTTTACTAAGAATATTTTAATAAAAAAGTTCACTTATATGTACATGACCACAAAACAGTATGTACATATAGCATTGTTGTATGTACATGTAGGCGAAATATATGTACATTTTTATATTGTGACAAATTCAACTCTAAATCCCAATCAATCCTAAACCAAAATCATTTAAAATTAGTCTAAAATAACAATTTGACTAAGAAATATTTTAATAAAAAAAGTCCACTTATATGTACATGGCCACAAAACAGTATATATATATATATATATATATATATATATATATATATATATATATAGCATTGATGTATGTACATGTAGGCGAAATATATGCACATTTTTATAATGTGACAAATTCAACTCTAAATTCCAATTAATTAATCCCAAATCATTTAAAGGTAATCTAAAATAACAATTTTACTAAGAAATTTTTTTAATTAAAAAAATCCACTTATATGTACATGGCCACAAAACAGTATGTACATAATGCATTGTTGTATGTATATGTAGGCAAGACTATATGTAAATTTCTTAACAGCCAGTGACAAAAAAAGGCATTAAGTATAATAAAAATGATTTTTTACCTTAAGGATCAGAAACATAAATATAAAACACTTGAGTAAAGATCCAAATTTAAAACATAAACATCCCTCAAACAACTCCAAACATTAGTACCATTATCTGAAAATTCAAACAAATTTTCTAGCATAAATGTGCTTAATATCATTGAAAGAAAAAAAACAGCCAAAAGAACTAAAACAACTAAAACAACAAGTAATATCCTATGTATTATCAGGCTTAGCAGCAGCTTGTCCTCTGAGCCTACCAATCCTCCTTGCAGCAATAAGACCAACCTTTTGCCCACGAGAAGAATCGCTCCTGACGGTACTATCATGACCAATGGTTTGATGGTTACCACCTCCGTGGGGATGCTCAACTGGGTTCATGGCCACACCACACACCTTAGGCCAGTCCTCCTTCCTCTATGACATCATTCCATTTTTTCTTCTCCCAAATTTGTATCTGTCACAAATAAAGCTGATAATACGAACAATATAGCTAAGAAGCATATCAAGATAGTAGACAACTTGAAACACCATATTATAGCACATACAGACTTTCTCATCAATGGTACCAATGCTTGTTTATTTTAATAAAAATTCTTTATGTTAGAAAAGAGCATACAATTTTAACAAAGTATTTATGGACTTCTCCACTTTGCTGTTTGCCCACCCAAAAGATTTCATTTGAGCATTCGAAGATAATTTTTTTTTCCTTATTTGTTTAAAATTTTGCCATAATACCTGCAGCACAGTTCACCATTCCACCCACCATCCATCCTCGATTGGAGAAAACAAGACCTCAAAGTTATGAAATTGATGAACATACCAGGACTATCATTCTTTCCAGAAGGAACATGACTTGATTAATAATGAAAATTTTGGAGGGAGTGCACAGCCATGTAAACCCAGAGCTGTTACAAAAATTTGATAGTACCATCAGAATCAATCTCATGAGACTAAAATCTGTTTGAATTTCAATAAAGATAAATAATTTATAACACAGCTATCTTAGTTGGTTTTAAGGCTCTAAAATTTTCAACCAAATTAAAGATTTTCATAAAAAACAAAAGGAGTATGATGTTAGTGGAGGTTCAAGCTAAAATACCTGCAGCAGATGAACTTGTTCATGGTGACACATTTTAGGTACATATTGTTATCCATGCTGAATATATTTACATCATTTAATAACAGCAAAGAATAAAAGTTTGAAAGTTGTATGATCATCATTTTAGCTTTACAGCCATCACATCTTACGCTAACAACCACTTGCACATGTTTTTTGTATAATATATTATCCATTCTTTTTTGTTGGTTTAGCTTTTGAATTACGACAATTTTTTAAGCTTGGAGAATTAGATGTATCTTTGAAACAGCCTAAAGTTAAAAAACAGTTTAATCCTACTCATTGCATAGACCCTTGACTTGAGCATTGTACAAGCACTTATTTTAAACTTATTTTAAAATTCACACAGCAATATATGAGAAATAACAAACTTCACACAGCAATATATCAAAGGTTCAACATTTTAGGCAAAACAATAGTTCCCTGGCAGTAACAATTTTTTACAGAATAAAAAATAAAAAAATAAACAAAAAGATAAACAATAGTTCCCTAACCTTAGTGTCTCTTCCAAAGTTTCAGGAGCACCAAATATATGAGAAATACAAGAGAGCAACGAAGAAGGACTTCGATTGAAGCTAAGGATTTCAAAGGGAACAACGAGAAGGAAAATGAAGAAGAAGAGGGGCGGCAAAATGAAGAAAAACAGGGGCGGCAGAAGAAAAAGGCATGAAAAAAAATAAGGTTTCAGGGGAAAGAAAATTGAATATTTTATTAAGGGTATTTAAGTATTTACTATCTCCTTCTTATCAATTTTTAATTTTTTAATTTCTCTTTTTTAAATAACTTCTTTTTATTAGACCATTTAACAATTTTGATACTGTTTATGGCATATTTTTCAAATTAACCCATTATATTATAATGTACTGTAATAATTTACGTAATTACAAAAAGATTTACATAATTATATAATAAATTTTTATGTTATCATTTTTTCTTATCTTTTGTAATAAATTACGTTATTTATAATAAAAATATGTAATTATAACAATATTTAGTATTTCACTCTATCTAAGAAAAGTTGTAATAAACATAAAACTTTAAGAAAATTTTGTAAAAGTAATAAAAGATGTAATACTATTTTGTATTAATTTAAGTTAATAAATTATGTAACTTTGCAAATAATTTATGTAAACATAATAAAATTTGATATTACCATTCTTATTATATATTCTTAAAAACTTATGTTATTTATAATATAAACAGATAATTATAGCAACATTTAGTAATTTACCATATATAATAAAATTTTAAAATATATAATTTCTTAACAACAAATTGTAAAGATAATAAAAAGTGTATTACTATTTTCTATTACATTGTCTTAAGAAATTATGTAACTTATCAAATTACTATGTAAACATAATAAAATTTCATATTATAACTTTTCTTTTCTTTTATAAAAAATTATGTTTTAGATATTGTAAACATGTAATTATAGCAATATTTTGTATTTTATTATTTCTAATAAAAGTTGTAAAAACACAATTTCCTAGTAAAACAATTGCAATGATAATAAAAACTTATAATACTCTCTTCTATTATCTATCTTAATAAATTATATAATTGACCACATAATTTATGTAACTATAATAACAAACTGTAATTTTGATTTTTTCTTATTAACCATAAAAGTTTATGTTACTTGTAATAAATTCATGTAATTGTAGTAATATTTGATAATTAAATGATAATAAAAATTGTAAATAAAAACATTTAACTCAAAATCTTCAAATTGGGATAACCGATTTTGAGGTTCCTTAACCCTTTGCTGACATGATTTTTTTAGGATAATATAATAAATGGCTCCTGAAATTTATCAAATTTATCAATGTGATACATATATTTTAAAAATGTTTAATGTGATACCCGTACTATTAAATCGTGTATCAATGTGGTACCTTAACTTAACATCATTAAATATAGATGATAATTTTGCATTGACCAATTAAGTGATAACATGTGATATCACCTGATTTTTTAAAAATTAATATCTGATTTTTTTTTTTTTTTTTAATTTAAAAAATAAAAAATATTTAAAAAATATTTAAAAAATTTAAAATTATATAAAAATATTTTTAAAATATTTAAAATTATATTTTTAAAAATTAATAAATATATATTTTAAAAAATATATTAAAAATATAAAATATATTTTTTAAAAATAATATATATTTAAAAAAGTTTAAAAATTATTTAAAAATTAAAATATTTAACTAAAATTATTTTTAAAAAAGTTATTTTTAAAAATTACAAAAACTAAAATATGAAATTAAATTATTTTTTTAATTTTATTAAAAATATTTATTAAAAAATTAGAAAAATTAGAAAAAATTTAAAAAATTTATTATTTTATTTTTTTAAAAGTATTTATTGAAAAAAAAAAATTCCTTTCTTTCTTCCTTCCTTTCTCCCTCCCGATCTCCCCCCTTTTCGACTTGATTCAGGTCGTTTCCGATCAGTGGAAGTTGAACTCGGCACTGGTAGGCCAAATCGACTTGAATCCAGGCTAGAAACGACATGAAAACAGGTTTGAACTCACGCTAGATCTGGTATGGTTTCAAGCCAATCCTAAACTCGAAATAGGAGAGAATTGAGAGGGAGAGGGAGAAAGGAAGGGGGGAGAGAGAAAGGAAAGAAAAGAAAAGAAGGAAAAAAGAAAAAGAAAATAATATTTTTATTTTTAAAATTAAATTAATAATTTTTTTGTTAATACACATTAATAATTTTTTTTTGTTAATACACATTATATGACGTTATGTGTCAAGTTTTATTGAATACAAAAATCACATCATATAATATTTAAGTAACAAATACTAACAAATACTACAATAACACATAAAATAAAATTTTAAGTACCAAAATAAATATTTTTAAAATAAAAATTCCACATTAAAACATTTAATAAACTTCAAAAATTATTTATGACGTTATTTTTTTCCAATTGTTTTTTATTGGACCATAAATTGATGGAAAGCTCTGTACTACAAGCTGACCTAAAACTCTCCAATGTATACAAAATTTTATGGACCCACCGGCCACCACCACCCGATACTGCACTGCACGTCTGGACTTTGCTCAACAGTTGGGTGAAATCAGATTTTTTTTTTTTTTTATTATTATTTTTTCAGTTTTCTTGTTCCCTCCTTCGAGTAATAGACCAACAACAACAATTTTGTCTAAAGAAAAAAAAAAAAAGTGAAAACAGAAACAGCAAAAACCACACTACTGTCTGTCTGTCATATCCCAAAAAATCTTTGGTTTCTCGCAATTTTAGGAGCCAATCTCACAAAACCGCTTGCATTTCGTTTCTCGGCCACTTTCTTTTTAAAAAAAAATTTCAATAATGTCCTCCTTTTCCTTTTCCTTTCCTTTTCTATTCTTTTCTATCCCAGGATAAGAAAAAAGCATTCCTTTTTGCTATTCCATCATTAAAGAACTTTTTTTTTCTTTCTTTAAAGATAGTTTTTGTGTCATTACTAGGATTTTTTTGTCTGGGTTTTCATTCCTTTTCTGTCAGGCATTTGAATTTTTAGTTTTTCTCTATCACCCATTAGATATTTGTAAGAAAATATTGTTCTTTTTTATTTGTTTATTCATTCTGATCATTCTCCAGTTCCTCAGATTTTGATTGGTTTATTGTTGACACTCCTTTATATATAGTTGGTTGATTCTCAATAAACGGTTTTAAGTTCTTGAGGAGGGGGACTGAAAATGGTTGAGAAATAATCTTGTGAGGGTTGGAATTTGAAAAGAATGGTGAACCTGGGAATCCCAGGATTTATTCAGGGTTTTCCCTTTAGTTTAGTGCATGGTAAAAACATCGTATTTGGGGCCTAGCTATTCAGAAAAAGAAAAAGGGATTGTTGAGGAGAGATTATGGGCTGCCTTTTCTCAAAAGGAGCCCAAGATGAGACTGTTAACGAGAATGACAATAAGAAAGATGATATTTTAGTTGGTAGAGGTGGCAATGATGCATTCTCCATACGTGACAAGAAATCCTTGATTGCAGAAAGGCCCAGGAATGGTCATCTAATATCAGTGGATATAGCTAACATCCTTCATGGGGCTGAAGGGGAACTAGTTGCTGCCGGATGGCCATCATGGTTAGCTTCAGTTGCAGGAGAAGCTGTTAAAGGATGGCTGCCTCGGAGGGTAGAATCTTTTGAGAAGTTAGACAAAGTAATTAGTTACTCCTCATCAACCGCTTTCAGTCTTTGCTTTTCCTTGACTTCCATTTGGTTCTTATCTAGTAATATTGGATCAACTCTCTTGAGCATTGTAGTTATCATTTAATGATGTTCAAATTTAATCATCTCTTCAAATTGGGATAGTAGTTCTTCATGGAATTTGAAGTCCTTTTGAAGCTGCATATGTAAATATCATAGTTAAATGAGGGCTTTTAGTTCATTCTTACTATAAATTGCATGTTCATTCATTTGCATGTGCAATGATATTCAACTTCATGAATACTAGTTGAGTAATATATGAAAGATGATAATACTGGTAAAGTTTTCAAATGGAGCAGTCATGAATTATTGGATTACCAATTCTCTTTAAAAGTGCTAAATATGTTGAAGAGGTGGACTGGGAAAACCTCTGGTGCAATGTTAAAAGTTACATTGCCAGCCAATTTTTGGTAATGATCACTTACAGATGAGAATCTTTAATCATTCATGCATTCATGTTAGTTAAATATCATGGGGAACAAAAACTACATCAATTTAGTGGAACTTTTGCCCTCCTAAAATTCCTCACTTGATTCTATATACAGAACTATATAATCATTGATACAGACATATGTGCATGTGGATGCATATTGAAATGATAATTCAAATTTAATTCCTCTGTCCTTTTGTTTGCTAATTATTTCAATTTTATTTTAAGACCAATAATTGACATATTACAAGGGCTTCATTCTTGCTTATTAGCTGGTGAATACGAAGGATGAATTGCAGTAATTGTTGGTAGGGCATAGCATATGATGCAGGTAGATATTGGAATAGCATGATCAGTTTTTTAAAGTTGTTGCTTTTATATGTTTCAAATCATCTTTGTTTCTGCAAATTGTTTTTAGGTTGTGTCATGTTTATCTGTTAGAGCACATATCTTGGGTTCTCTTATTTGCTACAAAATTTTATCATCTGAATGTTAAACTAGGTGGGGCTTTACATGATTTCTGTTGCCCAAACTGACATAGTAAGTTCTGTATGCAGATTGGACAAGGAACTTATAGCAGTGTATATAAGGCCCGTGATCTAGAAACAGGCAAAATTGTTGCCATGAAGAAGGTTCGATTTGTTAATATGGATCCAGAAAGTGTCCGTTTTATGGCTAGGGAAATCATTATCTTACGGAAGCTTGACCATCCAAATGTTATGAAGCTTGAGGGTGTAGTCACTTCAAGGATGTCGTGCAGCTTGTATCTTGTTTTTGAGTACATGGAGCATGACCTTGCTGGGCTTGCAGCAACTCCTGGCATCAAGTTCACTGAACCACAGGTACATGCTTCTCTATTTATTACTTATTTTAGGTATAATATATTGTTGGCAATTAACTCAATGTTTAATTGGGTTTATCTTTAACCTGAAGTGTTCTGGGAATCTGGGTAATGAAACTTAAATATTCCTACTTTCTCTTTCCTTTCCTTACTCTTTATTTTTCTTCAAATTAAATTAACTTTGGGGAGGCAACAAAATTATGTGATTAAAATCTACCAGTCAAGCACTGCCAGAAGGCCCAGAACAGTGTTAATTTGATGGACACTTCAATATGCATGTGCTAAATATGCCTTATGATCCATACACCGTGTATAAGGAAGTAGTGATCTGCTAATTCTCATTACGGCTTTTTTCTTCTCTGATTTTTTTTATAATGCTAATAAAACATCTTACACATTGTATATGTGATTTTGCTGTAGATTAAATGTTACATGCTACAGCTGTTTCGTGGCCTTGAACACTGCCATAGCCGTGGTGTCCTGCACAGAGACATCAAGGGCTCAAATCTTCTGATTGACAATAATGGAGTTCTTAAGATTGCAGATTTTGGTCTGGCTACATTTTTTCAGGCTGATCAAAAGCAGCCTCTAACAAGTCGAGTCGTAACTCTTTGGTACAGGGCACCTGAGCTTTTGCTTGGGGCCACTGAATATGGAGTTGCTATAGATTTGTGGAGTTCTGGTTGCATCCTTGCTGAATTATTTGCTGGGAAGCCTATTATGCCTGGAAGAACAGAGGTAGCCTCTCTTTTATGTGTTAGAATATGACTGCAAAATTTATTCTGCATATTGTTGCAAATGCACTTCCATTTTGTTTTATGTCTCTTCTGAAGAAGAATGCTAACAGATTCAAAAGTAATAACAAAGATCAGGAACAAAAAAAAGAAGAAGAAAATCAAAACAAACAACCCAAACAAAAAACTATCAAAAAGTCCGGTTTATGAATAAAAGTAAAAAATTATTCAAGAGAGAATTAAAGATGAAGCTGCAGGGAAAATCGTTACCTCTAATGAAAATGGTAATAACAACTTTTGCTTTGAGGACAACTGATTTATCACGTGTCAAAAATTTTCAGTGGCTTTATTGTGCAATTACCTGCAAAGAATCGTTGTAGTGATAATAGATAGATAGATAAATAGAATAGTGTGTATACATTAGCTTGCTTCTTAAATTCTTGATATGAATATTTTAGGTTGCTTTATTGCTTAAATTTCAAAAGCCTAGATATGCAGAAAGTGGAAATGTCCCCAACATTTTGATGAAAAACCCCATTCTGAAGTACTCTTGAGTAAACGAGGATTTTAGTTCTCATGAAATATAGCTTAGATTGAGCTGAATGAAGAGAAAAAGACTAGCTAGTTTGAGATTAAGGCTGTTGAGTCGGGCAGGCTGAGTTATAAGAGTGTACTTATCCTAGTTAATAGTTGTTTCTTTAGATGAATTAGTTCTCTTAAAAGATTCATATATCTATCCATAATTTTCCATGTTTCTTTGATCGTTTTTTTTTCCTTTTCTGATTATTTCCAGGTGGAGCAAATGCATAAGATCTTTAAGCTCTGTGGTTCACCCTCTGAGGAATATTGGCAGAAAACAAAACTTCCACATGCAACTAGTTTCAAACCCCAACAACCTTACAAGCGCCGTGTTGCTGAGGCTTTCAGAAACTTCCCGCAGCGAGCCTTGTCTCTTGTTGATAAACTCCTTGCAATGGAACCAGATGATCGAGGATCTGTTGCTTCAGCACTTAGAAGTGAGGTATTTAGACAACCATCTATATGCCTTTCTATGGCCGTTTAGTATTTTCTCCAAATATGAATTTCCAGCTTGATGTGAAATGTAACCTTCTTGTGCTACACTGTTTAAACGATTACTTGAATTATCAATTGGAATTCTAAAATACATTTTTTTACTATTTTTCTCTCCTCTTCAGTTCTTCAGAACAGAGCCTTTCCCTTGTGATCCATCAAATCTACCAAAATATCCTCCAAGCAAAGAACTAGATGCCAAACATCGTGATGAGGAAGCAAGAAGGTATGTTATTTGAGGCCTTTTTTGTTGTTGCTCTTTGAAATCTCTCACCATTTATTAAACCTATGCATACTTTGCTAAATAGTCATGTGTACTCATAAAAGCAAATATAGATTACGAACGAAATTGTCAGGAAAAAATCCAAGAAAATCATATCAATTACTTTTGCCTCATGTATGTTTGTGAGATGAAAATTTGAAAATGGTTACGTATATTAGAAAGCAGCCTGAATAAAGGAAAATATATTTACTTACTAGCTTATACTTACCATTATATATACTAATTTTTTTATAGTTTTCTTTTCTTTGTTCATTATATTTTACTGATATCCTGCTTGTTTGTTTCATATACTGCAAATTTCAATCTCATTGGCTTAACTATATAGTATTATATCCCATGCTGATGGATGCCTAAGAATGGAAAGACATGAATAATGAGATGATCTTCCATACTTTTCTCTTTTTCATCTTTGGAAAATTTTTGAACCCCTCTTTTTAAATCTGTATTCTCTCATGTAACTTCAGGAAAAGAGCAGAGGCTGTAAAGGGGCGAGGACCTGAATCTGTTAGAAGAGGCTCAAGAGATTTTAAGGGAGTGCGGACACCAGAATTCATTGCGCAAGGACAGTCAAAAACAAGCACCAGTCATAGATATGACCATCTTGAGGATGGTGCCTCTGGCTTCCGAATTGATCCACACAAGGTCACTTTGCAAAATGGTTTATCTCATTCCTCTTCAATGATCCACCCTACTGCCGTAGGATCATGGAATAAGGCAGGTTCTACAAGAAATAATGGCGAGTTAAGAACACAGAATTCACTGAAGCCTCAGGCAGCTAACACTTCCTATAAGAAAGAGGATAGAGCATCGAACAAAGATCCTGCATCGGTAAATAACCAACTGTTTCTGCCTACTTTTCCTTATTCTAACTATTGTTATTATTATGGTCGTCATCATCATCATCATCATTTTTTGGTTAGATCATCATAATCATCATTCCATACATTGAACGAGATATGGAACCCAACACATGAATTCATAGCATAGGCTATAATAATGCTAATGGAAAATATTATATATTTTATCTTAATAACCACAAGATTTTCACCAACAATATGTGCTCTCATAATTTGACAAGTTCTTAGCTCATGAAATGAAATTCTTTTATAGTCGTCTGTGCAAGTATCTGACATGTTTAGATGGGTTTATGTAACACTAGTGTGTCAAATGTCGATTTTCTGATAGAAACATCTAACATATATATATTGAAAATCTCTAATAAATAATGGTTTTAACAGAAATGGTCCTAGCCCACTCAAAGACTATCATGTCTTTGCTATATGCAAGTGACTGAGCATCATTTGTACAATAAATCTGCATATTTTTATCTGTAAAAATCAGTACATCATATTCTGACAATAGCTGAGATTGTGAGACGGATTGCATATTATCAGGTTATATAAATTGTCATTGTATTTTTACGATTTTTTTTTTTTTTCAGTTAACAAAGCTGTTTAAAATGTACCTCTTGCATAAATTAGACATTTTTATTATCTCCAGTGTTTTTCCCCCTATCTGATATGATTATCTTTTGTAAAGTTACTTAGTCACCAAATTATATCTTTCTGATTTTCTTGCTTTCATTCCTCGTAGACTTGGTAATTTGTGTATGCGTATCGTGTCTCATTTTTTTTTTCCGTGTCAACTGTGTAAACATAAATACAATACAAATTATTAAATGTGTCAAAATCCTAAACACGAATAAGACACGTGTAGTAAACGTGTTAATCGTGTTTAAACGTGTCGTGTTTATTATATTGTTTTTATGTTTATTAAACGTGTCGTGTTTTCATATTGCGTCCAGAATTACCAGGTCTGGTTCCTCGTAAACTGATGGATTTCCTCTATTAGTATTCAAAATTTGCTCAACTATTCTTCGGCTGTGCTATTGCAGGGTTGTGTACCAAGGAAAAACAGGATCCACTACTCTGGACCACTCATGCCTCCTGGGGGAAACATAGAAGATATGCTTAAAGAGCACGAGAGACAAATCCAGCAGGCTGTACGTAAAGCACGTCTTGAGAAGCCATGAACCAATAAAAAGTTGCAATGTATATACTCAGCTCAGCTGCAACATATATAATGGAATATTTGGACAATGATTCTTAAAAACCTTTGCTGGTTGCTTCCTTGTGGGAAGCTTGCTCCAAGGTTGTCTAACTGTTTTCCCTGGCAAAGGCAAGTTGCAATCCTCCCTCGTAATTCATAGCCTACAACACATGACTGAGATTGAGATGTTATACTAATTTGGGGTCGTGAGACTTTCTATTTGTTGGGTTACTTGCATTGCATGTCATGGGCAGAATTTGCTTTGTATAGCTGGATGGGATTTTGATAGGTAGCTAACACTAACTTTCCATGTACATTTTTCTTCCCAATCTAAAAGATAGCATACGTTTTTGGCATCTGTTTTTCCTTGAAGATGCTATCCTAATCCTATGCTGTGAGGTGAATGAACGCAGCTAAAATGGTTCAAATGTCTCTAAACTGAAAGATCGAACATTGAAACTGAAGTCTCAAACTGCAATATTTTGTTTTGTTTTTTTGTTTTTGTTTTTAATAACCACATAGATATTTCATTAAACTGACAATAAGTCGAGATCCCCACCAAACCTTTTGCTCCCCAACATTACAATCAATCTTTGTAGACATGATCATGAAAGCTACGGTTTCTGTTGTACCATATCATCCAACAAAATTTCATGCATAACTCCAGCTCTCCCAAGTTCTTAGCATGCATGCAAAAGCGGTTCCAAAAATTATCATCTGGAGACCATAGCTGCACAAAAAGAACAACCCACGTACATACCTCATTCCAAACCGCTTTCTAAAGGCACAATCAAAGAACAGATGCAACAACCAATGTCAATCTGGATACCTCTCCATTTCAAAGCCTCTTTGGTGAGTATATATGCCTTTGATCAGTCACCACATGAAGAATTTAATCTTGGGCATCATTTTTGCCATCCAGATCACTCTCCAAACTGGAGATCTGTTATAAATTCCAAAGAAACGCCACCCAACAATCTCAAGGCCACAATGTAAGCTGACCTAACCGAGAATTGTCTAATCAAAGACTCAGTCCAAATCTATTTATCAAGACTAGGTCTGCGATAAGAGGGGTATGTAAGATGATTTTTGCCCATGGTTGAAAATTTTAGACCGGAGGTTAAACCGGTGTGATTTCCGATTTTCAGTTGGATCGGTTGAGCATTTTAAATAAGATTTTTAAATATTTTAAAAATAATTTATATTAAATATAGTAAATAATTAATAAAAATAAGCATTTAGCTTAGTTGTATGGTCTTTAGTATAATTCTAAGAAGTTATGGGTTCAAAATTATAAGACTCTCGTAAGACAGAGATCGACTCGGGTCTCTTTAAATGATTCATAGACGGTGGATCAAGTTTATGTAAGCTTGTAGACAAAGTACACTACCATCTGGTCTTATTGTTATATTAATAATTTTTGGAATAAGGGGTTTAATCGGCTATTTGAGAGATTTAGCTTTAAATTGACCACGAGTCATGAATAGCAAACGGGACAACGTAAAGCCCATAAAATTTGGTATTTTAACCTTTAAAATTTGGTATTTTAACTTCACATAGTGTTAAAATGTGATATATAACTGATCAGGATTATTGAAAAATCTAATCAGCACAAAATCAGTAAAATATGAATCAGGGGTATTTTGATCATTTTACTCAAAATTTTATTTTTGGTTTGAATATGTTACAAATAGACTCCGTGATCATAGAGGATCTCAATATGATGCTTAGACTGAAAATTTGACATTTTTTTAAAACTCAAAAATTAAGTGAAAATCGGGTACACCCTTAATTAGCTTAAAAGAGTGAAAATCAGGAACTGGTCGCGAAAGGTCCGAAAAAGGTTTTAAGTGAATAAATGGATTCATATAGACATAAAATGATGTTAGAATGCTATTGGTGAAATCAGAATGAGAATCGAAGCTAAAATCGAAAAAGTCAAATGTTGACCCGTAAACGATTCGGGGCCCGAATTTGATGCTCGGGATATCGAAAAATTACGAAAACTTGCATACTAGTGTAAAATGATATTTTAAACATACCCGTATCGAGAAAAGTGAAAAACGAGCTTCCGAACGTAAAAATTTCACGTGGGCCCCGCTTAGACACTAAAAGACAAAAAGTGAGCTATAGGCTTATTTTTTGACATTTGGCTTGAAAAATGGCCATAAAAATGTAGCCATGAAACCCCTTATCAGTCGTGAGCCTCATTCTTATGCCTTAAGGGTTTTCTTTTTCTTCAACCTTGAGAAAATCTAACCAAGTGAAGAAAACTCCATAACCAAAAGCTTGTAAGCTTGATTTCTTGATTTCTACTCATCACCAAGCCAACAAAAATACATATTTTCACTATCTAGAAGGTAAGGATCACTTATTTGGTATTAGTTTTTCAAGAAACCAAGAGGAACTATATGTTTTTCTTTATGACCAATTTTGCCTTAGGTGGTTTCCAACATAGTCATCACCTTAAATCACCACCATGGGTAGTCGTAAATCAACCTCTACATCCATTATTTGGGGTTAGTTAATTGAAAAAGTGGCTTGGAGACAGATATCCAAGCTTGGCCGAATATACCTTGGTGGCCAACCACCTTGTGCCGCCACTTCCACCACCATCTGAAGCCACCGTTAGCTTTGCTAGGATCGGTGGAGCAACTTTCTAGTTGATCATTGCTCTGGATTTCCATCCGAGCTAGGTGTAAAAATTATAAAACTTAAATAGCTAAGTTGTAAATTTTCAGATTGTAGCTAATTAGCTACAATTTGGACAAGGTGAATATTTCAAAATTATAAAATATTTATGAAATGATTGTTTATGTGTTAGGAGCGCGGATTAGCTGAGTCCGTGGTTGGAAGAACTCCGGAGCATGAGGATCCAATTTCTCTCGCTTAGCGCACTGTGAGTAAACGTGTAACGATAGACGTAGGACCGTTAGATTATGTTATGACATACTGGCTGTGATTGTATGAATGTATCGGTGATGGATTATAATGCACTTGAGTTGGTAAATAGTAGTGTGTATGACATAGAATTGCCTTATGGTATTGAATTCTCGTAAAGACGTAAGAAAAAGGTCCAAGGAATGGACAAGTGATGATTATGTAATAATCCGGGATTGACGCATGAGTGGTCGACTCTATGGCACCACATTGTTTCCTTACTTGTGTGCTTATTTAAATATTATGGGCTGCATGTTTACTATAATGTTAAGCTATGCTTGAATTTGTGGGCTGCCATTGTGCCCTACCGGATTTGTAGGTTGCCATTGTGCCCTACTGGATTTGTAGGCTGCCATTGTGCTCTACAAAGGTTTTGTAAGAGCTTTCAAGCCCTACCGGTTTGTAGGAGTTTACGGATCCTACCGGATGTTATAGTTGTTTGTGATGTTGGATAGAAACATCAAGGTGATATTAGTTAATATGATTTGCGAGTCTTTTCCATAGACTTTACTAATTCTGCGTTTGCTCACTAAGTCCTTATGACTCACCCTTTAGTTATTTTTCTTTTTCAAATATTGATCGATCCTGTCCCTCATCCACCCCGCCAGCTTGTTCGTGATCGGTAGTCGGTGAACATGATATATACCGTTTGACGAGGTGATTCGTTGCTTGATGGAGGAGCCGTGCACAGTCACCTAAGGGTGTCATATGTTATTTTGTCTAAGTATGTTGTATTATGTGTCATGCAATTATCTGGTTGGAGACCGAGATTGTTGTTTACATTTTTGGCATTGTATACATATATGTACTTTATGGTTCACTTTGCGCGTCTACTGCGGGGCATCTCGATTACTCTCTAATTGCAGGTGTCCTAACCGGGATGTCATGTGTTATTATTATTATCATTATTATTATTATGCATGTTTTGCAGGTTCGGTAACCTCCTATAGTGGACGGGGTCATGTCGAAATTTCGTTAGGTAGAAGAATGGTTAAGGCTTCGGAGACAAGGGCATATACTTGTCTCTGGCCGGTCACTCTCCCGGACTTGGGATGTGACAAAATCTAATCACTTACAAAAAATATTTTTGAAAAAAAACAATTAAAAAAATAAAAAACTATTTTTTTCGGTTTTTTATCGGTTGAACTGGTTTTATTATACCCGCCGGACCGGATAGGTCATCGATTTTCAATTCAACAGGTCCGATTTTTTAATCCATGTTTTTGCCTCATTTGGGAGAAAGACTTCTCTCACTAAGTCAGTTCACCGAAGCCTCCTCTCAATATCATTGAAGTTTGCCACCAGCATGTTTGTAACTTGCAAAGCAGTCAGACTTGATACTTAATAATCTGGTGGCTTCTTCACCCACTTATCTTTCCAGACATCAATACTCCTGCCAATCCTAGCATCACCACTTCCCTCCCTTATAGTAAGCTAAACCAAAGAAAAGAGGGGTTACAACCCTTAGCAGCTTTCAAGCATGAAGTAAAAGGGAAATATCTCACTTTAAAGACTTTAAAACACAAAGAATCTTCATTATGAATTAGTCTCCACCATTGTTTAGCAAACAAAGCTAGATTAAACCCTTCGAAATCCTTAAAACCTAGTCCCCCATCTAGCTTGGAACAACATAAAGACTTCCAAGAAATCCATTGGATCCTTCATCTGTCAATCTCATCTCCCCATCAAAAGCCAGCTATGATCTTGTTAACTCATTTACAAAAGTCTTTGGTAGCCTAAACCAACTCATGATATATAATGGCAAAGCCGAAGCTACAGTCTGGATCAAAGTAGCTTTCCCTGCAGTAGATAAAAGCTTCCCCTTGTACCCTTGCACACGAGTCCGCAGTCTATCTTTTAAGGTTCTAAATTCTTTTTATTTTTAGATCTGTCTATCATAATTGGTAGGCCTAAATATCTTTCAGTACCCAAATTCTTATGAACTCCTAATACATCCATCACAGCAAGTTTCACCTCCTCTCATATTTGAACTAAAAAGAATAGAAGATTTGTCAATATTCACCTTTTGCCCAGAAGTCTACTCATATAATCTTAGTATGTTCATAATCTCATTGCCTTCCTCCACTTTAGCTCTAAGAAAGAGAATGCAGCCGTCTGCAAAAAATAGATGTGAGACCCTCGGTCTATTTCTTGCTACAACCACTCCTTTGATGACACCATCCGTTTCAGCCTTATGAAGAATACATGACAATCCCTCAACTCAAGAAAGGAATAAAATAAATAAGGCGATAAAGGATCTCTTTGTCTAAGTCCCATAGTCAGAATCCTTCCACACTGTTTGCCGTTCACCATAATCGAATAAGTAAATATATGTACGCACGTCATAATTAAAGAGACCTATTTGTCGAAAAACCCCATAGTCCTCATTATCCCTTCCATGTAAAGCCACTCAACTCTATCATAGGCCTTGCTCATGTCCAACTTCAAAGCTATTTCTCCCACCCTACCGGTCCTCTTATTTTTCATAGAATGAATCGTCTCATATGCCACCATTGCATTATCAAATATTAGTCTTCCAGGAACAAAGGCTCTTTGATTCTCTCCAATAATCTCTGGGAGGACACGTTTCAATCTATTTACCAACACCTTGGAGATGATTTTATACACCACACTACAAAGACTAATATAGGTCTAAATTCTTTCATAGTACATGGAGATTTTACTTTATGTATTAGTACCACATTAGTGTGATTCATATTATCTAAGGAAACTCTATTTATTAAGGAAATTGAGAATCACCTTCAAAATATGAAGTCCAACAATATGCTAGTATTTTTTATAGAACAAAAATGTCATTCCATTAGGGCCCGGTGTCTTTCCTGGGTTCATCTACTTCAACGCTTCTTTTATCTCCTCCTTACTAAATTCCTTATCAAGCTGTGCAATCATTTCCTTCGAGACTCATCTATCCATGACACTAAAAATCAATTCCATTGCCATCAGGTTTGAGGAGGTAAAAATATCATTGAAATATTCCAATATTACCTCCTCAACTTGTTCTTCCCCTTCGTACCAATTACCAGCATCATCTTTCAGCCACAAAATCATATTGTTCCTTCTTCTTTGAGTCGCAACCCATGAAAATATATTATGTTTCTATCACCCTCCCTTAACCATAGAGCTTTTGAACGTTGTCTCCACATAACCTCCTCTTTGTGCATTAGTTCACCTAACTCCCTTTTGCATTTTGTGATAGGTTTAGAACCACCACACACTCCCTCTACCCAACACTCTTCTAAATCTCTTTTGTTTCTGTTTAATTTGGTGTTTTAGATTTCCAAAAACATCCCTGTTCCACATGCCCAGTTCTTGTCCACATAACCTCACTGCTTTCACAACATGGGACATATTATTCATAGTACCAAGCCTCCGACTGCTAGCAACCACACTTTCGCATACCTCATGTCGCTCCCACATATTTCATCTGCAAGAACTTTAAAAACATGAGAATTTTAAATCACTACTTATCAACCTACTATTGAGTATTATTTACCTGATGCTGTACTCAAAGTGGTGTATGCATCACCAAGGAAGGAAAGATCTTTTCATACATATATTAGGAGCCCAATAGTTCCAGATACTAAGCATCCCTCATCAAGAAAATAATTTTCAAGAAAACATAAATGAAAAAAAAATTGATATTGTTATGCTCAATATCTATTTGGGCTAAAAGCTCAAAATCAGGTTCAACCGCCAAACAGGCGGGGCTCACTATCCAAGGAAGATAATCTTAATTATTACCAGTTACACAGAATCGGACATAAAAGGTATGAAGTAAGAGCATTGAACTCTAAATCATATTTTTCATCCTCCAACAGCTTTTGATTCTCCAGAGTTTCTTTTCTTCTTGCCCATTTCCTTGAATATTCGTTAACTTAAACATCGAAGCACGTCCCAGAGTCTGAACTCCGGTGCTCCTTTGACTGTTTGCTATTTTTTGGCAGGTCCTCATTGCCTTCAAGCCGATCTTTTTTCAAACTCTCTTTCTACATCCTAGAAACCTCTCAACGAATTTTAAAGAACATATCAATAATTTTGGGTATTAAGCTCAAATTTATCACTATACTATGACTCGGTATTAAAATTTGCAGCTATATTTCAATTTAATTGAATTTTGTCACTGTACTTTCAATTTTATTGATTTTTATAAAAAAACGAAATTAGATCATTTTAGTGAATATATTATTGTTAATGTAAATGAAAAATGTTGTCATGGTTCTTTTAGTTTCATTATTTTTGGACAAACTATAACCGAATCAAAATAAATTTTCATCAATTCCATTATTTATATTCAAAAATCAATAATTTAAATATAGTTACAAAATTCAATATTGATCCAAACTAAAGTAGAAAATTTATCTTTAATCTCATAATTTTGAGAACAAACTAGCATTCCTTTCTGCTAATTTAAATTTACTTTGAAAGATACAGAGAAAAATATTAGTGAATGGTTAGGGTAGAAATCTTTGAGCTTAATCACTATGACATTGCTTTTAAAAATACTTGTAAATGATCAGATTTTCTGCTAACATGCTTCACCATTAACCCTTTGCAGCCCCTATAATAAAGGATCCATATTCATGTATTGCAGCCAGGAGGAAGATTTCCATCAAGACATTATTTCTGCAGGACTAGCCAGAAATTGCAGCTTTTCTTTCTTCCGCTGAATGGTACTAATTCTATGTCATTCTTTAATGGGTTGGTTTGAAAAGGAAGAGCTCATTACATTGCAAAATGCTGAAAACAGGTCTTTGATTACATACAAATTAAGTTAAAAGGTGTATTTATTACATAGAAATATTACTAGCAGCAAGGTTTATCAAGGGAAAAAAAATAGATTTGATAATCATATATTTGTATCAGGTTATTTTTTTTATGTTATAATCGTATTTAAGGTGTTACATATTTATATAAATTTTGATACTTTAATAATTCGACTTATATAGATTTTGACCGGTTCATGTATTCGTATCATATTCGTGTTATTTTTCATCTCGTGTCGTATTTTAGTTATTTTTCTTGTATCGTATTCATATCGTATAATCATGTTGTATCCAAAATTATTAAATTTAAAAAAAAAAATTGACAAAAGCAAGGGAAATAGAAAGAGAACAGAAGAATGAAGATCAATTGACTAAAAAAGCCTGTACATTTGGTTTCATAAACACCTACACATCAAGATTCAACTTCCGGATTAATTTATTAATTATATAATCAACCATTACCTATAGGTAGACCTATAAATTGGGCAGGTCAAGTTGGTTTTGAGCCGGGTTAATTCAGGTCTTAAAATTTTTGGATCATTTTCGGATTCGGATTGTTTCAGGTTCGGATCATTTCGGGTTCGGGTCACTTCGGGTTCGAGTCATTTTAGGTTTGAGTCATTCTGAATTTCGATCATTTCGGGTTCGGGTCTATCGGATTTGACACTCGAGTTATTCGGATTCAGGTCAATTGTGTTTGACACTCGGTTTATTCGAGTTCAGATTAATTTATTAATTTTAAAATTAAATCAGATCAAATTTAAACAAATTATTTAATCGAGTCTAATTTAATTAGCATTTTATTAAAATATAGAAAATAAATAATAAATATTATTTAAAAATAAATATAGAAATTGATTTTCTGGCCAACTGGTTTTGAAGAGAGTTGAAAGAGTTTTTAGAGTGAGGAAGAAAATGTGAAAAAAGAAGGAAAGAAATTTTTGGGGTTTTATAGTTTTTTTTTTTTAAATTAAAAAAAAAAAAAGGACCCAAGAGGATTTGAGCCTGGACCTAAATAGGATCCGACCCGGATGTAACCCGACCCAAAGGAAAAGAGAAAAAAGAAAAAGAGAAGGTAACCCACCAAGCCCAACCTACGGGCCTTCAGCTTTGGGCTTAATTGTCACAAAATTTGGACCAAACCAAGTCCTTATTGGATATAATTTTCTTCCTTTGTTTTTTACTTATCTATATATTTATTTACTGATTTATTTATCTATTTTATTTTTTATATTTATTTAAATTTTGTAACAACGTATTCTCAAATGTTATCAATAACAAATTTTTATTTATTGAAAGATGAAGGTTAAAAAAAATGTGCGTTTTTAGTAAATAAACATTAAAATGAAAATTATTTTTTCGAAAATTTCTAAAAGGGATTTTAAGAAAAACTGGAAGTATCAATTATTTTTTTAAACGTCCTAGTAAAGATGATTAGTGGGGTATTGCTAAAAGTATTGAGGTGTCTCAAAAATCATTTTTACATAGATGATTTTTTCTAAAAATAATCATTCATAGATAACTACCAAAAATTTCTCTTCTAAAAAAACAATAAGAGAAAGAGAAAGGAAAAGGAAAAGGAAAAGAAAGAATAAATTGAAAATTTGCATTACATATTTAATTGTTTCCATCATTTGCAATAATGAGAATCATAAAGATGAATGTAAATCTCCGACGATAGAACTCTAAGGAACTCACAAGTAGTTATTCCGGTGAAATCTTGAGGTAAGAAAATTTTCCATTAAATACTACAAATTTTTTTGAAGTATTAGTGAGACTTTTCAATATAAAAAATTCTCATTATTTTTTTTTAAATAAAAAAGTATTTGTTATCATAAAAAGGGGAAGATAATTAAAAAAAGAAATTAAAGGATTTATTTTTAAATCTAAAATTTAAGATAATTTTATCAAGGACAAAAGATAACAGTGATTAATTGGTACCTTTTTTCAAATGAGCGTCGTGAGGGTGCCAAAACCTTCCCCACACGTAATCATACTCTCGGACTTACAGACCAAAATTATCTTTTTAATAAATCTTAATTAATTTTATAATTTTATAAAAAGGATAGGTTTTCTTAGGTTGTTAATAACACCCAAACAAAAGAATTGGTGACGACTCACTGTGTTTTTTTTTTTTTTTTTTTAAAATCGTCTAGCGGTTGAAAAATAATTATGACAATTATCAATGATTTTTACTCATTTTTATTTTTTTATTTATTAATTATTTGGTTTATTTTGAGAATATTCACAAAAATAAGAAAAGAAAAAGAAATAAATAATAAAAAGGAAAGGAAAGGAAAAAAATAATAAAAGGAAATGGATCGACCTAATTTTGGATTCCAAGAGCCAATCCAAAAATCTTAACCCATTTAGCAATTTGAAGTCTCAAAAACCAATAAGGATCCAATATCTAATTCAAAGCCAAAAATAATTTTAAGGTTCAATAAATTTAAAACCCCAAAAGATGGATTTCAAATCGGTTTAGTAAAAAAATAATTAACTCTCCATTTATGAAATTGATTTTTGTCTCGGGTTTGAATTAAACAATATTTGATTCAAATTAAAAATTCTCGAAATAAATTAATTTGACAATGAAATGCAATTTAATTCAAATTAAAAGATATTCTTAAAGATCCCATACAAATTTGGGTGTTTACATAATCATTATAATAACATACACATATTAATGACCTATTTTATATATTTTTAGAAAATCATAAGATAAGACTTAAGAGATTATATATTTAAATTAAAAATAAGACATTTACCCTAATAACATGTATAAGTTTAGCGATAAGAGATTATATAATTTGATCTAAATTACATGATAAAATATTATTATAACGTAACGTATAAATTATTATGATAAAATACACTTATTATTATTAACAACCTATATTATGCACTTTATTCTAAATTACATGAGAATAGATTATACTTTTTTAAAAATATTACTTTTATTTTAAATAATATGTATAATTTAAGGATATTATAAGATTAACATAATTATATCCATGACAATTAAAAATATAATTTATTCTAAATCTCATTATAAGATTATCATAATTGATATAATATTTTATTAATTTATTTAAAAGATTATTATGTATTTAAAAGACTATTTAACATATAAAAAGACTTTATTTTTTATGTTTTTTTCCAAGTCCTTTAATTTATCAATGAAAGATTAAAATGTTAGTGTAAAATTCTTTGTTTGTTTAAAAAATATTGATATTGATCTTCAGAAAAAGAATTATTTGACAAAAATCATATGAAATGAACATCCATTGATCTCTTCAAGTTCATATAAGATTTTGTTCTTGCTCCTAGGCATTGATCAAAGCATCGAAAATGGTTGAAAATAATCATTTTAACAATATTTGCCTTTCATTATCAAATAAAAATAAATAAAGTACAATAACAATTCAAAAAATTTCAACTAATGTAAAAGAATTGTCATAATAGTATAATCATAGATATTGTGTTGTACATGTACAATTATAACTACTGCATTATTTTACATATAAAGAAGATAACAAATATACAATCAATTTATACATATCAAATGGTAATTTATATTTTATTATACTCCAAAATTGTAACTACAAGTTATAAAATTAAAATAAATTAATAATTTATGTTATATTTATTAAATTTATTAAATTAATGTTTTTTAAAATAAAATTATACTTAATTTAAGTTCGGGTCACTTCGAGTTTGGGTCATTTCTAGTTCGGATCAATTAGGGTTCGAGTCACTTTTAGGTTCAGGTTGATCGGGTTCGAGTTGTTGACTTTTTCTAGTCAAATCGAGTTGGGTCGAGTTCGGGTGGATTGATCGGGTCTTTTTTTTTTTTAATTCGGGTCAAAATTGACAGGTCTACCTGTAGGTAAAATGCTTAGGCTTCTGATTCAGTTCTAAATAGTGACCACCCATTTCCTGCAAAATCTACTTCAGTAAACTCTGACAAAGAGTCTGATGAATCTCCAAAAATCAGATTTATGCTATAGAGAGCAACATACTAATAATCCCATTCAATTTCCCATCTCAACTGATCCAGCTGCCAACCAACAAAGTAATTGAAAAGGATTTAAATAGCGGTCGTAATACGGCATTACGGTCGTTATTTTACGGTTTTGGCACTCTTCGCTGCCAATATTCATCATCGATATTTATTGCAATTGACCGCGATAGCATCCATTACGTTCACAATTGCGATAAACGTGATACGATCAAAAACACGTCCATAACTATAATTTAAATCCCAGCTTGAAATCCTGGGACTTAAAGCACTCCTCTCTTCACCAGCTCTGTAGATTCATCCAAACGCTTTCGAGCACCAAAATAGAGGCCAGGAATCACCTATGCAAACCCAGGAAACTTTGACTTTTTTTCCATTCCTAAAAGAAACATACTTGCTTTAAGAGGCCCCCAAAGTGCATAGAACAATCAGCAAAAGTAGTAGCTAATTCATTATTAGTGGGTTTCATGTGTTTGATTTTCTTGTGACGTGGGCGATTAATAACAACTCTGAATGTCCCTTTTTAGAAATACTAAGAGAAAGTACTTTGTTACGAGTTTTTCTATCTGTTATTCGGATAGTCAGAATTTACTTTGTTTTTCCCATTATTGCCAATGTCTAATCAAGGGATAAAACAGTTAAAATTTTGCTTCATGAAATCCTCATGTAGGTTCTAGCCATGTACAAATTCAATGTTAGAAACAATGAGGGAGAGAACTTTGTTACGATCTAAAAATATATACATTTGGATAGTCAAAATTCTACTTTCTTTTGCCTCAAATACGTCCAAGGTCCTAATTGGGGGATTGAATATCTAAAGATTTGCTTTATGAAATCCTCATGTACAACCAATAAATCCTCTTGATTTATGAAGGTGTATGATCTAAATAGTGAAAAATAGGTGAACAAGCAAGCATATAGTAAGATTGTTTTCATGAGAATGATTGAGCGTAAACACCTTACCACTACTACATTAGTGAAAATTATGAGAGTATCCCATGTGAGAAGTTGAGATTAAGTTGAACATGCATTATTTTGATTGAGATATGTTATGTTAATATTGGCTTAACTCAATTTTTACATTCAAGCATGATTCTTTATGAACTCTTTAAGCTATTGATTAGTTTATAAGACTTATCCAATGATTACCTCTGATTGTTATTGAAAGTGAACTAGATTCGGTTTTCTTATTTTGTCTTTGTTTGATTTTGCTCGAGAACTAGCAAAAGACTAAGTGTGCGGGAATTTGATAAGTGCTTAATTTCATATATTTTTCTATCTACTTTCCTTATGCTTTGTGCTTTAATTCTTAAATTCCTTGACATTTTACTAGGTTTTGTGTTTTGTAGGTAATTTGGAAGACAATGAAGGCTATGGAGATTAACAGCATGAATTTGGACAAGTTTGGAGACTTCAAATGAGACCCTAGATGGATAAACCTAACCTACGAAGCCACCCTCACTCTTTTAAAACCTCTTGGAGCCGCCACTTGACCTTTTAAATCCAACCAAGCCATCACATCATCACTTTAATGGACCCAAGCCACTTGACCTTTTAAATCTAACCAAGCCACTTCCCTATTCTTTTAAAATCCCTCAAGCCACTTCCTTATCTATTGAAACATCCAAGCCAGCTCCACCTCATTAAAAAAAATGCCCAAACCACTTCCCACTTAATAAAATCCTACAAAGCCACTTCCTACCTTTTAAAACATCCAAGCCAGCTCCACATCATTTAAAACAAGCTAGCCGCCAGCCCTACCCTTTAAACCCTAACTGGCTTGCATCATATCCTCTTTTAAAACCCTAGTCGCCCCTACCACCTAATAACCTTGGCCGTCACTCAACACTAAATGCTCATTAACAACACAAGACCTAGAGGCTGCCTATAAATAGAGACACAAGGGGGAGCTGATCTCTACACTTCTTCTACTCTTGTATTCTGATTTTCTTCTTCTTTTTTCTATTTTTCTTCTTAGTTCTTCTTTATTTTATGTTAATAATGCCTATGCTAGGCTAAACTACTATTTGGTTAAGGGTGATTTCAAAGCCCTAGACATGTTATGCAATTGATTTTCAGATTTATCTATCATTGGTTTCTATCAAAATTGCTTATGTTCTTCTATAAAAATTGTTCATGATCTTTGTCTTAATTTGTTTAGGTGCGCAACTAGATAGATCTTGATAATTATCTAATGCTAGTTTAGGAGACATGATATGTAATTGTCTTGAGTTCCTATTCAATAGTGGCAATTTGTGATTAATGATTATGGTCAAGTTTTCAATAATTGCAAAGTGCAATATAAACTAAGTTGAATGAATCCATGTTTATGTGTTTATTGTTAGATCAACCTATCTTTCTTATCATAAAGCTGCTATCACTTTGAATCTAATGATGTTTATCTTAGGTTATTTGGTGGTTAGATATTAAGTAGTGGCGTTTGTCCTATTTAACGACGAACTAAGAAAGGATTGGGGTAACACGGGAGGTTGTTATCTATGGTTGATAGTTTTTGTAGTTAATTGATGTTGATAGATCTGATTATTGATTCTCAGTGATGTCTAGTGGTGGAGAATGAAACCTTAACCATATTTCTCATATTTGATATTCTCTTACTTATTTGCTTCTTACTTTTATTATTTGCTTTAGTTTTAAAACATCTTAAAACCCTTTTTCTTTTCTTGTCTTTGAACTTAAGTGATAAACTAAAAACTTATAAATTAAAACACAATCCCTGTGGACTCGACCCTTGCTAACTACTATACTTACAATTGATCTTTTTAGTGCAAGGTTAAATAAGATATACTCTTTTGAGTGCATCAATGCGTCAAACTTGATCACATGACATTTAGAGGCAATGATTAGGTGAAATGCATATGATGCATTTAAACAAAGAGTTGTCCCCTAACTGATCTAGGAGTTGCATAGAGATGCAAATGGTAAGCTAAGTTAGCTACTTAATTAGTTTCAACATGGCTTGTTGAGTCACTCAAGGTCATGGTAGGATGAAAGGGGTCCTAACTTATTAAGAAGTTTAAGAGTTAAATTTCTCGAAATAGTAGTTGAGGGCTATTATTTTGACAAAATAAGGAGAATAATCATTAGAGTATTAAAACCTGACATTAATGATTACTTATTGCTATTATTAACTATATAATGTTTGGTTCATATTGGATATAAACGCAAAATGGCAAATAAACTATCGCTAGGTAGCATACGTGATGCTGATAAGTTTAATGGGCCAAACTCCATTGATTAGTCCCAAGATATTAAGACTGTCTTAATATAAATGATAAGGCTTTTGTTCTAGATAAACCTATTTGAGAAAAGCCCGTTGCTAAGGAAGTTAGGGCTACCTATCAAGTTCATATAGATGACCTTGATCAAACCACATTGTGATGTTGGCTAGTATGGTGCATGAACTCCAAAAAGTAGCACGTGGCAATGAATGCTTAAGTAATCATCCGAAACCTTGTAGAATTGTTCATATAAGGATAATCACACTGAGAAGTTCGACATCCCTAAAGAATTGTTCCAAAGCAAGATATCAGAAAGAAGCCTTATTAGGACTCATGTGATGATAAGATGATAACCCGACTTGAGCAACTTAGATGGGTCTTGGATCATGATCCAAGTAGTGACCTTATACTTTCTTATGAATAAAGACAAAGGCATTGACAAGGAAACATGACATCATTGTGGACAGCCAGATCACTGGATGATAAATTGCAAGACTTACATTGATATAATCAAAGAGAAAAAGCTTAGAGAAGCTTTAACTATAAACATACTTTGAGATTAATTCACTTATCTTGGTATATGATACCTTGTTTGGTACTAAATATGTATGACATATTGTAGGGACCAAAGCAAATGAGTAGTGAAGATGGACATGGGAGATGGCTGTTGGTATATGCCTTAGAGCCAATTAGATTGGACATGAAATATACAGTTAATAATGCAAACCCATCACTATTCGTTAGTGATACAAGGTTTTCCTTCATGTTAGTACAATGATAAAGAGTTATTAAGTACTAATTGGATGAAACCCATGAAACACAATGGCCTTGCAAAGGAATTATAAGGAGTTACAATTATGAGGATCCTTATGCATCAAAGCCGTGTTTCTAAAACAGTTCCTGGTCATTGTATTGTCAAGACAGGCATTGACAATGCTCAAAGACTGGCATGTGTTAAGCCTCCATGTACATGTTGCATGCAACTGATCTCATAGGTTGAACTATGGGGATACATGGGGATAACATATGAGTGCTTGTTAAAGAACAAGTTCACTGAACATGGCCTGCTGTGAGAACTCCATTTGGTATTGTCACTCAAGTTTCTATGGAAACGTTCTCACGTGTCAGTCGTGTAAATAGTCCTCTGACTTGTGATACCAGGTCATCTTATATGAAGAGTTCCATACTTTGATTCCATCGCGAATGGGTTCCAAATGAAGGGATGCTTATGGTAGGTGGTTTTGGGTATGACATGAACCATATGAAGATGGATGAGTGATCCAGAAAGGATTCACCACTCCAAGTGACATTGGAGACATATCTCAACTATTCTTGGCTTAAGTTAACTTGATGGAATCTCTGGCCAGATTATGATGAATTTAGGAGAAATAGTTTCTCTAAATTCATAAATTTAACCAATAGCTGCAAGAACTAATATGGATTGAACAAGAGTAGACACTGCACCATGTTGATGGTCTTTCCGGGATATTTGGTGAAAGGACCGAATTACACTGATAGACTGAATACGAAAGGTTATGTTGAGACTAACTTCACTCTCCAGTATTTGGGTGGTCATTATGGCTTCCTAGAGTCCGCTCATGATCTATGAATGTAAATTAATTAGATTAATTTATATTCATTGCCAACATATTGGAAGCCTAATGGGTCACACATAGAAAGGTGAGTTAAGATATTAAAATGGAATGAGCCTAATTGATTCAATTGAGAATTTAATCAATAAGGACTTAATTAAATAGTTTAGTTAAGTGGAAGGACTTAAGAGCAAATACATAAAAGTTATGTTATATCCCTTAGTCCAAACCCTGGAGTGTTGCCACCCCCTATTAATAGAACATGATGGCCACCTATTTCCCTGATGGCTTGCGGCACATGAGATATTCTTTGAGGTTTTGGTGTATTCTTCTTGATTTCTTTCTTCCTCCTCCTTACCTCTTCATGGATTGCTAGAGAGAAAACGTTTCTCTCAAGAGAGCAAAGGCTTAGAGTGAAGAAGAAAGAAGATCAAGATAATCCTTGTGGTTGGCGCACCAAACCCGGAGAAGGAAGAAAAAACATTTTCTTCTTCTTTATGCCTAATGAAGCATTCGGTCATGAGATGTTTAGATAGGGAGAGGTTTTTCGAAACCTAAACCACTAGCATGGTTTTCGGTAGGACTCCATTCCTACCTTGATGAAGGTTCTCTTGATCATCTTGTGTGCATCACCGTTAGAGGCCAGACACTTGTGTGGCTAAAGTTTCGGCGTTGCCTTCTTAGTGTTCAAGATTGAGTGGGCTGTTTGTAAACTCAAGATTACTAGATCTTTGAGTTATGGTATGAATCTTAATAAAATGTATGCTTTATAATTACAAGATCGCATTAAAATTTTACAAGCATGATCCTATAAGATTCGGCTATCTCTTTGTTTATTTTTTCGCTGTGTTCATGTTCTTCTTTAATTCAATTGATGTTTGAGCATGAGGTCGAATCCCAACAGTGGTATCAGAGCATTTCTTGTAAGTTTTCTTGTGATTTACATGTTTAATTCTTGGTAATATACAATTGGATTGTGTGTCGATTTAGCAAAGTTCCTTCAAGAAAAACGTTTTCTGCTTTGTTTCAATTCCAGACAGCTTCTGTATGCAATATGATCTTGGTGTTTTAAATTGTTTAAAATATGTTTAAAATTGATTTGATCAATGTTTAACCTTGCCGTATGATTGCATGACACAAAGATTTAAAAGAAACAAGTTTGGATTTGATTTGGATTGGTTTTGGTGCTTGAATTTCGAAGAACATAGTGCAGGATTTTTTCTGTACACCTGCTATAAGTTGCAGTTTTGACATGGTTAGAGGTATCCAAAAATTTTGAAATTTGAGAAGAAGTCTGAAACATGTCTATCTTGATGCTGTAATTTTTGGTGAATTTTTTTATTTTGTTTGATTGCCGAAATTACCTCTCAAAATTGTGCAAACAGTTTGCATGGTTGTTGAAATTTTCTGGGCAACCTTGAGTTCTTGAATTTGATTATTGAATTGTAGGTATAATTGGCTAAAAATCAAAAGATGAAGTGTGTGTGAATTGTTCACCATAGCCACCAAAAAGAGGTGGCTGGTTGAGGCAAAAGTTGCCCCAAATAAGGGCTGCCGATTACGGCACAGTGACTTACTAAAAGTGGGAGACGGCTACACATAAAAGTTGTGTGTCAGGGCATCACCTTCTACTTTTGGAAATTCTTATTCTTTGGAAATTTGGACTTGTGGAAATTGTTTCCTAATCAATATTGGATTCCTAAGAGTTAGGAATGCACCTAAGTTTTCCTTGTGGAAATTGTTTCCTAGTTGAACAATGACTCCTAAAAGTTAGGAGAAAATATGAAACTTTCCTTATAAAGATTGTTTACTAATCAAACTTAAACTTCCTAAGGTGTTAGAAAATCTAATTAAATTGTTTAATTAGATGGAAGATTTTAATTCAAAGAATCCTAATTGGATTAGGACTCAAGTAAATTGAATTAAAATTAAAATTGCTAAATGATTTGAGCCAAGTATATTTAAATGAGTTTAAATGTTACTTTCTTTAAATAACGAACAAGATTACTAAGTGACATTATATATGTATACATTTATTTTTATGCTTTATGATGTGATTATGAAAGTATGAGGGTGATTATGGACTTAGACCTTAGACTTAGGTCATGGATGGTTAAATTTTCTTTTTGGTATTTTTTATAAATAGGGTCTGTGAACCCTGCCTTCTCTTTTTCATTTCCGGGGTTGTAAATTCTCTTCTCACTTAACTCCCCTCGAATGTAACTCGAGGTTTTTATCAAAGATATGTAAATGTTAAATAGTTTTTTGTAGATTTAGATTTAGGCTAAGATTATAATTTATGTAATTCCAAAATGAAAGGAGACAAGGCGCCAAGAAGAATGACCAAGGAGATCATCACAAGACTTATGAAGACTATGTATGGTATCCCTAGGAATTTGACCAACTAGTTTCCTAATGGCTCAAGAAAACTAGAGTAGTAAAGTCCATAATCATCTTAGTAGATTGCATGAGATAGATTTATTTTTGAATTTATATATGTGATATATATTTGAATAAATGCTATGCATATCAATCAACAAAGAAAAGCAATGAGACCTAATTAATGAAATAAAGAAACCCTGATGCAAACCCTTGGGGTTGAACCCTTTGAACCCACTAACAATTGAGGATACCTAACCCAAAAAAGCCAAGATTCAGGCAATGAAAACTTAAACCCAATGAAATCCTGCTTCAAAGAACCTAGATAAGCTAAGCTAGCTAGATCACAAAAACGCTTGTTTCAAGAACCTAAGTTGAAGGTGTTGAACGCCACAAAGAAGAATTATTTGATAAGTTCTAAGTTCTTTCAAGAACTAAAAGAGAAAACTCTCACTGAATAAATTTAGACTTAATTGATCAAAAGATAATTAATTGTAGGCAGCTACACAAGGTATTTATAGCCTCCCTACATAACCTAAACCTAATACTAGTTACATTGGAATTCGACCAAGCACTACTACTCCCCTTGGAAGTCCTAAAGTCAGCCAGACCTAATAAACTTAATAAAGAATGCTTAAATATGGCTGAACATGCTCCAGCCCAAACCTAAATGATTAAAAGATGTCAAACTAGTTTAATGAAGTTAGACCCCACTAGCTTATTGGACATGTTACATAATATAGGCCCAAATGCCTAAGTAATTAAAAGACTAATTAAAAGACTTAAAATAAACCCAATCTTCCTTGCCACATCAGTAAATGAATTGGTCCCCACAAGTGCCATGTCAATTAATGAATCAAAGAATAGGCCCACTTATAATCTTCCAATGCCGCCACTTGCAAGCCCTCTAATGTTGTCACCTTGTGTTCTTGAATCACATGGACTAAACTTGGATGCAAGCCCATCTTGCTTGTTGAAGCCTTTCTTGAATAACTTGCAACATGGCCCAAGTGAATTCCACCATTCTTGTCATGTTTCCTAGATCTTCTTAGATCTTAGCCCATATAGAATTTGCCATGGGATTGGGCCATCTTGGATCCTATCATTCCCCATTTCCTCGAAAGATTCACCCTTGAATCTTAGCCTTGTGTGTGAGAATGACGGCGCTAGGTACTAAATCAAGGTGATGTGCAATTCCTTTTATGGGTGGCAACCTATCCTATATCTTCTTCGAAAAAAATCCTGAACATCCTCCAACAAAGAAGCAGTCAAAATAGGAAGAGATTGGTTAGGGGTATCAAGAATAAGAATCTCACTCTCCTTGGCATCATGAAAAAAATTCTCAAATTCTTTGTTTTCCTCGATAGGAATTGTCTCTTTTTCCACTAATGGCTCATCTCTTCTTTAATTTCAGCCACCACTTCTATTTCTTTTTCACTTTCTTTTTTACTCTTTTTTTTCTCTTGTGGCTCCACTTCTTTTTCAGCCACCTCTCTTTCTTTTTCACTCTTTTTTGTTCTCTCTCTTTCTTCCTCTTGTTGCACAAACTTCCCAAACAATAAGATTAACTCTTTCATCTCTTGCAGAGCATGCATTACTTTGTCACCGCATGTGAGAGACATCTTAAAGTTGCTGTAAAACAAGTTTGGTTAGTAAAAAAAAGATGAATGTTGATTCTTTCCTCTTTTTTTCAATCTTTTTTTTTTCTTTTTTTCTATTCGAACAACTTTCTTTCTTTCTTTCACGAGACTTTCTTGATTTTCTTGAAATCTCGGATGACTTTTTTTTCTTTCTTTAGACTATTCGAATGCCTCTCTCAATTCTTGATTTTTTTTTTCAAGAACGGATCAAGAACAGTCAAGAACAATTTTTAATAGATCAAGAATTCAGGAAGTAGAATCTTGATCTAAATCAACGTCAAAGAATGAAACCTCAAACGAAACTGCCTAAAAAACTATAACTCTAAGACAAAGAATGCCTAAAGCTATAACCCTTAAGACAAGAATGTCTGAAACCCCAAAAATCTTGTCAAATTGATAAAAGGATATCACCATAAACCCTGCAATATGGTAAAGAGGATAAAAAGATTAGACCTAATTGGAAGTCTAAGCTCTGATATCAAATGATGTGAACCCCTGGGGTTGAACCCCTTGAAACCACTAACAATTTAGGATACTAACCTAGAAAAGCCAAGATTCAGGCAATGAAAACTTAAACCCAGTGAAATCCTGTTTCAAAGAACCTAGATAAGCTAAGCTAGCTAGACCCTAGGAACGCTTGTTTCAAGAACCTAAGTTTGAAGGTGTTGAACACCACAAAGAAGAATTCTTTGATAAGTTTTAAGTTCTTTCAAGAATTAAAAGAAAAAGCTCTCACTAAATAAAATCAGACTTAATTGATCAAAAAATAATTAATTGTAGGCGGCTACACAAGGTATTTATAGCCTCCCTCCATAACCTAAACATAATACTAGTTACATTGGAATTCAGCCAAGCACTACTACTCCCCCTGGAAGTTCTAAAGTCGGTCAGACCTAATAAACTTAATAAAGAATGCTTAAATATGGGCTGAACATGCTCCAGCATAAACCTAAATGATTAAAAGATGTCCAACTAGTTAAATGAAGGTAGACCCCACTAGCCTATTGGACATGTTACATAATATAGGCCCAAATGCCAAAATAATTAAAAGACTTTAAAAAAACCCAATCTTCCTTGCCACATCATTAAATGAATTGATCCCCACAAGTGCCATGTCAATTAATGAGTTAAAGAATAGGCCCACTTTTAATCTTCCAATGCCGCCAATTTCAAGCCCTCATGCCTCCACCTTGTGTTCTTGAATCACATGGACTAAACTTGGATGCAAGCCCATCTTGCATGTTGAAGCCTTTCTTGAATAACTTGCAATATGGCCCAAGTAAATTTCACCCATTCTTGTCATGTTTCCTAGATCTGCTTGGATCTTGACCCATATAAAAATTGTTATGGGATTGGGCCATCTTGGATCCTATCACGAACTCTATCCAAGAGTCTTAATCTAGGCGAAATTATGCTCAACTACTGAATTGGTCCAAAAAGTCCTAATCAAGGTAAAACTCTGTCAAAATCAATTGAAATCATCCTTAATATCGAAGTAACTATCCTCAAACTCTTTAACCATGTCTAAAAGCATAGGGTTTGTTCATGAAATACATATCATGTAGTTATTAGATATACATAACAGCATGCTTGATTAGGTTCACAATATGCTAGAATGTTATAATGCCCCAAATCATGCTATTTAGACATATGGGTATTTTGGTAATTTTGCATGTTATGAAGATTCAATTGCTATTAGGATCCTTGCAAGTTGCATTATGCTATGCCATATGAAATAAAGACATTAATGCAATTCAACATGTAGATTATTAGGCTTATCATCATGTAATCCTTGTCTATATTATATTAGATTAAAATTTTATTTTTCGAAAAGTAAAGATTGTATTTATCCGGAGGATCTTGCTACATGAGAAACAAGCTAGCAATGAGTAGCAAGCAAAGATGAAACATCTTAAAAGAGTAACCAACTAATTAAAAACATACTAAATCCCCCGTTGGTTCCATATGGGAGAATGTGACAGGGATATTGCATCTTGCAAGTTTGCTCTTATAAATTTTTTTTTTTTGTTACATAGGAGTTCATAACTTAAGAAAGGGATAGGTTGTAGGTACTATAGTTCGAACTTCAGACATCTTAAAGACGGGGACATGATCAATTGAGTCAACGTTCAATTCAGGTTCGGGTCGTTTCAGATTTGGATTAGACGGTTTTGGGTTATTGACTTTTTATAATCAAATTGAGTTGGATTGAGTTCGAGTGAGACGGTTTGATTTTTCAAGTTTGGATCAGAATTGATAAATCTATTTGAGATTGTATAAATCATACTTGAAATGGATGTTCTTGTAATATGTTGAGAATAGTCAATTAGGAGAATTACACATAAAATTATCACACATCTATCGCACCAGATTAAATCTGGTGAGTAATTAAATAAGAAAAAAAAAAAGAAAAAAAAAAACCACTATTATGACTTATTATCTTCAGAAAAATACATTATTCAAATTATACCTTTAAACCAAGAAAAATGTATGTTATTCGAAACTTTTTGTCATTTGTGAACGAAAGACGCCAATACTTACAGAGGAAGAGTTGGAGATATTGAAATTTACTTTGATGCCAAAAGCAAAAAAAATAATGATAAATTGATAAGATTGATGATGATCTCTCAAAATTAATATAGAATTTTGCTAACAAGTATCCTAAGAGCACTTTTTAATATTACTATATATAGTAATATTTTCATCCAATGCATTGAAAATGATGAATAAAATTATTAACTTTTGTAATGAATACAATATTATTACTATAAAGAGTATATTAACTAACCTTAAAGAGTGCTCTAAAGGCACTGGTTAGCAAAACCCATTAATATATCATAACAACGATTATGCTAATGATGAAGATAGTGTAGACCTTGTTATGGGCCGGGCCAAGCGACGGCCCGATTTTTTTTCAAAATCTTTACCCAGACCCAATCCTGGGTCGGGCCGGCCCGGCAGGCCCAAATTCATTGTTCATAATATTAAAAAATATTTTTTTAATATTTTTATAATTATAATTAAATAAAATAATATTATTATAATTAAAAAACATTGTTCCGGGCCGGACCGGCCCAGATTAAAAATATCCTGCTCAGACCCGACTCATATTGGGCCGGACCTGCCGGGTAAGACGGGCTGTCCGACCCATGAACAGGTCTAAGATAGTGTTAGCAACAACTATAAATAGTTTTTAAAATAGTATTAGAACAATTATATTATTAATTAAAAGTTTTATGATTATTTTTTCATTTAATGTTTCATTTTTCCTAAATTCAATTAATTTACGAATAAATTATCCATTTTCATATTTTATTTTGCATTATTTTACATAAATTTTCCTTGGCTGTTTTTAACTTTACCAGTAGCTATACATATCTTGATTATATGTATTGTATATATATCTTAGATAGGTAAGCCATTATATAATGTTAATTTATGTGTCTACACTTTAAATATATAAAATTAATCGCAAGCTTTTATATATATATATATATATATATATATGAAAAAAAATCAACTTACACTGATATAAAATTGATTAATTTTACATGTTTTTATAACTTCGTATACAATTAATATTTTAACAAATCTACTGTTGAACTTAACAATAAAATTAATATTTTAACAAATCTACTGTTGAACTTAACAATATAATGTCGAACTTAACAATAAAATTAATATTTTAACAAATCTACTGTTGAACTTAACAATATAATGTCGTACATGTAAAATGAATTACTATAACCTAATCCATTTTATGGAAGAAAAAAAAAAGCCGAATCCATTGATAACACTCATAGTAAAGCCACCCGTAAACAGTTTAGTAGCAAGCCAAGTCATCAAAGCCAGTGCTCCTGCTCAGCCCAAACCTTTGAACATCGAGGATGATCATTAGCGAGCATGAACAAAAGATGATCCCTACGACCTGAAGCTCATATGCATAGTTTTTTTTTTTTTATTCTAGTAGGAAATATTTACTGCGTAGATTAAGAGTGTTTCAAGACCATCCATTGGTCTTTGGGGAGGAAGCATCTGGTCTGGTGGACAACCAATCGCCACTCTATTTGTACCAAGTCAGCAATAAAATAGAAATTCTAGAAATAGAAGGCTCACTCTGAACCAAAACATTAGAGTACAAGGGAGAGCACAACTATAACAAAAGAGTCAATAGGAAAAAGAAACAATAGTAATTCATCAAAAACAGAAAAGAAAACAAAAAAAAAAACACTATTTAGCAGCTTGGCCTTCTTCTGCAGCAGCTTCAAAGGTCTCACCAGGTACAAGTTCTGGTACATCATCCTCATCCTCTTCTTGAATGGTGGGTACACCAGTACCAGTAGTAGGTGCCTGCTTCTGGAATTGCTCTGCCAATTTCCTCAAATTGTCCAAGTTATCTGGCCCTAAAAGTTTTAGAATAAGGGTCAACCGCTGATATCGATTTAAAATCTGGAAACAATCACAAAAAAGAACTGCTCAGAGCCAAGAGTACATACCCAATTGGTTGATGATTCCGGGGAGAATATCCTGCAATTCTGGAATATGGGAAAAAAGCACATGTCAGACTAACAAAGCCAAAAAATCTTAAGGAAAAGTGCATAGTGGCTGACAGAAAACCCCTAGTCTTTGATGCCTTTGCAGTTAAAAATAGAAAATCTTCAAAGGGTAAATAGCAACAAGATTTGATCAGCTTTGAGAGGCTTCAAAGTTAAGAGATGTATACTCTTTGTCTGAGGGGAACCGCTAACAACCCAGGTGTTGGCAGCAATAGAAGCTTGAACTGAAACATTAGACAGTCACATGTTAGTTTATTATGAAAACATTTGAATAAATCTAGCGGTCCACTTCAATAAAAGCAATATCTACCTTTTGGATTAAGAAACTGGATAACAACATCATCCTTGAATATGTTGACTTCCTCAATTGCAGGAATAGCATTCACTCCTATTCTCTTGAGGGTGCTCTGCAGCCGTTTGTCGTCAGTGGTAGTTGTCTTGTGGACAGCCTTCTTCTTTCTGTTAACATAGGTTTAAAATAACACGATAATGAATAATATGCAAACTAATCCAAATGGCCTACATTGCAGATGAATTGATGTTATGAACGACTACAAAGTCAGATAGAACATTCCGCTTGACATGTTAGCTAATCAAACAATTTCGCTGCAGGCAAAAATTTGATTCAAGAGTCTCTCCTAAATTACTGAGCGACAGTTACGTCCTATTTTGGGAGATAATCGAGCAATAAACTTGATATAGCTAACCTATGTAAGGAAACTCCAAACCATGAACATACCTTCTCATGCTACCCTTTCCACCAGTGCGGACTGCACCAGCCATCTTCATGAGCCTCTCCACATTCATCTGCCCAAAGGAGTAAACAGCAAGTCAATAACCAACAATATTACATCAAGCGAGACCCAAATTAACACACAATCAAAACAAATAGACTTGAGGTAACAAGCTTATAAGCAAAACAAAATAAAAACAAACAAATAAAACACACTACAGATGAAGCATAAGAAACAGTCATGCACCGAGAAGATACAATAGGCATGGAAATCTTGGAAACAAAAAAGAAACGAACTCCTAACTCAGCTCTAATAAAATAACAAAGATTGAAACCCCAAAAATAAAAATGGAAAAAGGCTATCCACTAACTACCTTATCCTTTTTCAAGCCTGTAATTGTTGCATGAGCAAAAGGGAAAACCAAGGAAAAAAAGATGAAAAATAATAAAAACTGAGAATGCAAAATCACAAATGATAACAATATGATCCTGATATTTGCAGGAAAAGACCTAATTTACTTATTGTATGTATGTGTTAAACAATAAAGCATAACCTAAGCTGAAAATCAAAAGGAAGATAAATTAAGGCAACTGAAAGGAATATCAACCAGAAGCATTTTTATACTTAAAAATTCCCCAAAAAATCTTCCAAAACCAAAACAATCCCAGTTACCAGATCTAAAGAGAAAAAAATAAAATCAGCCATTGATTGAAATAAAATTGACAGAAATAGGAGAAAGTAACAACTGCTTTTATAGAATGTGAATACCCACTGATAGAAGAAACAGAGAATTAAGATACTGAACCTTTACAGTACGAGTATGAGAATGGATATGCCGCGACTTAGACTGCAACTGCGAAAGAAAGAAAGGATGAAAAATGAGGGTTTTTTATAACCCAGTGAGCACGCTCCAGTTTTTATGCCTTTAGGGTTTTTATCTCCACCCTTGGATTTTTAGAATTTTTATCCGACGGTTCCAACGCCAAAACGACAAAATCGAATCCAAATCACCCTCTCCATGTTAAATTAAATTCATGATATGTTTGAAAATATAAATTTTAAATTTTAAATTTTAAATTTTAAATTTTAAAATTTAAATTTGAATTTTATTTGTTATATAAATTGAGAGAATGAAATGTATACATTATGTATAAATTAATTAAAATTCAATATTATTATATATTTGAAAGGTATAAAAATATGAATTTCAAATTCAAAAATAGCTATAGATATTTCAAATTCACCACTAAATAGGCATCCAACAAATCCATGGATTTGAAAAATAATTATCAATGTTACATTTACATGTGTTTTATTATATAATTTACACTATTTTTGAAATCCAAATACATCTTTTGAAATTTAAGTTTTCAAACACAATCTTAAAAAGTTTAAGGTCTGAATTCAAAAAAATTGAATTCGAAAATACTCCAACCATAGAAAATTTAAATTTAAAAAAATCTGAATCTGAAAAAGATCAAATTTTGATATGCCCCTAAATCCCTTACGATCCAAACCCGAGATTGATCTAATCCAAAACTCGTAAAAAACTAAATTTATAACCGAGTAAACCTGAATTATAATTACATAATTTTATTTAAAATAAATACTTTTTTAAAATAAAATATTTAACTTTTATTATAAAGTAATCATTTACAATATATTATTATACTTATTTCACATTTAAATTTAATTTTAATACAATAATAATTCAAATATATAAAAATGATATTATAATTTTAACATATGTTTGAACTTGATCTCTTGTGTAACATTAATAACATTATTAACAAGATTAACTTTAAATCATATTTATGTTAGTATTTCAAATATATAAAATATTAAATTTACTTGAAAATAAAAATATTGCCTTATAAATTAAAATATTAATTTTAAATTAAAATATAAAGATTAAAAAAAGTAAATAACTAAATTAAACAATACAACATCCAAACAAAATATATTTAAACAAAAGATATTCTTCAATTCTTAAAATCAAACAAATAAAGTTTTTCGATTCATAAATGCAATGCATCAAGTCACTCCAAGTCCAACATCCAAAATTTGAACCTGCAAATTACAATCATAATTATTTTTAATAAATTGTTTTTAGGAAAACTTTTTTTATCAACAATAAAAATAACTATTAAAAAGTAGAATATCAGCATAACTAAAAACTCTTAATCCTTATTCAAGATAAATAATTCAATTTCAACATCTCCATATTCTTTTTCAATACCAATATTTCATCTTTTTCTTCATGTAATAAAAAAATATGAATAATCATATAATTATTTAAATAATAAAAAATTAAAAAAAATATAATCAATGATAGTAAAAGCTTACCATCAAAGTTTATAGATACCTCGTATCCATACAATCAATTATGAGTGGTAATCAATATTTTTGCATTTTGAGGTGTAAGACAATTTCTTCATTAATTGATAACTCTATCACCCATGCTAAATGTTGATTCAAAAGTA
The DNA here is from genome assembly GCA_030761205.1 of Fremontodendron californicum. Lineage (NCBI taxonomy): Eukaryota > Viridiplantae > Streptophyta > Magnoliopsida > Malvales > Malvaceae > Fremontodendron > Fremontodendron californicum. The sequence continues at coordinate 6,019,067 of JAULJL010000047.1, forward strand.
ACTGTGGTAATTGGAATACTCAATATATCCTTGGCCATTAATGAAGGATGCGATATCAAAATTTATTTTCTTCCAGTAATCGAGAACATCAAGTTGCTTCTCATAATCTTGGAGAAATCTTTCTACGTCCTCCGGAAGCTGGGATAATGTAGAAATTTTTATTGAAAATTCCTTCTCATTTTTAAAGAGAATATTCATTTGCGAAAGATAATTATTGAAATTCTCCTTAGATACCCAACGAAATTCCAATAAATATCTCCACTCATGACATTGTCTCGTTTTATAAAAACGAAATGACTCCATGAACAATAGCATGAATGCAAGTATCGAGATAATGGTCATGGCAATCATAAATAGCAAGAAATAAATGATATAACATCAAAATAAATCTCATTTTATATTTTATTACCAGAGCTAGGTCTTGCAAAGATCTTTAGTCTTAGAGAATCTCTTAAACTCTCTCTCAATACGAAGAGAATTTAGAAAATTATTCTTTCCGCTTGAGTCTCCGTGCATTACCACAAATTATGAGAATGATATCCTTAGTAAAGCACCTATGGTGATTCCCCCTAGATACACAACAGAGATACTGAGGCAATTTACCAAGCCATATTGCTATCTTTCATTTTAGGAGAATTATATTCGTTATATAATCGATATAGTAGGTTGCAAGAAAAGTAAATTGCATGAAAAGTAAATTGTAAGAAAACTAAATTGCAAGGAAAATAAATTTAAAAAAATAAATAAATTGCAATAAAAGTAAATTGCAAGAAAGTAAATATTTGATCAAAATAAGAACATTTTAAATGCATAATTAGTAAATGAGCAATTAAAATAACCTGGGACAGCTTCAATGATGTATTTCAGTCATTTTGAGAAGGATATTTGAATGCTTGATGAGGGAATTCAAATGCCTTAGAGGAAATTTCAAACAGAATTGAAAAAGGATAGGATATTCGAATGTTATAGGGAGGGCATTCGAATTCCCTTACTTGGCAGAGTATATTTCGTTAAAAAAAAAAAAACACGGGGCATTCGAAAACTCGAAGAAGGCATCTGAATTCCAAAAGCCATTTTTGAAACAGTATTGAAAACGATTTAGAGGAATCCGAATACCATGAATGGGCATTCAAATGCTTTTTCTATAAAACCAAAATTTGAAGAAAATCGACAAAGACGTTCAACCATGTTAGCCTAAAAACAAACAATCTTGACAATAATGTTTTAAAAGCTTAGTTAAAATTATTTTGGAAAGCTAGATTTATTTTTAAGATCCCTTTTTAAACAAGTTTGCAACATTTCACAAAATATCCCATTTTGGCTTAAGATTGTTTTGAACACTTTTGATAACAAATCATGTTAAAAATGAGAGGCTTTTAAGAAAATTTTAGTCCATTCCCTCTTCAATGTTTGAATCTACTTTGTTCTCCCTAGTTTTAGATAAAAAAAAAAAACTTTAACCAACCAAGGATCCATTGCTTGATCTCTTGATTAGATTGCACTATGGGGTCTTTTGAAAATATTTTTGGCTTTTGGCTTGGTCAATGGACTAGCGAAATTTGGAACTAAGTAGCCCAAGAGACCATTGCCACAAACATTAAAAGAACAAAGCACAAACAATAGGATTAGGGTCTCCTTTCCTTGGAATCATTTATTTCAACCAATCCGAAAAGGAGATTTCATTGACCCATCATTTTCAAATGCAAGAGGAGATTAAACATGAAAAGGACATCCAAACAAGCAAGCAAGGGATTGGAGCTTCCTCTTCATGATGTATCATGTTTAGGATATCATCATAGGAAGAAATCACTAACCCTTCATCTCCCACACAATCAAGTATGATGCTAGAAGAAAAATGAAAGAAAACGAAAAGCTAAAAGAAAGGAAATCGCCTTTCAAAGAACTCTCCCGTTTTCCCTCAAAGCAACTAGATTGTTTCTAGATTTTTCTGCCACATTTCAAAATTTGGAATCCAAGAAAAATATCCGCTTTTTTTTTTATTGTACTTTATTTATTTTATAACCCAATGATTGGCCTTCATATGAGCCATTGGATTCTTTGACCCAAGGGCTGTAGTTTTTCCAACAAAAGCCCCTCATTTTCTTTTATTTTTATTCCCTTTTTTTAAAGACCATTGGATTCCTAAAAATAGATGGAAAAGATTAAAACATCTAAATTACCCCTCATTTTTCCATTAAAAACTATTTTTTTTCTTTTTTCTTTTCTTTATTGATTTTTTTTTTAAAATTATTTCTCAAACCACTTAACAAAATCTTGAGTTAAAGGAAAAATTTACCACCATACTATAGTTGGATATTAGAATTTTCAACTATACTTTACTTTGGTTGATATTTGCCATTGCACTTTTGGGGTTAAGGGTAAATTTACTACTATACTTTTAACTCAATATTGAATTTTACCACTTTACTTTTGTTTGATTGAATTTTTCCTCTCAACTTTAATTTTGAATGATTTGAAGACAAAATTTAATAAATAATAATATTATTTAAAATATTTTATTTTAATAATTAACAATAAAAAATTAAAAAAAATTAACATATAAGGTTTATTTTATAAAAAAACTAAAATTAATTTTTTCTCTTTTTTCGTCTTTCTTTTTATTTTTTCACTTTCTTTTATAAAATAAAAATTCTATGATAATTTTTAAATTTTAATTTTTTTAATAAATTAATTTATTGTTGTTAATTATTAAAAAAATATTTGAAATAAATATTTTTGTTAAATTTTGTCTTCAAATCATACAAAATCAATGTTAAGTGGCAAAATTCAATAAAAAATCAATGTTAAGTGGCAAAATTCAATAAAAAATCAATGTTAAGTGGCAAAATTCAATAAAAAATCAATGTTAAGTGGCAAAATTCAATGAAATAAAAATAAAGTGGCAAATTTGCCCTTAATCTCAAAGTAAAATGGCAAATATCAATCAAAATAAGGTATAGTGACAAATTTCAATATCTACCTATATTTAGTAGCAAATTTGCCCTTTAACCCTAAATATTCTCCAAAAAAGCATTTAGGCTCTCAAATGAAAATATGACATGGCAAATAATTCATGACTTGTCATAGATGATATGGCAAATAATTCATGACATGATATATAGATATGGCATACATGACATAGACAATCAATCATAAAAATAACACCATCATAGAATATTCACAATCACATTAAGATTAAGATGGCAACATGAATAACATATCGTAAAATGACGTCATCATGGAATATTCATAGATATGGAATAATTATGATCAAAATGACAAATGTAGACATCATGGAATATGCATGACCATGGGATATGCACACATCATCATTTTGAAATTTTTTTATGAATTTTCTTTTTGATGGAATTATATAAATGGCACATGTCGGAAAATATTACAGTACTCCCCGACAAAGCTTGGAAAATAATTCTTTCGTATGACATTCACATAATTTTGAGTAAGACGAAAACCATACCTTTCGGTTCTATAAACACGTGCATTGAATAATTTCCTAACCTCCCAGGCAAACCCAGCAAAGACTAGGAACTAATTATTGCCAAATGTCTAGGAAATCGAAAAATACATTTTTACACTAAATTAAATAAAAACATTGAAAAAGATGCAATGCATGAAAACGGAATGTGTTTCTCTCTTGAAGAGAGGATATCCAAACACCTAAAAAGATGTCCGACCACCTTTGAAAGAAACCTAAGTTGGATATTAAAAATGAGAGATTTCGGGCATGAATTTTGGCTCGGATTAGGGAGGCATTCGAATGCCTTTAATTTACATTTGAGTATCTTTAAAAACTTTGAATGCAACATTTTGGAGACCAAGAATGAAAAAATAAAAAAATGCAAAATTTTTATTACACATATCAAAGTGGCCGGATGGCTCATTATCCAAAATCCTAGTTTTTAACTTACTTTTTGAAGTCCGGATTAGTTATCCATGACCCGATTTTTGTAAAACCAATTTTTTTCCTTTGAAATAACATGAAAATCATCCCAAAATAGTAGCTACATGATTTCGGCCAGTCCCCCTTTTTGATAAAAAAAATGAGATTTTTGCCAACTTAAAAGCTTGTTTTGACTCCTAAAAATCGGTTTTACAAAGCTATTTTTTTAGACCATTGTAAAAAAAAAAATCAAAAAAAAAATCTGGAAAATCAGGTTACACTCATCAAATGATGAACTAAAAGAGGTAAAAGCAGTTTTTTTATTTTGACAAGAAACGCATGGTGAAAACCTTGCCCAAAATCAGCATATCTAACTCGTAAACATTGTTTTCTTCCAACTAACTTGAAAAATAGATTTTGGCTATGGACCATTGATTAATCCTAGCCAAAATCAAGTTGGAAATGAGTTAAAAACATATTTTACAACAAGCATAAATGATGGGTTCAAGGCTAGCTTATTGGAAATGAATCCTACTTAGCCATCTCTTGGTGGGAGACCAAGGTCATCAAGCACTAACATCATTTCCCAACAACACTCAATATGCCATGTATGAAATGTAACATGAAAATCAACAAGGCAAGCTTATGAATATAATGAAATAAAAGTTAGAAACATAAACAAACAAGAAAAAATCTGTTGGTGTAAGCCCTGCAAGCCAATCTAGTTGGCCTTGTAAGACACTATTTTATATATTCATGTATTGCACATTATAGTTTATTAATTATAATTGAGGTATTTCTTTATCCATAAGTTTTGTTATAATTGTTATAAATCACTTGTGAAGATAAAGCTCATGAAACACAATGGCATTGCAAAGGAATTGTAAGGAGTTACAATTATGAGGATACTTATGCATCAATGCCGTGTTTCTAAAATTGTTCTTGGTCATTGTATTGTCAAGACAGGGCATTGACAATACTAAAAGACTGGCATATGTTAAGCCTTCATGCACTTGATGCATGCAATTGGTCTCATAGGTTGAAAGTATAGAGATACTTGGGGATAACATATGGGTGCTTGTTAGTTGAACAAGTTCACTGAACATGACCTGCTATGAGAGTTCCATATGGTATTTCACTCAAGTGTCTATGGAAAATAATCTTATGTGTCATTAGTGTAAGTAATCCTTTGACTTGTGACACCAGGTCATCTTATATGTGAATTGTCATACTTAGATTTCATCAAGAATGGGTCTCAATCATGAGGATGCTTATAGTAGGGTGTTATTGGGTATGACCTGAAGTATACGAAGATGAATGAGTGGTCCAGAGAGGATTCATCACCTCAAGTGATATGAGGGGACATATCTCACATGTATCTGGCTTATATTAACTTATGGAAGTCCTTGGCCAAGGCAATACTTAAGGAGTTAATATTAAAGTTGCAGATCTAATATGGAATGGGATTAAGAGTAGACACTGAACCATGCTCTTTCCTGTCCCAAGATATTTGATGAAGGGATCTAATTACACAGACATATTGTACACAAAAGGCTTGTTGAAGCTTGATGACTCTCTTGGCATTTGGGTGGTCATGATGCATTGCTAGATGCCGCTCATGATCTATAAATATAAATAGGAAATTCTTAAATGAATTAATTATATTTATTGCCAACATGTTAAGGGCCTAATGGGTCATACAAAAAAGGTGATTAATGAAATTAAAATGAGATTGGGCCAGATTAAATATTCATCAAGTGTTGTGGGCTTATTGTGAATATTTAATGATATGTATAAGGGTTTTAGTGCAATTAGTCCAAGAGTTGGCATACACTAAACCTGATTATATACATGCCTTATGTTGTTGCCGCCTCCCCCTAAGAAAGAAACCCTAGAAATCGACGCCTCTCACTCTCCCTAAGTGAGTTTCGACCGAATAGCAAAAGCAAGAGAGGAATTCGATTCTTCTTGTTACTTTTGGCTAACCAAGGTAGAGGAGAAATGTTTCTTACAACCTAGACTACTAACATCGTCTTGGCAAAACATAATCTCAACCTTGTGAAGGTTTTCGAGTCACCTTTGTAGATTACTGTTAGAGGCCGGACAATTGGACGGCTTTGGTTTGCGACAAGCAAGCTTTGTGTGCAAGAACAAGAACATCAAGAATATTTCTTGAGGTTTCGGCGATCTCTATTACAGAGGTATGACATTTTGATTGTTATCTGTTCTTGACAGGATGATCGTTTTGAATTCATAGGCAGATCCATGGAGGGATTCGATTTGTTTGTTTGTTTTATTCCGCTGTGTTGTATATTTAACTTGTTGCTTAAATTATACATTATCTCTGTTTGAGCATGATCTGAACCCAACAAAATCTAGGTTGGCTCAATGGTTGGCTCTTTGGACATAGTCCTACCTAACCAAAACCACTTGGTAAAACCAAGATCCTCAAGCACATCAAACCTGTTTATTTCATTTTTTTAAAAGAAAACCAAAGGAGAAAATCTATCTTACCACAGTAGCGAAACCCACATCCAACAAGCTAGCAAGAAAATCAAGCAAAAGACGAGCACAATGAAGCCTCCATGGATTCGGCCAAACAAGAAAACAAAGGAAAATGTTGTCAACTTTGTAACTTTTTTGTAGAAATGGAAAAGAATGAGTAAATTCTCTTTTTTTAAACCATTTTAAGAACCATTGTTTTGAATGAAAAAAGATGAAAATATCATAGAAAAGAAGGAAGCAAAGGTATAAAAAATGGAAAGGAAATCAAGAACTTGAGAAGAGAAGAGAAGAAAATTACCTAGCAAAGCTTCCAAAAATTCTCTCCAACTTCCCCCTTTTTCTCTTTTTTTCTCTTCTCTCTTCCTTTTCTCCTCAAGAGTTTTTAGCTACTGCCCTTGCTAAAAAATGTAGTGTATTCCCCTCTAAAAAAAATGAAGAGAGAGACCCCTCATATTACCTTGGCCAGCCACTCCTCCCTTGGTGTGCATATGCCTCTCTTTTCTTGCCTTAATCATGCTTTATGCATGCTCTCCACATCCTTGCCGCATGGCTATTTCTTTTCCCCCTCCTCATGGTCATTTTCTTAAATTAAGGGTCTACTCACCTCTTATTGGCCAAGAATGTCACCTCAATTATTCTTGTCTCCTATCTCTACAAAATATCTTAAGCCACTTGTCATGATCATGTAGCTTACTAACAAAATATCTTTCTATTTTGAATTTTTATTCCACTTGGCATGATCACATAGCCTTCACATTGTCTTCATATGGCTTTGCAATTAAAAAGCCTCCTATTGGCCAAAAATGCCACATAGGCAAGTAGCGGAGAATCTGGTCATCTCTTAAAAATGTCATTTTTCTACTTCATCTTGGCCATTGGATCAAGTTGATCAAACTCTCCCATCCCTCTTTCCATGCTGGCCGAAAATGGCCTAGAATATTCCAGGCCATTCCACTTTTTTATTTGCAAATTGGCCCTTTTTCGATTTTTTGGTAAAATTGCATTTTGGCCCCCAAACTTGATCTATTTGCAAATGGACCCCAATTTCGAATTTTTCTTTTCCAATCCATCCCATCCAATATAAAACTCAGTTCTGAGGTTTTCATAATTTTCCAAGCTCGTTTTCCATTTTCCCTAAATTTTTCTCTAAACTTACGGATTAGTCCCCTCGAACTTTTCTTATTTTCATTTTAGCCCCATTTTCGGATTTTTTTTCTCCAATCGTTCCTATCCAATATAAAACTAAGTTTTAGAAGTTTTCATAATTTTTCGAGCTCGTTTTCTATTTTTTCTAGATTTTTCTCTAAAATTACGGATTAGTAATCCGAATTTAGCCTATTTGCATTTCGGCCTCCATTTCAGATTTTTTCCTTCTCATTTCCTTCTTGCCATCCTAAAACTTAATTCTGGAAAGTTTCGCAATTTTCCAAGCTCAGATTCTGTTTTTCTCGAATTTTCCAAAATTACCCTTTACCCCCTAAAATCTCGGTTTTACTCGAAACGGGCTGATTTTTCGGATTTTCTTTTTCCATCGCCTTTGTCATCATATATTGAATTGGAGTTGGACCAATTTTTTCCAATTTTTATATCTGAATTTCTCTCCAATTTAAATTTTCCTTTTTCCCTCAAAATTGAGAATTTTCTCGATTTTTCAATTTCTCCTCCAATCGGCTCTTCCTTTAGACCCACTTCAAATTGGAACTTGGGATATCTTTATTTTTTTTATTATTTATTAACTAGGGGTTTCAATTTTACCGAATTGGACCATCTCCGTGGTTTTTCCCAAATTTGTGATTTTTTCATTTATTCACTAAATCTTTATTTTTCTTTTTCTCTTCAAATTGATTCCTCCTTCAATTCCACTTCAAATTGGACCTTTAAATATCTTTAATATTGATCTTATTCCATTCTGAGCCTTCAATTTTGTCCAATTTGATCATTTATACACTTTTCCTCGTATTTGCAAAATTTTCCATTTTTTCCAAAATAGCAATTTCTAATTTTGTCCACTTCTTCTTCCGATTGATCCCTTTTGGTGAAATTAGACCTTGACATATCTCTTTTTATTGATTATCCTTCAATTTGAGGTTTCAATTTCATTCAATTTGATCGTTTATGTACTTTTTCCCAAATTTGGAAATTCTATACTTTTTCCTACATTAAATTTTGCAATTTGTCTTTCCACCTTCAATTTTTCTCTCTATCTTCAATTGTAAATATCCGATTATCAAGATTTCTTCACCATTGTTCAATTCACCTTCGAATCTTGATTTTCCTTGAAAGTTGACTTTTTTGATGGTTGACTTTCTGGGATTGACTTTTTTGAAGTTGACTTTTTTCGGATTGACTTTTTCATATTGACCTCCAAATCAAAGTCTTAGAGACCCATCAGTGGAATGAGGGAGATTCTTCGCATTCCGGGAAGTTGAAGGAAGAACTTATCTTGTTTAGGGGCCATGACAAAATTAGATGTCTACAATACTATAAGTTGATATTGAAATTTGACACCATACTTTATGTTGATTGATATTTACTATTGTACTTTTAAGATTAGAGTAAATTTGCCACTATACTTTTATTTTATTGAATTTTACCACTAAACTTTGATTTTTCATTTAATTTTGTCACTCAACTTTGATTTTGAAAGATTTGAAGATAAAGTTAATTTATAAAAAATTAAAAAATTAACATAAAATTTTTATTTTATAAAAAATCAAAACTTAAATTTTTTTTATCATTTTCTATTAATTAATTTATTAAACCCTAATTATTAAAATAAAATATTTGAAAGAATTTTTTTTAATTAAATTGTCTTTAAATCATCCAAAAATTAAAATTGAGTGACAAAATTCAATCAAAAATCAAAATCTAATGGCAAAATTCAATCAAGCAAAATTAGAGTGGCAATATTCAATATTGAGTTAAAAAATATAGTGGTAAATTTGCATTTAATCCCAAAAATATAATGACAAATATCAATCAAAATAAAGTATAGTGACAAATTTCAATATCCACCTAAATTTTGATGACAAATTTGCCCTTAACCCTATTTTATATATATCTTAGATATGTAAGTCATTAAATAATGTGGATTTATGTGTCTACATACATTTAAATATATAAAACTAATATCTGCATCGTACGGATCACACACTAGTATATATAATTTTGAACTATTATAAGAATAGATCAACTTATACTTATAACTAAAGGAAAACTAATTAGTCTTACAAGTTTTTCTTTTGGTACAAAGGAGACTGCAACTCAAAAATAAAAGAAGAGATTGCAGATGTTGAAATTCGAAATTCAAATTTGCTGAATGTCAATTCTAAAAAATGACTGCGTGAACCAATTGAACTAAGCTCCAGATTCAATTAGTCCTACAACAAGTTTTTATAACTTCGTGTACGATTGATATTTTAATAAATCGAATGTAAAATTTAACAATATAATCGCACTCATCGTGACGTAAAATTTCAAATCGATCCAATATTTATATCATGTCAATCAAAAATACTATCTTTTTAATATATATTTAATAGTTCATTTTTTTTTTTGTATCGAACAAATAATTAGACATTTTTAATTTACTCAAAATTTAACATACACAATCTACATTAATGTATGTAAATAGAATATAAAATGCAACAATTGAATTAAATAAATATAAATTATATAAAAATTAAAAACACAAAACTAAATTAACTTTACACTACTACAAATGAATATATATATATATATATATATATATCAAAGATAAAACACATGATTGGGAGTCTTTTGAAAAGAACTAAAATAGGCTATAATTGGGCAAATGAGTTGCTATAACCTAACAATTTTATGGAAAACCAAATAAAAATGATCACCTATCGCCAGAAGCTCACATGCCTAGTTTTTATTCTAGTAGGAAAGATTTACTGCGTAGAACAGAGTGTTTCAAGACAATCTATTGGTCATTGGGGAGGAAGCATCTGGTCTAATGGCCTACCAATCGCCACTATATTGGTACCTACTAAGGGTGTAAACAAGACACCTGTGCTCGCAAGCTACTCGAGTTCGACTCGAAAAAAACTCGAATTCGATTCGGTCATTATCGAGCCGAGCTCGAGCAGCTCGAGCTATCGAGCGAGCCGAGCTCGAGTATCTTAATACCTGATTCAAGCAGCTCGCGAGCCTAATCGAGCTTTTTTTTATTTATAATATTTTTATTATTAATTTACTATTTTACCCTTAATATATATATATATATATATACATACTTAAAAACCCTTAATTCAAGCTCGAGTATATAAACGAGCCTAATCGAGTCGAGCTCGAATAGTTCGATTTTATCTCGAGCCAAGCTCGAGCTTAAAAAATGATACTCGATCGAGCTCGAACCGAGTTCCGAGCCTCGAGTTTCGAATCGAGCTCGAGCTCGAGCTTCTCAGTATTCGAGCTCGGCTTGGCTCGATTACAGCCCTAGTACCTACCAAGTCAGCAATATTAGGAAATTCTAGAAAGAGAAGGCTCACTCTGAACCAAAACATTAGAGTACAAGGGAGAGCACCAACTACAACAAAAGAGTAAATACGAAAAAGAAACAATTGTAATTCATCAAAAACATATAAAATAACAGGAAAAAGAAAAAAACACTAATCTCTCTTAAAACACTATTTAGCAGCTTGGCCTTCTTCTGCAGCAGCTTCAAAGGTCTCACCAGCTACAAGTTCTGGTACATCATCCTCATCCTCTTCTTGAATGGTGGGTACACCAGTACCAGTAGTAGGTGCATGCTTCTGGAATTGCTCTGCCAATTTCCTCAAATTGTCCAAGTTATCTGGCCCTAAAAGTTTTAGAATAAGGGTCAACTGCTGATATCGATTTAAAATCTGGAAACAATCACAAAAAAGAACTGCTCAGAGCCAAGACTACATACCCAATTGGTTGATGATTCCGGGGAGAATATCCTGCAATTCTGGAATATGGGAAAAAAGCACATGTCAGACTAACAAAGCTAAAAAAACTTAAGGAAAAGTGCATAGTGGCTGACAGAAAACCCCTAGTCTTTGATGCCTTTGCAGTTAAAAATAGAAAATCTTCAAAGGGTAAATAGCACTAAGATAAAGATTTGATCAGGTTTGAGAGGCTTCAAAGTTAAGAGATGTATACTCTTTGTCTGAGGGGAACCGCTAACAACCCAGGTGTTGGCAGCAATAGAAGCTTGAACTGAAACATTAGACAGTCACATGTTAGTTTATTATGAAAACATTTGAATAAATCTAGCGCTCCATTTCAATAAAAGCAATATCTACCTTTTGGATTAAGAAACTGGATAACAACATCATCCTTGAATATGTTGACTTCCTCAATTGCAGGAATAGCATTCACTCCTATTCTCTTGAGGGTGCTCTGCAGCCGTTTGTCATCAGTGGTGGTTGTCTTGTGGACAGCCTTCTTCTTTCTGTTAACATAGGTTAAAATAACAAGATAATGAATAATATGCAAACTAATCCAAATGGCCTACATTGCAGATGAATTGATGTTATGAACGACTACAAGGTCAGATAGAACATTCAGCTTGACATGTTAGCTAATCAAACATTTCGCTGCAGGCAAAAACTTGATTCAAGAGTCTCTCCTAAATTACTGAGCAACTGGCAAAAACTTGATTCAAGAGTTTCTCCTAAATAACTGAGCAACAGTTACGTCCTATTTTTGGAGATAATAGGCCAATAAACTTAATATAGCTAGCCTATGTAAGGAAATTCCAAACCATGAACATACCTTCTCATGCTACCCTTTCCACCAGTGCGGACTGCACCAGCCATCTTCGTGAGCCTCTCCACATTCATCTGCTCAAAGGAGTAAACAGCAAGTCAATAAACAACAATATTACATCAAGCGAGACCCAAGATAACACGCAATCCAAACAAATAGACTTGAGGTAACAAGCTTATCAGAAGCAAAAAGAAAAACAAAAAGAAAACACACTACAGATGAAGCATAAGAAATAATCATGCACTGAGAAGATACAATAGGCATGGAAATCTTGGGAAACAAAAAAGAAAAGAACTCCTAAGTCAGCTCTAATAATAACGATTGAAACCAAAAAAAAAAAGAAAGGGAAAACGCTATCCACTCACTACCTTATCCTTTTCCAAGCCTGTAATTGTTGTATGAGCAAAAGGGAAAACCAAGGAAAAAAAGGTGAAAAATAAAAACTGAGAATCCAAAATCACAAATGATAACAATATGATCCTCATATTTGCAGGAAAATAGGGATAAAATACAAAAATGTGAATTGCCCTAATTTACTTATTGTATGTATGTATGTATGTATGTGTTAAAGCATAAGCTACGCTAAGCTGGAAAGCTAAAGAAAGATGAGAGGAAAATCAACCAGAAGTATTTCTTTACTTAAAAACTTCCCAAAAAATATGAATAAAAGAGTCATCCAAAACCAAAACAATCGCAGTTACCAGATCTAAAGAGAAAAAGATTCAGCCACTGATTGAAATTAAAATAACAGAAATAGAAGAAGAAAGTAACAACTACTTTTATAGATCGTAAATACCAACTGATAAAAGAAACAGAGAATTAAGATACTGAACCTTTAGCAGTACGAGTATGAGTATGGATATGCCGCGACTCCAACTGCAACTGCAAAAGAAAGAAAGGATGAAAAATGAGAATTTTTTATAACCCAGACCCAGTAAGTAGTACACGCCAGTTTTTATGCCTTTAGGGTTTTTATCTCCACCCTTGGAATTTTAGTATTTTGATCCGACAGTTCCAACGCCAATCCAAATCACCCGGTCCATGTTTGTCGTCGCTACACTACAGTGGACATTGTCTTCGCTTCAATGTCCATGTTTGTCCGAAAATCGATTTAATCGATTTTATTTGAAATTATTGATAAAATTCATCAAATTAAATTAATATCGATTTAAATCGATAGTGAATTTAACCGATTTTAATTATTTAAAAATATAAACATTTTATATTATTATATAAAATCATTTATATTATATTATATTATATTATATATTATTACTATATATAATAAATGATATATTTATTATATATAATTTTATTTCTATTATATGTATAATATAATTAAAAATAAATTAATAGGGTTGGTTAGTTCGATCTATTCGGTTATCAATTTTAAAAATTGATAACTGATCGAATTAACCGAATAAATCATTTTTCCTAACCGATTAATATCAAAATCAAATAAATCGAATCGAATCGAATTAATCAGTTTGGTCAATTTTGACAAATTAAATCGGTTCAAATTGATTAGTGCTCACCTCTAATTATTACTTTGAAAGTTGACTAATTTTAAACAATTTACTTAAAAAACAATTATTAATTACTCACCACATTGGAAAAAAAATATAGCTTATGTAGATAAATCTAATCTAATATAAATATATAAAAATCTATTTTGATTTATATTATTTTCTTTCTACGTTTGTTTAGAAAAATTAAATCGCTTAAGTAGCTACAATTGACATAGTATTAATTGATTATTATTCGTAATTATTTAATTTAGAGTCAACCATCCATATTAGTGTGCTTTGTATGCAAATAACAATTTTTTTTTTTGTTTCATATATCTTTAGTAAAAACTACGTTAAAGTGTTTGCTTTTTCTTTTTGTTAATAAATCCAATCTATTATCATCCTCTTTATGTTACTCTCTCTATTCATATTATTATTATTATTATTTTAAATATACTTTTGATTTTTAATAGATCAATATCAAAATTATTTCTTTATGTAACTGTAAAATTATATTCCATTACGTGTTTATTTTTAAAATAATATTGGGTTTTTTTGTCTTATTTGGTTTTTTGTTTTATAATGTATGTTTATATTTATTTTGTATATATAATCTTCCTTATTTTATTTGAATATAGTATTACTTTATTTTATTTAATTTGTTTTGTCATTAGTTGGCTTTAGACTTGTCCAAGGGTCGGATTACTCGTTCGGTCCGAATTGGATTGGATTTGGACAATGATTTTTTCAATTCAGGCCTGCCTAACTTGACCCGAATCACTGTTCATTAAATAAAAAAAAATATTTTTTATTTAAATTTAATTATAAAAATATTAATATAAAAACTAATTTTTTTAATATTTTAATATTTTTGAACAATAAAACGGACTTACAAATCGACCTGAACCTAATCGGATCAAACTTGGGTAAAAGAAGAAAAAAAATTCAAACTACGACCAGATCTGATTCATGAACAAATATAATTAGCTCATCACTTTCTTCTTAAATAATCTATCGGTTAAATTGTTTTTAATTCATAAGTTCTCCATAATAAAAAAAAACTTACACTAATCTTTGTCTATACTTTTTTTTTTCTGCTTTTTAAGGATTTTTTTTTACGTATGCATTATTTATACACAAATATCTTCTACCAATATGTACAACTAAAAAAAAAGGAGAAAAATGAAACATTTTATATTTATCCTTGTTATTTACTTAATATGCTTAAAGACATTAAGTTAATATGTTAAATTTTATTATTATCTCAATTTTTGTAATTTATTCATAAACTCTTTAATTTTCGCTTAGTTTAATTTATTGAATAACGAACTTGCATTTATATTAGGAAAAAATATTTTATTTTTCCTTTCAGATATTAAACATATTCATTTTATATATCTTAATTCTCCCCAAAATTACAAATTATTTCACAAACTCCACGAAATTATTACATTTTAACCTAAATATCTTATTTTTATAAATTTAATTAACTTTTTACCTAAATAATTAGTTTTTAAATTTTTCATAAAATCATCATTGCATAAGAGTAAAGCTGGCTATTTTAATTTTTGAAGTTTTAAACGTAATTTATGATCCTATGTACCCAAAGTTATAATTAAATGATATTTTTGTCAAATTTTTCGTTATCTTTGAGATTAAGTGTCAATTAGATAAAACGTGTCACACATTTTTCAAACACTTATAGAATGATATGTACATAATTGGTTTGATGGAATTTTTTAATTTAATTTTGTTAGCTCAAGTAATGATTAAATTAAGATAGAACTGAATTGATTTTTTAAAAATTAATGCAGAATTAAAGCACAAATAATGAAAATGAAAAATCAAACAAGATATGTGATATAGCAAATAAATATCCAAATAAAACAAGTAAAAAGAGTAAGAAAAAAAAATCAAACGCAAGCGATTTATAGAGGTTCAACCCGTGCCTATGTCCCTTCCCTTAACCTTCCTTACCAAGGAGTTTCCAATTCACTAACTTGAATTGCTATCTTTTTTAAAACAAGGTATAACATTTATACCCTTTTATCTTTTGCTTAGCCTTAGATAGCAATCTCTACCCCTTATCTTTCTAGGCTTAGATAGAACCTCTCTATTTTTTAAGGCTCAAGTAGAAACCTTCCCTTTTACAAAGGTATTGTGTAAACAAGAAGAACCTCTAGTAGGCTAAGTGTTTACAAGGTTTAGCACAACAAATAGAGACTATATAATGGTGCTTTTACAAAGGAATACAAGAAAAATAAGAAAGATTAAGCTTAGTGTCATAACGATCTCGTGACCGCTAAATAACGTTGGGGTGAAAAAGAAAATTGGTCCTCGTAAATAATATGGAGGCTTTGAAAAACCTCAAAGAAAAGGGAATCACCATCGATCTTTTTTTGGCTAGGTGTGATCGATCACCTATTAAAATTAGTTTTTGTAAAATATTTTAAAATTAATTAAAATCTTTTAAAAAACCAATTTTGAAGTCTGTGCTTTAAACCAAAGAAAAATAATTGCGGGTTTGGGAGTCGGTTACGTGCAGGGAAGGTATTAGCACCCCCACAATGCCCGTGTAAAACGGTACCTTATTAATCATGTGTTATCCTAAATCTCGATGAAAGTTGGTTTTAATTTGGGTATTTAAAGATAATTCCCTTATAAACAATCACATTATTTAAGAATGATCCAAAATTTATAACCACAAAATTTTCTATACTTCCCAGAAAACTCGACAAAATATAAAAATTTTTCTCATTTTAAAATCCCCGTATCATTCTCTTTTTTTAGAAAAAAATGATGTTCCATAGTTAATGATAATTAATGAAATCTTCCCCGATAAACCCAGCAGAGAACTCATTAATTACTTTAACTTGGGAGCATTACCTCATTTTATTTTTAAAAATCAAAATCGATCTTTATGCATTTATAAAAAATGATAACTATGAATATAAATATGCAAAGTTATAATGTAACAAAGAAAAGAAACAAAATATGAAAATAAATCATCAAATAACATGATCAAGAATATAATATAAACATCAATTATAAAATAACATAAACAAGATCATAATACGAACAATAATTATTAAATGGCATAATCAAGATTATAATATGAATATCAATCAAAATTTGAAAACCAAATTCATGTATTTTTTATGAAATTACATAAATGGCAAGCGTTGGAAAATTTTACTGAATTCCCCGACAAACTCGACAAAGATTTGGAAAATATTCGCCTAACACTATATAATTCCGAGTAAAACGAAAACCATACTTTACGACTTCATAAACACGTGCGTTGGAGAATTTCTTAACCTCTTTGACAAACCCGGAAAAGATTAAGAAATTATTCTCGCCAAATGTTTATGTAACCGAGAAAACACGTTTTTATAACAAATTGGGAAAACGTTTTTAGATAAAACATGAAATACATTAAAAAGGGATCATTATCGAGAATGTGTTTCTCACTTGAGGAGAGGGCATCCGAATACCTACAAAGGTATCCAAATACCTTTGAAGAAACTTAGATCGGACTCGACAAAGAGTTTGGGCATGAGAATTTCTTAAACCAAAATAGTACCGAATACCATGGAGAAAAGGGTACCTGAATACCCTAAGGTAACTTTCAGCAATTTTGACCCAGGACAAGGGTATCCGAATACCACAGACAAGATATCCAAATACCTTCACTTTGCCATTGACTCGAAGTTTGAAAACCAAGGGAAGTGAAGTTTTTAAAACGAAAAACCGTTTTGGATGCAGGAAACTAGGAAATCAGTAAAGGTTAACATACCCTAAAATTTGACTCTTGCCTATGGGGGTTTGGAGGGTTTATACAAAGGTTATGGACACCTAAAATAAATCATTTCTTTGCTGGAAAAAAGTTTACGGTGGCTGGAAAAAAACAGTTTTGGATTTCGACCCCAAAATGACACATTTTGGAAGGCTAAAGGCTTAACCGCGCTAAAGTGTGCCTAGAGGGGTTCGGCCAAAGGATTCAGGACACTAAAATGAGTTCATTCTTTGTTGGAAAAAGGCTTAAAGGGGTTGGATATATAAGTTTAAAGGTTGAAAAAACAGTTTTGAATTTTGAAAACCCTAGAGGGGTTCACCCATACCACTACACCAATCCTTGCTCGTTTAATGTACCCAATATTTTTTACAATACAAAAATCATATTGACCATGGATTATTATATTAATCCAGATCTGAATGACATTGGGAAAATTTTAAAAGTCATTTTTGGAGTGACAAAATGGTTGGCTCAAAGGTTAGCCACATGGATTATTAAGCCGGCGTAACCAATCACCTAGAGCCAAAATGGTTCTAGGATCCTCAAACTCATAACCATTTTTTTGTCAAGAGAAGATCATCAAACATAAAGAATACTCCACAATAAACCACAACCAACAATAATCAGGACGAGCACAAAAAATAAGTAGCAAAAACATGAACAACTTTTATGAAAATAAATTATAAAATAAAAAGAAAAAACATAGTTTTATTTTAAAGCATTTTTAGAAAATTTATTTTGAAAAGCTTTAAAAGAGTAGTATTTTTTTATAAAAAAAAAGCACTTTTGAAAAAAAACTTTTAAGCTTGAAAACAAAGAAAAGAAACTTGAGAAAATGAAAAGAAAGCTATCTCCACTTAGCTTTTCCAAGAACACAAAACCTCTTTTTTTTTTTCCTTTCTCTTTTCCTTTTTCTTTCTATTTTTCCTTTTTTTTTCTCTTCTTCCCCCCTTGGAACTTCTCTTGGCTGAATATCCCTTTCAAAGCTTCTAGTGTCTTCTTTTTTTAGCCAAATGGCATCATCACATGCATTAGCCAATGAGATTCATCCATTCCTCATTAAATTCACCACCTATTGCTAGCCAATGATCTTCCAACTTAGCCTCCAAGTATGGCTCTCATTGGCCAAAAATGCCAACTCATGTACCAATAAGATGAGTTAGGTCTTTACTCTTATGACTTATCACTTATTTACTACCTTGGCATTCAGCCTTCCAAGAGCATCCTCCGCTCTTCCTTTTTATTACAACTTTACCTTGCATTTATTTATACAATTCTTGATAAGATCATAAAATACATATTTTATGCCCTTTCTAATATTAGTTTTAGTTATGTTTTCGATATTTATCTTGATTACTTATGTTATGTTTTTGAATTCTAGGTATATTTAAGAGAATGAAGTGAAAAGATGTCAATAATGATGGTAAAGAGCTTACAATATCACAATATAAGATGGAAGAAGACTTGGGAGTCAAAAAGGTCAATTTCTAGTTGCCAAGCAAGAAGACAGATTTGACCTCTGGAGCTTGTTGCAAGGAAAACATGATGTTAAATTCTTTATTTAAATAAACTTCCTCTTGACTTTTGAAGATGACTTGAATACCTTTCCAACGGTAGTTCATACGTCCAAATCGGACAAGAAATGGTCAACCTAATCAGCCAAAGAAGTGCAAGATGATGCAGCAACAAAATGGCTGGTAGAGAGCCTGGCGTCGCGGCGCCCAATTCCAATGCTGCGGCACCCGAGATTCGCAAAAAACTTGCGAAACCCTACCAAAAATACAATTTTCTGCCTCCTAACTTACTTGTGGGGCAAGGACTTGTTGTCAGGGTTTTAAAACTCTGTAAATACCATCTTTTCAGCCACAAACTAGACATCTTTTGAGGAGACTCAAGGATCATCATTATTCTTCTTCTCCATTCTTCTAGTTTTCTTCTTAATTTCTCTTTAATCTTATGTTTATGTTAATAATATCTATGCTAGGGTAAACTTCTTTTTGGTTAAGGGTGATTTCAAAGCCCTAGACATGTTGTGTAATTAATATTCAAATTATATCTATCATTGGTTTTCTATCAAAATTGCTTATGTTCTTCTATAAGAATTGTTTATGATCTTTGTCTTGATTTGTTTAGGTGTACAACTAGATAGATCTTGATAATTATCTAATGCTAGCTTAGGAGTCTTGATCCGTTATTGTCTTGATTTCCTATTTATAAGTAGCAATTTGTAATTCATGATTATGTTGGGTTTTTGGTAATTGCAATGTGGAACATAACCTAAGTTAAACAATCCGAGCTTATGTGTTTGTTGCTTAGATCAACCTATCTTTCTTATCATAAAGCTGCTATTACATTAAATCTAGAGAGCTTATTCTAGGTTGTCTAATAGTTAGAGATTAAATAGAGAGCTACTTAGCGACGAACTAAGGAAAGATTGGGGTAACAGAGCTTGTTGTTATCTACGGTTGATAGTTTTGATAGATTATTAATGTTGATAGATCTGATGTTGATTCTTAATTATGTCTAGTGGTGGCGAATGACCTCTTAACCATACTTTTCTCATATTTGATTTCTCTTAATTGCTTACTTTTTACTTTTCTTGTTTTCTTTACTTTTAAAAACTATTTCAAAAACCCCCTTCTTCTTTTATTTTCTTTGAACCTAAGATATAAACTACTAACTTATAAATTGAAACCCAATCCCTGAGAACTCGACCCTTGCTAACTACTATACTTATAATTGACCATATTAAGTGCAAGGTTTAATAAAGATACACCGATATGAGTGCATCATGTTTTTGGCTCCGTTACCGGGGATTGCTTCCTTTAGTTTATTTGTTACTTGGTTTATTTTTAGTTCTAATTAGTTGTATATATTTTTATTTTTATTTTCTTGTATATACAGCTTTTCTTTTTAATCAAAGCAAGGAGAGATGGCATGGAACTTCATGGTGGATCACCCAACCAATTTGTGTCCATACTTCCAAGAAGATAATTTTGAACAAGCCTATGATTTAGAAGGATTTCAAAGCCAACAAGGATTCCAACCACAACAGTATGATCCTTTCTCAAACATTTACAATGAATGATGGTGGGATCATACTAATTATAGCTATTCGGGAAATTATCAAGAAGTTGATCCTTATACCAATTACAAACATCTATTCAACTTCAATTAATCATGGCCTCAACAACCAGATCTTTTTCAGCCACCACCTGTGACTCAAAGACAAGGTACATCTCTTGAAGATTTAGTTTATTCAATTATTACTAATACTTTGCCATTTCAACAAGAAACAAGGGCAAGTATCAAGAGTTTAGAAACTCAAAAGGGCCAATTGGCTAGTAGTGTGGTGAGATTTTTAGAACAAAGATCTGAAAAATTTGATGAAGCTAATGCTAGTATTGTGATCTTGAGAAATGGGGAACAAATTAAAGAAGCACCAAAAAGAGAAAAGGATTCAACCTTGAGGATAATGAAGCTACAATTGAGAATACTTTGGCACCTGAGGTAACTTTTAAGGTTCTTATTTCTACTAATGTTCATTCTCCACCTTTTCCTAGCAGATTTGCAAATTTTAAGAAGGAGTAACATGAAATACAAATTCTGGAAACCTTCCATAAATTACAAGTAAATATACCTCTTCTGGATGCCATTAACCAAGTACCAAAATATGCACCATTCTTCGATGAGCTATGCACCACCAAGAGCAAATTAAAGTATGATGAGATAATAGTTGTGTTGGAGAAATGCTTTTGCTGTTTTGCAAAGAAAGCTTCCTTCAAAGCACAAAGATCTGGGAAGTCTCATGCCTGAACTAGAAGATCCCAAAATCCCTAGAAGGGGTATTGGTTAGGTTGAAGACATTAAATCAAACGCTAATTGGGAGATAGCCCAATTGATGAAAGATTAGCCAACCTGCCATATCATATTTGCTTTTTCTTCTTTTCTCTCTTTGTTTTGTTATTAATTTTTTTAGGTTTATTTAAGTTTCATTAGTTTGTTTTGTTTTGATTCTTTAATATTTTTGTTTGTTTGTATGTTTTAGCAAGTCAGGCTGAGGACACTAAACCAAGCACTTGTTGGGGGGCAACCCAATAGATGGAGAGCACACATCATAAACAGATTTGATCTCTCTTACTCTCCATCATTCTATCTTTTATTGTTTTCTTTAGTTATTTTGATTGATTTGTTTTTAGGTCTTTTCTCTTACACATAATTCTTTCATATGGATAATAGCATTACATTGAGGACAATGTAAGAATTAAGTGTACGGGGAGGATTTAGGATTTCTTTTATTTTAGGTTGTTATTTTTTTTGAGCCTTTAATAATATTATTATTTTTTTTAGTGTGTTTTAGTTCCTTTCAATACTATGATGAGATATGAATTGCATAGGTCTAAAACTAGTTTATAAGTGAAAAGAATTTTCATGAGAATTGAGCTTGATATCATTTTTTTTATGAGCCAATGTTAATATGATATGTTGATTGAGAAAGAAGCATGTTTAAACTTGATATTGACTTGTATAAACATCCTTGTGAGTTTTGATCCTATGTGATTGATGCATTATACATATCAATTTCTTTCTTGTGTGCTGTCATGATAACATGTTTCTCTAGAGCTTGCTTTAAACCGTTTGAGACTATATTGATATATGTGACTGCATGGATATGATAGAGGTATTAGGATTTTTACCAAGGCAAATCAGCCAATCCCCTATTGATGTTCCAAGAGAACATCCCCCTTAATGAGCCAATTTAAGCCTATATTGAATAAGCTATTTCATTGGTAATCACATCTTTTACCTAGCCTAAATACACTTATATCCTTACCCTTGTTCTAAAGATAAATTAGAATGTTTTGAGACATATTGCAAAAACAAGAGAGATCTATTGAGAATTTGGGTTAGAAATAAAAGTTAAGTGTGGGGGGGGGGGGAAAGAAAAGCAAAAGTCAAGAGAAAAAGAAAAAGAACATTGTCAAAATACTTTCAATATTGAAAAAAAAAAGAAAAAAAAATCTATCATCTCTTAAACTTTTGGTTAAATAAAAAGATGTTATAAAGTTGGTTAGAATGAAACAAAGGCTCAACATGAATATTTAGCCTATGATGTTATGTGTTTTAAAGAGTTTTGAGAAATTTTCTTTGTGTAATCATATTATGTCTCTAAACTCTATGAAATCTTTGGAACCTTTGTAATAACTTTTATCTTTTATTCTTTAACCACATTACTACCCCTTGACCCCATTACAATCTTGAATAAAGACCTTTTGATTTATGAAGTTGTATGATAGAATAGGTAGAGAAGCAAGCATATGGTAAAACTGTTTTCATGAGATTGATTGAGTGTAAACACTTTACCACTACTTTAAAGAGTGAAAATCCTGAGAGTATCCCATGTGAGAAGTTGAGATTAAGTTTGAATATGAATTATTTTGATTGAGATATGTTATGTTAATATTGGCTTAACTCAAATCATTGACAATCAAGCATATGATTCTTTGTGAAATCTTTAAGCTATTGATTAGTTTATAAAACCTATCCATTAATTTATCTAATTTATAAGTTTTCTTATGTCTCCAATGTTTGTGGGTATCATCCTAGTAAATCCTCACGAGACTAAACTCGTCCATTAGGAACACCTAGGGGTTTAAAGGCTTGTGTCACATGCTAAGTGCCATCCTGATTTCCTACGAAAGTGGATTACATTAGATTTTCTTACTTTATTTTAATTTTGTTTTGATCGAGGACTAGCAAAAAGCTAAGTGTGGGGGTATTTGATAAGCTAATAAAATACACATTTTATGCCCTTTCTATTCTTAGTTTTAGTTATGTTTTCGATATTTATCTTGATTACTTATGTTGTGTTTTAGAATTCTAGGTATATTTAAGAGAATGAAGTGAAAAGATGTCAATAATGATGGTAAAGAGCTTACAAAATCACAATCATAAGATGGAAGAAGACTTGCGAGTCAAAAAGATCAATTTCTTGTTGCCAAGCAAGAAGGTAGATTTGACATCTAGAGTTTGTTGCAAGGAAAACATGATGTTAAAGTCTTTATTTAAATAAACTTCCTCTTGACTTTTGAATCTGACTTGAATACCTTTCCAACGGTAGTTCATACATCCAAATCAGACAAGAAATGGTCATCTAGATCAGCAGAAGAAGTGCGAGATGATGCAACAGCAAAATGGCTGGTAGAGAGCCCAGCGCCGCGGAGCTCGAGATTTGCAAAAAACTTGTGAAACCCTACCAAAAACGCAATTTTCTGCCTCCTAACTTACTTGTGCGGTAAAAACTTGTTCTCAGGGTTTTAAAACTCTATAAATACCATCTTTTGAGCCACAAACTAGACATCATTTGAGGAGACTCAAGGATCATCATTATTCTTCTTCTCCATTCTTCTAGTTTTCTTCTTAGTTTCTCTTTAATCTTATGTTTATGTTAATAATGCCTATGATAGGGTAAACTTCTTTTTAGTTAAAGGTGATTTCAAAGCCCTAGACGTGTTGTGTAAGTAATATTCAAATTATATCTATCATTGGTTTTCTATCAAAATTACTTATGTTCTTCTATAAGAATTGTTTATGATATTTGTCTTGATTTATTTAGGTGTGCAACTAGATAGATCTTGATAATTATCTAATGCTAGTTTAGGAGTCTTGATCCGTAATTATCTTGATTTCCTATTTATAAGTAGCAATTTGTAATTCATGATTATATTGGGTTTTCGGGAATTGCAATGTGGAACATAACATAAGTTAAACAGTCCGAGCTTATGTGTTGTTGCTTAGATCAACCTATCTTTCTCATCATAAAACTGCTATTACATTAAATCTAGAGAGCTTATTCTAGGTTGTCTAATAGTTATAGATTAAATAGAGAGCTATTTAACGACGAACTAAGGAAAGATTGGGATAATAGAGCTTGTTGTTATCTACGGTTGATAGTTTTGATAGATTATTGATGTTGATAGATCTGATTGTGATTCTTAATTATGTCTAGTGGTGGCGAATGACCTCTTAACCATACTTTTCTCATATTTGATTTCTTCTTAATTGCTTGTTTTTTACTTTTCTTGTTTTCTTTACTTTTAGAAACTATTTCAAAACCACCCTTCTTCTTTTATTTTCTTTGAACCCACTAACTTATAAATTGAAACCCAATCCCTGAGGACTCGACCATTGCTAACTACTATACTTATAATTGATCATATTAAATGCAAGGTTTAATAAAGATACACCGATTTGAGTGCATCAATTCTCCAACAACTTTTATTTATTCCTAAACTCACCCCTCTTCCTCTCATTCATTTTCCTACATGGAGTTTAAGTTTGGGCCTTCCACAAAAAATCCTACATGGACTCTTAAAGTTGGGCTCTCATATTTTTCACACAAGTTGGTCTCTTAATTTCCTACCTATCTTCCATCTTATTGGTCTTGAAAAATGGGCTCCATATTTTACCAAAAATCCTACCACTTGAATACTTTAAAAATGGGATTCCATATTTTATCATAAATCATATCCACTAAAAATAATGGACTTTCATATTCCACCAAGAATTTCCATCCACTTGGATTAAAATATGGGCTATCCCCTTGCTTTTGTTCATGTTGGCCGAAAATCACTAAGTGTTCTCTATCATTTTTGTTCACTTTAATTCCATTTAATCTCACCCTTCCAATATTCAAAGTTGACTTTAAATCATCAAGATTACCTCTTTAACATCCAATTTTCCTTTTAATCTTGATTTTTCAAAGTTGACTTTTTGCCTATTGACTTCAACTTTTGTCAACTTTGACTTTCCATTTTTGACTTCCAATGTTGACTTTTTCCATGTAGATTTTCTTTAACCAAAAACATTAACACCGGCCTTGCCTATCTTACCAAACCCAAATGTTAAGCCACTAAACCATGAAATCGAAGTGAATTTAGAAAATCGGGTTTGTAGGAAAATGTACCTTGAGGAGTCCGGACAAAATTAGGTGTCTACAGTTAGAATAATGAAAACTTCTTGAAAACTTGAGAAAGATGAAATATTTTGCTTTGATCTTTCTCTCTTCTTGTCTCATCCTCTTGGAAGTGTTGGAGACTCCCTTTAATAGCTTGAGAATGATATATGACCGTTGGGAAGGGATTGAGATAAAAATGGTCATTGGAACCTCAAAAAATCGAGCTTTAAAAACTTCATAGCGCTCGGGGATAATCCTTGCTGCTTGAAATTTAAAAATTTTGACCGTTAAAGCTCAAAGGACCGATCCTTGCTTGTGGGGATCAATCCTCTATTGTCCTGCAAAGTGAAATTCGATTCTATTTTGAAGGGATCGATCTTATGGAGTTAGGGGATATATCCTTGCAATTTTTTAAAGAATGGATCGATCCTCTTCGATAGGGGATCGATCCTCTCCCAAGGTTTTTCAAAATTTTGACCATTTTGACCTCGAAAAATGATGAATTTTTCCCAAAAATAATTTTAACATAATAAAACATTTAAGAACATTTATTTTTTAGAAAAGCAAGGGATCTAAAATATTTTAATATTTTCCAAAATAATTCTAGGAAAAATACTAAATTAAAAACATGGTTTAGCAAGCTAATTAGGCTTAAGGTTTTGTCATCTCAAAATTATGATCAATTCAAAACTAACAATCTCCCCCCTTTGATATGACAAAACTTAAGAAAAATTTGCTTATGAAAACTATCCCTAAATCATTTAAAGATTTTCAACAAAAGCTCCCCGTAATAAAAACATTCTTTTCAACTTTGCAAACAAGGACAATTTCAATCCACAATATCCTATAAGCTTTTAAGAACAATATCCAACACAATTATCATTCATAAGATAGAAGAATTTAAGCACATATAAAGCAAATTTATCAATTTAATAATTCTACTCTTTTTGTTATATCAAAAAAGAGATCAATACAAAGCTGATATGTTCATAAATTATACATTTTATGCCCTTTCTATTCTTAGTTTTTGTTATGTCTTTTATCTTTATTTTGGTTACTTATGTTTTGTTTTCCAATTTCATATTTATGTAAGAGAATGAAACAAAATCATGTCAATTAGTGTGTTAAAGACTTTACAAATTCACAATCACAAGATGGAAGAAGATGTCGGAGTAAAAAAGATCAAGCTCTTGGTGCAAAGCAAGAAGGAAATTTGACATCTAGAGCTTGTTTCTAAGAAACCGTGATTTTAAATTCTTCATTTAAAGAAACTTCCTTCTTGACTTTTTAAGCTGAGTTGAAGATATTTCCAATGGTATATTAGTCTCCCAAAAATCATAAGAATTAGTCATCTAAATCGGCTGAGAAAGTACGAGAATAAGTAGCAACACAAATGGGCAAGACAGTAAGGCTGGTGCCATATCATCGAAAGCTGGCATCGTGGCGCCAGCAACATTGCCAAATCACAAATTTCAACCACAATTCCCAGTGCCACGACGCTGGAAGATGGTGCCACGGTTCCGGGAGACCTGCTAAAAAAATTCTGGAGCCTCACTAATGCGTGGGAAGAAACAGTTCTCAGGGTTTTGGAGCTCTATAAATAGGATCTTTTGAGGCATAAATTAGACATATTTGAAGGATTTTGAGAGAACAAAATAAAGAAGAGGATATCAAGAGGAGATTAAGAGGAAGAAGAAGAAGAAGAAGGAGATTACAAGCAGCCACCATAAAAGAGTTTCTTCTTTCTTTTCTTTATTCTTCTTTTATTCTACTTTCTTTCTTGTTTAATTTTCTTATGAATTTGTTATTGAATATATCAAGCATGTGTAACTAAATTATTTTGATGGTTAACAGTGATTTCAAAGCCCTAAACATGATTGTTGGTTAATAAATTTCAGATTATCTTTCAACTCTCTTTTGAATTTGTTATATTCTACTGATTGCATGTCATAAATTACTATCTTGTTTATTTAGGTGCGCAACTAGATGACTATTATAGTGATTTGATTGCTAGTTTAGTGTTTTGATACGTAATTGTCAAGATTCCTAAATATAAGTAGCAAATATTTATCAATGATTATGCGTTATTTTCGTTCGATACAATGTAGAGTATGGCTCAAGTTAAATAAACTCCGCTTGTGTGTTTATTGCTTGATATAATCTATCTTTCTAGCTTGAATGCTTTCATTGAATTAAATTGAGAGAGATTATCCTAGGTTGTTCCTTGGAAAGAGATTGAGTAAAAGCGCTTGTTCTTTTTCTCAACGATAAAGTAAAGAAAGATTCGAGACAATCGAGCTGGTGTATTGTCTTAGGGTTATTAAGTTTAGAAGAGAAAGTGAAAGATAATTTTGTTTATTGGCTATATTTCATGTTGAGAGGTGGAGAATGAACCTTAATTATACTTTTCATCATTATTATTACTTGTTATATTTAAATTTTTGTTTCTTTAAATCTTAGTTTATCTTTTAAGTTTTCTTATTTTCTTTACATCTCCAAAAATAAACCCCCCAACAAAGTTTAGTTTAGGTGTTTTGTGAGTTTTAAATCAATAACATATAAATTAAGAACAATCTCTATGGATTCGACCCTTGCTTACTACTATACACAATAACGACCATATATTTAGTGCAAGGATTTAAAAGATACATTATTTTGTGCATCAAAAGCTAAGGACAATAAGCAAGAGTAATACAATATCAAGCATAAACAATAAAGTCCAGTCAAGTGTTCAAGGAAATCATGTAGTCATTTTAAGTCATTTAAGCACTAAGTCCCAATATCGTGCTCTTTATGAGTAATGAAAATAAAAGAGCTTTATGTATACTACTCATAATCAAGTAATATCATTTAGGTGCATACTCAAAAGAATAATCATATATATGGAAAGTTCAATCAACAAATCCTCAAGTAAAAATAGCAAACTTCCATACTTAAATACAATACATGAAAGATATGGCATTGAAGCTCACACATATATGACATGTCATTCAAAGTGAAGAAGTTTAGAAATACTTAATTTACATAGATAGTGTCCAAAAATGGCATAAAAAATTAACAACATTAAGTAAAAGTTCAAATACATAAGTTTGAAAAGAAATACACATGTGAGAAAACCGAATAAGTCATAGGCACACTAGTTAGGTGGTGTATCGATTGAGGATGGTGAGAGAGATAAAGGAGGAGATGGAGGTGGAGGAACGGGCAGAGGCTTTCCCCGAGGATGGGTGTCCATGTTGTTGACGACCCTTCATATGACTTTAACATCATTATGCAACTCCTCATGTTATTGCTCCGTGGAAGTCATCCTTGTGTTTAGAGTGGTGAACCTCGTATCGACATAATCTCGAAGAGATACAAATTGGTCATCAATAGAGGCTTTTAGAGAGTCAAACTTGCCCATGGGATCATCTAAGACAGCTTGAGTATCGAGGGACCGGGAAGAGAAGGAGGAAGCATCAATTGCGGGTGGCTTTTGAGGCATTTCCAGTTAGCCTTGAGGTTCATCTCCATTGTGTTCTTCCAATTTCTCCTTACGAACTTTGACCCATTCACCATTTTGGTTCTCGATATAGCCTATCTTGTGAACCATTTTTTTTCCGATCATGGCATGTTTTGAGTGCGGGATTTCTAGATCACAAGTTACATTGATCCTGATCTCCTTGAGATAGAAGCTCAAGGCTATCCCAAAGACCAATGTGCGCTCCTTGCCTTAGACGATTCAGAGGAGATCATTGAATATGTAATGGGCAAGGTTCAATCTCTTACTACTGCGGAGCATGAAAAGCCACCAATAGTCAAGGTTACGGAGGGTAGAGTATTTGGTGCCGAAGGGTGGGATGTTGTCAAAGATGATGATATGGAGTAAGCGATCGTGTAATGGGAGAAAGGAAGCATGATTCTTCGGTGTGCACTCGGGAAAGAGTCCTTTCTCATTAGTTTCCCTGTCATTCGGAATCTCGAACACTTGTGAAATGTAGGCTTGAGTGACAATGATTTCTTGACCCAAAAGATAGATTTTGATCTCATCGACAGGGTATCGATTGTCGTCTTCATCCTCGTGCGAGCACGTGGCATTACTAAAGAATGCACTTAGAAGTTTCTCGTGCACGGGGTAGTTCAATAAGAGAAAGGGTGTCCATCCAGACTCCACAAACAAGGGAAGGTACGTGAAGTTGAATGCTTGGAGGAATTTGAAGTCGATGACCTGACTCTTCTTCACGGGCTCTTTGGGATAGGTGGAGTTGAATTTTTCGCAAGCCCTGACGATCGTGAACCATGAATCAAGGGAGGGTGTGGCTCATTTGGAAGAGAAAGATTACCCGTAAATGTGTTTTTGTTTAGAGGTGTCGACGGTTGTGTATTTTGTTTTTTGGAGCCATTAGGAGTGATATGAGGTTAATGGAAGCGGTTGAGGAATTTCCTCGAACACTTGGTGCGGGTCAAGTTGGTAAGTGTTTTTGAGGAAATGTTTGAGTTGTATTCGGGCCAAATGTGAGGGAAAAGTGTTTAGGAGTGAGAGAAATAGAAAAAGGTGGAATTGAGGTTGGTTTGGAAGAAAACCGTGGGTTGGTTGTGGAGTTTTATCAAATAGTTGGTGGGGAGCATTTTTTGAGAGGTGGTTTGGCGTGATTTGGAGGTTGTTTTGGAGGATTTGAAGTAGAAAAGTGAAGGAAATGATAACTTTGGGTAATAATTTTTGAGGAAAACGTGAAAGAGAGAAGGATTTGAATATTAGTTTTAAAAGTTGGGTTAGGGTTTGATTTGGGGATTTTCGGATTTGAAGATGAAAGTGAATGAATTTGGTGTTAAAATGATGTGTTTGATGAAAGAAAGTTGAATTTTTGGAGATTGAGTGTGTTTGAATGAAGAAAAATTGAAGAAAATTGAGTGGGTTAAAGCTTTTGGGAAGGTTTTGGTGTGAGAGAAAGTGAGAAGAGTGCGAAAAGTGAACAGAAGAGGGGTTGTCGTATGGCTATAGTGTCCCTAGGCCCGAGGGTATCGATCCTCTATTCAAGAGGGGTCAATCCTCTCTTGGGTTTTTTTTGGGTTTCTCAATAAAAATGCTTAGGGGATCGATCCTAGGTGGTCAGGGATCGATCCTCTGAGCATTTGCAGCAGAAAATGACCTTCCAAAGTCGTTTGTCTTATTTCGGAACATAAAAATATGAAATATTTATTAAAAATTTGACTTAAACACATAAAAAAGACCTCATTTGAATAATTTTGTACCAAAAACACTTACGAAAATATATGCCATGTGTAAGAATATGTTTGGACACTATTTATGTAATCATATAAATCTAAATACACATGTAATTATCAAATAACATAAAATAAAAAAAAATAAAAAAATGTTCATCAATTACACACAAATCATATTTTTTTTACTAATTCACCCTTAATGTGTGCATAATGTATCCTTAAAGCATCAAATAAAGGATTTCTCATTGAAAGGAAATTCACACAAGTTCATAAGCATATTCAATGTTCATCAAACTTGTTCATGTTATAAAACATGTTCAGTATAAGCACAAAACACTATAAGCCTCATATAAGTCAAATATAACATATATTGTTCAAGAGGCATGAAATTTTGTTAAAACATATTCATGGCTCCAAATTCACTCAACCAGGTTTATTTATACACAACATAATAAGATAGATCAATCAAAACTCAATATACTTAAGATTTTGATTTTTGGTACCTTAAACCCCATTTTTTGCTTGATAAAACCTTAAAAAATAATGAAAAACTTGTTAGTCTCATTTTTAACCGACTTGAACCATTTCAACAAGTTTCAATTAACCAAACTAAAGTGTTCAAGTTGTAAGATTCGGATCATGCTCAAACAGAGATAATATATAATTTAATCAACAAGTTAAATTAACAATGCAGCGGAAAAAAAAACAAAAAAAAAAAAGACAAAACCGAATCCCTCCATGGATCTGCTTATGAATTCAAAACAATCATCCTATGAAGTACAGATAACAATCAATATCTCATACCTCTGTAATGGAGATTGCTGAAACCTCAAGACAGATTCTTGATGTTCTTGTTCTTGCACACAAAGCCCGGTTGTCGCAAACCAAAGCCGTCCAATTGTCCGGCCTCTAATAGTAATCCACACAGGTGACTCGAAAATCTTCACAAGGTTGAGATTATGTTTGCCAAGATGATGCTAGTAGTTTAGGTTGTGAGAAACCTTCCCCATTTTCACTAGTTAACCGGAAGTAACAAGAAGAATCAAATTTCTCTTACTTTTGCTATGCAGCCGATTCTCACAGGGGTGTAAGAGGCATACGACTACCAAGGCTTCAGCTTTGGGGAGGCGACAACAACATAAGGCATATATATTACTAGGTTTAGTCTATGCCAACTATTGGACTAACTGCACTAAAGTCCTTATACATATTATTAAATATTCACAATAAGCCCACAACACTTAATGAATATTTAATCTGGCCCAATCTCATTTTAATTCCATTAATCACCTTTTGCGTGTGACCCGTTAGGCCCCCAACATGTTGGCAATAAATATAAATTAAATTCATTTAAGAATTTCCTATTTATATTTATAGATCATGAGAGGCATCTAGCAATGCATCAAGACCACTCAAATGCCGAGAGAGTCAACAAGGTTCGACAAGCCTTTCCTGTACAATATGTCTGTGTAATTCGATCCTTTCATCAAATATCCCGGGATAGGAAAGAGCATGGTTCAGTGTCTACTCTTAATCCCATTCCATATTAGATCTGCAGCTTTAATATTAACTCCTTAAGTATTGCCTTGGCCAAGGACTTCCATAAGTTAATATAAGCCAGATACATGTGAGATATGTCCCCTCATATCACTTGGGGTGATGAATCCTCTCTGGACCACTCATTCATCTTCTTATGCTTCATGTCATACCCAATAACACCCCTACTATAAGCATCCTCTTGTTGGGACCCGTTCGTGATGAAATCTAAGTATGACAATTCACATACAAGATGACCTGGTGTCACAAGTCAAAGGATTACTTACACTATTGACACATGAGAGTATTTTCCATAGACACTTGAGTGAAATACCAAATAGAACTCTCATAGCGGGCCATGTTCAGTGAACTTGTTCAACTAACAAGCACCCATATGTTATCCCTAAGTATCTCTATACTTTCAACCTATGAGAATGGTTGCATGTATCAAGTGCATGAAGGCTTAACATATGCCAGTCTTTGAGCATTGTCATTGCCCTGTCTTGACAATACAATGACCAGGAACAGTTTTAGAAACACGGCATTGATGCATAAGGATCCTCATAATTGTAACTCCTTTCAAATCCTTTGCAATGCCCTTGTGTTTCATAGGCTTTATCTTCACAAGTTATTTATAACAATTATAACAATCTTTATGGATAAAGAAATACCTCAATTATAATTAATAAACTATAATGTGTAATACATGAATATATAAATAGTGTCTTACAAGCCCAACTAGATTGGCTTGCAGGGCTTACACCAACAATCTCTCATTAGCACTAAAGCGAATCGCCCATGTACTTAAGCCCATGTCCTTCCATGTGACGATTGTGTTTTTACTGGGACAAAACCTTAGTGAAAGGATCAGCAATATTATCCTCCGTGGGTACCCTTTCCATACTTATATCACCTCTTTGAATTATATCTCTAATCAAGTGATATTCCGCAATACATGTTTGGATTTATGATAAGACCTTGGTTCCTTAGCTTGCGCTATGGCTCCATTGTTATCACAGCAAAGTGGTACTGGATCAACAATGCTTGGAACCACACCAAGTTCAGTTATGAACTTCTTAATCCAATCAAGCTCCTTCGCTGCCTCACACGTAAAGATGTATTCAGCTTCTATTGTTGAATCTACAGTTGTAGTCTGTCTGGAACTTTTCCAATTGACTGCAGCTCCATTTAAAGTGAATACGTAATCGCCCTGCGATTTACTGTCATCCTTATCAGTTTGGAATCCAACATCTGTATAACCCCTAATTTCGAGTTTGGCCCCTCCATAGACCAAGAAAATATCCTTAGTTCTTCTCAAGTACTTGAGGATATTTTTCACAGCAGTCCAATGACTCTCACCAGGATTGCTTTGGTATCTTCTCGTGACACTCAGAGCATACGATACATCTGGTCTTGTGTACAACATGACGTACATGATAAATCCAATTGCCGAAGGATACGGGATCCTATCCATTCGTGTCCTCTCTTCAATCGTTTAAGGACATATCTCTTTCGAGAGATGTACACCATGTAACATAGGTAAGTTACCTCTTTTGCAGATATCCATGCTAAACCTCTTTAGCACCTTGTCTATGTAAACGGATTGGGACAATCCAAGCAGCCTTTTCAATCTATCTCTATAGATCTTAATTCCCAGAATATATGCTGCTTCTCCCAAATCCTTCATAGAGAATTGTTTGGAGAGCCAGACTTTGGTCTTCTGAAGCATCGGTACATCGTTTCCTATGAGCAATATGTTGTTGACATATAGCACTAGGAACACAACTGCATGTCCGTTTACCTTCTTGTAAACACATGGTTCATCAGGATTCTTAATGAAACCAAATTCTCTAATTGTTTCATCAAACCTAATTTTCCAACTCCGAGATACTTGCTTTAGTCCATAAATGGACTTTTGTAGCTTGCATACCTTATTAGAAGTGGCCTTGGATGAAAAACTTTCAGGTTGTGTCATATACACTTTCTCTTGCAAATTCCCGTTAAGGAATGCAGTTTTTACATCCATCTGCCATATCTCATAATCATGGTATGCAGCAATAGCAAGCATAATCCTAATGGATTTAACCATGGCAACTGGTGAAAAAGTTTCTTCAAAATCAATGCCTTGAACTTGATTATAACCTTTTGCAACCAATCTGGCCTTATAGGTTTGTACGTTGCCGTCCATGTCTGTCTTTATCTTGAAGAACCACTTACACCCTATGGGTTTTATCCCTTGAGGTGGATCAACTAAAGATCAAACTTGCTTAACTTCCATGGCATCCATTTTAGATTTCATGGCTTCTAGCCATTTCTTGGAATTGATGTCAGACATTGCTTCCTTATATGTAGTAGGTTCATTATCAACGGGCAAACCATCTCTTTCCAAAAGAAATCCATATCTTATTGGTGGTTGCCTCTCCCTACTAGACATTCGGAGTACTTGTGTTTCTTGAGCATCAGTCCGAGCATCTAATGCCTCGACCAATGGCTCAAGTTCCGAGGGAATGTTAGATTGTGGTTCTTGAACTTCTTCAAGTTCTACTTTACTCCCACTAAATCCTTCTAGTAAAAACTCTTTCTCTAGAAAAGCAGTGTGTTTGGATACAAACACCTTTTGATCAGTAGGACTGTAAAAGTAATATCCAACAGTTTCTTTAGGATATGCCACAAGCTTACATTTTTCTGATCTAGCTTCCAGCTTATCAGAAGGTACACTTCACATAAGTCGAGCATCCCCAAATCTTTATATAAGATAAACTTGGCATCTTGCCATTCCATATCTCATATGGTACCTTATCTACCGACTTGCTTGGAACCCTATTTAGAAGGTAAGTTGTAGTCTCTAAGGCATATCCCCAAAAGGATATCGGAAGGTCAGCCTTATACATCATGGATTAAACCATGTCCAACAAGGTTCGATTTCTCCTCTCGGACACTCCGTTGTGCTGAAGAGTTCCAGGTGGAGTCCATTGCGACAGAATTCCATTTTCTGTCAAATGATCCAAGAAATCATGGGTTAAATATTCTTGATGGAAACTCAATTAAGAGTTGTAAACCCAAGTGCAGGTTATGTTCAAGTAATAAATTCTCGGGTGTCCGAGGTCGAACCACAGGGAAGCGTACTAGTAAGTATAAGTTTATAAATATATATGAAAAAGAAAATAAACAAGATATTAGGGAATCAATAACAAAGAAAGTAAACAAGATATTAGAGAACAAAATAAACAAAATAACATAAAAGCAATTAAACAAGATATAAAAAAAAAAAACAATAAGAAAGGATGTTGAGGTTAGAGAATCCACTCTTGGTGTTATGCTAAGATTAATCTTGTTTTATTACACAATTGAAATCCACACATAAGGGAGGTTCCAATCGGAAGGTTTAGCAATTCAGTCCAAATTGTCCAACGTCCATAGCATATGATATTATGTTCATTTGGTGTCCTCAAAACTCATAAAAAGAGTCCAAGCATTCCTTATGCCAAGGTATATGTCTACAACAAATCAAGGTTATGAAACCAAGCATTTACTGTGCCATTTTCATTGTCAATAATGAATCAAGATCTCTACTTTGCAAGTATGATTTTAAACCAAAAGAAAATATTATCTATACTAGTGTTTATAAATGATGATTCATTTTAGCTCATGTTTAAGAGACTAACCTTAGCATTTACCAAGAGCTTCACCTCATCACCTCAACAATATGATTAGCAACACATACTAGATATGAATAAAATGAAAAGAAATGTAAGAAGCATAAGTAAATAAAAAAGAAAACTAGAGAAAGGAAAGAAGAAGAAAACTTAGAGAATTTTACTACAAAGGCTAATATCCTACCAATGTATAATGTATCAATACTCATCCAAGGCCCTCTATTTATACACATTTTGGAGGGCTAAATGACAAGAGACAAGCTTTACAAATTTCAAAGGTAGGTATAATAGGTGGGTGAATTTTTCTAACAATTTTCGTCATATTGTATGACAATTCTGATCAGCCAGCTTGATGGTCGATTTTGTCAATGTTGGAGGCTCGATCTGATCAAATGGTCTTCTAGAAAAATATACCCCTATCAGTTACGGATCCATAGCCGTTGGAATCAGATCATTTGCTCATGTGGATCGGAAGATATAGGCAAAATACGAAAACAGGTCAGCACAGACGTCATTGCACATCAGCCAACTTGATGGTCGATTTCACTAGGGAAAACGACTCCGTTTCAAGAAGTGTAAAACATGAAAAAGATAGATATGCCTCTTAGCTTTGCACGGCTACAAATTTCAGCCTTATTGCTTCAGTGAAACTCGAGATATAGCTGATATGGTAAACGGTGTCGGAACTGGAACTGAACTGGATTTGCCCTTAATTCTAGTAATCTGAAATCACTCAAAGAAACTTGTGAAAAACACCAAATTACATAAAAATATAAAAGATCATAAACACAATTAGACTAAACAATAATAACTCGTATTTGACACAAAACAATAATAAAACATAACTAAAAACTATATAATTATACGAGTTATCACACCCCCACACTTAGATTGTTGCTAGTCCCTAGCAACGACTCAATAAAAATAAAATAAGAAAATCTAATCTAATCCATTTTCGTAGGAAATCACGGTGGCACTTAGCATGTGACACAAGCCTTTAAACCCCTAGGTGTCCCTAGTGGACGAGTTTAGTCTCGTGAGGGTTTACTAGGACGATACCCACAAACATTGAAGACATAAGAAAAACTGAAAATAATAATTATAACTAATCCTTCCAATATAAATTAGAGATAATCATTGGACAAGTCTTAAAAACTAATCAATAGCTTAAAGAAATTCACAAAAAATCTTGCTTGAATGTAAATAGTTTGAGTTAAGCCAATATTAACATAACATATTTCAATCAAAATAGTGCATATTCAAACTTAATCTCAACTTCTCACATGGGATACTCTCTTGATTTTCACTCTTTAAAGTAGTGGTAAAGTGTTTACACTCAATCAATCTCATGAAAATAGTTCTACCATATGCTTGCTTGTTCACCTATTCTCCACTATTTAGATCATACAACTTCATAAATCAAGAGGTCTTTATTCAAGGTTGTAATGGGGCCAAAGGGTTATAATGTGGTTAAAGAACAAAAGGATAAAGATATCACAAAGGTTCCAAAGAGTTCATAGAGTTTAGAGACATAATAAGATCATACAAATAAATTTCTCAAAACTCTTTACAAGTACATAGTCACATAGGCTAAATATTCATGTTGAGCCTTTGCTTCATTCTAACCAACTTTGTAACATTTTTTTCTAGAAGTTCAAGAGAAGATTTTTTTTTTTTTTTTTAATATGGGAATTTATTTGACAATGATCCCTTTCTTTTTCTCTTGACTTTTTCTTTTCTTTTCTTTCCCCACACTTATCTTTTGTTTCTAACCCAAATTTTCAACTAAAAATATCCCTTATTTTTTGCAATATGTCTCAAAAAATTCATCTTTAGAACAAGGGTAAGGATATAAGTATATTTAGGCTAGGTGTAAGTTGTGGTTACCAATAAAACAGCATATTTAATGTAGGCTCAAATTGGTTCACTAGTGGGGATGTTCTCTTAGAACATTAATAAGGGATGGCTGTTTGGCTCTGGTTATAATCCTAATGCCTCTATCATATTCATGTTGTCACATGTATCAATATAGTCTCAAACGGTTTAAAACAAGTTCTAGAGAATCATGTAATCATAAGAGCACTCAAGAAAGAAATTAGATTGATTTGTATAATGCATCAATCATTATAGGCTCAAAAACTCACAAGGATGATTATACAAGTCAGATTAAGTCTAAACATGCTTCTTTCTCAATCAACATATCATATTAACATTGGCTCATAAAAAGGTTGATATCAAGCTCAATTCTCATGAAAATCTTCTCACTAATAAATCTGTTTTAGACTTATGCAATTCCTATCTTATTATAGTATTGAAAGTAACTAAACATGCTTTTTTTTTTTTTTTTGAAGAAAATTAAATCAAACTGACAAGGTATGTCTCAAGTCTCCCTTACTCAGACCTTGTTCAGAATGAATACTTCTAAATTGCTTAAAACACAACAATTTTTTTTTTTTTTTTAAGAATTAGCGAAATATGTCCCTTACCCCCTACTAAAATATGACATTGTCCCCAATGTCAAATTTTAAAGGTAGAATTTAGGAGATATTACCTGCAGAGGTTGCTAACCACTTATTATAACTGAGACACAACAAACAAAATGTTAGATAATGTCGCCGAAAGTGTATTTGACCTGTCAGAAGAAAATGTTAACCTAACAAAAGATTTTTGCGTGATTTCAGGAAGAAAATCAAAAAGAGAAGAAAAATCAACCGTAAAAGACCAATGCAAAAAAAAAAAACGAGAATAATTACACAAATCTAACAACACGTAAATTAAACCGAAATGAAGTTATTGCAAATCAAACCAAAAGTTGAGAAGTCATTTATTGTAGTTGTGATTGTGGCTCACATCTTCCTCTGGTTTTACGTCCAGAAACGGCTTAAACGCCTTCTATGAGTCGAGGATATGCTTCCCATCCAGTTTTCTTACAAGCTGGCAAACAGGGTCTTTTAACATCAGATTCCCAAGATGTTGCCATTCCTTTTGGAATTGCGACCATAAATCAAGAATTTCTCTTTGTACGTCTCCACTAGGATGCGTCTCAAGAGAAAGTTGGATATTACCCAAATTCTCCTTACTCAGTCCATCCTTAATGAATTCAATTTTATCATCTCGATTAGAGGACGGAATCCCAATAGAACGACATTTACCGTTACACGTCCATCGTGCACACTTGTGGCAATTTGAACTCATGCGCTTTGCTCGTCGCTTCTTTGCATAAGTGCTTCTACCTGTACCTGGTAAATGCAAAACAGGAAGATATTCATCTTCACGTACCTTGGCTTCAATTATCCAACGTATGTCTTCAGGAATCCCTTTGTGCATAAGCATTCTTAATCTTTCAAATCGAACTTGGTAAAGCTTCAGTAAAATATTCCGAGGAAAAGGAGGAAATCGTTTCTGCAATCTTGTGAGAATATCATCCATCTTGAAAAAAAATGAAAAAGAAATTGAAAGAGAAATTTATATACAATATCAGTTTTGTGGGTAGCTGATGGAACCGACTTAAATAATCACGGAGTACCGTTATCCGCCATTTAACCGGGGTAAAAAAAAAATTATATTTACATCTAGTTATTTTCAAAACAAGGATCAGAAAGAAAAACAACCTCTTCTTGAGTAACATGATTTTCCAAAAAGAGTTTGAGTCTTTGTCCATTTACCTTGAATACGTTACCATTTTGAGGATTCTCAATGTCAACTGCTCCATAATGATACACATGCTTAACCACAAATGGGCCAGTCCATCTTGATCTCAACTTACCAGGAAATATGTGAAGTCTAGAATTATAAAGTAGAACTTTTTGCCCAACATTAAATGTTTTTCTTGAAATTAACTTGTCATGAAAGGCTTTAGTTCTTTCTTTATGAATTTTAGAATTCTCATATGCATCATTTCTGAGTTCCTCAAGTTCATTTATTTGTAATTTTCGTAAATTAGAAGCGTCATCAAGGTTTGAGTTGAACATTTTAATGGCCCAATATGCTTTATGCTCAAGTTCCACAGGTAAATGACAAGGTTTTCCATAAACTAGCCTATAAGGAGACATGCCCAATGCTGTTTTAAAAGCTGTTCGATAGGCCCATAATGCATCGTTAAGTCTAAGAGACCAATCTTTGCGATTTGGATTAACTGTCTTTTCCAAAATTTGTTTAATCTCCCTATTTGCTAATTCTACCTGTCCATTTATCTGCGGGTGATAAGGGGTTGCAACTTTGTGTGTAATGGCATATTTCTTCATTAATGTTTCAAAAACCTTGTTGCAAAAATGTGTTCCCCCATCGCTTATGATAGATCGAGGAATTCCAAATCGACTCAAAATATTTTCTTTTAAAAATTTAATCACTGTTTTGTGATCATTATTTCGACATGGAATTGCCTCTATCCACTTTGAAACATAATCTATTGCTACTAAAATGTATAAGAAACCAAAAGATGGTGGAAATGGTCCCATGAAATCAATACCCCAACAGTCAAAAATTTCAATTACAAGAATTGGGTTCAAAGGCATCATGTTTCTTTTCGAAATGGAACCTAATTTTTGACAACTTTCACATGACTTGCAAAAATTATGTGCATCTTTGAACAAAGTTGGCCAGTAAAATCCACACTGTAAAATTTTTGCAGCAGTTTTCTTTGATGAAAAATGACCACCACATGCCTCGGAATGACAAAACTTAATTACACTACTTACCTCATTGTCGGGAATGCATCTTCGAAAAATCTGATCAGGACAATATTTGAACAAGTAAGGGTCATCCCAATAGAACTTCTTTACCTCATTCAGAAACTTCCTTTTATCTTGGGTGCTCCATTGAGAAGGAATTTTTCCTGTAGCAAGAAAATTAGCAATGTCAGCAAACCAAGGTGTCGTGGAGACAATTAGAAGTTGTTCATCAGGAAAAGTATCATTTATTGGTGAGGTTCCAAAAGATTCATCACAAACAAGTCTTGATAAATGATCAGCCACCACATTTTCTACTCCTTTTTTATCTCGAATGGTGATGTCAAATTCTTGCAGCAAAAGGATCCACCTCAGCAACCTAGGTTTTGCATCCTTCTTAGAGAGAAGATATTTTAAAGCTGCATGATCACTAAAGACAACAATTGATGATCCAACAAGGTAAGATCTGAATTTATCCAATGCAAAAACAACTGCAAGTAATTCCTTTTCTGTAGTGGAATAATTCATTTGGGCTCTATTTAAAGTTTTACTTGCATAGTAAATTACATGTGGTTTATTATCTTTCCTTTGTCCTAACACAGCACCAACAGCATAGTCACTAGCATCACACATTATTTCAAATGGTAAAGACCAATCAGGAGATCTCATAATAGGAGCAGTAGTGAGCATATTTTTGAGTTTTTCAAAAGCATCTTCACAATCTTTAGTCCATTCAAATGCAGTGTCTTTCATTAAAAGATTACATAGAGGTTTAGATATCGTGCTAAAATCTTTTATGAATCTTCTATAAAAACCTGCATGTCCCAAGAATGACCTAATGTCCTTTACTGTCTTTGGTGTGGGTAGATTAGCAATCAATTCAAGTTTTGACTTGTCTACCTCAATCCCTTTTGCAGAAACAATGTGACCTAGTACAATACCTTTAGTGACCATGAAATGACATTTTTCCCAATTAAGAACAAGATTTTTTTCTTCACACCTAATCAATACATTTTTCAAATTGGCTAAGCAATCATCAAATGAATCACTAGAAACAGAAAAATCATCCATGAAAATCTCAAGATTACGTTCAATCATGTCACTAAAAATGCTAAGCATGCATCTTTGAAATGTGGCAGGGGCGTTACATAATCCAAATGGCATTCTACGATATGCAAAAGTACCAAAAGGACATGTAAAAGTGGTTTTCTCTTGGTCCTCAAGTGCAATGGCAATTTGATTATACCCAGAATATCCATCTAGAAAACAATAAAACTCATGCCCTGCAACTCTTTCTAAGATTTGATCCATGAAAGGCAAAGGGAAATGATCTTTCCTCGTCACTGAGTTAAGTTTCCTATAGTCAATGCACATGCGCCAACCAGTAACAGTCCTAGCTGGAATTAATTCATTGTTTTCATTTTTAACTACAGTAACTCCAGATTTCTTAGGTACGACTTGAGTAGGACTTACCCATTTGCTATCAGAGATAGGATAAATGATTCCATTATCTAGAAGTTTAATGACTTCATTTCTCACTACTTCTTTCATATTAGGATTAAGCCTTCGTTGCATTTGTCTAGAGGGTTTAGCATTTTCCTCTAAATAAATATTATGTGTGCAGATTAATGGGCTTATTCCCTTTATGTCAGCTAAGGTCCATCCTAATGCATTTTTGTGCATCTTCAAAAGTTGTAACAACTTACCTTCTTGTAGTTCATCAAGATGTGAAGAAATTATGACTGGAAAAGTTTCACTCTCACCCAAAAAGGAATATTTTAGCTCGGATGGCAATGGTTTTAACTCCAGCTTGGGTGGTTCAATAGTTGATGGTACAGTGACATTTGTAAGTGATGGAAGTTCCTCAAACTTTTGTTTCCAACAATGCTTATCCTGAAAAGATTTTAACAAAGAATCAGTGTGTGAAATTTCTGAAGCATTATCAAACTCATATTCAATTAAATAAGCTTCTAAAGGATCATGGAATGTGGTAGTGGTGAGATGTTCATGAACAAGTTCTTCAATGAAATCCACTTCATGTACTTCTGAATTATCACCAGGTTGCTTGCAAATGTTGAACACATTTAATTCTAAAGTCATATTTCCAAAAGAAATGTTCAACATACCATTCCTGCAATTTATCAGAGCATTAGAAGTTGCAAGAAATGGACGGCCTAATATAACAGGAATTTGAACATTTGGATTTGAAACAGGATGTGTGTCCAAAACAATAAAATCAACAGGGAAGTAAAAATTTTCAATTTGAACCAAAACATCTTCAACTATCCCTCGAGGAATTTTTACAGAACGATCAGCTAGTTGAAGTGTAACAGGTGTTTCCTTGAGTTCACCTAAACCTAACTGTTGATAAACAGAAAAAGGCAAAAGATTAACACTAGCACCAAGATCAAGCAATGCACGTTGATGGAGACTCAATTAAGAGTCGTAAACCCAAGTGCAGGTTATGTTCAAGTAATAAATTCTCGGGTGTCCGAGGTCGAACCACAAGGAAGCGTATTAGTAAGTATAAGTTTATAAATATACAAGAAAAAGAAAGTAAACAAGATATTAGGGAATCAACAACAAAATAAGATAAACAAGATATTAGAGAACAAAATAAACAAAATATAAAAGAAATTAAACAAGATATAAACAACAATAAGAAAAGATGTTGAGGTTAGAGAATCCACTCTTGGTGTTATGCTAAGATTAATCTTGTTTTATTACACAATTGAAATCCACACATAAGGGAGGTTCCAATCGGAAGGTTTAGCAATTCAGTCCAAATTGTCCAACGTCCATAGCATATGATATTATGTTCATTTGGTGTCCTCAAAACTCACAAAAAGAGTCCAAGCATTCCATATGCCAAGGTATATGTCTACAACAAATCAAGGTTATGAAACCAAGCATTTACTGTGCCATTTTCATTGTCAATAATGAATCAAGA
The DNA here is from genome assembly GCA_030761205.1 of Fremontodendron californicum. Taxonomy (NCBI): domain Eukaryota; kingdom Viridiplantae; phylum Streptophyta; class Magnoliopsida; order Malvales; family Malvaceae; genus Fremontodendron; species Fremontodendron californicum. The sequence goes on from JAULJL010000047.1 coordinate 6,062,508, forward strand.
TCCCTACTTTGCAAGTATGATTTTAAACCAAAAGAAAATATTATCTATACTAGTGTTTATAAATTTTAGCTCATGTTTAAGAGACTAACCTTAGCATTTACCAAGAGCTTCACCTCATCACCTCAACAATATGATTAGCAACACATACTAGATATGAATAAAATGAAAAGAAATGTAAGAAACATAAGTAAATAAAGAAAAAGAAAACTAGAGAAAGAAGAAGAAAACTTAGAGAATGTTATTACAATGGCTAATATCCTACCAATGTATAATGTATCCCAATACTCATCCAAGGCCCTCTATTTATACACATTTTGGAGGGCTAAATGACAAGAGACAAGCTTTACAAATTTCAAAGGTAGGTATAATAGGTGGGTGCATTTTTCTAACAATTTTCGTCATATTGTATGACAATTCTGATCAGCCAGCTTGATGGTCGATTTTGTCAATGTTGGAGGCTCGATCTGATAAAATGGTCTTCCAGAAAAATATACCCCTATCAGTTACGGATCCATAGCCGTTGGAATCAGATCATTTGCGCACGTGGATCGGAAGATATGGTCAAAATACCAAAACGGTGCAGAACAGACGTCATTGCACATCATCCAACTTGATGGTCGATTTCACTAGGGAAAACGACTCCGTTTCAAGAAGTGTAAAACATGAAAAAGATATATATGCCTCTTAGCTTTGCACGGCTACAAATTTCAGCCTTATTGCTTCAGTGAAACTCGAGATATAGCTGATATGGTAAACGGTGTCGGAACTGGAACTGAACTGGATTTGCCCTTAATTCTAGTAATCTGAAATCACTCAAAGAAACTTGTGAAAAACACCAAATTACATAAAAATATAAAAGATCATAAACACAATTAGACTAAACAATAATAACTCGTATTTGACACAAAACAATAATAAAACGTAACTAAAAACTATATAATTATACGAGTTATCACACCCCCACACTTAGATTGTTGCTAGTCCCTAGCAACGACTCAATAAAAATAAAATAAGAAAATCTAATCTAATCCATTTTCGTAGGAAATCACGGTGGCACTTAGCATGTGACAGAAGCCTTTAAACCCCTAGGTGTCCCTAGTGGACGAGTTTAGTCTCGTGAGGGTTTACTAGGACGATACCCACAAACATTGAAGACATAAGAAAAACTAAAAATAATTATTATAACTAATCCTTCCAATATAAATTAGAGATAATCATTGGACAAGTCTTAAAAACTAATCAATAGCTTAAAGAAATTCACAAAAAATCTTGCTTGAATGTAAATAAATGAGTTAAGCCAATATTAACATAACATATTTCAATCAAAATAGTGCATATTCAAACTTAATCTCAACTTCTCACATGGGATACTCTCTTGATTTTCACTCTTTAAAGTAGTGGTAAAGTGTTTACACTCAATCAATCTCATGAAAACACTTCTACCATATGCTTGCTTGTCCACCTATTCTCCACTATTTAGATCATACAACTTCATAAATCAAGAGGTCTTTATTCAAGGTTGTAATGGGGCCAAAGGGTTATAATGTGGTTAAAGAACAAAAGGATAAAGATATCACAAAGGTTCCAAAGAGTTCATAGATTTTAGAGACATAATAAGATCATACAAATAAAACTTCTCAAAACTCTTATAAAGCACATAATAACATAGGCTAAATATTCATGTTGAGCCTTTGCATCATTCTAACCAACTTTGTAACATCTTTTTCTAGAAGTTCAAGAGAAGATTTTTTTTTTTTTTTTTTTTTTTTTTTTTTTTTTTTTAATATGGGAATGTATTTGACAATGATCCCTTTCTTTTTCTCTTGACTTTTTCTTTTCTTTTCTTCCCCCACACTTATCTTTTGTTTCTAACCCAAATTTTCAAATAAAAATATCCCTTGTTTTTTTTGCAATATGTCTCAAAATATAAAATTCATCTTTAGAACAAGGGTAAGGATATAAGCATATTTAGGCTAGGTGTAAGTTGTGGTTACCAATAAAACATCATATTTAATGTAGGCTCAAATTGGCTCACTAGTGGGGATGTTCTCGTAGAACATTAATAATGGATGGCTGTTTGGCTCTGGTTATAATCCTAATGCCTCTATCATATTCATGTTGTCACATGTATCAATATAGTCTCAAACGGTTTAAAGCAAGTTCAAGAGAATCATGTAATCATAAGAGCACTCAAGAAAGAAATTAGATTGATTTGTATAATGCATCAATCATTATAGGCTCAAAAACTCACAAAGATGATTATACAAGTCAGATTAAGTCTAAACATGCTTCTTTCTCAATCAACATATCATATTAACATTGGCTCATAAAAAGGTTGACATCAAGCTCAATTCTCATGAAAATCTTCTCACTAATAAATCTGTTTTAGACTTATGCAATTCATATCTCATCATTGTATTGAAAGTAACTAAAAAAAAACACACTAAGTCTAAACATGCTTTTTTTTTTTTTTGAAGAAGAAGAAGAAGATTAAATCAAACTGACAAGGTATGTCTCAAGTCTCCCTTACTCAGACCTTGTTCAGAATGAATACTTCTAAATGTCTTAAAACACAACAAATTTTTTTTTTAGCAAAATATGTCCCTTACCCCCTACTAAAATATGACATTGTCCCCAATGTCAAATTTTAAAGGTAGAATTTAGGAGATATTACCTGCAGAGGTTGCTAACCACTTATTATAACTGAGACACAACAAACAAAATGTTAGATAATGTCACAAAGACAAAGTGCAATCCACTCCTTGCTCGTCCATATCTCTTTTTCTTTTTCCGAGCGTTTGCGAAACAACCGTAGCAGATAAACACTCATAAGCTTGTAGCTTTTTGAGTAAATCTTCAATGGTTGTAGCAGAAATTATGGTTCTCCTTGCCTCTGAAAACATGAATCCATTATCCACAGCATTATCTAAATATGAAAGTAAATTACTAAAATAACCATTAATATTAAGCAAACCAATGGGTTTCTTATTTGTGACCAAAGATGACCAAGAAGCCACGCAAGCTATTTCTTCCAATGTACCCAGACCTCCTGGTAAGGCAATGAATGCATCGGCAGAATGGTACATGATTGTTATCCGTTCAGGGATACTCCAGACTTGTATTTCCTTACCCACGGTAGGTCCACAAAAATCTGTGAATAGTTTTGGCACGATTCCTAGAACTGGACTTCCTCCGGCGTGTGCTGCTGTAGCGACTGCTCCCATTAAACCCGTACTACCGCCTCCATAAATCAAGTGGATCTTTTGTTGGGCAAGTATTACTCCAACTCTTATGGCTTCATCAGCGAATATGTTATTTTTCCCTGGATAAGCACCTCCAAAGACACAAATTTTTTTAATGCGCTGGGACGAAGTGCTTTCCATTTTTTTTTCTTTTTCGAGTGCCTGAAAGAGAATGAGTACATGGTGTAATATATAGAGGACTGAGTAGTGAATCAGACAAGAGTAATAATGTCGCCGAAAGTGTATTTGACCTGTCAGAAGAAAATGTTAACCTAACAAAAGATTTTTGCGTGATTTCAGGAAGAAAATCAAAAAGAGAAGAAAAATCAACCGTAAAAGACCAATGCAAAAAAAAAAAAGAATAATTACACAAATCGAACAACACGTAAACTAAACCGAAATAAAATTATTGCAAATCAAACCAAAAGCTGAGAAGTCATTTATTGTAGTTGTGATTGTGGCTCACATCTTCCTCTGGTTTTACGTCCAGAAACGGCTTAAACGCCTTCTATGAGTCGAGGATATGCTTCCCATCCAGTTTTCTTACAAGCTGGCAAACAGGGTCTTTTATCATCAGATTCCCAAGATGTTGCCATTCCCTTTGGAATTGCGGCCATAAATCAAGAATTTCTCTTTGTACGTCTCCACTAGGATGCGTCTCAAGAGAAAGTTGGATATTACCCAAATTCTCCTTACTCAGTCCATCCTTAATGAATTCAATTTTATCATCTCGATTAGAGGACGGAATCCCAATAGAACGACATTTACCGTTACACGTCCATCGTGCACACTTGTGGCAATTTGAACTCATGCGCTTTGCTCGTCGCTTCTTTGCAAAAGTGCTTCTACCTGTACCTGGTAAATGCAAAACAGGAAGATATTCATCTTCACGTACCTTGGCTTCAATTATCCAACGCATGTCTTCAGGAATCCCTTTGTGCATAAGCATTCTTAATCTTTCAAATCGAACTTGGTAAAGCTTCAGTAAAATATTCCGAGAAAAAGGAGGAAATCGTTTCTGCAATCTTTTGAGAATATCATCCATCCTGAAAAAAAAATGAAATAAAATAAAATGAAAGAGAAATTGAAAGAGAAATTTATATACAATATCAGTTTTGTGGGTAGCTGATGGAACCGACTTAAATAATCACGGAGTACCATTATCCGCCATTTAACCGGGAAAAAAAATGTATATATATATATATATATTTTTTTGAAGATTAGTAAAAATTATATTTACATCTAGTTATTTTCAAAACAAGGATCAGAAAGAAAAACAACCTCTTCTTGAGTAACATGATTTTCCAAAAAGAGTTTGAGTCTTTGTCCATTTACCTTGAATACGTTACCATTTTTAGGATTCTCAATGTCAACTGCTCCATAATGATACACATGCTTAACCACAAATGGGCCAGTCCATCTTGATCTCAACTTACCAGGGAATATGTGAAGTCTAGAATTATAAAGTAGAACTTTTTGCCCAACATCAAATGTTTTTCTTGAAATTAACTTGTCATGAAAGGCTTTAGTTCTTTCTTTATGAATTTTAGGATTCTCATATGCATCATTTCTGAGTTCCTCAAGTTTTTGTTTCCAACAATGCTTATCCTGAAAAGAATTTAACAAAGAATCAGTGTGTGAAATTTCTGAAGCATTATCAAACTCACATTCAATTAAATAAGCTTCTAAAGGATCATGGAATGTGGTAGTGGTGAGATGTTCATGAACAAGTTCTTCAATGAAATCCACTTCATGTACTTCTGAATCATCACCAGGTTGCTTGCAAGTGTTGAACACATTTAATTCTAAAGTCATATTTCCAAAAGAAATGTTCAACATACCATTCCTGCAATTTATCAGAGCATTAGAAGTTGCAAGAAATGGACGGCCTAATATAACAGGAATTTGAGCATTTGGATTTGAAACAGGATGTGTGTCCAAAACAATAAAATCAACAGGGAAGTAAAAATTATCAATTTGAACCAAAACATCTTCAACTATCCCTCGAGGAATTTTTACAGAACGATCAGCTAGTTGAAGTGTAACAGGTGTTTCCTTGAGTTCACCTAAACCTAACTGTTGATAAACAGAAAAAGGCAAAAGATTAACACTAGCACCAAGATCAAGCAATGCATGTTCTATTCTAGTGTTTCCAATGATGCATGAGATTGTTGGACATCCAGGATCTTTGAATTTTGGTGGAGTAAGGTGCTGAATGATTGAGCTCACACTTTCCGTCAGAAATGCTTTCTTTTGTACATTATGTTTCCTTTTAACTGTGCACATGTCCTTCAAAAATTTAGCATAAGATGGAACTTGTTTGATTGCATCCAATAAAGGAATGTTAATCTTAACTTGTTTGAAAAGTTCATAAATTTCTGCATTTTGATTCAAATTCTTTATTGTTTGCAACCTTTGAGGAAAAGGAGCAGGATACATACCTTTTTCTTTGTCCAAATTTTCAAGAAGTTCAGACTTACCATCATCCTTACCATTACTTTTCGGAGGGGAAGGAGGATCTTGGTCTTTTGATAGAATCTTTTTGTCAATTGCCTTTCCACTTCGAAGAGTTGTGATAGAACTGGCATTTTCCTGTTGAGTTTCATTGGAGCAAGAAACAAGACATTGAGTAGAAGGGTTAGGCTGAGGTTGAGCAGGAAACTTACCTTTTTCTTGAGTGCGTAATGAAGCTGTCAATGTGGACAAGGTGTTTTTGATCTCATTGATGTCCTGTGAAGTTTGGTTATTCACATTTGCTTGTGTTTGCATGAATGCTTGCAATGTCTCTTCCAAGGTTTGTACACGTGAAGGTTGATAGGAAAAAGTGTTGCCCGACTTTTGAGATTGTGGTACCTGAACATGATTATTATTCCGCCAACTGAAGTTGGGATAATTTCTCCATTCAGGGTTATACGTTTCAGAGTAAGGAGAAGGAAAAGGCTTTTTAAATGTGTTTATGGAATTTACTTGATCATGCAACGCTTCTTTAAGAATGGGAATGTTTGGACATTCAGAAGTGGGGTGTCCCATGATTTCACAAATTCCACAACTTTCTTCATTTTTAACCGTTTTGACTTCTTTTACTTCTCTAAGTTCCATGGCTTCAATCTTTCTAGCCAAATTAGCTACTTTAGCTTTTATCTCATCTTTTTGACTAAAATGATATTTACCTCTGTTAGAAACAAGATTAGATCTATTGAAACTTTCAGAGGAATTATCTGTGTGCCAGGCTTGAGAGTTATCTGCCAAATGGTCTAGGTAGTCAAAGGCTTCTTCAGGTTCTTTTTCTAGAAACTCACCGTTACACATTGTTTCAACAAATTGTTTAGTTTCGGGAGTTAAACTTTCATAAAAGAAACTAATAAGACGCCATTTTTCAAAACCATGATGTGGACAAGAACTTAACAAATCTTTAAAACGCTCCCAGCACTGAAAAAATGCTTCATTTTGATTTTGATTGAAATTTTGAATCTGTCTTTTCAAAGCAGTAGTTTTATGTGCTGGGAAAAATTTCTTTAGAAACTCAGTTTGTAATTCTTGCCATGTGCCAATTGACCTTGGTTTTAAATTATGAAGCCAAATTTTTGCTTTATCTTTTAAAGAAAAAGGAAATAATTTTAGCTTGACAATTTCATTTGTACATTGTTGATCATTAAAGGTGACACATACATCCTCGAAGTCTTTTAGAAACGAGTAAGCACTTTCCGATTCTAACCCATGGAAATTTGGAAGCAAAGCTATCATACCTGGTTTAAAACGAAAGTTGTTTGCATTGAGAGGAAAAATAAAACAAGAGGGTGATGAGCTTCGAGTTGGTTGCAAGTAGTCACGCATGGTGCGTACTTGTCTGTTCTCATCTTCAGCATGAACACTTTCATTGTCAGCCATGGTAGGAGTTGTATTAGAAAGATTACCTGAAAAAGTTTCACAATAAAATCTAACTAAACGACGAGATCTAAAATCACGTCGCCAAACAAGCATAAAACAAAGTTAATATACAGATTAGGCGGTATAACCAGCCAATAAAAATAAATATATACAAAATTAGGCGGTATAACCAGCCAATAAAAATAAATTAGGCGGTATAACCAGCCAATAAAAATAAATATATACAAAATTAGGCTGTAGAACCAGCCAATAAAAATAAATATACTTATAAACTTATATACTTAGTATTGCTTCCCCGGCAACGGCGCCAAAAAACTTGATAGAAACTCAATTAAGAGTTGTAAACCCAAGTGCAGGTTATGTTCAAGTAATAAATTCTCGGGTGTCCGAGGTCGAACCACAGGGAAGCGTATTAATAAGTATAAGTTTATAAATATATAAGACAAAGAAAGTAAACAAGATATTAGGGAATCAACAACAAAATAAGATAAACAAGATATTAGAGAACAAAATAAACAAAATATAAAAGAAATTAAACAAGATATAAACAACAATAAGAAAAGATGTTGAGGTTAGAGAATCCACTCTTGGTGTTATGCTAAGATTAATCTTGTTTTATTACACAATTGAAATCCACACATAAGGGAGGTTCCAATCGGAAGGTTTAGCAATTCAGTCCAAATTGTCCAACGTCCATAGCATATGATATTATGTTCATTTGGTGTCCTCAAAACTCACAAAAAGAGTCCAAGCATTCCTTATGCCAAGGTATATGTCTACAACAAATCAAGGTTATGAAACCAAGCATTTACTGTGCCATTTTCATTGTCAATAATGAATCAAGATCCCTACTTTGCAAGTATGATTTTAAACCAAAAGAAAATATTATCTATACTAGTGTTTATAAATTTTAGCTCATGTTTAAGAGACTAACCTTAGCATTTACCAAGAGCTTCACCTCATCACCTCAACAATATGATTAGCAACACATACTAGATATGAATAAAATGAAAAGAAATGTAAGAAACATAAGTAAATAAAGAAAAAGAAAACTAGAGAAAGAAGAAGAAAACTTAGAGAATGTTATTACAATGGCTAATATCCTACCAATGTATAATGTATCCCAATACTCATCCAAGGCCCTCTATTTATACACATTTTGGAGGGCTAAATGACAAGAGACAAGCTTTACAAATTTCAAAGGTAGGTATAATAGGTGGGTGCATTTTTCTAACAATTTTCGTCATATTGTATGACAATTCTGATCAGCCAGCTTGATGGTCGATTTTGTCAATGTTGGAGGCTCGATCTGATAAAATGGTCTTCTAGAAAAATATACCCCTATCAGTTACGGATCCATAGCCGTTGGAATCAGATCATTTGCGCACGTGGATCGGAAGATATGGTCAAAATACCAAAACGGTGCAGAACAGACGTCATTGCACATCATCCAACTTGATGGTCGATTTCACTAGGGAAAACGACTCCGTTTCAAGAAGTGTAAAACATGAAAAAGATAGATATGCCTCTTAGCTTTGCACGGCTACAAATTTCAGCCTTATTGCTTCAGTGAAACTCGAGATATAGCTGATATGGTAAACGGTGTCGGAACTGGAACTGAACTGGATTTGCCCTTAATTCTAGTAATCTGAAATCACTCAAAGAAACTTGTGAAAAACACCAAATTACATAAAAATATAAAAGATCATAAACACAATTAGACTAAACAATAATAACTCGTATTTGACACAAAACAATAATAAAACGTAACTAAAAACTATATAATTATACGAGTTATCACACCCCCACACTTAGATTGTTGCTAGTCCCTAGCAACGACTCAATAAAAATAAAATAAGAAAATCTAATCTAATCCATTTTCGTAGGAAATCACGGTGGCACTTAGCATGTGACAGAAGCCTTTAAACCCCTAGGTGTCCCTAGTGGACGAGTTTAGTCTCGTGAGGGTTTACTAGGACGATACCCACAAACATTGAAGACATAAGAAAAACTAAAAATAATTATTATAACTAATCCTTCCAATATAAATTAGAGATAATCATTGGACAAGTCTTAAAAACTAATCAATAGCTTAAAGAAATTCACAAAAAATCTTGCTTGAATGTAAATAAATGAGTTAAGCCAATATTAACATAACATATTTCAATCAAAATAGTGCATATTCAAACTTAATCTCAACTTCTCACATGGGATACTCTCTTGATTTTCACTCTTTAAAGTAGTGGTAAAGTGTTTACACTCAATCAATCTCATGAAAACACTTCTACCATATGCTTGCTTGTCCACCTATTCTCCACTATTTAGATCATACAACTTCATAAATCAAGAGGTCTTTATTCAAGGTTGTAATGGGGCCAAAGGGTTATAATGTGGTTAAAGAACAAAAGGATAAAGATATCACAAAGGTTCCAAAGAGTTCATAGATTTTAGAGACATAATAAGATCATACAAATAAAACTTCTCAAAACTCTTATAAAGCACATAATAACATAGGCTAAATATTCATGTTGAGCCTTTGCATCATTCTAACCAACTTTGTAACATCTTTTTCTAGAAGTTCAAGAGAAGATTTTTTTTTTTTTTTTTTTTTTTTTTTTTAATATGGGAATGTATTTGACAATGATCCCTTTCTTTTTCTCTTGACTTTTTTTTTTCTTTTCTTCCCCCACACTTATCTTTTGTTTCTAACCCAAATTTTCAAATAAAAATATCCCTTGTTTTTTTTGCAATATGTCTCAAAATATAAAATTCATCTTTAGAACAAGGGTAAGGATATAAGCATATTTAGGCTAGGTGTAAGTTGTGGTTACCAATAAAACATCATATTTAATGTAGGCTCAAATTGGCTCACTAGTGGGGATGTTCTCGTAGAACATTAATAATGGATGGCTGTTTGGCTCTGGTTATAATCCTAATGCCTCTATCATATTCATGTTGTCACATGTATCAATATAGTCTCAAACGGTTTAAAGCAAGTTCAAGAGAATCATGTAATCATAAGAGCACTCAAGAAAGAAATTAGATTGATTTGTATAATGCATCAATCATTATAGGCTCAAAAACTCACAAAGATGATTATACAAGTCAGATTAAGTCTAAACATGCTTCTTTCTCAATCAACATATCATATTAACATTGGCTCATAAAAAGGTTGACATCAAGCTCAATTCTCATGAAAATCTTCTCACTAATAAATCTGTTTTAGACTTATGCAATTCATATCTCATCATTGTATTGAAAGTAACTAAAAAAAAACACACTAAGTCTAAACATGCTTTTTTTTTTTTGAAGAAGAAGAAGAAGAAGAAGATTAAATCAAACTGACAAGGTATGTCTCAAGTCTCCCTTACTCAGACCTTGTTCAGAATGAATACTTCTAAATGTCTTAAAACACAACAAATTTTTTTTTTAGCAAAATATGTCCCTTACCCCCTACTAAAATATGACATTGTCCCCAATGTCAAATTTTAAAGGTAGAATTTAGGAGATATTACCTGCAGAGGTTGCTAACCACTTATTATAACTGAGACACAACAAACAAAATGTTAGATAATGTCACAAAGACAAAGTGCAATCCACTCCTTGCTCGTCCATATCTCTTTTTCTTTTTCCGAGCGTTTGCGAAACAACCGTAGCAGATAAACACTCATAAGCTTGTAGCTTTTTGAGTAAATCTTCAATGGTTGTAGCAGAAATTATGGTTCTCCTTGCCTCTGAAAACATGAATCCATTATCCACAGCATTATCTAAATATGAAAGTAAATTACTAAAATAACCATTAATATTAAGCAAACCAATGGGTTTCTTATTTGTGACCAAAGATGACCAAGAAGCCACGCAAGCTATTTCTTCCAATGTACCCAGACCTCCTGGTAAGGCAATGAATGCATCGGCAGAATGGTACATGATTGTTATCCGTTCAGGGATACTCCAGACTTGTATTTCCTTACCCACGGTAGGTCCACAAAAATCTGTGAATAGTTTTGGCACGATTCCTAGAACTGGACTTCCTCCGGCGTGTGCTGCTGTAGCGACTGCTCCCATTAAACCCGTACTACCGCCTCCATAAATCAAGTGGATCTTTTGTTGGGCAAGTATTACTCCAACTCTTATGGCTTCATCAGCGAATATGTTATTTTTCCCTGGATAAGCACCTCCAAAGACACAAATTTTTTTAATGCGCTGGGACGAAGTGCTTTCCATTTTTTTTTCTTTTTCGAGTGCCTGAAAGAGAATGAGTACATGGTGTAATATATAGAGGACTGAGTAGTGAATCAGACAAGAGTAATAATGTCGCCGAAAGTGTATTTGACCTGTCAGAAGAAAATGTTAACCTAACAAAAGATTTTTGCGTGATTTCAGGAAGAAAATCAAAAAGAGAAGAAAAATCAACCGTAAAAGACCAATGCAAAAAAAAAAAAGAATAATTACACAAATCGAACAACACGTAAACTAAACCGAAATAAAATTATTGCAAATCAAACCAAAAGCTGAGAAGTCATTTATTGTAGTTGTGATTGTTGCTCACATCTTCCTCTGGTTTTACGTCCAGAAACGGCTTAAACGCCTTCTATGAGTCGAGGATATGCTTCCCATCCAGTTTTCTTACAAGCTGGCAAACAGGGTCTTTTATCATCAGATTCCCAAGATGTTGCCATTCCCTTTGGAATTGCGGCCATAAATCAAGAAAACTAGAGAAAGGAAAGAAGAAGAAAACTTAGAGAATTTTACTACAAAGGCTAATATCCTACCAATGTATAATGTATCAATACTCATCCAAGGCCCTCTATTTATACACATTTTGGAGGGCTAAATGACAAGAGACAAGCTTTACAAATTTCAAAGGTAGGTATAATAGGTGGGTGAATTTTTCTAACAATTTTCGTCATATTGTATGACAATTCTGATCAGCCAGCTTGATGGTCGATTTTGTCAATGTTGGAGGCTCGATCTGATCAAATGGTCTTCTAGAAAAATATACCCCTATCAGTTACGGATCCATAGCCGTTGGAATCAGATCATTTGCTCATGTGGATCGGAAGATATAGGCAAAATACGAAAACAGGTCAGCACAGACGTCATTGCACATCAGCCAACTTGATGGTCGATTTCACTAGGGAAAACGACTCCGTTTCAAGAAGTGTAAAACATGAAAAAGATAGATATGCCTCTTAGCTTTGCACGGCTACAAATTTCAGCCTTATTGCTTCAGTGAAACTCGAGATATAGCTGATATGGTAAACGGTGTCGGAACTGGAACTGAACTGGATTTGCCCTTAATTCTAGTAATCTGAAATCACTCAAAGAAACTTGTGAAAAACACCAAATTACATAAAAATATAAAAGATCATAAACACAATTAGACTAAACAATAATAACTCGTATTTGACACAAAACAATAATAAAACATAACTAAAAACTATATAATTATACGAGTTATCAATTCTTCTTCTTAATCTGATCTAAGAGCCAGAATATTTTTCCTAATATGTTTCTCTACTTCAGCTCTGAACTCTTTGAACTTTTCAAAAGCTTCAAACTTGTATATCATCAGATACACATAACCAAATCATGAATGATCATCAATAAAGGTTATAAAGTATGTGTAACCACCTCTAGCAACTGTGTTTAGTGGCCCACATACATCTGAATGTATTAAGCCCAATAAACCACCAGCTCTGTCACCCTTTCCTGTAAAGGGAGTCTTGGTCATCTTACCAAGGAGACAACATTCACATGTCCCATATGATTCATAATCAAAGTGCTCCAAATAACCATGTTTATGCAATTTGGAAATCCTTGTCTCATTGATATGACCAAGTCTACAGTGCCAGATGTAGGTCTTACTTGGATCATTCTTTCTTGCTTTCTTGATATTTATATTGAACACAGGCATCTCTGGATCCAAAACATAAAATCCATTATGTAATGTTGCCAATCCATAGTGTATGTCTTTAAGAATGATGGAGCAACTATTGCCCTTCATTCTTATCTCGAAACCATCATTAACAGTGAGGTATGAAACCAAAATGATGTTTCTAGACAATACTGGAACAAAGTAACAATCTTTCAGTTCCAATTTCATGCCAGAAGGCAAAGATAAAGTACATGTTCCAACAGCCAATGCTACAACTTTTGCACCATTGCCTACTCTTAGAACTACTTCATCTTTGCTTAACTTTCTACTTCCTTTCAACATCGTTATGTTATTACATAGATGTGAATCGCATCCTGAATCAACTATCCAGGAATTAGATTTAACAATAGAAAGATTCAGTTCAATCACAAACACAGTCAACCCAGAAACTTCTATAAGTTCTTCTTGACTTGTCAAGTGAGCACCTTCCCTTCATTGAGAACTCTTCTCAATCTCATGTACCAATCCAAACATTTTGGACTAATGGCATTCATAATGCCGTGCAGTGCAGTTAAAGTATTAACCATTTTTCAACAACCTAATATGGAAAAAGTATGTATCAGTTATATTCATGTATTTATACCAATTCAAGATGAGGTATTAAAACTCTTATTGGTTCTCCCACTAATTTTTTGAAGATAATAGCCCTCACTATTATTCGAAAATCCCATCAAGGTATTTTTAGTGGGCTGGGATCCCTTTCAACATGTTGCAACCTTGAGTGACACAACAAATTAAAACAAGCCTAGTTAGGTAGATAACATAGCTTATCAATTGCATCTCTATGCAACTCCCAGATTAGTTAGGTGACAACTTCTTGTCTAAGCACATCATATGTACTTCGACTAACTTTGCCTCTAACACTATGCGGTCAAGTTTTAAAGCTTCCAGACAATATAGCATTAGTTGAGTAAGACCCATCTTCATAACTCAAACATATTCGTACAGTAGTTTGACCTTGACTGGCTCAACAAGCCTCCTACTGGAAGAACTCTAGTTATCTTGTTATGATGATGGAAGGCAACTTTATAATGCTAAACATGTGACTCAATATTGTAAAGAGGGATTTCCGTTTTTCTTTAAATATAAGTCTCATCATATCAGGCATTCATAGCATTTATAATATCGCATAAAATAAATCTATAACATGCTTTCTACTTGGATGATTATGGATTTTTCTAATCTAATTTCCTTGAGCCATCAAAGGAAATTAGTTGGTCAAATTCCTAGGTAATTACATACATAGTCTTCAAAGCTTGCTTGTAATCTCCTTATCTTCATGGCGCCTATCTTCTCCATCTTCAAGTTACAAAAACTATTCCTAGCTAATCCTAATTTTACACTTTGATGTAACTAATTGCATTTGCAATAAAGAAACCTCAAGTTACATTTGAGGGGAATTAGGTGAAGAAAGAATTTTTACAACTCTAGAAAATGAGAGATAAGACAGGGCACGCAGTCCCTATTAAAATAATAAAACCATAAAAAATAAATCTAACCATCCACAATCATAATGGGTCTAAGTCCATAATCATCCCATACATTCACAAATAATTTATGAACATATAAATCATGCTTTAATCTCTAGTTACCATTCAATGATTATTTTTTATCCATAATTTAATTTAAAGAAAATAATAAACATTTTTCTAATCTCATTAAAATAAATTCTAATCCAATTAGGATTATTTCCTCTAATTAAATTATCATCCAACTAAACAATTTAATTGAATATTTATAACATGTAAATTCTCACATTGGTAATTTAATTAATTCAACAATATCACCATGGTCACCAATTTAAGTGTTGTAGTTCAACTAGGACACTACAACATTGGTAACTCAATATTGCCGAAAATCCACATGCTGTGAAAATCTGATAGAACCAAAATCCCTAGCAAGAGAAGTCGCAGGCTGCGACTACATGGTATAGCCACCGCCTCCTTTTTCCCCGCAGCCTTTCTATCCGCTTTTCATAGCTTCCAACATTTTCAATGCCAAATCAGTTTATGATTTTTTAAGTTTGCAAAGAACAATTCTAAGAAATTTTAAAACCTAAAAATCATCAAACCATGCATTAAAAACAGCCAAGAAAAATCTACAAGTTTTTTTGCTTCAAATCACTAAAGTTGGAGCAAAGCAAGCATAAACAATTCGCAATTGCTGCGAAACTTTCGCCTTTTGCATTAATCAGTTTAAAACAATTTTAAACAATTAATCAACAAGAATTCACCATGATAACCTACTGCCTTCACCGAAACACTACAAGTGCAAATTCTCACAATTTTGGTTAGTGACAATCGGATCAAAATAACTCAAAGAACAAAACAGTTTTGTTAAAGGTAACAATCAAAGCATAGATCGTATAGGAATAACATAAGCGAGGCTCTGATACCACTGTTGGGATTCGGATCATGCTCAAACAGAGATAATGTATAATTAAATGAACAAGTTAAATTAACAACGCAGCGGAAAAAAACAAAACAAAGACAAAACATAATCCCTTCATAGATATGCTTATGAATTCAAAATGATCATCCTGTGAAGAACATATAACAATCAAAATCTCATACATCTGTAATGGAGATTGCCGAAACCTCAAGACAAATTCTTGATGTTCTTGTTCTTGCACACAAAGCCCGATTGTCGCAAACCAAAGCCGTCCAATTGTCCGGCCTCTAATAGTAATCCACACAGGTGAATCGAAAACCTTCACAAGGTTGAGATTATGTTTGCCAAGACGATGCTAGTAGTCTTGGTTGTGAGAAACCTTCCTCCTTCTCACTAGTTAACCGAAAGTAACAAGAAGAATCTAATTCCTCTTTTACTTTTGCTATGCGACCGATTCTCATAAGGGTGTAAGAGGCATGCGGCTACTAGGATTTCAACTTAGGGGAGGCGGCACCAACATAAGGCATATATATAACCAGGTTTAGTGTATTCCAACTATTGGACTAACTGCACTAAAATCCTTATACATATTATTAAATATTCACAATAAGCCCACAACACTTAATGAATATTTAATCTGGCCCAATCGCATTTTAATTCCATTAATCACTTTTTGTGTGTGACCCATTAGGCCCCCAACATGTTGTCAATAAATATAAATTAAATTCATTTAAGAATTTCCTATTTATATTTATAGATCATGAGAGGCATCTAGCAATGCATCATGACCACCCAAATGCCGAGAGAGTCAACAAGGTTCGACGAGCCTTTCGTGTACAATATGTCTGTGTAATTCGATCCCTTCATCAAATATCTCGAGATAGGAAATAGCATGGTTCAGTGTCTACTCTTAATCCCATTCCATATTAGATCTACAGCTTTAATATTAACTCCGTAAGTATTGCCTTGGCCAATGACTTCCATAAGTTAATATAAGCTAGATACATGTGAGATATGTTCCCTCATATCACTTGAGGTGATGAATCCTCTTTGGACCACTCATTCATCTTCATATGCTTCATGTCATACCCAATAACATCCTACTATAAGCATCCTCTTGTTGGGACCCATTCGTGGTGAAATCTAAGTATGACGATTCACATACAAGATGCTCTAATGTCACAAGTCAAAGGATTACTTACACTTTTGACACATGAGAGTATTTTCCATAGACACTTGAGTGAAATACCAAATGGAACTCTGATAACGGGTCATGTTCAGTGAACTTGTTCAACTAACAAGCACCCATATGTTATCCCCAAGTATCTCTATACTTTCAACCTATGAGATCGGTTGCATGCATCAAGTGCTTGAAGGCTTAACATATGCCACTCTTTGAGCATTGTAATGCCATGTCTTGACAATACAATGACCAGGAATAATTTTAGAAACACGGTATTGATGCATAAGGATCCTCATAATTGTAACTCCTTACAATTCCTTTGCAAAGCCCTTATGTTTCATGGGCTTTATTTTCACAAGTTATTTATAACAATTATAATAATACTTATGGATAAAGAAATACCTCAATTATATTTAATAAACTATAATGTGTAATCCATGAATATATAAATAGTGTCTTACAAGCCCAACTAGATTGGCTTGCAGGGCTTACACCAACACAAGTAATCGTGTGGCCTTAGAAATAAGGAAATCAAAAAGCCAACTCTTGGAATCTCATTTTCCTTGAAAATGCTACTTTTAGTGGGCAAAAGTGTTAGGAAAACATTTAAAGCTCTTTAAACCATTTAGAAAAGTTTTGTAATACACAATTTTATATTGTCCAAATGGTTTTTATGCTCATATTTTCTCAAAAACAATGTTTGTTCTTTTAAGCTCTAAATAGTTCTTAAAACTTGCATTTAATGCATTAAGGATTAAAACACTTACAAGTTAACCAAATGTCTTTGTTTTTGCAAAAAAAAAAAAAAAAATCAAAGTAAGACATGAAATCTAATTTTTTTAAGCTTTGTATGCTCCCCTTAAAGATGTGCATAAACAAAATCCAATCATACAAGCAAACATAGCATGACTATCATTAGTATCAAACAATCATGCACATAATTATGCTCAAAATTAAAGTATAAATTTGCCTCAAAAAGTTAAGCATAATATCAATTTTATCAAACACAAATATATATATATATATATCAATATTAAACACAAAATAATTAACTAAGGATAGGCAACCAAATTTCTCATCCAAAATAAAGCTTTAGTCGTAGAGGTTACCCATATTCCATTTGTGTGTCTAAAGCATCCAATCAAAGCACTTTGTATCTCCTTTCTCTAACACACCTACAAGAGACGATTATTTGGATTTTGGCACCCAAATTGCTTTGGGTCCTTGAAACTTAGTCACTAAGTCTCTTGTACCTTTTGGAACTCATACTTGCCTAAATCTATATGGAATCTTTCTCTTAATAGGAAAAGTATGTGTAGAATGACCATGATAATCACAATAAGTGCATTTTGTCATTTTGAAGTGTAAACAATTTTCAAAAATAATTTTTTTTTTCATTTGTCAAGTTTACAAGTTTTATTTCAATTCAAAATTCTCTTTTTCAAAAATATCATTTTTCTTTTGGTAAGATTCAAAGCCCATTTTCAAATTTTCATTTTGGCTTTCTAAATCAATTTATATTTTTAACAAAAATTCATTTTCAACATTGAGTTTTGAAATCATCTTTTTGTATGTCAAATTCATTTTCTCAAACTCTATTATTAACTCATCAAATGCATCTTGCAATTCATCAAATATATAGGAATTGGAATCACAAGATTTAAAGGTTACCTTGGGATCTTCAAGAGCCATCAAGCATAGGTTGGGCATTTCATCATCATTGGAGTCATAATCATCATCGAAAGTGTCACTCCCACTCCATATGGCTATCATTGCTTTTTTCTTTGCCTTTTACTTCTTCCATAAAGGACAATCATATTTGACATGGCCTAATTTCTTGCATACATAGCATGCAACTTGATCAACATTTCCTTTTTGAGATCTTTTGCCCTTGTTCATCTTCATCATCATCCATCTCTTTCGCTTTGGTGGTTGATTTTAAAGCAACACCATCATTCTTTGGTTGCTCTTGTCCATGCTTCATCTTCATTTCATAAGTGAGGAGTGAACCAATAACTCATCTAAGGAAAGTGTGTTGGGATCCTTAGATTCTTAAATAGTGGTCACATTAGCTTTCCAAGACTTTGGAAGGCTATTAAGTAATTTCTTGACCATATCCTTATTTGGATATGTCTTCCCAAGGGCCTTTAACTCATTAATTATATCGGTAAATCGATTGGACATGTCCTTGATGCTTTCATCTGATTTCATTTCGGAGAGCTCATAGTCAAGTGTGAGCAAGCCATCTTTGATTCCTTGACTTGACTTGTTTCTTCATGAGTAGTAGCCAATTTATCCCATACTTGTTTAGCAAGCATCACAAAGGGATACTCTATTGTACTCATTAAGACCCAAGGCACAAAAAAGAGTGTGCATTGCCTTGGCATTGAGTTGAGCCATCTTTGTATCCTTTGCATCCCATTCTTCCTTTTTCTTAGGTACTTTTATATTTCCAACCTTCTTCATTGGAATGAGTGGACCATTCATGATTATTCTCTAAACTTCATAATAATTTGCTTGGACAAAAAGTCTCATCCTTGTTTTCCAATAGGCATAGTCTTCACTATTAAAGAGTGGAGGTCTCACAATAAAATGCCCTTCTTGACAAATAAGAGTAGCCATAGTCTCAAAAGCCGTGAGACATGTTACATGTTGGACATTTTTTTCTTTCTTTTCTCCATAAACCTCTTCAAGTTTCTCCCATAACTCTTCAGAGGTAGCACACGTAGAGACTAGGTTGAGGTTGTGATCATCAAGTGCCTCATAAAGAAAATTCATGGCCTTTGCATCATCTTCAAGTTTTTTCATAAATTCAACATCATTTGAATATGCTCCAAGATCATTTTGAACCATTAGCCAATCTCCCACATCATGAACCATAATGAACATCTCAAATTTCAATTTCCATGCCCAAAATGGTTGTTTTACCAACTTTGGAGCCTTGGGGAAGTTGTCACCACTTTCATCATTCTTTGAACTTTGAAAAAAAAATTCTTTTTTCAAGGTTTTAGACCTACAAAATAGATCAAAGCTCTTATATCAATTGTTAGCTCAAGTGATGATTAAATCAAGAGGGGGATAAATTGATTTCTAAAAATTAATTCGGAATTAAAGAACAAATAATGAAATTGAGAAATTAAACAAGACATGCAATATAGCAAATAAATATCCAAATAAAGCAAGTAAAAAAAGTGGGGAGAAAAGATCAAATGCAAGCGACTTATAAAGGTTTGGCCCGTGCCTACGTCCTCTACCTTAGCCTTCCTTTTCAAGGAGTTCCCAATTCACTAACTTGAATTACTACCTTTTCTAGGACAATGTATAATCTTTACACTCCCTATCTTTTGCTTAGGCTTAGATAACAATCTCTACCCCCTATCTTTTCTAGACTTAGATAGCACCTCCCTACTTTTTAAGGCTTAAGTAGAAACCTCCCTTTTTTACAAAGATATTGTGCAAACAAGAAAAACCTCTAGTAAGCTAGGTGTTAGAAGGTTTAACACAACAAATAGAGACTACAATGGTACTTTTACAAAGGAATACAAGAAAAACAAGAAAGACTAAGCTTAGAACAATGAAAACTTAAGAGAGATGAAATATTTTGCTTTGATCTTTCTCTCTTGGTGTTTCATCCTCGTGGAAGTGTTGGAAACTCCCTTTGTAGCTTGAGAATGATTTATGACCGTTGAGAATGGATTGGGATCGAAAAGATTAGTTGGAACCTCAAAAAATTGAGCTTTAAAAACTTGTCAGCGCTCCGAGGATTGATCATTGTTGCTTGAAATTCAAAAATTTTGACTATTGAAGCTCAAAGGGTCGATCCTTGATTCTGGGGATCGATCTTCTACTATCATGAAAAATGGAATTCGATTATGTTTTGAAGGGATTGATCCTATGGGGTTAGGGGATCGATCCTTGCACTTTTTTTAAGAAGGGATCGATACTTGCTTCCTTTTTACACTAGGGGATCGATCCTCTCTCAAGGTTTTTCAAAATTTTGACCATTTTGACCTCGAAAAATGATGAATTTTTTCCAAAAATAATTTTAACATAATTAAACATCTAAGAACATTTCTTTTTTAGAAAAGTGAGGGATCTAAAATATTTTAACATTTTCCAAAATAATTCAAGGAAAAATACTAAATTAAAAACATGGTTTATCAAGCTAGTTAAGCTTAAGATTTTGTCATTTCAAAATTATGATCAATTCAAAGCTAACAATTTTTTTAAAAAAAGTTATTTTTCATTTTGAAAAGAAAAATATATATATTTTACAAATAAATCAGACAATAATAAGAAACAAAAACAAATGGTTTTAATAATATAAATTAAAGTAATTGCTTTTTTGGAATTATTATTTAATCTTAATTTTTAAAAATCTTTTACTATTTCAAAAAGAAAATATATATATATATTTACTAAATAATCATATTACAATAAAAAAATACTAATGATTTTTAATACTATAAATTAAATTAGTTAATTTTTATGTAAAAAATAAAAATATTTTAAAAGTAAAAAATTATTTATTTATAAAAATAAAAAAGAGATTTAATTTCTTTTAAATTATAATATTTTTATAAAATATATCTAAAGGATAAGAACATTTTTAATTTAAAATTTTTATTTCTTTTCTTCAATTATTTTTATTTTATTTTTCATTTTTCTCTTCCATTTTTTTCTCTCTTCTCTTCCCTTTCCACTCTCTCCCCCATTGACCAAGGGCCAGCCAACATCGGTAAAGGCCAAGTTTGACCCAACCAATGCCACGACGAACAACTAGAACCAGAGAGACCTCCACCGACGTCAATCCAGCTAGGGAGAGAGATTGAGTTTCACTAGCCCAATCTATTTGAAGGAGATTCAGTTTTAAAAAAAAAAAAAACAAACAAACAAAAGCTGGCCATCCATCTTCTTCCTAACTGAACCATTCGAAGAAAATGGTGAAATTGATCAGGCTGAGCACTCCCAACAAGTCGGTGAAAGCGAAGCTTGACAGTGGTGTTGTTTCTCCACAAAATCATCATTTGCAGCCACCTAAATCTCATGCAACCTTTTCATTGAGTCTGAAAAAAAAAGTGTAGACTTAACCTTTTAGATGTGACTTACCAAAACAAAGTTCTAAAGAAATAAATAATATATAATTTGTAAAATGATAATAACATAAAAGTAAAATAAATGTAAAATGTAAAATAATAAAATAATAAAATAAAATTAGAAAAACTGTATAAAATTAAAACTACTTGCTATTTCTATATTAGATGACTGAACTTATCAGAATTACAAGCAAAGAAAGCAAATATTTGTACAATGAAACCAAAAAAAATACGTTAAAGAAAGAAAGTTAAAGTTGAACCATGAACCCAATAAAAAAAATGAACACCAAAACTAAGAAAAACAGAGCAAAATATTTAAAAATTATTACTTTCTAGAAAACAATTTTTCATTGTAGAAAGTCATTCTTTGCAAACTTAGATTTTCTAACATAATAAAATGAGCTCAGTCAAAATAACAAATTTATTTATTTTTCCCCAACATATTGAATGATGTTCTAAGAAAGGGTGAAAGGGCCATAATCATAAAACAATAAAGCCAATTATCACTCCTACACCTTTGCCCTCAAATCAATCAGATTATAATAGGGTTCTTTTTGTTATTGCGTGATTCAAAGAAGGACAACATTATGCTAAAAACACAAAATCCAACCAAATTCAAAAGGAAGATATATGTAACATTTAGAGCACGAAAAGCAATGACCTAAAAACAAAAAACATGGGCAGTAAAACAAAAAAAATTTACCATATCCTCGACAAGCCAAAGCCGGATCGTCGAAAAGAAAATCTAAAATCCCAAATTTGGCCATATTGGAGGAAAACCAAGATTGACTTATTCTAAGCATGTTGTTGATAAAGATAAAATTAGTTTAAAAATGTTAATAAAGTTGATAACACTTATTTTAAAGAATGTTGATAAAGTTACTTATCATTTATCTTTTGCATTATCTATAACTAATTTTTATACTTATCAGATAATGTAAAATTACTATAAATACAGGTTAATGAATTCTATGGTGATGTGCCTTTCCAGCAAAATATTCTTAGCTCTTTACAATTCTTTATGGTGTCAGAGCTAACAAGTTCCAACGAGCATATTCTTGATTCCTATTTTTTCTTCCCTTTTTTCTTTCTTTCTTATCTTTTGGTAATCACTATGGCAAATCAAACCACTTCCAATTCTGCCAACAACTCTTCCAAATCGATTCTCACACATTTTAGTTCCATTATAGTCAATGAATTTCCTATCAACACCGGATCTAATATCTTATTTTCCAATCACCCAACACCTCTCCTCACTATCAATGCTGCTGCCCACTTTCCCCTCAAACTTACACACTCTAACTTTCCCTCTTAGAGGAATCAATTCAAGTCCCTTTTGCTTGGCTACAAACTTTTAGGCTATGTTGATAGATCACTCCCTTGTCCATAAGAAATGATTGTCAGAGAAAATTCTAGCCCTCTTGAAATTATCCTTAATCCTGCTTTTTTTGCTTCTTTTACATGACATGATTTTCTCATCCAGTGATACTATCGCTACTTTTTTTGCTTCTGTCAACTCCTCTTCAGAAGGTTGGAATAAAATAAATAAGTTATTTGCAAACAAATCTAGATCAAGAATGATGACTCTCAGAGAAAAACTCACTCAACCTAAGGGTTCCATATTGGTGTCTGAATATTTTCAACAATTAAGAAGTATTGCTGATGAACTTGCTTTGATTAATTCTCCTGTTACTGAAGAGGATTTGGTTATCCATGCTCTAAATGGTATAGGTGTTGATTTCAAAGAGATTGTTGCAGGTGTCATAACTCGAGAATCTTTTATTTTATTTGAAGAGTTGATTGATAAATTCAATGAATATGAGGAGGTTCTTAAGCTTCAAAATTCTATCTCTGATATGATCATTCCTATTGCCAATTTTGTTTCTAAACAATCCTCTCAGTTTGACAAAAATATGTTTGCTAGATCCTTTCCTAATAATTCAAATCGTGTCAATTATTTCAATAATGATTTTTAGAGACGTATCACTACTAATTAACAAGTTGAAGCCAAAGTTGTTTGTCAGTTTTGTGATAAACCAAGTCACTCAGCCAAGAACTGCTTTAAGATTAAACCAAAGCCATCTCAGCCTATTGCAAACCATGTTACTGCAACAAAAATGGATCAAACTTGGTTGATTGAGTGGAGACTCTCATCATGTCACTCTTACGCTCCAAATTTATCCATTCATTCTGAATATTTTGGTCCTAATATGCTAGCCATCTCAGCCTATTGCAAACCATGTTACTGCAACAAAAATGGAACAAACTTGGTTGATTGACAGTAGAGCCTCTCATCATGTCACTCTTACACTCCAAATTTATCCATTCATTCTAAATATGGTGGTCCTAATATGCTATTTGTAGGTGGTGGAACAAGTTTACCAATCACGCACTCTGGTTCTACCTCTCTCCATTCTTCTTTCAATTTCTTTAAATTGAATGATGTTCTTTTTGTTCCTGATGCACATAAAAATCTCATTTCAGTTTCCAAACATTGTCATTCTAACTCTATGTCTATTGAATTTTTTCCTTCTTATTTCTTGGTCAAGGATCTTCACACGAGGCAGCCTCTTGCTCACGGCCAGAATAAAGATGGTGTTTATGAATCCCGAGCCTCGGAACCATTGATCCAAACCCCTGCTTTAGCTCTCGTTGGCCTTAAGACAAATGACTCTACTTGGCATCAAAGGCTTGGTCGTCTTTCCTCTCAAACAATTAAATCTATTATACATTTTTTTTTCTTACCTTTTTCTTCTGTTAAGTTAGTTAGTTCATGTGATTCATGTTGCTACAATAATAGTCATAGGCTACTTTCTCAAGTTCAAGTCTTGTTAGTAGAGGACCTTCGATTTAATTTACACTGATATTTGGGTCCTGCTAAAGTAACTTCTATTGATGGTTTTAGATACTATGTTGATTTTGTAGATCACTACACTATATATAAAACTGATATCTATGATTTGTTCCCTAAGTTCAAATCCATTGTTGAAAACTACTCGAAGACATCAATTGTTTCCATTTATTCTGATTGTGGGGGGTGAGTACAACAAAATCAAAAACATTCTTTGGTTCTTTCGGCATACAACATTTGCAAACTCCTCCCCATACCCTTCAACATAATTCAATAATTGAAAGATGGCATAAAAGCATTGTTGAAACTGGACTTACACTTTTGCATCATGCCAACCGCATATTGGTTATTTGCATTTTCTATTGCTACTTATCTTCTCAATAAACTTCCTTCACCTGTTACCAATAACAAGTCACCTTTTGAGCTTTTGTTTAACCAATCACCCAGTTATGAAAAATTGAAAGTTTTTGGATGTTTATGCTACCCATGGTTGAAACCTTATACCAATCACAAATTAGAACCAAAGTCTAAACCTTGTGTCTTTATTGGCTATTTCAAGCAACAAAGTGATACTCAAACTAATAAGATTTTTACTTCACGACATGTGTTTTTTGATGAAAGTTAGTTTCCTTTTGCTAAACTCTCCCTAGATAGCTCTCGGATTTCATATGCAAATTTTTCTGAACGGTCCCCTGCTTTTGAAGTTCCAAATACTTTTCCATTGCCATTTTCTACTGTTATAGGGTCACTGGATGCATCTCAACCATCTTCACCTGAAGTAACATCACCTGAGCAAGTGACTGACTTTTGTTCAAGACCTCTCTCTGACCAGGTACAACTCTCTCCCTCATCTGTTTCCACATCTAAAATTGATATCCTTTTACCTACAGCATTATCATCCCAACACATTCATCCTATGGTCACCAAGTCCCAAAAAAATATCTTTAAGCCTAAACCGTTAAACCTAGTCACCAAATATCCCCATCCTGATTCCATTAAACCAAGATGTGCTAGTCAGGCTATTAAAAATCAATTCTGGAAACAAGCTATGCTATATGAGTATCAAGCTTTATTGAAAAATAACACATGAAAACTTGTTCCTCCACCTCAAAACAGGACTATTGTTGGATGTAAATGGGTGTTTGGGGTCAAAAGAAAATCAGATGGAAGTGTGGCGAGGTATAAGGCTAGACTTGTAGCTAAGGTTTTAGCCAGCGTCCAACCCTTGACTATACAGAAACCTTTAGTCCAGTTGTTAAGCCAGTAACCATTAGACTTGCACTATGTCTAGCCATTTCCCATAATTGGCCACTTCACTAGCTTGATATCAATAATGCATTTTTACAAGGTGATTTGTCAAAAGAAGTTTACATGAAACGACCTCTTCTCTTGGCTAATAAAAACCATCCTAGTTATGTTTGTAAGCTTAATAAAGCAATTTATGGCTTAAAACTGACCCCTCGAGCATGGTATTGTACAGTCAGTAAATTCTTATTATCTTATGGATTCCGTAACTCAGTTGCTGATACTTCCCTATTCATTTTTGCAAAGGCTAGAATTATTGCTTACATATTGGTCTATGTAGATGATTTAATTCTCACAAGGAATACCTAGTCCTTTCTTGAGAGTTTTGTTACTGCATTGGCTACTCAGTTTTCTATCAAAGACTTGGGGCATCTAAACTATTTTTTGACAGTTGAGGTTATTCCTACATCTCAAGGATTGCTTTTGTCACAACACAAGTACATTAGTGAGATATTGGCTAGAACTAACATGGACAATGCTAAAGAGACAACTACACCCTTATTTACTATTGTTTCCTTAAGCCATCTTGATGGCTCTGCTGCAATTGGTGTTGAGGAATATAGAAAAATTATTGGCTCTCTTCAAAATCTTACCTTAACCAGGTCAAACATCTGTTTTGCTGTCAATAAGCTATCTCAGTTCATGCATAAGCCAGCTATTATTCATCAACAAGCCTTGAAACGTGTTCTAAGATATCTTAAGCACACATTGTTTCATGGTTTGTTCATAAGAAAAGAACCAATATTCAATCTCAATGCTTTCTCTGACTCTAATTAGGCTGGCAACCATGATGATCGAACCTCTACTTCAGCTTATATCATTTATCTTGGAGGTACTCTAGTTTTTTGGAGTTCAAAGAAACAAAAAATGGTTGGTAGTTCATCCACTGAAGCTGAATTTCGAGCTGTTACTACCACTGTATCATAACTTACATGGATTCAGTCATTACTTTCTGAGTTAAAGGTTTAGCAATCCTCCATTCCAATTGTGTTATGTGATAATTTCAGTACAACCTATAGTTGTGCAAATCCAATTTTCCACACCAGGATGAAACATTTAGCATTGGACTACTTCTTTGTTAGGGAGAAAGTTAATCAAGGTCTATTCAAGTTAAACATATCTCTTCAATCAATCAACTTGAAGATGTCTTAACAAAACCATTATCTCGAGCTCGATTTCAGTTCTTGTTATCCAAGATTGGTGTCACTAATGGTTCCATCATCTTGCAGGGGCATATTGGAGGAAAATCGTGATTGACTTGTTCTAAGCATGTTGTTGATAAAGATAAGATTAGTTTAAAAGATGTTGAAAAAGCTAATAACACTTAGTTTAAAGGATGTTGATAAAGTTACTTATCATTTTACCTTTTTATTATCTATGTGTTATTTACTATTTTGTATTACCTATACCTAATTTTTATACTTATCAGATAATGTAAAATTGTATTATAAATACAAGTTAATGAATTCAATGGCGGTGTGCCTTTCCACCAAAATATGCTTAGTTCTTTACAATTCTTTAGGCCAACTTTAGAATAAATAAATAAATATTTTTTTGAAGTTTTTCTTTAAAAATTCCAACAAGCTTAGGCCAAAATTAGTGCTTGTGTGCTCAGCAACAACCCCGAAAGGTCGGATATGAGCAAGGCTGAGGGGAGGATGAGTGGGCCGATGTGTGATCGATGGGGGTGGCTAGCCAGCTGAGGAAAGAGAGGAGAAGATGAGAAGAATTGAAGGAGAGAAAAGGAAAATGAGGAAGAGAAGAGGCCACCGACGACAGGAGGAAAAGAGTGAACGATGCAGGCTCGGTTGCCTCGCCGTTGCTGGTGAGGGCATAGGCAGCCGGTAGGCTGAAAAAATGGAGAAGAAAAGAAGAAAGGAAAAATAAATAAATAAAAGGAATAAGAAAAAGTTTTAGTTTTAGTTTTGTTATCATTGTTTTATATATATATATATATATATATATATATATATATATATATATATATATATATATATACAGTGTGTAACCCCTTGCTCTGCATCAGGTAATAAATAATAAAGATTTTAAATTAAGTGTTAATTTATCTAAGTTAAAATGTTCCTTAATCCAATTAATCTTAACTATAGTGATCCAACTCAAGAATAAAATACATTTCTCAATCTCACTGTATTTTTTGTCGAAATTCATAAGAAAGGTTTGAATCAACTCAAGAATGTAATATTGAATGACAAACAATATTTGTTATAAAATATATATTTACTTATTTTTCAAGCCATGATTAAAAAAACAAAGAATTCTTATAATTTTCAAAGAAAACAACAAAGGGAAATAAAAAACAAAGAAATTGTTGCCAATCATTTAAGTCTATTTAAAGTAGTATTATATATTTTTACTTATTTTTCAGGCCATGATAAAAAAAAAAAAAATCATCTTATAATTATTAAAGGAAGAACAAAGTATAGGGAAGAGATTAAGCTTGAAAACATGTTTGCCACTCAATTTGCAAGACCAATGCGTGTTGTTTCAGGCATATTTAGTCATTGGGTACATTTCAACTCATATCTTTTGACATTTCAAGAGATGTCAAAGCCAGAACCCTACCAGGCAATTGTCATAACGTGCCAAATGCGAATTCAACGTGCTAGATGAAAATTGTGGAGTCGTCACTAATCATCTTTGTAAGTGTGATTAGTCACCTATATGAATTTATCCAATTTATAGTAATCCTAAGCTCGACGAAAGCACATAAAAAGGATAGATCCTAGTCTACATTACCAGAACTAAGTTCGGGAGTACGGTTACGTGTGGGGAAGGATTAGCACCCCCACAACGTCCATCCAGAAGGAGGGTACCTAATTAGTCAAATATTACCCTAGATTTGGTCTTAATTAATGGTCTTTAATTTCGATATATTAATTATTGGAAATTTTTTTTTTAAGGTATTCTCCATCGTTGGCGGAATCCCAAAAAGAAATCTCCTCACCTCAAGAGTATTCAAGAGACACCGTTTGTTCCCTTGAAGAGACTCCATTGTCGGATTTATTATGTTATGGAAAAGGATAATTGTAAATCTTAAATTAAATTATTTTATTATTTAAATTAAAAATTAATTTCAACCAATAATATTGAAAATCGTCCCTTAAGTTCTCTATCATTGGCAGAACTTAGGAGAATCTCTTCTCACCTAGAAATTTCTTAGAAGATCGACCGTTTGCAATCCCCTTAGAATTCCATCATCAGATAGGTCTTAATTTAAATATTGAAAAATTTCTAGAACCTTTCCACCATTTGGAAGTAATTCTAGAAATTCACCTCACCTCAAGAATCTTCAATGAAAACCATTCGTTCTTATGAAGATCCGTCGTTTGAATTATGCAAATTTGATATGTCCAAGTATTTACCATTTAAATTTTAGAATATTGGAAAACTTTTAGGCCATTTTCCACCATTCGGATTAGATACCTAAAAATTTTTCTCACCTAAAAATTCTTAAAAATTAACTATTCACAACTTTTTAGAATTTCATCATTTTATTTTATTTTTTATTTTTTTAATATAAAAAAGAAATACCTAAGGTTCATAATGAAATAAATAACAATAATAAATAAATAACAAAAAGTAAACACATTAAATAATTAAATAAAGGAACAATAATAATATGATACAAAAATATTAGAAATAACAATAGTAAAACTAAACAAAATAATTAATTAAATTAACAAAATAATAAGCAAATTAAATAACTTAATATAAGAGTATGAAAGATAATTAATCAATAAAAGAAATAAAGTAAAAGAAATAAAAGAAGAAGAAGAAGTAAAATAAAAATAATAAAACAGAATAACCAATTAAACAATTAATTAATTAATTAATAATAAAAAAGTAAATTAAATAAATGATAAATTAAAATGTTCGTAACAAAATAAACAATATTAGCAATCAAATATAAAATAAAGAGAAAAGAAAATCAAAATGAATAAAAAAAAAAAGGCCAAGCATCTGGATCGAGTAAGGCGCACGGACCCGCGCGGGTCAGTGCCTGACCCAACTTCTGGCTCATAAATTTTACTTTTTTTTATTCAATCTTTACCTTCTTTTTAAAAAAAAAAAAAACATCTTCTCTTTCTCTCTCCAACTATCACTAGTGTTCTTCCTTTAACCCAGAATTCGACGGTTTCTCCGTCGACCGTCACCGTATCCGCCCGTCGCTCATTGCTGTATCCATCGCCGCTCGTCGTTGGTGACCACCGTTCGTCGGCGACGTCAAACCCAAAAACCTTCAAAAGAAATCCCTGAATCTTTCTTTCACCCCCGAAACCTCAAAATCGACTTAGATTATCCTATATCGACTCGGAGAATCCTAGATCTAGATTTAACATCCGCGGCTTCTAGAACCTTTAGATTGTCGTCGCCAACCGTCAGATGATCACTAAAACTTAACCGAGCCTTCCTCTCACCCTTTCCCCGGCCTTCACCGTTTGGATTCTTGATCCTCTAATCCGAACTCCAAAATCCTAAAAATTTGAGACTCTTTCTTAAAAAAATTCTTTTGAATTTTTTTTTTATTGTTTATTGCATTGTGTGTCTTGCCACTATTTCCAATTCGGATCCTTCATGTAATTCCCTCTTGTATTATGGATTATTGTGTGTATTTATAGGGGTCCAAGAGTAAAAAACCTAGGGCTTTTACTTGAAGAGAAAGGATCGGATTTGCATGGCGAATCCAATTTTCCTTTTTTTTTTGGATTTTCTTCTACAGATTCAATCCAAAGTTTCCTTTTTTGTTTCGAATCTGTCTTTGGCTCCAAGGAATAAAAAAACAAGTTTTTCACAAACCAATTGCTTTGATTCTTTCCTTGAATGTTTCGATTTCCTAAATTTTATTCATTTTTTCAAAAATGATAAAGAAAAAAATAATAATAAATATAAATATAAATAATAAAAGAAATAGCAATAAAAAAGAAGATTGGGCCGGTCCAATTTGGACTCCAAGGCCCAATAATTTAAAATAGATATTTAAATTAGTTTAAAATTTTGATTAAAAATCTTGATAAAATCGGGTGTCTACAGCAATGATCCAACGGCAGAAGTTTCAAAATCTCGGACAATGCTAGGGGTACCATCATTTCTCAAAATATGCTTAAATACAACCATTCCAAGCATATGAAAAACTCGAGAATCAACTACATACATTCTAGTCTTGACAACAAAGGTTGGGTGTATTGATACTTGTTTTGCAGTAAAAAGGATAGCCTCTATAACATGAAACCTTGTTTTGTCCAACTTGAGTTTAATCAGTTAAGATTTTTTTTTTTCTTTCTAAATGAGTTTGGTTAAAAAAGTATTTTACATGGCCAAATTGATCTCTGTATCAGCAAGGGATAGCTCTGGATAGGGGCTGCCTCAGTTTCCACAACCATGGACTTTGTCCTGTCTCTCTAGTTTGACTCCTTCAGTTGAGTGACAACAATGTTTTTCAGTGTTTGTAACTAATTAAGGCCTTTGCTTGGGTTGTGGACAATGCTAGTAATCCTTGAAATAAATAAAAATATAAAACAGTCTAAAAACTTCAACAAAAAACTACAACATCTTAACCAAAACTTGAAATTAGGAATCAATTAAAGTTTAAACCCAAATCAAACAAAATGCAAAAGAACAAATGACAAAACAACTAAAATGAAAGCAGGAAAAAAGAAAGACAGATTGAATGATGCAAGGGCAGAACAAACAACAAAAATAAGGAGAATTTTTTTTTAAAGTATTGCTAGAAACCCAAAAATTACCTTTTTTTTGCTGAGTGGACTTCAAAACTGACTTTTGTCAATCTTGAT
This sequence comes from Fremontodendron californicum, assembly GCA_030761205.1. Taxonomy (NCBI): domain Eukaryota; kingdom Viridiplantae; phylum Streptophyta; class Magnoliopsida; order Malvales; family Malvaceae; genus Fremontodendron; species Fremontodendron californicum. The sequence continues at coordinate 6,094,215 of JAULJL010000047.1, forward strand.
CTTTGTAAACAACTACAGAATTAGAAGCAAAAATTCAAATTAGTAATCAACTTCAAACCCAAATCAAACAACATGCAAAGAAATAAAACACACAACAACTAAAACTGGGTTTAACATGCAAAAAAATTTTTAAAAAAAAAAAATTCTCCAAACTCAGAACCAAGACCCAGAAGAAGAAAATAAAGAGCAAGTGGAAAAAAAAAAGTACTCTACAACCATTCGGACCAACACCAATTTCACATCATTGCATAAAAAAAAATCGACTTCCTCATCTTTCTTTGGGTTTTTTTTTCTCATAATTTCTTTTTCTTTTTCTCTTCCTCCTTACTCTCTCTCTCTCTCTCTCTCTTTCTAGATTTTGCTTCTCTTTTTTCTCTCATCATCTTCTCTTTTTACCATTTTATCTCCGGTTGGCGAGACGATATGGAACCCAAATCCATCCCCAAACTCTATCTTTTTCCTCCCGTCTCACTCCTTTCCTTTCTTTCCCTCATTTCCAACCACCATTACAAGTGTTTCTCACCTTCCTCTTGCAGAACAACACCCCTTCTCTTCTTCTCCTCATCTCATTTTCTCTTTTTTTTTTTTTTCTCTTTTTCTTCCCCCAATCACAAACCTCTTCTTTCGTCTGTCGGTCACTTTTTTTTTTCCTTCTTTCTTTCCTTGTTTGATCCGTCAAAAATGATATGTTTTGTAAGAACATGTATCATTGAAAGAAACCCCTTGTAGCCAATAAAAAGGTATTAATTTTTTTTTTTTAATTTCTTGTTTTTCCTTTATTTTCTTTCACTAAATATTTTTTTGAAAATAATTTTAATTTAAAATAATATAATAAAATTATCATGTATTTTTTTTTAAATTATAACTCCCACATAAACTAGCAAGGAAATTTTCTAATGAGTTATTATTAGAACTGTTCAAGGGTTGGGTTACCCGTCCAAATCCAAAAATTTACCCAATATTTGAAAGAATTTGGATAAAAATATTAAACCCGAAATATGAGTTTGGACAAAAAAAATAAAACTCGTTTAAAAAATGAGTCAAGCCTTGGTTCCAACTATCGAGACTCGAACCCGACTCACCCATTTTTTTATTTAATTAATATATATTTTTTATATTTATATTTATATGTATTATGTAATTTATGTTATATAAAAAATAAATATATATAATATTATAAACATTTAATAATATCTTAAGTATCTATGTTTTAAAACTTAATAAAAAAATTTAAATTACTAAAAATTAAATAAAAATAATAGAATTGTATAAATTTTTTTTAAAATAAAATATAGACGAACCTAAACAGACTTCAACTATTCATTTACAAAATGAGCAAACTTGTACAAAATTTAAATCTCATATTTCAAATCGAGCCGAACTTAAACAAATATATATAATATTGATACCATACTTAAATCCGATCCGATCCATAAATACCTTCCGTTATTATAATCTAATCCATTTTGAAAAAGAAAAAAAAAGCCAAATCCATAAACACTCATATCAAAGCCATCCGAAAACAGTATAGTAGCAACCCAAGTCATCAAAGTCATTGCGAATGCCCCTGCCCAGCCTAAGCCTTTGAAAATCGAGGTTTAATAGGAATTAGTGCATAGATAAGAGTTTTTCGAGAGCATGAAACAAAAAATGATCCCCTACCGTCCCAGAAGCTCACATGCCTAGTTTTTATTCTAGTGGGAAAGATTTACTGCATAGACATTAGACAGTGTTTCAAGACCATTTATTGGTCTTTGGGGAGGAAGTATCTGGTCTGGTGGCCAACCAATTGCCACACTATTGGTACCTACCAAGTCAGCAATAATAGGAAATCTTGAATTAGAAGGCTCACTCTGACGCAAAACATTAAAGTATAAGGGCGAGCACCAACTACAACAAAAGAGTAATAGGAAAAATAGACAATTGTAATTCATCAAAAACATATAAAATAACAGAAAAAACACTATTTAGCAGCTTGGCCTTCTTCTGCAGCAGCTTCAAAGGTCTCACCAGGTACAAGTTCTGGTACAGCATCCTCATCCTCTTCTTGAATGGTGGGTACACCAGTACCAGTGGTAGGTGCCTGCTTCTGGAATTGCTCTGCCAATTTCCTCAAATTGTCCAAGTTATCTGGCCCTAAAAGTTTTAGAATAAGGGTCAACCGCTGATATCGATTTAAAATCTGGAAACAGTCACAAAAAAGAACTGCTCAGAGCCAAGAGTACATACCCAATTGGTTGATGATTCCGGGGAGAATATCCTGCAATTCTGGAATATGGGAAAAAAGCACATGTCAGACTAACAAAGCTAAAAAAACTTAAGGAAAAGTGCATAGTGGCTGACAAAAAACCGCTAGTCTTTGATGCCTTTGGAGTTAAAAATAGAAAATCTTCAAAGGGTAAATAGCAATAAGATTTTATCAGCTTTGAGAGGCTTCAAAGTTGAGAGATGTATACTCTTTGTCTGAGGGGAACCGCTAACAACCCAGGTGTTGGCAGCAATAGAAGCTTGAACTGAAACATAGACAGTCACATGTTAGTTTATTATGCAAAACCTTCGGAGTACATCACGCGGTACACTTAAATTAAGCAATATCTACCTTTCGGATTAATAAACTGGATAACAACATCATCCTTGAATATGTTGACTTCCTCAATTGCAGGAATAGCATTCACTCCTATTCTCTTGAGGGTGCTCTGCAGCCGTTTGTCATCAGTGGTAGTTGTCTTGTGGACAGCCTTCTTCTTTCTGTTAACATAAGTTAAAATAACAAGATAATCACTAATATGCAAACTATAGAGAGACATCAAAACTCAAGCACATATCCAAATGGCCTACACTGCAGATGAATTGAAGTTATGAATGACTACAAGGTCAGATAGAACATTCCGCTTAACATGTTAGGCTTAGCTAATCAAACATTGAGCGGCAGGCAAAAACTTGATTCAAGAGTCTCTTAAGTCCTATTTTTGAAGATAATAGGCCAATAAACTTAATATAGCTAGCCTATGTAAGGCAATTCCAAACCATGAACAAACCTTCTCATGCTACCCTTTCCACCAGTGCGGACTGCACCAGCCATCTTCGTGAGCCTCTCCACATTCATCTGCTCAAAGGAGTAAACAGCAAGTCAATAAACAACAATATTACATCAAGCGAGACCCAAGATAACACGCAATCCAAACAAATAGACTTGAGGTAACAAGCTTATCAGAAGCAAAAACAAAAAGAAAACACACTATAGATGAAGCATAAGAAATAATCATGCACTGAGAAGATACAATAAGCATGGAAATCTTGGGAAACAAAAAAGAAAAGAACTCCTAACTCACACCTTATCAAACCACCCTTCTCAGCTCTAAGATTGAAAACAAGAAACAAAAAACAAAAGATGAAAAAGGCAATCCAGTCACTACCTTATCTTTTTCCAAGCCTGTAATTGTATGACCAAAAGGGAAATGTTAAAACTGAGAATGCAAAATCACAAATAATAACAATATGATCCTGATATTTGCAGGAAAAGAAGGATAAAACCTTTAGAACAAAATATAAGCATAATAAAATACAAAAATGTGAGTTGCCCTAATTTACTTATGGTATGTATGTGTTAAAGCAAGCCAAGCTGGAAATCTAAAGAAAGATAAATTAAGGGAGCTGAAAGGAATATCAACCAGAAGCATTTTTATACTTAAAAATTTCCCCAAAAATATGAATAAAAGAGTCATCCAAAACCCAAAAAATCCCAGTTACCAGACCTAAAGAGAAAAAGAATCAGCCATGGAAATACAACTGACAAAAACAGAAGAAAGCAACAACTGCTTTTATAGAATGTAAATACCAACTGATAAAAGAAACAGAGAATTAAGATATTGAACCTTTATCTGATACGAGTATGAGTATGAGAACCACACTGGATATGTCGCGACTGCAACTGCAAAGGAAATGATGAAAAATGAGAGTTTTTTTATAACCCAGACCCAGTGAGCACACTCTAGTTTTTATGCCTTTAGGGTTTTTATCTCCACCCTTGGATTTTTAGTATTTTGATCCGACGGTTCCAACGCCAATCCAAATCACCCGGTCCATGTTTGTCTTCGCTACAATGTACATGCCGTTTCACTCCAACGCTATAATAATATGATATTTCGACTTTTTTATCTTAATATAGCTAAACAAAATTTAATTATCAAAATACAATTATTTTTAAATTATTTTTTAAAATTCGTTTTTTTTTTAATTTGTTGAGAATTCGTCATGAATTTTTTAAAAAAATTGATCAAGAAAAATTTTCATGGTCCATGGCGATTTCCCTTAATCATAATAAAAAAAATTGACAATTTTAGGTTGAGAAATTGCCACCCCGGGTGGCGATTTCCCAACTTGTTTTATTTTTTATTTTTTAAATTATTAAATATTAAAATTAAAAATTATATAATTTTAAAAAATAAAAAATTAATAAATAAAAATTAAAAAAATAAAAAATAAAAAATAACAATTTACAAAAATTTTAAAAATTATATTTGTAATGTCAATCAGATTCTTTTAACTTGCATTCGTAATAAATAGACTTTTGGGAAAAAAGCCAACTAAAGCGTTATGAATTGTGCAGGAATGAAGGTCATAGCTAGACCTATCCACGGGTCGGGTAGCCCGCCGGACTTGGTAAGCCCGGATCGTATTGGGCCGAGCTTGGACAAGTGTTTTTGTAATTCGGGCCAACTGGCCTAACTCGAATTATTATTTATTAAATAAAAATTATTTTTTATTTAAATTTAATTATAATATATATAAATTATTTGTAATTCGAGACAAGTGTTTTTGTAATTCAGGCTGGTCCGGCCTAGCCCGAGTTACTATTTATTAAATAAAAAATATTTTTGTTTAACTTTAATTGTAGAATATATATAAAAATAAAAATGTATTTTTAATATTTATATATATTTATATAAAAATGTATATAATTTTTAAAAATTTTGTAATATTTTAATTTTTTATTTAAATTTTACATTTTATTAATTTTTGATTTTTTTAAATTATAAATTATATAATTTTTATTTTCGGGTTTGGGCAAGGGAAAAAAAAAAATTCGGGCCTCGATCCGACCCAAACAACTCTAGTCATAGCCATTGAAAATGTCTTTATCAATGTGGTACATCAGGACACATCCGGGCTTACCGGGTCGGGCGGGCTACCCAGCCCGTGGATAGGTCTAGTTATGACCTTCCTTCATGTATAATCCATAATGTTTTGGTTTCCCTTTCTCCCGAAGATCCATTTATTACTAATACAAGTTGAAAGAATCCGATTGACATTACGAATATAATTTTTTTTACTTTGTTTTTATTTTATTTTGCTCGAGGACTAGCAAAAGCTAAGTGTGGGGGTATTTGATAAGTTTATATATTACACATTTTATGCCCTTTCTATTCTTAGTTTTCGTTATGTTTTCAATCTTTATTTTGATTACTTATGTTATTGATGCACTCAAAAGAGTATATCTTATTTAACCTTGCACTAAAAAGATTAATTGTTAAGTATAGTAGTTAAGCAAGGGTTGAATCCTCAAGGATTGAGTTTTAATTTATAAATTACTAGTTTATAATTCAAGTTCAAAGACAATAAAAGAAATGGGGTTCTAAATTTGTTTAGAAAGTAAAGTAAAGAAAACAAGAAAAGTAAAAAGAAAGTAAGAAAAATTCAAATATGAGAGAAGTATGGTTAAGAGATTTTTCGCCACCACTAAACATTATTGAGAATCAACATCAGATTTATCAACATCAATTAACTACCAAAACTATCAACTGTAGATAACAACAAGCTCTGTTACCCCAATCATTCCTTAGTTCATCGTTAAATAAAACAAGCTCTCTATTTAATATTTAACCATTATACAACCTAGATTAAGCTCTCTAGATTTAATGTAATAGCATCTTTATGATGAGAAAGATAGGTTGATCTAAGCAACAAATACATAAGCTAGGATTGTTTAACTTAGGTTATGTTCCACATTGCAATTATTGAAAACCCAACATAATCATTAATCACAAATTGCCACTTATGAATAGAAAATCAAGACAATTACGGATCAAGTCTCCTAAACTAGTATTAGATACTTATCAAGATATATCTAGTTTGCAACCTAAGCAAATCTAGACAAAGATCATGAACAATTCTTATAAAAGAACATAAGCAATTTTGATAGAAAATCAATGATAGATAAATCTGAATATCAATTACACAATATGTCTAAACCTTTGAAATCACCCTTAACCAAAAGAAAACTTTAGCCTAGCATAGGCATAAATAATATATACATAAAACTAAAAAGAAAACTAAACAAAAAACTAAATGAATAGAGAAGAAGAAGTAGATTGATAAAAATCAAAACATGTATAGTTTGTGGCTCAAAAGATGGTATTTATAAAGCTTCAAAACCCTGAGAACCCTTTCTTACCGCACAAGTAAGTTTGGAGCTTCAAAATTGCAGTTTTTTTTTAGGTTTGGAAAGTTTTAGCGCTACTCTCGAAATATTTGGTCGCTGATTTTTTTGATACATCTTCTCGCACTTCTTCGGATGATTTGGATGATCATTTCTTGTTCGATTTGGGCGTATTATATACCACTGCAAAGGTATTCAAGTTAGCTTCAAAAGTAAAGAGGAATTTTCTTTGAATAAAGACTTTAACATCATGTTTTCCTTTCAACAAGCTCCGAAGGTCAAATCTGCCTTCTTGCTTGGCAACAAGAAATTGATCTTTTTGACTCCCAAGTCTTTTTCTATCTTGTGATTGTGATTTTGTAAGCTATTTACCATCATAATTGACATCTTTTCACTTCATTCACTTAAATATACCTCAAAACATAAAACTTACGTAAACTATCAATAAACTCAAGAATCAAAGCACAAAGTATAAGGAAAGTAGATAGAAAAATGTATGAAATTAAGCACTTATCAAACTCCTCACACTTAATCTATGCTAGTCCTCAAGCAAACGAAATAGAAACAAAATAAGAAAATCTAAACTAATCCACTTTCGTAGGAAATCACGATGGCACTTAGCATGTGACACAAGCCTTTAAACCCCTAGGTGTCCCTAGTGAACGAGTTTAGCCTTGTGAGGGTTTATTAGATGATACCCACAAAGATTGAAAACATATGAAAAAAACTAAAATATACTAATATAATTACTCCTAATCCTTTCAATATAAATTAGAGAAAATCATTGGATGGGTCTACTAGTCAATGGCTTAAAGAAAATTTCACAAAGAATCATGCTTGAATGTATGTGATTTGAGTTAAGCCAACATTAACATAATATATCTCAATCAAAATAATGCATATTCAAACTTAATCTCAACTTCTCATATAGGATACTCTCACGACTTTCACTCAATATACTAGTGGTAAGGTGTTTACGCTCAATCAATCTCATGAAAATAGTCCTACCATATGCTTGCTTGTCCACCTATTCTCCATTATTTAGAACATGCAACTTCATGAATCAAGAGGTCTTTATTCAGGGTTTTAATGGTTCCAAGGGGTAGTAATAGTGGTTAAAGAATAAAAAGTAAAGGATATCACAAAGTTTCCAAAGATTGCATAGAGTTTAGAGACATACTAAGATTATGCAAAGAAAAATTTCTCAATACTCTTTAAAAGCACATAATAACATAGGCTAATATATATATATATATATATTTTTATGTTGAGCCTTTGCTTCATTCTTAACCAACCTTGTAACATCTTTTCTTTAACCAAAAGTTCAAGAAATGATTCATTTTTTTCTTTTTTTTCTTTGGGAATGTTGTCGCAACCTCTTTAAAAAACGTCAAAAACTGCACCGTTGCGGGACGTCGGCTTCGTCAAAGGGAGTGACATTGGAAAAAATAGAGGAAAAGACGACTTAATCACTCTTAAATTGAAATTGAGAGGGTTTGAAAACAATCTTGAAAAAATAAATGGAGTCGCAACCAATTTTTTTTGGCTAAGTGTGATCGACCACATATTAAAACCGATTTTTATAAAACATTTTAAAATTAAGTAAAACAATTTTTAAAACCAATTTTGAAGTCTTCGCTTTGAACCATAGGAAACAAGTGTGGGTTTGGGAGTCCGTTACGTACGGGGAGGGATTAGCACCCCATAATGCCCGTATAAAATAGTACCTTATTAGTCATGTTTTATCTCGAGTCTCGGTGAAAGTCGATTTTAAATTTGGTGTTTAAAAATAATTCCATTAAAAATCATATTTATTTGAAAATGATCTGAAATTTATTAACATAAAATTTTCCATATTTCCCGACAAACTCTGCAAAACATGAAATTTTTCCTTGATTTTGAAATTCTCCGAATCACCCTAGTTTTTGAAAAAAAAAAAAAAGATATTCCGTCGTTAATGATAATTGATGATATCCTCCCCAACAGACTTAGTAGAGAACTTATGAATTATTTTAACTCGAGAATAATCTTGTTTTATGAAAAAAATATTATTTATTTATTTTTCATGTTTTTTAAAATCAAAATGATCATGAATATGCAAAAATATTACTAAGATAAAAATTAAACAAACATGCATATTTATCATGGCATGGCAAAAGAATTAATGACATGGTGAAATCCTAATGACATGGCCAAATCCTAATGACATGGCCAGAAGAATTAATGACATGGCATATGAATTAATGACATGGTAAATCCTATTATGACATGACAAAAGAATTAATGACATGGCATGCTTGACATGGCAGAATATAAATGACATGGCTAAAGGGATGAATGACATGGTATGCTTGACATGGCAAAATCTAAATGACATGACCAAAAAAATTAATGACATGGCATGTGAATTAATGACATGGCAAATCCTATTGTGACAGGGCAAAAGAATTAATGACATGGCATGCTTATCATGGCAAACATTTCATGACATGACAAATATTAACATGGCATATATGACACAAGCATTAATTATAAAAATGACATTATCATAGAATATTCATAATCACATCATATTATGAATAACAACATCAATATTAGATCATAAAATGACATCATCATGGAATATTCATGTACATGGAATTTGCATGATTAAGATAGCAAATATAGATATCATGGAACATGCACACATCATTATTTTGAAATTAATTTTCATGTGAGGAATAACATAAATGGCACATGTTGGAAAATTTTACCGTACTCCTCGACAAACCCGACAAAGCTTGAAAAATAATTCTTTCGTATGACATTTATATGATTCCGAACAAAATCCATGCCTTGTGATTTCATAACCACATGCATTGAATAATTTCCTAACCTCCCTGGCAAACACGGCAAAGATTAGGAACTAATTCTCACAAAATGTTTAGGAAATCGAGAAGCACGTTTTTATGCCAAATTAAATTAAAATATTTTCAAATATGCAATGCATGAAGATGTATTTCTCCCTTGAAGTAAGGATATCCGTATACCTAAAGAATGTATCCAACTACCTTTGCAAGAAACTTAAATTGGATTTTTAAAAACTAAATGACTTTGGGCTCGGTAAAAAAAGTTAGAATTTTTTTATGGAAAAAGCCTTGGCCGAACCCCTTCTAAAAAAGCTCTAGTTTTCTTATTTTTGTAAAACCCAGGTTGATTACCCATGATCCGATCTTTGTAAAATCAATTTTTATCCTTGAGATGACATAAAAAACAACCCAAAAGAGTAGCTAATGACTTCAATCAGCCTCTCATTTTTACAAATAAAAAACAAAAAATTATTAGTTTAGAGAAAACTCATTTTAACTCCAACAACCAGTTTTAGAAAACTATTCTTCTGCTCCTATAAAAAAATTCAAAAAATTCTGAAAAAATCAGTTTAGACTTGAAAAATGATGGTCTTTATGAGAAAAAATCAGTTTTAAATTTGGACTAAAAATGCCTTGACCGAAATTGCATTAAATTCAGAATAGTAAACTAAAATCTGTTTTATCGAAAACCACTTTTCCAACCTTGATAAAAAATTCTAAAAATCTTGAAAAAAATACTAGTGGCTCCTCTAAGGGTCTACTAAATATGGTTAAAAAATCTTTTTATTTTGACAAAAAGAACTTAGTAAAAAAAATACTTAAAGTCAGAATATCCAACTTAATAACCCATTAGTTTCTCAACTAGTTTGCACAAGAAAATTTGGCTAGAGACCATTGATTGGTCTTAACCAAAAATCAAGTTGAAAATGGTATGAATGCATGATTTTACAACCAAACAAACATATGAAAATGATCAAACATAAGCTAAAAAAAAATAAACAAGCAAGAAAAACCAAGGTTGGCTCAATGGTTGATTCCTTGGACATAGTCCCACCTAACCAAAATCACTTGATAAAAATCAAGATCCTCAAACTTTTTATTTGACTTTTAAAAAAAAAAGAAAGGAGAAAATCTATCCTACCACAGTGGTGAAACCCACAATCAACAAGCAAGCAAGAAAATCAAGCAAAGACAAGCACAATAAAGCCTTCTAAGTTTTGGCTATGGTGAAAAATATGTAGGAAAATTTTGCAACCTTGTTATTTTGTAAAGAATAAAGAAGAAAAGAAAAAAAAAATTCAGAAAATTATTTTGAAAACATTTTTATTCAACAAAGAAAGTTAACAATCACTTGAAAAAAAGGAGAAAAAGAACATTAAATGAAAGAAAATAATTGAAAGAGAAGAGAGGAAATAGCTACCTAGCAAAGCTTTCCAAATCAAGCACTCAAACTTCTCATTTTTTCTCTCTTTTTCCTTTTTTTCTTTCTTCTTCCAAGAGTTTAGTGAAAAATTGCCTTTGAAAAAAAATGACTCCCTCCCTTTAGCTTGGCTGAAAATCCCTATCTATATGAGAGTGCTCATCTTTTTTTTTTAGCCTTAGTCATACCTTGAATGTTCTCCCAACATCTTTGCCACATGGCTAATTCTTGTTCCCTCTATGCATGATGCTTTCCTTAAATTGAGGGTTCTTGTCCCCTTTTGGCATGATGCTTTCCTTAAATTAAGAGTTTTATAACCTCTCATTGGCCAATAATGCCACCTAGATTATTCTTGTCTCCTATCTCTACAAAATATCTAAGCCACTTGTCATTATCATATGGCTTCTATCAAAATATCTTCCTAGATGGGTTTTTTAATCCTATTCGGCATCATCACATAGCCTTCACATGCTCTTCACATGGCCCTTACATGACTTTGCAATTTGGAGGCCTCCCATTGGTCAAAAATGCCATATAGGCAAGTAGTGAAAAATCTTGTCCTTTCTTAAAAATGTCATCGTGTTATTCAATTTTGACCATTTGATTTAAGATGATCACAACTCCTCTTCCATCCATGAGCTGGACAAAAACGACCTGGAATTTTCCAGGCCATTTCTCTTTTTTTATTTGCAAAACGACCTTTTTTTGATTTTTCGGTAAAATTGCATTTAGTACCCAAAACTTAATTTATTTGCAAACGGAACCCAATTTTGGATTTTTCTTTTTAATCCATCCCATGCAATATAAAACTCAGTTCTGAAGGTTTTCATAATTTTTCGAGCTCGTTTTGCATTTTTCCCGAATTTTTCTCTAAAATTTCGGTTCAATGCCCCCCAAACTTTGTCTATTTTCATTTGAGCTTCGATTTTGATTTTTATTTTCCAATCTATTCCATTCAATATAAAATTCAGTTTTGGAAGTTTTCATAATTTTTCGAGCTCATTTTCTATTTTTCCCTAATTTTTCTCTAAAATTTTGGTTTAGTGCCCCCCGAACTTTGTCTATTTTCATTTGAGCTCCGATTACGGATTTTTATTCACCAATCTATTCCATCCAATATAAAACTCAGTTCTGAAAGTTTCCATAATTTTCTGAGCTTATTTTCTATTTTCCATAATTTTTCTTTAAAATTGCGGATTAGTCTCCTGAATTTAGCATATTTGCGTTTTCGCCCCAATTTTGGGTTTTCTTCTTCTCATTTTCTTATTTCCATCCTAAAACTCAATTATGGAAAGTTACGCAATTTTTCGAGCTCGGTATCTATTTTTCTCGGTTTTTCCAAAATTACCCTTTAACCCTTGAAACCTCGATTTTACTCAAAATAGGCCAAAATTCTGGATTTTCTTTTTCCACTGCCTTTGTCATAAATTGAATTGGAGTTGACCAAAAATGCCCAATTTTTACATATGAATTTCTCTCCTATTTAGTTTTTCTCTTTTTCCTCAAAATTGGAAATTTTCTCGTTTTTCTCGTTTCTTCTCCAATCGACTCTTTCTTGGGATCCACTCCAAATTGGGACTTGGGATATTTTTATTTATTTATTTATTTATTATTCATCAACTGGGGGCTTTAATTTCACTCAATCGGACCATCTTTGTAGTTTTTCCCAAATTTTTGATTTTCCTATTTATTCTTTAAATTTTTATGTTGCTTTTTCTCTTCAAACCAGTTCTTCCTTCAACTCCACTTCAAAATTAGACCTTCCAATATCCATATTTATTGATCTTATTCCATTTGGAACCTCCAATTTCGTCCAATTTAATTATTTACGCACTTTTTCCCAAATTCGCAAAATTTTTCATTTTTCCAAAAATGGCAATTTCCAATTTTGTTCATTTATTCTTCCGATTTATTCTTCTTGGTGAAATTGGACTTAGAGATATCCTTTTTTATTGATCATCTTTCAACTTGAGGTTTCAATTTCATTCAATTTGAGCATTTACGTGCTTTTCCCCAAATTTAAAAATTCCATGCTTTTCTCCTACACCAAATCTTGCAATTTGTCTTTCAACCTCTCTATCTTCAATTGTAGATCTTCGATTATCAAAATTCCTTTACCATTGTTCAATTCAACTTCAAATCTTGATTTTGACTAAGAGTTGACTTTTTCAATTGTTGAGTTTTTGGGGTTGACTTTTTCGGAGTTAACTTTTTTGGGGTTGACTTTTCGTGTTGACCTCCGAATCAAAGTTTTGGAGACCCTTCTGTGGAATGAGGAGAGATTCTTCGTATTCCGGGAAGTTAGAGGAAGAATTTGTCTAGTTTAGGGGGCCAGACAAAATTAGGTGTCTACAAATGTATTTTGATAATGTTCCCTTTCTTTTTCTCTTGACTTTTGTCTTTCTCTCCCCCCCCACTTATCTTTTGTTTCCAACCCAAAATTTCAATAGATATTCCTTGTTTTTGCAATATGTCTCAAATATTCAATCCATCTTTAGAACAAGGGTAAAGATATAAATGTGTTTAGGCTAGGTGAAATATGTTGTTACCAATGAAATAGCTTATTCAATATAGGCTCAAATTGGCTCACTAGGGGATGTTCTCTTGGAACATCAATAGGGGATGGCTGATTTGGCCTTGATAAAAATCTTAATGCCTCTATCATATCCATGTTATCACATGTATCAATATAGTCTCAAAATGGTTTAAAGCAAGTTTTAGAGAAACATGCAATCATAAGAGCATACAAGAAAGAAATTGGATTGATATGTATAATGCATCAATCATATAGGCTCAAAACTCACAAGGATATTTATACAAGTTAATATCAAGTCTAAACATGCTTCTTTTTCAATCAACATATCATATTAACATTGGCTCATTGAAAAATGATATCAAGCTCAATTCTTATGAAAATTCTTCTCACTAATAAAGTAGTTTTAGACCTACATAATTCATATTATCATTGTACTGAAAGGAACTAAAAACACAAAAAATAATAATATTAAAGACTCAAAAAAAAATAACAACCTAAAATAAAAGAAATCCTAAATCCTTCCCCCCACACTTAATTCTTACATTGTCCTCAATGTAATGCTATTACCCACATGAAAGAATTATGTGTAAGAGAAAAAAACTAAAAACAAAACAATCAAAATATCTAAAGAAAACAATAAAAGATAGAATGATGGAGAGTAAGCAAGATCAAATCTGTTTATGATATGTGCTCTCCATCCATTGGGTTGCCTCCCAACAAGCGCTTGGTTTAGTGTCCTCAGCCTGACTTGCTAAAACACACAAATTAAAATATTAAAAAAATTCAACCAAAAAAAAAACTAATGAAACCTAAATAATCCTAAAACACAAAAAAAAAATTTAAAATAAAATTAATAACTAAACAAAACAAAGAGAGAGAGGAAGAGAAAGCAAATCTAATATGGCAGGTTGGCCAATCTTTCATCAATTAGGCTGGTTCCCAATTAGCATTTGATTTAATGTCTTTAACCTTACCTATACCACTTCTTGGCTTTTTGGGATCTTTCGACTCAGGTATGAGACTTCCCAGATCATTGCATTTAGGAAGCTTTCTTTGCACAACAGTAGATGATAACTCGTATAATTATATAGTTTTTAGTTATGTTTTATTATTGTTTTGTGTCAAAAACGAGTTATTATTGTTTAGTCTAATTGTGTTTATGATCTTTTATATTTTTATGTAATTTGGTGTTTTTCACAAGTTTCTTTGAGTGATTTCATATTACTAGAATTAAGGGCAAATCCAGTTCAGTTCCAGTTCCGACACCGTTTGCCATATCAGCTATATCTCGAGTTTCACTGAAGCAATAAGGCTGAAATTTGTAGCCGTGCAAAGCTAAGAGGCATATCTATCTTTTTCATGTTTTACACTTCTTGAAACGGAGTCGTTTTCCCTAGCGAAATCGACCATCAAGTTGGCTGATGTGCAATGACATCTGTGCTGACCTGTTTTCGTATTTTGCCCATATCTTCTTATCCACATCAGAAAATGAGCTGATTCCAACGGCTATGGATCCGTAACTGATAGGGGTATATTTTTCTAGAAGACAATTTTATCAGATTGAGCCTCCAACATTGACAAAATCGACCATCAAGCTGGCTGATCAGAATTGTCATACAATATGACGAAAATTGTTAGAAAAATGCACCCACCTATTATACCTACCTTTGAAATTTGTAAAGCTTGTCTCTTGTCATTTAGCCCTCCAAAATGTGTATAAATAGAGGGCCTTGGATGAGTATTAGAGACATTGATACATTGGTAGGATATTAGCCATTGTAATAAAATTCTCTAAGTTTTCTTCTTCTTTCCTTTCTCTAGTTTTCTTGTTCTTTACTTATGTTTCTTACATTCCTTTTCATTTTATTCATATATAGTATGTGTTGCTAATCATATTGTTGAGGTGATGAGGTGAAGCTTTTGGTAAATGCTAAGGTTAGTCTCTTAAACTTGAGCTAAAATGAATCATCATTTATAAACATTAGTATAGATAATATTTTCTTTTGGTTTAAAATCATACTTGCAAAGTAGAGATCTTGATTCGTTATTGACAAGGAAAATGGCACAGTAAATGCTTGGTTTCATAACCTTGATTTGTTGTAGACATATACCTTGGCATAAGGAATGCTTGGACTCTTTTTATGAGTTTTGAGGATACCAAATGAACATAATATCATATGCTATGGACGTTGGACAATTTGGACTGAATTGCTAAACCTTCCGATTGGAATCTCCCTTATGTGTGAATTTCAATTGTGTAATAAAACAAGATTAATCTTAGCATAACACCAAGAGTGGATTCTCTAACCTCAACATCTTTTCTTATTGTTTTGTTTATATCTTGTTTAATTTCTTTTATGTTGTTTTGTTTATTTTGTTCTCTAATATCTTGTTTATCTTGTTTTGTTGTTGATTCCCTAATATCTTGTTTACTTTCTTTTTCTTATATATTTATAAACTTATACTTACTAATACGCTTCCCTGTGGTTCGACCTCGGAAACCCGAGAATTTATTACTTGAACATAACCTGCACTTGGGTTTACAACTCTTAATTGAGTCTCCATCAAGTTTTTGGCGCCGTTGCCGGGGAAGCAATACTAAGTATATAAGTTTATAAGTATATTTATTTTTATTGGCTGGTTATACCGCCTAATTTCTATATATTTGTATTTATATTGTATATTAACTTTGTTCTATTTTTATTGGCTGGTTATACCGCCTAATCTGTATATTAACTTTGTTTTATGCTTGTTTGGCGACGTGATTTTAGATCTCGTCGTTTAGTTAGATTTTATTGTGAAACTTTTTCAGGTAATCTTTCTAATACAACTCCTACCAATGTCTGACAATGAAAGTGTTCATGCTGAAGATAAGAACAGACAAGTACGCACCATGCGTGACTACTTGCAACCAACTCGAAGCTCATCACCCTCTTGTTTTATTTTTCCTCTCAATGCAAACAACTTTCGTTTTAAACCAGGTATGATAGCTTTGCTTCCAAATTTCCATGGGTTAGAATCGGAAAGTGCTTACTCGTTTCTAAAAGACTTCGAAGATGTATGTGTCACCTTTAATGACCAACAATGTACAAATGAAATTGTCAAGCTAAAATTATTTCCTTTTTCTTTAAAAGATAAAGCAAAAATTTGGCTTCATAATTTAAAACCAAGGTCAATTGGCACATGGCAAGAATTACAAACTGAGTTTCTAAAGAAATTTTTCCCAGCACATAAAACTACTGCTTTGAAAAGACAGATTCAAAATTTCAATCAAAATCAAAATGAAGCATTTTTTCAGTGCTGGGAGCGTTTTAAAGATTTGTTAAGTTCTTGTCCACATCATGGTTTTGAAAAATGGCGTCTTATTAGTTTCTTTTATGAAAGTTTAACTCCCGAAACTAAACAATTTGTTGAAACAATGTGTAACGGTGAGTTTCTAGAAAAAGAACCTGAAGAAGCCTTTGACTACCTAGACCATTTGGCAGATAACTCTCAAGCCTGGCACACAGATAATTCCTCTGAAAGTTCCAATAGATCTAATCTTGTTTCTAACAGAGGTAAATATCATTTTAGTCAAGAAGATGAGATAAAAGCTAAAGTAGCTAATTTGGCTAGAAAGATTGAAGCCATGGAACTTAGAGAAGTAAAAGAAGTCAAAACGGTTAAAAATGAAGAAAGTTGTGGAATTTGTGAAATCATGGGACACCCCACTTCTGAATGTCCAAACATTCCCATTCTTAAAGAAGCGTTGCATGATCAAGTAAATTCCATAAACACATTTAAAAAGCCTTTTCCTTCTCCTTACTCTGAAACGTATAACCCTGAATGGAGAAATCATCCCAACTTCAGTTGGCGGAATAATAATCATGTTCAGGTACCACAATCTCAAAAGCCGGGCAACACTTTTTCCTATCAACCTTCACGTGTACAAACCTTGGAAGAGACATTGCAAGCATTCATGCAAACACAAGCAAATGTGAATAACCAAACTTCACAGGACATCAATGAGATCAAAAACACCTTGTCCACATTGACAGCTTCATTACGCACTCAAGAAAAAGGTAACTTTCCTGCTCAACCTCAGCCTAACCCTTCTACTCAATGTCTTGTTTCTTGCTCCAATGAAACTCAACAGGAAAATGCCAGTTCTATCACAACTCTTCGAAGTGGAAAGGCAATTGACAAAAACATTCCATCAAAAAACCAAGATCCTCCTTCCCCTCCGAAAAGTAATGGTAAGGATGATGGTAAGTCTGAACTTCTTGAAAATTTGGACAAAGAAAAAGGTATGCATCCTGCTCCTTTTCCTCAAAGGTTGCAAACAATAAATAATTTGAATCAAAATGCAGAAATTTATGAACTTTTCAAACAAGTTAAGATTAACATTCCTTTATTGGATGCAATCAAACAAGTTCCATCTTATGCTAAATTTTTGAAGGACATGTGCACAGTTAAAAGGAAACATAATGTACAAAAGAAAGCATTTTTGACGGAAAGTGTGAGCTCAATCATTCAGCACCTTACTCCACCAAAATTCAAAGATCCTGGATGTCCAACAATCTCATGCATCATTGGAAACACTAGAATAGAACGTGCATTGCTTGATCTTGGTGCTAGTGTTAATCTTTTGCCTTTTTCTGTTTATCAACAGTTAGGTTTAGGTGAACTCAAGGAAACACCTGTTACACTTCAACTAGCTGATCGTTCTATAAAAATTCCTCGAGGGATAGTTGAAGATGTTTTGGTTCAAATTGAAAATTTTTACTTCCCTGTTGATTTTATTGTTTTGGACACACATCCTGTTTCAAATCCAAATGTTCAAATTCCTGTTATATTAGGCCGTCCATTTCTTGCAACTTCTAATGCTCTGATAAATTGCAGGAATGGTATTTTGAACATTTCTTTTGGAAATATGACTTTAGAATTAAATGTGTTCAACATTTGCAAGCAACCTGGTGATGATTCAGAAGTACATGAAGTGGATTTCATTGAAGAACTTGTTCATGAACATCTCACCACTACCACATTCCATGATCCTTTAGAAGCTTATTTAATTGAATGTGAGTTTGATAATGCTTCAGAAATTTCACACACTGATTCTTTGTTAAATTCTTTTCAGGTTAAGCATTGTTGGAAACAAAAACTTGAGGAACTCAGAAATGATGCATATGAGAATTCTAAAATTCATAAAGAAATAACTAAAGCCTTTCATGACAAGTTAATTTCAAGAAAAACATTTGATGTTAGGCAAAAAGTTATACTTTATAATTCTAGACTTCACATATTTCCTGGTAAGTTGAGATCAAGATGGACTGGCCCATTTGTGGTTAAGCATGTGTATCATTATGGAGCAGTTGACATTGAGAATCCTCAAAATGGTAACGTATTCAAGGTAAATGGACAAAGACTCAAACTCTTTTTGGAAAATCATGTTACTCAAGAAGAGGTTGTTTTTCTTTCTGATCCTTGTTTTGAAAATAACTAGATGTAAATATAATTTTTACTAATCTTCAAAAAAAAAAAATACATTTTTTTTAACCCCGGTACTCCGTGATTATTTAAGTCGGTTCCATCAGCTACCCACAAAACTGATATTGTATATAAATTTCTCTTTCAACTTTTTTTTCATTTTTTTTTAAGATGGATGATATTCTCACAAGATTGCAGAAACGATTTCCTCCTTTTCCTCGGAATATTTTACTGAAGCTTTACCAAGTTCGATTTGAAAGATTAAGAATGCTTATGCACAAAGGGATTCCTGAAGACATACGTTGGATAATTGAAGCCAAGGTACGTGAAGATGAATATCTTCCTGTTTTGCATTTACCAGGTACAGGTAGAATCACTTTTTCAAAGAAGCGACGAGCAAAGCGCATGAGTTCAAATTGCCACAAATGTGCACGATGGACGTGTAACGGTAAATGTCGTTCTATTGGGATTCCGTCCTCTAATCGAGATGATAAAATTGAGTTCATTAAGGATGGGCTGAGTAAGGAGAATTTGGGTAATATCCAACTTTCTCTTGAGACGCATCCTAGTGGAGACATACAAAGAGAAATTCTTGATTTATGGCCGCAATTCCAAAGGGAATGGCAACATCTTGGGAATCTGATGTTAAAAGACCCTGTTTGCCAGCTTGTAAGAAAACTGGATAGGAAGCATATCCTCGACTCATAGAAGGCGTTTAAGCCGTTTCTGGACGTAAAACCAGAGGAAGATGTGAGCCACAATCACAACTACAATAAATGACTTCTCAACTTTTGGTTTGATTTGCAATAACTTCATTTCAGTTTAATTTACGTGTTGTTAGATTTGTGTAATTATTCTCGTTTTTTTTTGCATTGGTCTTTTACGGTTGATTTTTCTTCTCTTTTTGATTTTTTTCCTGAAATTACGCAAAAATCTTTTGTTAGGTTAACATTTTCTTCTGACAGGTCAAATACACTTTCGGCGACATTATTACTCTTGTCTGATTCATTACTCAGTCCTCTATATATTACACCATGTACTCATTCTCTTTCAGGCACTTGAAAAAAAAATGGAAAGTACTTCGTCCCAGCGCATTAAAAAAATTTGTGTCTTTGGAGGTGCTTATCCAGGGAAAAATAACATATTCGCTGATGAAGCCATAAGAGTTGGAGTAATACTTGCCCAACAAAAGATCCAGTTGATTTATGGAGGCGGTAGTACGGGTTTAATGGGAGCAGTCGCTACAGCAGCACATGCCGGAGGAAGTCCAGTTCTAGGAATCGTGCCAAAACTATTCACAGATTTTTGTGGACCTACCGTGGGTAAGGAAATACAAGTCTGGAGTATCCCTGAACGGATGACAATCATGTACCATTCTGTCGATGCATTCATTGCTTTACCAGGAGGTCTGGGTACATTGGAAGAAATAGCTTGCGTGGCTTCTTGGTCATCTTTGGTCACAAATAAGAAACCCATTGGTTTGCTTAATATTAATGGTTATTTTAGTAATTTGCTTTCATATTTAGATAATGCTGTGGATAATGGATTCATGTTTTCAGAGGCAAGGAGAACCATAATTTCTGCTACAACCATTGAAGATTTACTCAAAAAGCTCCAAGCTTATGAGTATTTATCTGCTACGGTTGTTTCGCAAACGCTCGGAAAAAGAAAAAGAGATATGGACGAGCAAGGAGTGGATTGCACTTTGTCTTTGTGACATTATCTAACATTTTTTTTGTTGTGTCTCAGTTATAATAAGTGGTTAGCAACCTCTGCAGGTAATATCTCATAAATTCTACCTTTAGTAGGGGGTAAGGGACATATTTTGCTAATTTAAAAAAAAAAAAAGTTTGTTGTGTTTTAAGCAATTTAGAAGTATTCATTCTGAACAAGGTCTGAGTAAGGGAGACTTGAGACATACCTTGTCAGTTTGATTTTAATCTTTTTATGTTTACTTGTTAATTTTTGTTTAGTATTTTAGGATTATTTAGGTTGCAGGAGTTTGTTTTGTTTTGAGTCTTAGTTATTCCTATTCTTATGTTATTAGTTCTTTTCTCTTACACATGATTCTTTCATTTGAGTTAATAGACTTACATTGAGGACAATGTAAGAATTAAGTGTGGGGGGAACGATTTAGGATTTCTTTTATTTTTGTCTACTATTTTTTTTTATGAGTCTTTATTATTATTATTATTTTAATGTGTTCTAGTTCCTTTTTAATACAATGATGAGATATGAATTGCATAAGTCTAAAACAGATTTATTAGTGAGAAGATTTTCATGAGAATTGAGCTTGATATCAACCTTTTTATGAGCCAATGTTAATATGATATGTTGATTGAGAAAGAAGCATGTTTAGACTTAATCTGACTTGTATAATCATCCTTGTGAGTTTTTGAGCCTATAATGATTGATGCATTATACAAATCAATCTAATTTCTTTCTTGAGTGCTCTTATGATTACATGATTCTCTAGAACTTGCTTTAAACCGTTTGATACTATATTGATACATGTGACAACATGAATATGATAGAGGCATTAGGATTATAACCAGAGCCAAACAGCCATCCCTTATTAATGTTCTAAGAGAACATCCCCACTAGTGAGCCAATTTGAGCCTACATTAAATATGCTGTTTTATTGGTAACCACAACTTACACCTAGCCTAAATATACTTATATCCTTACCCTTGTTCTAAAGATGGATTTTTATATTTTGAGACATATTAAAAAAAATAATAATAAAATAAAAAAGGGATATTTTTAGTTGAAAATTTGGGTTAGAAACAAAAAATAAGTGTGGGGGAAGAAAAGAAAAGAAAAAGTCAAGAGAAAAAGAAAGGGATCATTGTCAAATACATTCCCATATTAAAAAAAAAAGAAAAAAAAATCTTCTCTTGAACTTCTAGAAAAAGATGTTACAAAGTTGGTTAGAATGATGCAAAGGCTCAACATGAATATTTAGCCTATGTTATTATGTGCTTTATAAGAGTTTTGAGAAGTTTTATTTGTATGATCTTATTATGTCTCTAAAATCTATGAACTCTTTGGAACCTTTGTGATATCTTTATCCTTTTGTTCTTTAACCACATTATAACCCTTTGGCCCCATTACAACCTTGAATAAAGACCTCTTGATTTATGAAGTTGTATGATCTAAATAGTGGAGAATAGGTGGACAAGCAAGCATATGGTAGAAGTGTTTTCATGAGATTGATTGAGTGTAAACACTTTACCACTACTTTAAAGAGTGAAAATCAAGAGAGTATCCCATGTGAGAAGTTGAGATTAAGTTTGAATATGCACTATTTTGATTGAAATATGTTATGTTAATATTGGCTTAACTCATTTATTTACATTCAAGCAAGATTTTTTGTGAATTTCTTTAAGCTATTGATTAGTTTTTAAGACTTGTCCAATGATTATCTCTAATTTATATTGGAAGGATTAGTTATAATTATTATTTTTAGTTTTTCTTATGTCTTCAATGTTTGTGGGTATCGTCCTAGTAAACCCTCACGAGACTAAACTCGTCCACTAGGGACACCTAGGGGTTTAAAGGCTTGTGTCACATGCTAAGTGCCACCATGATTTCCTACGAAAATGGATTAGATTAGATTTTCTTATTTTATTTTTATTGAGTCGTTGCTAGGGACTATCAACAATCTAAGTGTGGGGGTGTGATAACTCGTATAATTATATAGTTTTTAGTTATGTTTTATTATTGTTTTGTGTCAAAAACGAGTTATTATTGTTTAGTCTAATTGTGTTTATGATCTTTTATATTTTTATGTAATTTGGTGTTTTTCACAAGTTTCTTTGAGTGATTTCAGATTACTAGAATTAAGGGCAAATCCAGTTCAGTTCCAGTTCCGACACCGTTTGCCATATCAGCTATATCTCGAGTTTCACTGAAGAAATAAGGCTGACATTTGTAGCCGTGCAAAGCTAAGAGGAATATCTATCTTTTTTATGTTTTACACTTCTTGAAACGGAGTCGTTTTCCCTAGCGAAATCGACCATCAAGTTGGCTGATGTGCAATGACGTCTGTGCTGACCAGTTTTCGTATTTTGCCCATATCTTCTTATCCACATCAGCAAATGAGCTGATTCCAACGGATATGGATCCGTAACTGATAGGGGTATATTTTTCTAGAAGACAATTTTATAAGATCGAGCCTCCAACATTGACAAAATCGACCATCAAGCTGGCTGATCAGAATTGTCATACAATATGACGAAAATTGTTAGAAAAATGCACCCACCTATTATACCTACCTTTGAAATTTGTAAAGCTTGTCTCTTGTCATTTAGCCCTCCAAAATGTGTATAAATAGAGGGCCTTGGATGAGTATTAGAGACATTGATACATTGGTAGGATATTAGCCATTGTAATAAAATTCTCTAAGTTTTCTTCTTCTTTCCTTTCTCTAGTTTTCTTGTTCTTTACTTATGTTTCTTACATTCCTTTTCATTTTATTCATATCTAGTATGTGTTGCTAATCATATTGTTGAGGTGATGAGGTGAAGCTTTTGGTAAATGCTAAGGTTAGTCTCTTAAACTTGAGCTAAAATGAATCATCATTTATAAACATTAGTATAGATAATATTTTCTTTTGGTTTAAAATCATACTTGCAAAGTAGAGATCTTGATTCGTTATTGACAAGGAAAATGGCACAGTAAATGCTTGGTTTCATAACCTTGATTTGTTGTAGACATATACCTTGGCATAAGGAATGCTTGGACTCTTTTTATGAGTTTTGAGGATACCAAATGAACATAATATCATATGCTATGGACGTTGGACAATTTGGACTGAATTGCTAAACCTTCCGATTGGAATCTCCCTTATGTGTGAATTTCAATTGTGTAATAAAACAAGATTAATCTTAGCATAACACCAAGAGTGGATTCTCTAACCTCAACATCTTTTCTTATTGTTTTGTTTATATCTTGTTTAATTTCTTTTATGTTGTTTTGTTTATTTTGTTCTCTAATATCTTGTTTATCTTGTTTTGTTGTTGATTCCCTAATATCTTGTTTACTTTCTTTTTCTTATATATTTATAAACTTATACTTACTAATACGCTTCCCTGTGGTTCGACCTCGGAAACCCGAGAATTTATTACTTGAACATAACCTGCACTTGGGTTTACAACTCTTAATTGAGTCTCCATCAGTAGATTCATTCTCCACCACAAATATTATCTCATCACACTTTAATTTGCTCTTGGTGGTGCATAGCTCATCGAGGAATGTAGCATATTTTGGTACTTCGTTAATGGCATCCGAAAAAACACATTTACTTGTACTTTATGAAAGGTTTCCATAATTTGTTTGTCATGTTCCTCCTTCTTAGACTCTGCAAATCTGCTAGAAAAAGGTGGAGAAGAAACATTAGTAAAAATACTTCCTTAAAAGTTACCCCAGGTGCTGAAGTACTCTTAATTGGAATTGTAACTTCATTATCCTCAAGGGTTGAATCCCTTTCTCTTTTTGGTGCTTCCTCAACTTGTTCTCCACCTCTCAAGATCACAGCACTAGCATTAGCTTCCTCAAGTTTTTCAGATCTTTGTTCTGCCAATCTCACCACGCTACAGCCAATTGGCCCATTTGAGTTTCTAAACTCTTGATACTTGCCCTTGTTTCTTGGATACTTGTCCTTGTTTCCTGTTAAAATTGCAAAGTATTACTAGCAAAAGATTTGACAAGATCTTCTACAGAAGTACCTAAGTTGTGAGTCACATGTGGTGCCTGAAAAAGATCTGGTTGTTGAGGTCATGGTTGATTGAAGCCAGATGGAAGATTGTAATTGGCATAAGGATCAACTTCTTGATAATTTCCCGAATAGCTGTAATTAGTATGATCCCACCATCTCTTATTGTAAGTGTTTGAGAAAGGATCATATTGTTATCCTTGGAATCCTTGTTGGCCTGAAATCCTCCTAAATCATAGGCTTGTTCAAAATTATCTTCTTGGAAGCATGGGCACTAATTGGTTAGATGATCCACCATAGAGTTCCATGCCATCTCTCATTGTTTTGATTAAAAATAAGACCTGTATATACAAGAAATTAAAAAATAAAAAATATATACAATTAATTAGAACTAAAAATAAACCAAGTAACAAATAAATTCAAGAAAGTAATCCCTAGTAACGGCGCCAAAAACTTGATGCACTCAAAAGAGTATATCTTATTTAACCTTGCACTAGAAAGATCAATTGTTAAGTATAGTCATTAAGCAAGGGTCGAATCCTCAAGAATTGGGTTTTAATTTATAAATTACTAGTTTATAATTCAAGTTCAAAGATAATAAAAGAAATGGGGTCTTACATTTGTTTAGAAACTAAAGAAAACAAGAAAAGTAAAAAGCAAGTAAGAAAAATTCAAATATAAGAGTAGTATGGTTAAGAGATCATTCGCCACCACTAAACATTATTGAGAATCAACATCAGATTTATCGACATCAATTAACTACCAAAACTATCAACCGTAGATAACAACAAGCTTTGTTACCCCAATCTTTTCTTAGTTCGTGTTAAATAGAACAAGTAGACAACCTAGAATAAGCTCTCTAAATTTATTGTAATAGCAGCTTTATGATGAGAAAGATAGGTTGATCTAAGCAACAAACACATAAGCTCGGATTGTTTAACTTAGGTTATGTCCACATTACAATTATTGAAAATCCAACATAATCATTAATCATAAATTGCCACTTATGAATAGGAAATCAAGACAATTACGAATCAAGTCTCCTAAACTAGCATTAGATACTTATCAATATATATCTAGTTTGCAACCTAAACAAATCAAGGCAAAGATCATGAACAATTCTTATAGAAGAACATAAGCAATTTTGATAGAAAATTAATGATAGATAAAATCTGAATATCAATTACACAACATATCTAAGTCTTTGAAATCACCTTAACCAAATGAAAACTTTAGCCTAGCATAGGCATAGATAATATATATACATAAAAACTAAAAAGAAAACTAAAAGAATGGAGAAGAAGAAGAAGTAGATTGATAAAAATCAAAAAATGTATAGTTTGTGCTCAAAAGATGGTATTTATAAAGTTTCAAAACCTTGAGAACCCTTTCTTGTCGCACAAGTAAGTTTGGAGCTTCAAAATTGCGATTTTTTTAGGTTTGAAAAGTTCGGCCAGCGCTGGCTCTCGAAATATTTGGGCGCCGCAACGCTGGTCGCTGATTTCTCTGATGCATCTTCTTGCAATTTTTCGGATGATTTGGATGACCATTTCTTGTCTGATTTGGGCATATGATACCGTTGGAAAGGTATTCAAGTCAGCTTCAAAATTCAAGAGAAGTTTCTTTGAATAAAAACTTTAACATCATGTTTTTCTTGCAACAAGCTCCGGAGGTCAAATCTGCCTTCTTGCTTTGGAACAAGAAATTGATCTTTTCGACTCCCAAGTCTTCTTCCATCTTGTGATTGTGATTTTGTAAGCTCTTTACCATCATAATTGACATCTTTTCACTTCATTCTCTTAAATATTGCATAAAACTTAAGTAAACTATCAATAAACTCAAGAATCAAAGCACAAAGTATAAGGAAAGTAGATAGAAAAATGTATGAAATTAAGAACTTATCAGTTATGTTTTTGAATTTAGGTATATTTAGGAGAATGAACCAAAAATATGTCAATTAGGATGTTAAAGAGCTTACAAAATCACAATCACAAGATGGAAAAAGATGTCGAAGTCAAAAAGATGAAATTCTTGGTGTAAAGCAAGAAGGCATATTTGACCACTAGAGCTTGTTGTAAGGAAAATATGATTTTAAAATCTTTATTCAAAGAAACTTCCTCTTGACTTTTGAATCTGATTTGAATAGCTTCTAACGGTATATTAGTCGCCCAAAACGGATAACAATTGGTCATCCAAATCGGTTGAGAAAGACAAGAAGAAGCAGCAGCAAAATATGGCAACCAGCAAGCCTGATGCCGCGGCTCCGGAATCTAGCGCCACGATGCCCAAAAGTTTAGAGCCCAGCGTCGCGGAGCCAGGAGACTTTTCTTAAACATAATTTTGAAGCCCCAATGTTACTTATGCGGGAAGAAACAGTTCTCAAGGTTTTAAAACTCTATAAAAAAGGATCTTGAGCCAGAAATTAGACCTATTTTGAGGAGTCTTAAAGAAGAAAATAAGGAGAATAAGAAGAGGAGATCAAGAAGAGAAAAAGAAGAGGAGATCAAGAGAAAGCAGAAGGATATTGCAACTAGGCACCATAAAAGAGTTTCTTCTTTCTTTTTTTTTTTCTTTTTTTCTTCTACTTTCTTTCTTGTTTAAATTTTCTTATGAATATGTTATTGAAGACATCAACCATGTGTAACTAAATTCTTATTGTGGTTAAGGTGATTTCAAAGCTCTAGACATGATTGTTGGTTAATAAATTTTAGATTGTCTTTTAACTCTCTTTTGAATTTGTTATATTCTACTGATTGCATGTCATAAATTGCTACCTTGTTTATTTAGGTATGCAACTAGATGAATATTATAGTGATTTAATTGCTTGTTTATACTATTAATAAGGTGGTTGACTGAGTCTGGCGATATTAAGTCAAGTGACACCAACTCAATTGGTGAAATCACATAAAAATTTGGATTATATTATAGTAAATTTGTAAAATAAAAGATAAAAATGTCATTTAATATAGAAATTAAAATTTTTTTAATTAATTTTTTTAAAAATATTCACACATAAAAAAATTACCCATTGCTTTAAGTAACTTCTTTCTAATCTATACTATTAATAAAGTGGTTGGTTGAGTTTGGTGTCACCAACTCAATTAGTGAAATGACATAAAAATCTAAATTAAATTATAATAAATTTATAAAATAAACGATAAAAATATCATTTAGTATGAAATTTAAATATTCAATTAATTTTATTTTTTAAAATATTAACACATGAAAAAAATTACCTAGTACTTTAAGTAACTTCTTTTTTTTTTTTTTTCAATTTTTTTCACCCATATAATAGGTAGGTGTGCCAAAATCTAGTCATCTATACTATATATAATGTGGTTGACTGAATTGGTATCACGAGTCAAGCTTTAAGTCTTCTAATTTAAGTTATAATAACAAAATAACTACTAACTAAAAAACTACTCACATTTTTAAGTTATATAATAATAAAATCTATACTTAAAAAAACTAAATTTAAGTTATAATAATAAAATAAAATTAGAGGTACTTAGGTCTTCTAATTTTAAAAAATAACTACCAACTAAAAAACTACTCATAATATCTTTTAATTTCTTAAAACAATAATTTCTCACTTAAATTTTTAACTTATAATTTCTTTTAAAACTAGAATTTTCCACACCCACTTTGTGGGTGAAAAATGTGTTTTTTCTTAAATATATATATATATATATATTGTATTTTAAAAAGAATAATAAGTTAAAAAACAAGTAAGTAGTTTTTTAGTGATTAATTATTTTTTTTTTTAAAAATAAGAGATATTTTAAAAAAGGTGAGTAATTTTTTAATGGTAGTTATTTTTTAAAATTGAATGACCCAAATATCCTAATTTTATTTTATTAGTATATATAATATTAATAAAGTGGTTAGTTGAGTTTGGTGTCATTGAGTCAAGTGATACCAATTCAATTGGTGAAATGACATAAAATCTTAATAAGATTGTAATAAACGAGTCAAGTGACACAAACTGAATTGATAATGGTACAAAAAACCAAACAAAATTATAAAATAAAAAAATCAAATAGGATAATTATGTCTTTCAATATTTTATATAATATTTTTTTCACAAAGAAATTACATATTTACTTTTAAAAAGCCTACTCATTTTCTAAAAAAATTATTCACTTTAAAAAAACTACCATTTTTTTTTTACATTTTATTTTTTTTAAAACATAATTTTTTTTTTCAAAATATTTTTCACTCACATAGTGAGTGTGTAAAATTTTAGTATTTAAAAAAAATAATATTGATTAAGTTAAAAAATAAGTGAATAATTTTTTATGAGTAGTTATTTTTTAAAAAATTAAAAGATATATTAGAAAAAGGTAAGTAGGTTTTTTAGTCAGTAATTTTTATTTAAAATTAAAAGACTTAAATATCCATAATTTTATTTTAATAGTATAGCTTTAGTTTTGATTTTTATGTAAATTTCTTTACTGAGTTGATGTCATTTGACTTGTGACATCAACTCAGTCAATAGTTTTATAATTAGTATAGATTTATAAAACAAAGGATAAAAATGTGATTTAGTATGAAATTTAAATTTTTTAATTAATTTTATTTTTAAAAATATTCACACATGAAAAAAAATAACCCACTACTTTTGATAACTTTTTTTTTTCTTTCACCAATGTAGTAAATGTGCCAAAATCTAATAAGTTTAATTTTATTTTTATGTAATTTACTTAAATGAGTTAGTGCCACTTGACTTGTGACACCAACTCAATCATAAAAATTATAATTAGTATAAATACAATATTTTTCTTTTAAAAAAACATTTTTTATCAGTGTGATAAATTAAAATCTATATTATCTATATCTATACTATATATAATGAAAGTGACTGAGTTGGTGTCACGAGTCAAGTGATACCAACTCAATTGAAAAAATTACTTAAAATTCAAAATAAAATTAAAATAATAAATTAAATTAATGATGTTTTGGTCTTTTAATTTATTTTTACACACATAATTTTTTAAAACCTTATCTAATAAAAAAAATCACATATTTAATTTTTTAAAAGCACCCACAAAATGAGACCAATACAATTGAGAATTGACAAAAAATTATAAAAATATCATAAAAATTTAAAATTAAAGATATACATTTTTATTCATTTGAAAAAAAAAAACTATCCAATTAATTTTTTTTTTTTTAGTTGTTTACATTTTTTTATCCACCTACATAACGTAAGACAAATGTGTGACATGAGTAACTAATACTTATCTCAAAGATAACAAAAAAACTAGGTTGTTAATAAACAGGGCTTGAACAAACATACTTTTGTACGTGTTTGTTTATTTATTTTTTATCTTGTTTGTGTTCGATTCTTGTTCGTTAAAAATTTTAAAATTGTGTTCAAACTTTGTTTGTTTAAAATTAAGTATGTCCGTGTTCGTTCATTTAAATTAAATGAACTTGTTCATGAATGAACATGTTCATTAACATATAATCCAACATGTTCGCGAACAATTAAAAATATGTTCATGAACATTTGTTAGCTTTTAGTGGTGATTAAATCAAGAGGGGGTGAATTGATTACTTAAAAAATAATTACGAAATTAAAGCACAAATAATAATATTGAGAAATTTAAACAATATACTCAATTTGGCAAGTAAATAAATAAATCAAGCAAGTAAATGAGAAGGAAAAGAAGATTAAACACAATAGATTTATAGAGTTTCGGCCTCGTGCCTACGTCCTCTCCCTTAGCCTCACTTGCCAAGGAGTTCCAAATCCACTAACTTGAATTGCTACATTTTCAAGGACAAAGTATAACCTTCACAACCCCTATTTTTTATGTAGGCTTAGGTAGAAACCTCTTCCCCTATCTTTTCAAGGCTTAGATAGAACCTCTCTACCTTTAAGACTAAAGTAGAAACCTTCCCTTTTACAAAGGATTTTGTGTAAACAAGATGAACCTCAAGTAGGTTAGGTGTTTACAAGGTTAAGCTCAACAAATAGAGACTACACAATGGTGCTTTTACAAAAGAATACAAGAAGGATTGAAAGGATTTAGCTTAGAACAAAGAAAACTACTTGAAAGCTTGAGAGAGATGAAATATATGGCTTTGATCTTTCTCTCTTGGTGTCTCTTGCTCTTGGAAGTGTTAGAGAGTCCATTTAATACCTTGGATATGATTTATGACCGTTTGGAGTTGATTGGGATGGAAAAGAGCCGTTGGAGCTTCAAAAATCGAGCTTTAAAAACTGTCCTGTAGGCATGGGATCGATCCATTACATGAAGGTATCGATTCCCTACTTGTTACAACTCAAAATATGATCGTTGGAGGCCATGGGATCGATCCTCACCTTGGTGGGATCGATCCCTTACTGTCCTGCAAAGTTTATTAGCTACTGACTCTCATGGGACTGATCCTTTATCTTAGGGGATCGATCCTCTCATATAAAAAATGTTATTTTTGATATTCAAAAGAGGTCAAATTGTCTCAAAAATATTTTAAAAATATACATATATTTAAGAACATGTATTATTGAGAAAATTAAGGAGTTTAAAGTATTTTTAACATTTTCCAAAATATTTTCAAAATGATTCAACGAAAAATGCTAAATTGAAAATAATTAATCTCAAGCTAATTAAGCTTAAGAGTTTGTCATTTCAAAATTAAGATCAATTCAAAGCTAATATAGTTAACAATCTCTCCCTTTTTGATATGATAAAACTTAAGATAAATTTGCTTGTAAAAACTCTCCCTTAATTAAAGAGATAAAGATTTTCAATAAAAACTCCCCCTTAATAAAAGCATTCTTTTCAACTTTGCAAAAAAAAGTAAGGACACTTTCAATCCACATTACCCAAAAACATTTAAACACAAACATCCAACACAATTCATAATCATAAGATAGAAACATTTAAGCACATATGAAAACTCTCCCACTTTTTACTTTTCATCTAGTTCTTCCCTTTTTGTTTATTTAAAACAAATTTGTCCATATAAAACTTCTCCCCCTTTTTGTTATTTCAAAAAGAATATAAATTCAAAGCTAAGGACAATGCAACAAGTTCAATATCATTTGTTAAAAGTATACGATGAAGTTCAATCAAGAGTTTAATAATTTCAAGTATTCATTTGAAATTATTTAAGTCTCAAGATCATGAGTAATAAAAAATGTCAATTGATATTAAAACAAATACCAATTGTTATCTTTATGCATAATACTCATAATCAAACAATCATATATATGAAAGTCATTTAAGCACATACAAAAAAATTCTCATACATATGAAAAATATAAGCTCACTTATGAAATAGACATGAATACCAATTGAGCAATTAAGAAGTAAACCATCATACCAATTGTTATTACTAATTGTTAGTACAACAATATACCAATTATTAATATTTTCATGTCAATTGTTAACACAAAAGGATAAAAATATAGCAATATGCCTAAGTCAAATATATGCAATCATGGAAGCACAAGGTGGTATATTAATTGTTGTTAAAAGAGATGGTTTAACTCAATCAATGAACATGCATAAGAATATCAAGACATAAGATTATTAACCATGAGTCAAGTTTATTCTAAGTTCAAGAAATAACAAGATGTTCAACTCATAGACATGTTCAAAGATTCATACAAAGCAAACTTTTCAAGCATACATGACATAGAGAGATAGACACCAAGTGTTATTCAATTCATGTATGTTATCAAACTTAATACCAATAGATATGAGCTTTGTATAGCATAGGATTAGCATTTACCTCCATTCTTACTAAGCTTTGTTGATATGCTCATTTGACTTTGAATCCTTCATACCAAATGTTTGAGCAATTCTTTGATGTACTAGGCTTGATTTTGATGAAGATGACATGCTTTGTTTCCTTGTATTTGAAATGCAAGTGTAAGTTCTCCACAAAGGAATGTAAGCTTTAACACCTTTTACCTTGCATAGTTTTAGAGAAATTCTTGGCAAATATATTCATTAGTAGGAGCAAGACACAAAATGTTATGAAAATGTATTCATTAAGCTCAAAATGATACCAATTATTAATAAATACATTAAATACAAATGATATCAATTTTAAGAAATATTATTCAATTTAAAACCATTAAAGAATTTATCCAAAAAAATTTAAGCATATAAGGTCAAGCTAAGGCAATAATCACATAAACATATAACTTGACCAAAGCAATAGATGAACCAACAATAAATGTATTTCATTTAAGATCAAGGAGTTCATTATGCACAAATTTACAAGCATAAGTCAAGGATTTAATCTTGAATTACCAATAAAGCACAAAGAATCAATATATATCAAGATTCTTTCCATAATCATGCCATTTAATTTGTAAAATTATTCATCAAGAGTGAATTCATACATATAAGCACATGATGATTCAAGAAATAATGTCAATCATGATTGGAAAATCAAAAAATTGAAGCATTTAGAACAAGATCCCGTTAAAAATGAAGAAAACAGTATTTTTGGCCCAAAATTGGCTTAGGGGATCAATCCTCTACTAGAGGGATCGATCCTCTATGAATGAGGGATCGATCCTTCCCATGTTTTCCAGGAAAAATCAATGCAATTTTGTATTTTTCTGATTTTTGATACCAAGTAAGGATGTGTGATGTTTTTAATCAAAAGTAAGACTTGTAAATTATTAAAAACATCATTTGAGACTTGTAAGAACATGAAGGTTGGATCAAAAATAACTTTTAAAACAATTTTTGAAAAGATTTTGCAAATAAGTCATCATGCAATCTTAAAGCATTGAGCATGAGATTTTTCATTCAAAAGACACATAAACAAGTTCATAAGCATATCCAATATTTACCAAACTTGTTCAAGTCATAAAAACATGTTCATAGCACCAAATTCATTCAAGCAAGTTTATTTATGCACAACATAATAGAATAGATCAATCAAAGCTTAATATATTCAAGATTTTGATTTTTGGTACCTTAAAACCCCATTTTTGCTTGGAAAAGACCTTGAAAAATAGTCAAAACGTGCTAATTTCATTTTTAACCAACTTGAACCTTTTTAACAAGTTTTAAATGATAAAACAAAATTGTTCAAGTGATAATTTGGCCTTAGTAACAAGGAAATCAAAAAGTCAATTCTTGAAACCTCATTTTCCTTGAAAATGCTACTAAAATGGGCAAAATATTAAGAAAGCATTTTAAAACTCTTTAAACCATTTAGAAAGGTTTTGTATTATATTTTCAAATTGTCTAAATGGTTTCTATGCCCATAATCTCTCAAAAACAAGATTTTTCTTTGTAATCTCTATAAACCATCCAAAACTTGCATTTAACACATAAGAATTTGGAACATTGCAAGTTAATCAATTTTCTTTGTTTGAGACAATAAACTCAAGATATCAAAAGCATTAAGAACTTGCTAAAACAAGTTTTCATATTTAAAGATTTTATTTGCAAAAATGATTTTCAATGTAAAACTTGAAATCTCAAATTCATTAAGCTTTGTATGCTCTCCCTAAAGATGTGCATAAATATAACTTAACCATTTAAGCATACAACATAATTTTTCAAAGCATGATACCATCAAATTCAAACATTTGTGCATAAGGTCATGCTTAAGCTCATGCTCCAATAACAATATCTCATTAAAATAAGCACAACATCAATTTCATCAATAAAAGAAATATTAACATTTAGCACTGAAGATCAAATAACATATTTATGCTATTCAAAATATGTAAACAATAAAACTCATTGTATAAAAAAATCAAAAACATCAATCAATAAAACTTGAATAGGCAACCAATTTTCTCATCCAAAAAGCTTTTGGCTTAGAGGTTACCCATATTTCATTTTGTGTGTCTAGAGCATCCAATCAAAGCATTTTGTCCCTCCTTGCTCTAACACACCTACAATAGACAATCATTTGGATTTTGGTACCCCAAATTGCTTTGGGTCCTTGAGAGTTAGTTACTAAGTCTCTTGTTCCTTTTGGAATCCATACTTGCCTAATTCTATATGAAATCTTTTTCTTAATAGGACAAGTATGTGTAGTATGACCAAGATAATCACAATAAGCACATTTGGTCATTTTGGAGTTTAAAGATTTCTCAATAAAAATTTGTTTTTCATTTTTCAAGCTTTCAAATTTCATTTTCAAATCAAAATTCTCGTTTTCCAATTTTCTCATTTGAAGCATCAAAATTGTTTTTCAAATATTTATTTTGTTTCTAAGTCAATCTTTGTTTTCAACAAAAAATCATTTTCAACATTAAACTTTGAAATCATTTTCTTGTATTTCAAATTCATTTCTTCAAATTCTATGGCTAACTCATCAAATGCATCTTGCAATTCATCAAAGGTATAAGAATTGGAATCACAAGAGTTAGAGGTTACTGTGGGCTCTTCAAGAGCCATGAAGCATAGGTTGGGCATTAAATCATCATTGGAGTCATAATCATCATCAGAAGTGTCACTTCCACTCCATGTGGCTATCATTGCTTTCTTCTTGGCATTTTGTTTATTCCATAAAGGACAATTATACTTTACGTGGCCCGATTTCTTGCACACATAGCACACAACTTGATCTACCTTGCCATTTTGAGATCTTTTTTCCTTGTTCATCTTGATGAACTTCTTGAACCTCTTGGCAAACATGGCCATCTCTTCATTTTCACCATCTTCTTCATCATCATCATTTTTTCTTTCTTTGATGGTTGATTTTAAGGCAACACTATCCTTCTTTAGTTGCTCTTGTCCATGCTTCATCTTCATTTCATAAGTGAGGAGAGAACCAATAAGCTCATCCAAGGAGAGAAAGTTGAGATCTTTGGATTCTTCAATAGCAATCACCTTAGCTTCCCAAGATTTTGGGAGACTATTCAAAAATTTCTTGACCATCTCCTTGTTTAGATGTGTCTTCCCTATGGCCTTCAACCCATTACTGGTATCCGTAAATCTATTAGACATATCCTTGATGCTCTCATCAGATTTCATCTTGAAAAGCTCATAGTCAAGTGTGAGCAAGCCAATCTTTGATTCCTTGACTTACTTGTTCCTTCATGAGTAGTGGCCAATTTATCACATACTTGTTTGGCATTATCACAAAGGGATACTCTATTGTACTCATTAGGACCCAAGGCACAAAAGAGAGTATGCATTGTCTTGGCATTGAGTTGAGCCATCTTATTATCCTTTGTATCCCATTCTTCCTCTTCCTTAGGCACTTCTACATTATCAACTTTCTTCATTGGGATGAGTGGACCATTCATAATTATACTCCAAACCTCATAATTATTTGCTTGAACAAAGAGTTTCATCTTTGTTTTTCAATAGGAGTAGTCATTACCATTGAAAAGTGGAGGTCTCACAATAGAATGTCCTTCTTGACCAATAGGTGTAGCTATAGTCTCAAAGGCCATGAGATATGCTTCATCATTTACAAGCTTTGGGGTAATGAGCATCTTGTCACCACTTTGCACTTTCTTTGAGCTTTGAAAAATGATATCTTCTCAAGGTTGTTAAACCTAAAAAAGAGACTAAAGCTCCGATACCAATTGTTAGCTTTTAGTGGTGATTAAATCAAGAAGGAGTGAATTGATTACTTAAAAAATAATTGCGAAATTAAAGCACAAATAATAATATTGAGAAATTTAAACAATATACTAAATTTGGCAAGTAAATAAATAAATCAAGAAACTAAATTAGAAGGGAAAGAAAATCAAACACAATAGATTTATAGAGATTCGGTCTCGTGCCTACATCCTCTCCCTTAGCCTCACTTGCGAAGGAGTTCCCAATCCACTAACTTGAATTGATACCTTTTCAAGGATAAGGTATAACCTTCACAATCCCTATCTTTTATGTAGGCTTAGGTAAAAACCTCTTCCCCTATCTTTTCAAGGATTAGATAGAACCTTTCTACCTTTAAGGCTAAAGTAGAAACCTCCTATTTTACAAAGGATTTTGTGTAAACAAGATGAACCTCTAGTAGGCTAGGTGTTTACAAGGTTAAGCGCAACAAATAGAGACTATACAATGGTGCTTTTACAAAAGAATACAAGAAGGATTGAAAGGATTTAACTTAGAACAAAGAAAACTACTTGAAAGCTTGAGAGAGATGAAATATATGGCTTTGATCTTTCTCTCTTGGTGTCTCTTGCTCTTGGAAGTGTTAGAGAGTCCCTTTAATACCTTGGATATGATTTATGACCGTTTGGAGTTGATTGGGATGGAAAAGAGCCGTTGGAGCTTCAAAAACCGAGCTTTAAAAACTGTCCTGCAGGCATGGGATCGATCCCTTACATGAGGGGATCAATCTCCTACTTGTTCCAACTCAAAATATGACCGTTGGAGGCCATGGGATCGATCCTCACCTTGGTGGGATTGATCCCTTACTCTCTTGCAAAGTTTATTAGCTACTGACTCTCATGGGACTGATCCTAGGATCGATCCCGGGATCGATCCTTTATCTTAGGAGATCGATCCTCTCATATAAAAAATGTTTTCTTTGATATTTAAAGGAGGTAAAATTGACTCAAAAATATTTTAAACATATACATATGTTTAAGAACATTTATTTTTGAGAAAATTAAAGAGTTTAAAGTATTTTAACATTTTCCAAAATATTTTCAAAATGATTCAACGTAAAATGCTAAATTGAAAATAATTAATCTCAAGCTAATTAAGCGTAAGAGTTTGTCATTTCAAAATTAAGATCAATTCAAAGCTAATATAGCTAACAACATTAAATAAACAAATCTAAACAAATTTAATAAACAAATAAATAAATAAATCAATTTTAACTTATTATTAAATATAAAATAATAAATTACAAAATGTAATTAAATTTAAGTTATTATTAAATATAAACATTAAAACAAAAATATTATTAAATTGTTAAATTTAAGTTATTATTAAATATAGAATAATAAAACACAAATAATATTAATTATATTATAAGTAAATAAATAAAAATAAAAATATTATTAATTATATTATAATCGAATAATAAACGAGTTTTAAACAATTTATTAAACGAATTTTAATTGATCCATAAATGAGCTTGTTCGTGAACATAAATTATTAATTACATACCTTGATCGTGTTTGGTTCGTTTAATAAACAAACCTTAAAATCATGTTAATAATCGTTTATTTAGCTTTATAAACGAATATAAACTAACAGAAATCGAATTATTCACGAACAATGTATCGAACGCTCTACTCATTTACACCCTAAAAAAATAGACGAAAATCTCACCATTTTTTTATTATCGTAATATAGCTTTTTTTTTTTTAATTACCAAAATACCTTTGTTTTTAAATTAACTAACAAAATCCGTTTTTTTTAACCAGTTGGGAAATCGCCATGGCCTATGGTGATTTCATAACTGTAAATTTTAATTTTTTTTAAAAAACTAAGTTGGGAAATCGCCATTGGCAATGGCGATTTCCCAACTAAAACATCAATTTTTTTTTTCAATTTTTACACTTGGAAATCGCCCTAAGGTGAAATTCTTCACCTTTTGTTTAATTTTTTTTAATTATTAAATAATAAAATTTAAATAATTTAAAATTATAAAAAATAAAAATTTAATAATTTTTATATATATTTTTATCCCCTGGTGGTAAATCCGGCCCGGTAAACCCAGATCGTATTTATATAATTTTTAAAATTGTTATTATTTAAATTTACCGTTGGGAAACCCCTGGTGGCGATTTTCCAACTCTTTTTTTAATTATTAAATAATAATAATATTTAAATAAAAATTATATAATTTATAATTTTAAAATTTTAATAAAATTTATTTAACAAAATTTAAAAAATATTAATTTACAAAAAATTTAAAAATTATATTCTTATTGTCAATCGGTTTCTTTCAACTTGTATTAGTAATAAATGGATCTTCGGGAGAAAGGGAAACCAAAACATTATGGATTATGCATGAAGGAAGGTCATAACTAGACCTATCCACGGGCTGGGTAGCCCGCCCGACCCGGTAAGCCCGGATGTGTCTCGATGTACCAAATTGATAAAGACATTTTCGATGGCTATGACTAGAGTTGTCTGGGTCGAATCGAGGCCCGAAATTTTTTTTATTTCCCTTGCACAAACCCGAAAATAAAAATTATATAATTTATAATTTAAAAAAATCAAAAATTAATAAAATGTAAAATTTAAATAAAAAATTAAAATATTGCAAATTTTTAAAAAATTATATACATTTTTATATAAATATATATATATAAATATTAAAAATACACTTTTATTTTTATTTATATTCTACAATTAAAGTCAAACAAAAAATATTTTTTATTTAATAAATAGTAATTCGGGCTAGGCCGAACCGGCCTGAATTACAAAAACACTTGTCTCGAATTACAAATAATTTACACATATTATAATTAAATTTAAATAAAAAATAATTTTTATTTAATAAATAATAATTCGGGTTAGGCCGGTTGGCCCGAATTACAAAAACATTTGTACAAGCTCGGCCCAATACGATCCGGGCTTACCAAGTCGGGCGGGCTACCCGACCCGTGGATAGGTCTAGCTATGACCTTCATTCCTGCACAATTCATAACGCTTTGATTGGCCTTTCTCCCAAAAATCTATTTATTACGAATGCAAGTTAAAAGAATCTGATTGACATTACTAATATAATTTTTAAAATTTTTCATCTTTTAAACAATATACTCAATTTGGCAAGTAAATAAATAAATCAAGCAAGTAAATGAGAAGGGAAAGAAGATCAAACACAATAGATTTATAAAAGGTTCGGCCTCGTGCCTACGTCCTCTCCCTTAGCCTCACTTGCGAAGGAGTTTCCAATCCACTAACTTGAATTGCTACCTTTTCAAGGACAAGGTATAACCTTCACAATCCCTATCTTTTATGTAGGCTTAGGTAAAAACCTCTTCCCCTATCTTTTCAAGGCTTAGATAGAACCTCTCTACCTTTAAGGCTAAAGTAGAAACCTCCCATTTTACAAAGGATTTTGTGTAAACAAGATGAACCTCTAGTAGGCTAGGTGTTTACAAGGTTAAGATCAACAAATAGAGACTATACAATGGTGCTTTTACAAAAGAATACAAGAAGGGTTGAAAGGATTTAGCTTTGAACAAAGAAAACTACTTGAAAGCTTGAGAGATGAAATATATGGCTTTGATCTTTCTCTCTTGGTGTCTCTTGCTCTTGGAAGTGTTAGAGAGTCCCTTTAATACCTTGGATATGATTTATGATCGTTTGGAGTTGATTGGGATGGAAAAGAGCCGTTGGAGCTTCAAAAACCGAGCTTTAAAAACTGCCCTGCAGGCATGGGATCGATCCCTTACATGAGGGGATCGATCCCCTACTTGTTCCAACTCAAAATATGACCGTTGGAGGCCATGGGATCGATCCTCACCTTGGTGGGATCGATCCCTTACTCTCTTGCAAAGTTTATTAGCTACTGACTCTCATGGGACTGATCTTGGGATCGATCCTTTATCTTAGGGGATCGATCCTCTCATATAAAAAATGTTTTCTTTGATATTTAAAGGAGGTAAAATTGTCTCAAAAATATTTTAAACATATACATATGTTTAAGAACATTTATTTTTGAGAAAATTAAGGAGTTTAAAGTATTTTAACATTTTCCAAAATATTTTCAAAATGATTCAATGTAAAATGCTAAATTGAAAATAATTAATCTCAAGCTAATTAAGCTTAAGAGTTTGTCATTTCAAAATTAAGATCAATTCAAAGCTTATATAGCTAACAACATTAAATAAACAAATCTAAACAAATTTAATAAACAAATAAATCAATCAATCAATTTTAACTTATTATTAAATATAAAATAATAAATTACAACATGTAATTAAATTTAAGTTATTATTAAATATAAATATTAAAACAAAAATATTATTAAATTGTTAAATTTAAGTTATTATTAAATATAGAATAATAAAACACAAATAATATTAATTATATTATAAGTAAATAAGTAAATAAATAAATAAAAATAAAAATATTATTAATTATATTATAATCGCATAATAAACGAGTTTTAAACAATTTATTAAACGAATTTTAATTGATCCATAAATGAGCTTGTTCGTGAACATAAATTATTAATTACATACCTTGATTGTGTGATGCACTTAAAAAGTGTATCTTATTTAACCTTGCACTAAAAAGATAAATTGTAAGTATAGTAGTTAGCAAGGGTCGAGTCCTCAGGGATTGGGTTTTAGTTTATAAGTTAATAGTTTATAACTTACGTTCAAAGAAAACAAGAAAAGAAAAGGGGTTTTTGAAGCCAGATTTAAACTAAAGTAAATAATAAGAATAAGATGCAAGGCGGTATAACCAGCCAATAAAGATATATATACTAAATTAGGCGGTATAACCAGCCAATAAAAATATATATACTAAATTAGGCGGTATAACCAGCCAATAAAAATAAAACAAAGTTAATATACAAATTAGGCGGTATAACCAGCCAATAAAAATAAATATAAAAAATAAGCAAACTAAAAGTAAGAAAACAAGTAAGTAAGAAGAATCAAATATGAAAAATATGGTTAAGGTTTCATTCTCCACCACTAGACATCATTAAGAATCAATTTCAGATCTATCAATATCAACCAACTATCAAAGTTAACAACCGTAGATAACAACAAGCTCTGTTATCCCAATCTTTCCTTAGTTTGTCGTTAAATAGAACAAGCTCTCTATTTAATCTCTAACCATCAAACAACCTAGAATAAGCTCTCTAGATTCAATTTAATGGCAGCTTTATGATGAGAAAGATAGGTTGATCTAAGCAACAAACACATAAGCTCGGATTGTTCAACTTAGGTTATGTTCCACTTTGCAATTATTGAAAACTTGACCATAATCATTAATCACAAATTGCCACTTATGAATAGGAAATCAAGACAATTACACGGATCAAGACTCCTAAACTAGCAATAGATAATTATCAAGATCTATCTAGTTGTACACCTAAACAAATCAAGACAACATCATGAACAATTCTTGTAGAAGAACATAAGCAACTTTGATAGAAAATTAATGATAGATAGAATCTGAAAATCAATTATAAAACATGTCTAGAGCTTTGAAATCACCCTTAACCAAATAGAAGTTTAGCCTAGCATAGGCATTATAAACATAAAATTAAATAGAATCTAAGAAGAAAATAAAAGAAAGAAATAAGTAGAAGAAGAATATTAATTATCCAACCTCTTGCTCTTTCTAAAGAAAAAGAAAACTAGAGAAAAGAAAGAAGAAGAAAACTTAGAGAATTTTATTACAATGGCTAATATCCTACCTATGTACAATATGATTCTCTACAATCATCCAAGGCCCTCTATTTATACACATTTTGGAGGGCTAAATGACAAGAGACAAGCTTTACAAATTTCAAAGGTAGGTATAATAGGTGGGTGCATTTTTCTAACAATTTTCGTCATATTGTATGACCATTTTGATCAGCCAACTTGATGGTCGATTTTGTCAATCTTGGAGGCCTGATCTGATCACATGGTCTTCTAGAAAAATGTTCCCCTATGAGTTACTGATTCATAGCCGTTGGAATCAGCTCATTTTCTGATGTGGAGAAGAAGATATGGGCAAAATACGAAAACAGGTCAGCACAGACGTCATTGCACATCAGCCAACTTGATGGTCGATTTCTTCAATATTGGAGGCTTTATCTGATCACATGGTCTTCTAGAAAAATGTTCCCCTATCAGTTAGTGATCCATAGCCGTTGGAATCAGCTCATTTGCTGATGTGTATCGGACGATATGGTCAAAATGCGAAAACTGCTCAGGACAGACGTCATTGCACATCAGCCAACTTGATGGTTGATTTCGATAGGGAAAACGACTCCGTTTCAAGAAGTATAAAACATGAAAAAGATAGATATGCCTCTTAACATTGCACGGTTAAAATTTCAGCCTTATTGCTTCAGTGAAACTCCAGATATAGCTGATATGGCAAAAGGTGTCGGAACTGGAACTGAACTGGATTTGCCCTTAATTCTAGTAATCTGAAATCACTCAAAGAAACTTGTGAAAAACACCAAATTACATAAAAATATAAAAGATCATAAACACAATTAGACTAAACAATAATAACTCGTATTTGACACAAAACAATAATAAAACATAACTAAAAACTATATAATTATACGAGTTATCACACCCCCACACTTAGATTGTTGCTAGTCCCTAGCAACGACTCAATAAAAATAAAATAAGAAAATCTAATCTAATCCATTTT
Organism: Fremontodendron californicum; assembly: GCA_030761205.1. NCBI lineage: Eukaryota > Viridiplantae > Streptophyta > Magnoliopsida > Malvales > Malvaceae > Fremontodendron > Fremontodendron californicum. Next base: position 6,136,898 of record JAULJL010000047.1, read on the forward strand.
CGTAGGAAATCACGGTGGCACTTAGCATGTGACACAAGCCTTTAAACCCCTAGGTGTCCCTAGTGGACGAGTTTAGTCTCGTGAGGGTTTACTAGGACGATACCCACAAACATTGAAAACATAAGAAAAACTAAAAATAATAATTGTAACTAATCCTTCCAATATAAATTTGAGATAATCATTGGACAAGTCTTAAAAACTAATCAATAGCTTAAAGAAATTCACAAAAAATCTTGCTTGAATGTAAATAGTTTGAGTTAAGCCAATATTAACATAACATATTTCAATCAAAATAATGCATATTCAAACTTAATCTCAACTTCTCACATGGGATACTCTCTTGATTTTCACTCTTTAAAGTAGTGGTAAAGTGTTTACACTCAATCAATCTCATGAAAACACTTCTACCATATGCTTGCTTGTCCACCTATTCTCCACTAAAAGATCATGCAACTTCATAAATCAAGAGGTCTTTAATCAAGGTTGTAATGGGGCCATGGGGTTTGTAATGTGGTTGAAGAACAAAAGGATAAAGATATCACAAAGGTTCCAAAGAGTTCATAAAGTTTAGAGACATAAAAAAAATTATACAAAGAAACTTCTCAAAACTCTTTACAAGTACATAGTCACCTAGGCCGGATATTCATGTTGGGCCTTTTCTTCATTCTAAACAACTTTGTAACATCTTTTTCTTTTTCCACAAATTCAAGAGATGATTCATATATATATTTTTCTTACATAGGAATGTATTTTCCAGTATTCCATTTCTTTTTCTCTTGACTTTTCTTTTCTTTTCCCCCCACACTTATTTCTTGTTTCTAACCAAAAAAATATCCCTTGTCTTTGCAACTGGTCTCAAATCATGCTAATTCATCTTTGGAACAAAGGTAAAGATATAAGTATATTTAGGTTAGGGACAAGTTATGGTTACCAAAGAGATAGCTTATTCAATGTAGGCTCAAACTGGTTCACTAAGGGTGTGTTCTCTTGGAACATCAATAAGGGATGGCTGTTTGGCTCTGGTTATAATCCTAATGCCTCTATCATATTCATGTTGTCACATGTATCAATATAGTCTCAAATGGTTTAAAGCAAGTTCTAGAGAATCATGTAATCATAAGAGCACTCAAGAAAGAAATTAGATTGATTTGTATAATGCATCAATCATTTTAGGCTCAAAAACTCACAATGATGATTATACAAGTCAGTTTTAAGTCTAAACATGCTTCTTTCTCAATCAACATATCATATTAACATTGGCTCATAAAAATTAGTATCAAGCTTAATTCTCATGAAAATCTTCTCACTAGTAACCAGTTTAGACCTATGCAATTCATATCTCATCATTGTATTAAAAAGGAACTAAAACACACTAAAAATAATAATAATAAAGACTCATAAAAAAAAATAGTAGACGAAAAGGAACAACTAATTCTTACATTGTCCTCAATGTAAGTCTATTAACCCAAATGAAAGAATCATGTGTAAGAGAAAAGAACTAATAACATAAGAATAGGAACAACTAGACTCAAAACAAAACAAAACAAACTCATGCAACCTAAATAATCCTAAAATACTAAAGAAAAATTAACAAGTAAACATAAAAAGATTAAAATCAAACTGACAAGGTATGTCTCAAGTCTCCCTTACTCAGACCTTGTTCAGAATGAATACTTCTAAATTGCTTAAAACACAACAAACTTTTTTTTTTTTTTTTTTGAAAAGAAGAAATCAAACTGACAAGGTATGTCTCAAGTCTCCCTTACTCAGACCTTGTTCAGAATGAATACTTCTAAATGGCTTAAAACGACACAATTTTTTTTTTTTAAATTAGCAAAATATGTCCCTTACCCCATACTAAAATATGACATTGTCCCCAATGTCAAATTTTAAAGGTAGGATTTAGGAGATATTACCTGCAGAGGTTGCTAACCACTTATTATAACTGAGACACAACAAACAAAATGTTCGATAATGTCACAAAGACAAAGTACAATCCACTCCTTGCTCGTCCATATCTCTTTTTCTTTTTCCGAGCGTTTGCGAAACAACCGTAGCAGATAAACACTCATAAGCTTGGAGCTTTTTGAGTAAATCTTCAATGGTTGTAGCAGAAATTATGGTTCTCCTTGCCTCTGAAAACATGAATCCATTATCCACAGCATTATCTAAATATGAAAGCAAATTACTAAAATAACCATTAATATTAAGCAAACCAATGGGTTTCTTATTTGTGACCAAAGATGACCAAGAAGTCACGCAAGCTATTTCTTCCAATGTACCCAGACCTCCTGGTAAAGCAATGAATGCATCGGCAGAATGGTACATGATTGTTATCCGTTCAGGGATACTCCAGACTTGTATTTCCTTACCCACGGTAGGTCCACAAAAACTTGTGAATAGTTTTGGCACGATTCCTAGAACTGGACTTCCTCCGGCGTGTGCTGCTGTAGCGACTGCTCCCATTAAACCCGTACTACCGCCTCCATAAATCAAGTGGATCTTTTGTTGGGCAAGTATTACTCCAACTCTTATGGCTTCATCAGCGAATATGTTATTTTTCCCTGGATAAGCACCTCCAAAGACACAAATTTTTTTAATGCGTTGGGACGAAGTACTTTCCATTTTTTTTTCTTTTTTTTTTTCGAGTGCCTGAAAGAGAATGAGTACATGGTGTAATATATAGAGGACTGAGTAGTGAATCAGACAAGAGTAATAATGTCGCCGAAAGTGTATCTGACCTGTCAGAAGAAAATGTTAACCTAACAAAAGATTTTTGCGTGATTTCAGGAAGAAAATCAAAAAGAGAAGAAAAATCGACCGTAAAAGTCAAGAGTAATAATGTCGCCGAAAGTGTATTTGACCTGTCAGAAGAAAATGTTAACCTAACAAAAGATTTTTGCGTGCTTTCAGGAAGAAAATCAAAAAGAGAAGAAAAATCAACCGTAAAAGACAAATAAAAAAATGAGAATAATTACACAAATCGAACAACACGTAAATTAAACCAAAATAAAGTTATTGCAAATCAAACCAAAAGCTGAGAAGTTATTTATTGTAGTTGTGATTGTGGCTCACATCTTCCTCTGGTTTTACGTCCAGAAACGGCTTAAACGCCTTCTATGAGTCGAGGATATGCTTCCCATCCAGTTTTCTTACAAGCTGGCAAACAGGGTCTTTTAACATCAGATTCCCAAGATGTTGCCATTCCCTTTGGAATTGCGGCCATAAATCAAGAATTTCTCTTTGTACGTCTCCACTAGGATGCGTCTCAAGAGAAAGTTGGATATTACCCAAATTCTCCTTACTCAGTCCATCCTTAATGAATTCAATTTTATCATCTCGATTAGAGGACGGAATCCCAATAGAACGACATTTACCGTTACACGTCCATCGTGCACATTTGTGGCAATTTGAACTCATGAGTTTTGCTCGTCGCTTCTTTGTAAAAGTGCTTCTACCTGTACCTGGTAAATGCAAAACAGGAAGATATTCATCTTCACGTACCTTGGCTTCAATTATCCAACGTATGTCTCCAGGAATCCCTTTGTGCATAAGCATTCTTAATCTTTCAAATCGAACTTGGTAAAGCTTCAGTAAAATATTTCGAGGAAAAGGAGGAAATCGTTTCTGCAATCTTGTGAGAATATCATCCATCCTGAAAAAAAAAATGAAAAAAAAAATTGAAAGAGAAATTGGAAGAGAAATTTATATACAATATCAGTTTTGTGGGTAGCTGATGAAACCGATTTAAATAATCACGGAGTACCGTTATCCGCCATTTAACCGGGGTTAAAAAAAATAAAAATTATATTTACATCTAGTTATTTTCAAAACAAGGATCAGAAAGAAAAACAACATAAAAAAAAAAAAACTCAAAAACAAAACACTCTAAATAAAATCCTAAATTCTTCCCCCCACACATAATTCTTACATTGTCATTAATGTAATGCTATTAATCCCAAATGAAAGAATCATGTGTAAGTGAAAAGAACTAATAAACAAAATAAACTTATGCAGCCTAAATGAACTTAGAAACACTAAACACAATTAGCAAAAAAAAACATAAGAAAAAGATAAAGAAAAAGAGAGCAAATCTGAGGATGGCAGTTTGGCAATGCTTTCACTAATTAGGCTGCCTCCCCCAATTAGCACTTGATTGATTGTTTTCAGCCTAGCCAATTCCCCTTCTTGGCATTTTAGGCTTGTCAGGCTCATACATGAAATTTCCCAAATTTATGCGTTTGAGAGGAAGCTTTCTTTGCACAATAGTGGATGCATTCTCCATTACAAGTATTATTCCATCATCCTTTGTGGTGCATATGTCATCGAGGAATGGAGCATATTTTGATACTTGTTGAATGACCTCCACAAACAAGTTGTTTAAGGTTTCCGGCATGTGTTGTTCATGTTCTTCCTCCTTGAACTTTGCAAATCTACTAGGAAAAGGTGGAGAAGAAACATTAGTAAAAAGTGAAACCTTAAACGTTACCTCAGGTGCCGAAATACTCTTATTTGGATCTTTGGCTTCATTATCCTCAAGAATAGAATCCATCTCTAATTTTGTTTCATCCTCATCTTGTTCCTCATTCTTCAAGGTCACAATAGTAGCATTCTCCTTTGGGTTAACCATCGTTTGGGCTGGGAGTTCTTCAGATCTTTGTGCTACCCATCCCACCATACTACTAGCCAATTGGCTCATTTGCTTTTCCAAACTCTGGATGCTTGCCCTTGTTTCCTGTTGAAATTGCAAAGAATCAGTAACAAGAGAATAGACAAGATCTTCTAAAGAAGTACCTGAGTTTTGAGTCATATGTGGTGGTTGAAAAAGATCTGGTTCTTGAGACCATGATTGATTGAAGCTAGATGGATGAGTGTAATTGGCATAAGGATCTACTTCTTGGTAATTTTTCGAGTAGCCATAATTAGTATGATCCCACCATCCCTCATGGTAAGTGTTTGAGTAATGATCATACTGTTGGTCTTGGAACACTTGATAGCCTTGACATCCTCCCATGGCCAATTGTTGAACTGGGGAGGTGAGATTGGCTTGTTGATTCTCCATGTTCATGTATGCCACCAACTCTTCAAGTGTTAGATTGCTCAATTCCATTGTTTTTTTTTTTTTTTTAATTTGAAAAGAAAAACTTGTATGTACAAGAAAATAAAACTAATTAGAACTGAAAATAAGAATAAACCAAGTAACAAATAAACTAAAGAAAACAATCCCCGGCAACGGCGCCAAAAATTTGATGCACCCTAAAAAGTGTATCTTATTTAACCTTGCACTAAAAAGATAAATTGTAAGTATAGTAGTTAGCAAGGGTCGAGTCCTCAGGGATTGGGTTTTAGTTTATAAGTTAACAGTTTATAACTTACGTTCAAAGAAAACAAGAAAAGAAAAGGGGTTTTTGAAGCCAGATTTAAACTAAAGTAAATAATAAGAATAAGATGCAAGGCGGTATAACCAGCCAATAAAGATATATATACTAAATTAGGCGGTATAACCAGCCAATAAAAATATATATACTAAATTAGGCGGTATAACCAGCCAATAAAAATAAAACAAAGTTAATATACAAATTAGGCGGTATAACCAGCCAATAAAAATAAATATAAAAAATAAGCAAACTAAAAGTAAGAAAACAAGTAAGTAAGAAGAATCAAATATGAAAAATATGGTTAAGGTTTCATTCTCCACCACTAGACATCATTAAGAATCAATTTCAGATCTATCAATATCAACCAACTATCAAAGTTAACAACCGTAGATAACAACAAGCTCTGTTATCCCAATCTTTCCTTAGTTTGTCGTTAAATAGAACAAGCTCTCTATTTAATCTCTAACCATCAAACAACCTAGAATAAGCTCTCTAGATTCAATTTAATGACAGCTTTATGATGAGAAAGATAGGTTGATCTAAGCAACAAACACATAAGCTCGGATTGTTCAACTTAGGTTATGTTCCACTTTGCAATTATTGAAAACTTGACCATAATCATTAATCACAAATTGCCACTTATGAATAGGAAATCAAGACAATTACACGGATCAAGACTCCTAAACTAGCAATAGATAATTATCAAGATCTATCTAGTTGTACACCTAAACAAATCAAGACAACATCATGAACAATTCTTGTAGAAGAACATAAGCAACTTTGATAGAAAATTAATGATAGATAGAATCTGAAAATCAATTATAAAACATGTCTAGAGCTTTGAAATCACCCTTAACCAAATAGAAGTTTAGCCTAGCATAGGCATTATAAACATAAAATTAAATAGAATCTAAGAAGAAAATAAAAGAAAGAAAGAAGTAGAAGAAGAATATTAATTATCCAACCTCTTGCTCTTTCTAAAGAAAAAGAAAACTAGAGAAAAGAAAGAAGAAGAAAACTTAGAGAATTTTATTACAATGGCTAATATCCTACCTATGTACAATATGATTCTCTACAATCATCCAAGGCCCTCTATTTATACACATTTTGGAGGGCTAAATGACAAGAGACAAGCTTTACAAATTTCAAAGGTAGGTATAATAGGTGGGTGCATTTTTCTAACAATTTTCGTCATATTGTATGACCATTTTGATCAGCCAACTTGATGGTCGATTTTGTCAATCTTGGAGGCCTGATCTGATCACATGGTCTTCTAGAAAAATGTTCCCCTATGAGTTACTGATTCATAGCCGTTGGAATCAGCTCATTTTCTGATGTGGAGAAGAAGATATGGGCAAAATACGAAAACAGGTCAGCACAGACGTCATTGCACATCAGCCAACTTGATGGTCGATTTCTTCAATATTGGAGGCTTTATCTGATCACATGGTCTTCTAGAAAAATGTTCCCCTATTAGTTAGTGATCCATAGCCGTTGGAATCAGCTCATTTGCTGATGTGTATCGGACGATATGGTCAAAATGCGAAAACTGCTCAGGACAGACGTCATTGCACATCAGCCAACTTGATGGTTGATTTCGATAGGGAAAACGACTCCGTTTCAAGAAGTATAAAACATGAAAAAGATAGATATGCCTCTTAACTTTGCACGGTTAAATTTTCAGCCTTATTGCTTCAGTGAAACTCCAGATATAGCTGATATGGCAAAAGGTGTCGGAACTGGAACTGAACTGGATTTGCCCTTAATTCTAGTAATCTGAAATCACTCAAAGAAACTTGTGAAAAACACCAAATTACATAAAAATATAAAAGATCATAAACACAATTAGACTAAACAATAATAACTCGTATTTGACACAAAACAATAATAAAACATAACTAAAAACTATATAATTATACGAGTTATCATTGTGTTTGGTTCGTTTAATAAACAAACCTTAAAATCATGTTAATAATCGTTTATTTAGCTTCATAAACGAATATAAACTAACAGAAATCGAATTATTCACTAACAATTTATCGAACGCTCTACTCATTTACACCTTAAAAAAATAGACGAAAATATCACCATTTTTTTTATCGTAACATAGCTTTTTTTTTTTTTAATTACCAAAATACCTTTGTTTTAAAATTAAGTAACAAAATCCGCTTTTTTTAACCAGTTGGGAAATCGCCATGGCCCATGGCGATTTCCTAACTATAAATTTTAATTTTTTTTTAAAAAACTAAGTTGGGAAATCGCCATTGCCAATGGCAATTTTCCAACTAAAACATCAATTTTTTTGGAAAAATATGAAAAACATGCACTCTATCAAGAATTATTGTGAAATGGTATAATGAATAAAATTTATTTGAAAAAGAGAAATGAATAATTAGAAATTATTATAAAGGATATTGTAAAGACAAAATTACCCTTAATGAAAAACTTACTTTTCTTTTTTCTTTCATTAAGGAAATATTATTTTTTAAAAATTTTAATTGAAAATAAATTTATAAAATAAAATATTTAAATATATATTTTTTTTAAAATTTAAAAAAATTTAGAAAAATAAAGAAAAATTAATTTTAGGCATAATATTTTTTTTTAATTTTTTATTAAAAAAAGTAAATAAAAAATTTAAAAATTTATTTTTTAAAATTAAAAAGTTTTTATTTTCAGAATATTTATTTTTTAATTAAAAATTAAATTAAAAAATAAAAGAAAAAGGGAGGAGAAAGTTTTTTTATCAAGGATAATTTTGTCTTTACAATATCCTTTATAACAATTTCTAATTATTCATTTTTCTTTTTCAAATAACTTTTATTTATTATACTATTTCACAATAATTCTTGATAGAGTGCATGTTTTTCATATTAACCCATATTTTTTTTTTCAATTTTTATACTTGGAAATCACCCCAAGGTGAAATTCTTCACCTTTTGTTTAATTTTTTTAATTATTAAATAATAAAATTTAAATAATTTATAATTATAAAAAATAAAAATTTAATAATTTAATAATTTTTATATATAATTTTTATCCCCTGGAGGTAAATCCGGCCCGGTTAACCCAGATCGTATTTATATAATTTGTTATTATTTAAATTTACCGTTGGGAAACCCCTGGTGGCGATTTTCCAACTATTTTTTTTAATTATTAAATAATAATATCATTTAAATAAAAATTATATAATTTATAATTTTAAAAATTTAAAAAAAAATTAAATAACAAAATTTTAAAAAATATTAGTTTACAAAAAATTTTTAAAAAAAATCTAATCCACTTTCGTAGGAAATCACGGTGGCACTTAGCATGTGACACAAGCCTTTAAACCCCTAGGTGTCCCTAGTAGATGCGTTTAGTCTCGTGAGAGTTTACCAGGACGATACCCACAAACATTGAAAACATAAGAAAAACTAAAATATACTAAATATAATTATTCCTAATGCTTTCAATATAAATTAGAGAAAATCGCTGGATAGATCTTATAAACTAGTTAATAGCTTAAAGAATTTCATAAAAAATCATGCTTGAATGTATATGGTTTGAGTTAAGACAATATTAAAATAACATATTTCAATCAAAATAATGCACTTTCAAACTTAATCTTAACTTCTCACATGGAATACTCTAGTTATTTTCACTCTATATAATGGTCGCAAAGTGTTTACACTCAATCAATCTCGTGAATGTATATGGTTTGAGTTAAGACAGTATTTTCACTCACAATACTAAAATAATGCTTTTCTGGGTTAGGATTTCATATTGTTAGTGGGTTCAAAGGGTTTCAATCCTAAGGGTTCACATCATTTAGAAAAGCCAAGATTCAGGCTGAAGAATTTAAACCCATTGAAATCTTGTTTCAAGAACCTAATTTAAGCTAGACCCAATGAACTTTTGTTTCAAGAACTTCAATTTAATAGACGAATGCCACAAAGGAAACCTTTGATAAGTTCAAAAGTTCTTTCAAGAACTATAAGAGAAAATACTCTCAATGAATAAAATTCAGACTCTAATGAATTGTTGTTCATGGTAGGCGGCTACACAAGTATTTATAGCCTCCCTACATAGCCTAGGTCGGCTAGCTAATGGATTCCTAATCCTAATACTAACTTTTGGTTAGCTAAGAGTCCTATCCTAGTTACAACTCTTAAGCCATGATCGGCCAAGGATTTCCAACCCTATTACAATTGCCTTGGTTGGCTACCCTACTTAAAATAAGTAAAAATAGGCTGAACAAACCTAATCCCAAACATAATTAAAAATAGGTCCAACAAGTTTCATGAAGGTAGACCCCATAAGCCTATTGGACATATTACATAAAATAGGCCCAAATGCCTAAGTGTTTAAAAAAATTAAAATAAGCCCACTTCAACTCTCTCTCTAATGCCGCCACTTGGATAATCCTTTCTTGGACAATTTGCAACATGACCCAAGTGAATTCCACCAATGCTTGCAATGTTTCCTTGATTTTCTTGGATCTTGGCCCATATGGAACTTGCCATGAATCTTTAAGAATTGGGCCATCTTGGATCCTATGATTCCCCCTTTCCTCGAAAAGATTCGTCCTCGAATCTTAGCATTGGTTGTATCAATGACGGCTCTAGGTAGCAAATCAAGGTGATGCGCATTGCTTCTAATGGGTGGCAACCCATCCTGCATCTCCTCCTAAAACAACTCCTTGAACCCTGCAACCAAGAAGTAGCAATACTAGGAAGAGATTGGTTAGTACATCAAGATTAATATCCGCACTCTCCTTTGCATAAAGAGTCGTTTTTGACATTTTGTTTCTTTCGGTAGGAACACTCTCTTTTTTCTCTCGTGGCTCCACGCTCTTTTTTTCCAACCATCTCGCTTTCTTTTTCACTCTCTCTTTTTCTCTTGTTTTCGGCCTTACTCTTTATTTTTTGCTCAATCTTTTTTTTCCACTCCTCTAACATCAAATTTATCCGTTTAGATTCTTGTCGCATAGTCTGCCATACAACATCAAAATTTTCCCTATGTGCTAAGTGACTCTTGTGAGACATCGCAAAGGTGCTGCAAAACAAGATTGTTAGTAAAGTAAAAAATATTTTTTTTTTTAGACTTCTTGATTTTCTTGATTTCTCAGAATACTTTCTTTCTTTTTTCTTTGGACTTGTCGAATTGTCTTCTCAATTCATGATTTTTTTTTTCAAGAACGACTAAGAACGAATTTTAATAGATCAAGAAAGCAAGAAGTAGATTCTTGATCTAAACCAACTTCCAAAAACGAAACCCCAAACGAGACTGCCTAAAAACTACAACCCCAAGACAAGAATGCCCAAAGCTATAACCGCAAGACAAGAATGCCTGAATCCCCAAAATCTTATTAGATTGATTTGATTCAATTACAAGAAATGAAATCCCAAAGCAAGACTGTCTAAAACTATAACCCCAAGACAAAAATGCCTAAAAGCTATAACCCCAAGACAAAAAAAATGCCTGAAACCCCAAAATCTTATTATTGGTTTTGCTGTGATAGTACATAATTGGTTGCCTAAGTTCTGATACCAAATGATTTGAACCCTTAGAATTGAAACCCTTTGAACCCACTAACAATATGAAATCCTAACCCAGAAAAGCCAAGATTCAGATTGAAGAATTTAGACCCACTGAAATCTTGTTTCAAGAACCTAGTTCAAGCTAGACCCAATGAACTCTTCTTCAAGAACCTAAATTTGATTGACGAACGCCACAAAAGAACCTTTTGATAAGTTCAAAAGTTCTTTCAAGAACTATAAGAGAAAATACTCTCAATGAATAAAATTCAGACTCTAATGAATTGTTGTTCATGGTAGACGGCTACACAAGTATTTATAACCTCCCTACATAGCCTAGGTAGGCTAGCTAATGGATTCCTAATCCTAATACTAACCCTTGGTCAGCCAAGATTCCTATCCTAGTTACAACTCTTAAGCCATAGTCGGCCAAGGATTCCCAACCCTATTACAATTGCCTTGGTCGGCTACCCTACTTAAAATAAGTAAAAATATGCTGAACAAACTCAATCGCAAAGATAATTAAAAATAGGTCCAACAAGTTTAATGAAGGTAGACCCGACAAGCCTATTGGACATACTACATAAAATAGGCCCAAATGCCTAAGTGTTTAAAATTATTAAAATAAGCCCACTTCAACTCTCTCTTTAATGCCCCCACTTGGATAATCCTTTCTGGGACAATTTGCAACATGGCCCAAGTGAATTCATCCAATGCTTGCAATGTTTCCTTGATTTTCTTGGATCTTGGCCCATATGAAACTTGCCATGAATCTTTAAGAATTGGGTCATCTTGGATCCTATCACAAGCGCTTCTTGGGAGACAACCCAAAAAGATCAAGAGCACACATCATAATCAAATTTTCTATTTCTTCTCTCCATCATTCTATCTTTTATTGCTTTCTTTAGTTATTTTGATTATTTTGTTTTTAATTCTTTTCTCTTACATATGATTCTTTCATTTGGGTTTATAGTATTACATTGAGGACAATATAAGAATTAAGTATGAGAGGAAGAATTTAAGATTTCCTTTATGTAGTTTGTTTTGTTTTGAGTTTTTAATTTTAGTGTGTTTTAGTTCTTTTCAATACAATGATGAGATATGAATTGTGTAGGTCTAAAACTAGTTTATTAGTGAAAACAATTTTCATGAGAATTAAGCTTGAATACTATTTTTCATTAGCCAATGTTAATATGATATATTGATTGAGAAAGAAGCATGTTTAGACTTAATATTGACTTGCATAATCATCCTTGTGAGTTTTTGAGCCTATATGTTTGATGCATTATACATATTAATCTAATTTCTTTCTTGTGTACTCTTATGATTATATGTTTCTCTAGAACTTGCTTTAGACCATTTGAGACTATATTGATACATATGACAACATGGATATGATAAAGGCATTAGGATTTTTACCAAGGCCAAATCAGCCATCCCTTATTGATGTTCCAAGAGAACATCCCACTAGTGAGCCAATTTGATCCTACATTGAATAAGCTATTTCATTGGTAACCACATCTTTTATCTAGCCTAAATATACTTATATCCTGATCTTTGTTCTAAATATGAATTAGAATATTTTGAGACATATTGCAAAAACAAGGAATATCTATTGAAAATTTGAGTTGGAAACAAAGAAATAAGAGTGGGGGAGGAGAAAGGCAAAAGTCAATAGAAAAAAAAAGGGAACATTGTCAAAATACTTTCCCATATTAAAAATAAAAAAAATAAAAAGAAAGAAAGAAAAAGAAAAGAAAAAAATGAATTATCTCTTGAATTTTTGGTTAAAGAAAAAGATGTTACAAAGTTGGTTAGAATGAAGTAAAGGCTCAACATGAAAATTTAGCCTATGTTATTATGAGCTGCTAAGGAATATTGAGAAGTTTTTCTTTTCAAAATCTTATTATGTCTCTAAAATTCTATGAAATCTTTGTGATATCCTTTATCTTTTATTCTTTAACCATATTACAACCCCTTAGCCCCATTACAACCTTGAATAAAGACCTCTTGATTCATGAAGTTGTATGATCTAAATAGTGGAGAATAGAGAAACAAGCAAGCATATGGTAGAACTGTTTTCATGAGATTAATTGAGTGTAAACACTTTACCACTACTTTAAAGAGTGAAAATCATGAAAGTATCCCATGTGAGAAGCTGAGATTAATTTTGAATAAGCATTATTTTAATTGAGATATGTTATTGTAATGTTGGTTTAATTCAAACCATATACATTCAAGCATGATTTTTTGTGAATTTCTTTAAGTTATTGATTAGTTTATGAGACTTGTCCAATGATTATCTCTTATTTATATTGGAAGGATTAGTTGTAACTATTATTATTATTATTATTATTATTATTATTTTTCCTTATGTCTCCAATGTTTGTGGGTATCATCCTAGTAAATCCTCACAAGACTAAATTCATCCACTATGGACACCTAGAGGTTTAAAAGCTTGTGTCACATGCTAATTGCCACCATGATTTTCCTACGAAAGTGTATTAGATTATATTTTCTTACTTTATTTTGATTTTGTTTTGCTCTAGGACTAGCAAAAAGCTAAGTGTGGGGGTATTTGATAAGCTTATAAAATACACATTTTATGCCATTTCTATTCTTAGTTTTATTTATGTTTTCGATATTTATCTTGATTACTTATGTTATGTTTTTGAATTCTAGGTATATTTAAGAGAATGAAGTAAAAAGATGTCAATTATGATGTTAAAGAGCTTAAAAAATCATAATCACAAGATGGAAGAAGACTTGGGAGTAAAAAGATCAATTTTTTGTTGCCAAGCAAGAAGGCAGATTTGACCTCTGGAGCTTGTTGCAAGGAAAACATGATGTTAAATTATTTATTTAAATAAATCTTCCTTCTTGACTTTTAAAGCTGACTTGAATACATTTTCAACGGTATTTCATACACCTAAATTGGACAAAAAATGATCATCCAAACCAACCAAAGAATTGAGAGAATATGCAATAGCAGAATGGCTGGTAGAGAGCCCAGCATCGCGGCGCCCAATTCCAGCGCCGCGATGCCCAGGATTCGCAAAAAAGTCCTGAAAACCTACCAAAAACTCAAATTTCTGCCTCCTAACTTACTTGTGCAGTAATGACTTGTTCTCAGGGTTTTAAAACTTCATAAATATCATCTTTTGAGCCACAAACTAGACATCTTTTGAGGAGACTCAAGGATCATTCTTCTTCTTCTTCATTCTCTTATTTTCTTTTTAGTTTTATGTATATATTATCAATGCCTATGCTAGGCTAAACACTTCTTTTTGGTTAAGGATGATTTCAAAGCCCTAGACATGTTGTGTAATTATATTCAGATCTTATCTATTATTGATTTTCTATCAAAATTGCTTATGTTCTTCCATTAAAATTGTTCATGATGTTGTCTTGATTTGTTTAGTTTGCAAACTAGATATATCTTGATAATTGTCTATTGCTAGTTTAGGAGTCTTTATTCGTAATTGTCTTGATTTCCTATTCATGAGTAGCAATTTGTAATTCATGATTATGTTGGGTTTTCGGGAATTGCAATATGGAACATAACCTAAGTTAAACAATCCGAGCTTAATTGTTTGTTGCTTAGGTTGTATCTTTGTCATCATAAAGCTGCTATTACATTAAATCTAGAGAGCTTATTCTAGGTTGTCTAATGGTTAAAGATTAAATAGAGAGCTTGTTCTATTTAACGACGAACTAAGGAAAGATTGGGGTAACAGAGCTTGTTGTTATCTACGATTAATAGTTTTGGTAGTTAATTGATGTTGATAAATCTGATGTTGATTCTCAATAATGTTTAGTAGTGACTAATGATCTCTTAACCATACTTCTCTCATATTTGAATTTTTCTTACTTTTTTTTTATTACTTTTCTTGTTTTATTTACTTTCTAAACAAATTAAAAACCCCCATTTACTTTTCTTTTCTTTAAACTTAAGTTATAAACTAATAACTTATACATTAAAACCCAATCCCTGTGGACTCAGACCTTGCTTATTGCTATACTTAACAATTGACTATTCTAAGTGCAAGGTTAAATAAGATATACTCTTTTGAGTGCATCAGTACCTACTTAAGATATCATAATCTTAAGTTGCCGATCCAAGCACAAGTTCATGAACAACAAAAACTCACCAAAGGAAGACCATCTACGAGTTCCACAAAGATCATTAGAAGCACAAGTGTCCTTTCTCCAAAGGTAATCCATACGAACAGTTGATGGATCCTTCCACAAGGTATGGTGATTCGCTTGTGCTAGAAGGTTGATCCTTGGATCACAATCAAAAGGTATATCTCTTTTGTTTTCTCTCAATGTGGAGACCACTAACAATGTATAGTGGTGTGGCAAGAACAACACAAACAAAAAGAGAGCTGTGGGAATAAGAAAATCTCATAGAGAGGTAGCGATTTCAAGGTTTCTCTATGAGATTGTTATTCTTTTGCAAGATTGTTCTTCTCAAAGAAAAATTAGAACGCTCAAGGTGTATAAAGCACTTCACCATTCGGCTAGGTCACCCAAATATACCATATAGTGACAATCCTAGCACACTAACTTAGGTTGGCCGACCACTATGCTTACTTAGTGTCCAAGTTTTTTCAATCATCCACTTGAAGTTCAACCCTTTTACAACAAGATGGATCAATTGGTCCATGCCACTAACAATTAGTAACATTAGGCCTATTGACTTAGCACTCTAAGTTGGGCCAATCATCCTTAGTTAATTAAGTTTACTAGAATGGTCCAAAAGACCAATTATAATACCATGCACTCATTCTCAATTAAATTACTTGCTCATATTGAACAATTCAAGCCTTTGACCAATCAATGTCATCATATGACATTAAACCAAACTATTGCATAGTATTTGAATATCCTTGAATCATGTCATATGCAAATCGCCGAAGCTTGTCTTCTCAAAACTAGTTTATTCTTCTTGTTATATTAAGACATCATACTTGGATTTCTCAAATCTCAATTATGTCTTAATTCATCTTAATTGATTAGACATTTTATTCAATCAAGGTTTGCCTTAATCTAATCTCATGTTTAATCCATACATTATTGTCCTATTGCGTGTAACTTTTTAGCTTTCCAATATGTTGGCAATGAACATAAATCAATCTCATTAACCTATACTCATAGATCAAAAGCGGGATCTAGTAACCCATCATGACCATCCAAATATTGTATAGTTAATGTGACCTTTTAAAAACTTTTAGTAACTAGCCTGTCAATGTAATTCGGTCCTTTCACCAAATATCCCGGAAAGACCATGAGTATGGTACAGTGTCTACCCATGTTCAATCCATATTAGTTCTTGCAGCTTATGGTTAACGTTATGAATTTAGAGAAACTATTTCTCCTAAACTCATTATGCTTTGGCCAAAGACTTTATCTAGTTAACCGAAGCCAATAACAGATGAGATATATCTCCGATGTCACTTGGAGTGGTGAATCCTCTCTGCATCACTCGTCCACCTTTACATGTTTCATGTCATACCCAAAATCATCGTACCATAGGCATCCTTTCTTGGGACCCGTTCGTGATGAAATTAAAGCATGACATTCCCCATACAAGATGACCTAGTATCACAAGTCAGAGGACTATTTACACGACTGGCACGTGAAAACATTTTCCATAGACACTAGAGTGACAAAACCAAATGGAGTTCTCACAGTGGGCCATGTTCAGTGAACTTATTCAACAAACAAGCACCTATATGTTATCCTAAGTATCCCTCATACTTCAACTTATGAGGTCGGTTGCTTATTTCATAAGTAAGAAGGCTTAACGTATACTAGTCTTTGAGCATTGCCAATGCCCTGTCTTGGCAATACAATGGCCAAGAACAATTTTAGGAACATGACTTTGATGCATAAGGATCTCATAATTATAACTCTTTATAATTCCTTTGAAATGCCTTTATGTTCCATGGGATTTATTCAATTAGTACTTAATAACTCTTTATTATCGTACTAACATGAAGGAAAACCTTGTATCACTAAGGAATAGTGATAGATTTGCATTATTAACTATATATCTCTCGTCCAATCTGATCGACTCTAGGGCATATACTAACACAAAGAAAAAGGAAATATGTTACATCTATATATAGTAGAGCAATATTGAAGGAGAATGTGATATGCTCGTCTTATGTGTACATATAACTATACTTTGAGTACTTGTATTAAATGAGATAACAAAGTAGCTTTGATGATTAATGCAACAAAATAGAATCCTGACCTATATGTACATATCACTATAACATTATGTACATTTATCATAAAGATATGTGCATTCAGCAAAACTATATGTACATTTTCAAAATAGTGACAAATTCTAACCTAAACCCCAATCAAATAAGCATTTATGTATTCTCGCTCCTTAAAATTACCGAGGTATAAAAAATATAATGATTCATACTCCTAACTACGAGTACTAAATATATAGCTTTTAACATGTAGTTATAAAGAGACCCCAAAACCCTGACCATAATCCCTCCCTCTAATCACGAAATTATTTTAAACTACTCTAACATAGTAGCTTTGATGGTTAATGTTGCAAGAAAAGAAGCCTAGTTATATGTACATTAAAGTATAACAATATGTACATTTAGCATAACTATGTGTATAGTCAACAAAATTATATGTACATTTTCGTAACAATGATCAACTCTATCCTAAACTTCAATCAATTAAGCACTTATGTGTTTCATATCCTTAAAATAACCAAGATATTAAAAATATAAGGATTCATACAGAATACTAAAAGTGTTAAATATATCAATTTTAACATGTTATAGAGTGACCCCAAACCTTTTACAAACAAGCAAAGGGACAACCATAGCAATTTTTCCAACATCCTCATCAGCTTGCATAATCTTCTTTTTTCGAGCTTGTTAAAGAATTAGCATCAACTAAAACTAGATAAACAAACTTTTATAATACACTTAGTAAAAATAAATAGCACTCCAAGATTTATAAATTATATGTGTAATAATTGACACAAAAACAAGGCCAAGAACAATATGAAAAAAAAAAAAAAAATTGTAATAGGAGTAACAAAAAAAAATAAAAAAACATGTTATTCAAACAAATTCTAAAAAGGAAAAGCTAAATGAAATAAAAACGAGAGAAAATAAAAATAATTTACGGGTGGGAAACGATTATTGAGTTTCCTCATCATGTTTTGTTAAAATACGAAAAAAAAAAAAAGAAAAATTACAAAAACTTTAGAGAGAGAGAGACGAACAAAAAATTAAAAAAAACCCAAAATTCAACAAGTTTTAATCTAATAGAGTGATGCTTATCTTTTGTTTTAAAGCTAATGGACTTTAAGATTATAAAAGTCTTTTTCATTTTCTTTTTATTAATTTTAAAATTTTTTATTTTCTTTTCACTAATAATTTTTCGGAGAATTTGATAAACATACCAAAATAATTTGTATATGGGAAATAGGAAAATGTAAAATTATGGAGAAAAAAATTATGAAGACAAATATACCCTTAATGAAACAAATAATTTAAAAAAGAAAGGATCTTTTTCTTCCTCCCTCACTTTCTTCTCTCCCTCACTAGAAATAGATGGCATCGTCTCTCCTTCGGCTTCACCGACCTTAGCCATGGCCGGTCTCCTCCATTTTTCCTTTGTCTCTTAACAGCTTTACGTCTCCGAGCTACTCTCCTTCACTCTCAATCGCCTCCATAAGGTCTTTTTTCTTTCGTTTATGTTTTTTTTTTGTGTCAATTTGTTTTTTTATGTCAAAACAAACGATTTTGCTTTATGGATTTGTTAAACTTTGAGTTTTTAGTGGTGGGTTTTAATTTTTGTAGTGTAGTCAGTGCTCATAATTGTGTCT